>OU795044.1:56717916-57969166 GCA_917208275.1 Patella pellucida
AAATTAGATAAATTATGTTTGAACTACTGCATGAAAGTTCGTCTAATATTGGGAATTTTGTGCCTAATGTTTTGTTATGGAAGTGGTCGGAGACATTTATGATTTTGCATGTTTGACATCTTGGGTGGCCACAAGTTTTGGTTTTGACTGCTGATTGCATATTATTTGTTTCTTTAGCTTCAAGTTCAGCTAGAGTGTTGTTTTTTATACGTCGGAGATATCGTTTTGAATATCCCCTTTCCCTTAGTTTGCTTAATACCAATGTACATGCTGACTCAAAGTCGGTCTTCTGGGTACATATCCTATGAAATCGGAGAATCTGAGATTTTATGATGCCAGAGAAAGTACGTTTTGCGTGAAAGGAGCTTTTGAACAATAATTGGTGTGTGTCGGTTTCTTTGAAAAATACTTTAGTTCCCAATTGGCCTGAAATTGTGGTGTTGCTACTTTTAAAGACGGTAGTATCAAGGAAACCTATGCTATTATGGCTTACATTTGCGGTTAACTTAACAGATGGATGATGATTGTTCAAAATGTTAAAAAATGCCCAAAATTCGTCTAACGTGTACGTCCAGACTATGAAAACGTCATTTAGAAATCGTCCATAGAAATATGGTTTTAATGGGCATAGTGGCAGAACTTCCCTTTCCCTCTCCGCCATGAAAAGATTTGCATAACTCGGGGCAAATCGTTTCCCATGGCAGTTCCGGAAGACTGGAGGTATACTTGATCGTTGAATGTGAAATCATTCCTCCTCAGACAAATGTCGAGTAATTTGAGGATTTCTTGGTCCGGTCTGGAAGTTTGTGGGTTCCTAAGAAATGCGTTCCTAACTGCTTCAACTCCTGTGGTATTGTCGATGTTCGTGTACATGCTCTGTACGTCAATAGATATTAAAATGGTGTGCTCAGGTACACTTAACTGTTTGATTTTGTGAATGAAATCGTTAGTGTCTTTAAGGTAGGATGGGTGTTGCCACAGTCCGATATTATTGGACGTCCCTTTGGTAATTTATTAGGTATAAACCATTCCGTTTCTGGATTTTTATGTATTTTTGGTAGCGTATAGAGATGTCGTTGCCGAATTAGCGGATAGATAATCATATTGTTTTGCTGTCATGTATTCCTTGTCTTGTAATTCATGTAAGATGTTGTTTATTAAGGTTGCAGTGTCCTTAAAGATGGGTTGGTCTAATTTAGTGTAATGTTTAGGATTATTTAATTGTTTTTCTGCCTCAGAGATATAGTCTGCGCGATTCATTATGACACAACAAAAGCCTTTGTCACTCTTCTTTATTATTATATTTTTGTCTTTTTTGAGTGTGTTTAATGCTGTTTTTGTTGCTCGATTAATATTTGGTTTCTGTGATTGTGGTTGAATGGATGTTATTTCTGTGGTCATTTCGTCGAAAGTTTTTAAGATCGTTGGCGATAAAGATTTTTTAGGTGGTTTCCATGTTATTGTAGGGGTGGGGGTGAATTTAAGGCCTCTGTCAAGAATGTTCATTTCTAGGGGGCTGAGAAGTCTGTCGCTCAGATTGACAACTGTCTGCCCTAAAGATTGCTTCTCATTCCTTTTCCCTAAACGTAGTTTAAATTTCTCATCCAGCAGTTGATGATCTCTCTGGCCGTGTCCGGGCTCCAGTGGAATGCGTCGTTACCTTTCAGTTCAATTTTGCCCTTGAAGTTTGGTAGTGTGGTGGCGTTTGGTGAAGGTGTAGTGGAGATCAATTGGTTATAGCTGGTGAGGTTTTGGTAGGCGACCGGGTGTTCTTGCCGGAGTCGGGAAGAAGTGGGGATCTGTGTGGTGAAGAGCTTGGTTGTTGGGAAAGCTGCTCTGGTCACCGTGAGTAGATCTAGCATCTGCTCGTGTATCCTTGGTCCACTTTCCTCCCTGTTGTTGAGCCCGGCATGAATCACTAACTCTTCTGGTGCATGTCCCATGTAGTTCTGTAGAATATGTTTGATATGGCTGATCTTGGCTCCAGAATAGCTATGGATCTCCCAATCCCCGAGAAAGGATACAATCCTAGACAGGTTAGAGGATCCAATAACCAGGGTCTTTGCCTTGACTGCCGGTAGGTACCATAAATCCTTCTCATCTTTACCTTTGTAGCTGTGTGGTCTCTTTAGGGATAGGTTGAGTGATCGTCTACATCTGGTGGAAGATCTGGTGGCGATTCTAGGGTTAGGATTGATGGGCGATCTAGGGGACAGACAGTTGACAAGCGCGTTTAGTGGCGATATAGATCCCGTGGAAGTAGGTGAGCCAGACACAACCCAGGGCGAATTGGTTGATCTAGCTGCACGCTTCGAGGGAGTGTTAATGCATGTACCTTCTCCGGCGGATAATTTTCTCTTGTTTGGTGTGTTTCGTTTTGGTGTGTCCCGGAGAAGGTTGTGTGTGATGTGCATTGGTGATAGGGGAGGGTGTGTAACAGTTGTGGAGACCGTGGACAGGAGACGATGGAACTCTGTCTTCACACTATCCTGAAGTCGCTTGCCGTAGGACTTCTTCGCCCATGCTAGGGCGTGGCTAGAGTAATCTTGTACAACATCTTTGGTAAACTGACGTGACTTCAAGTACTCTTGTTTCTCCGCTAGCATGGCTCGGTAGTGTGTCGATAAGGATGAGGCGACGTTCTTGGCCCATTTCATGTTCAATGCCTCAATCGTAGTGGCTATGGTGGGCGTCTTCATAGGCCGGCTTCACGAACTTATTCAGGCCTTGAATCTTCCAAGTGAAACTTCTGGTGGGTGTCCCATTCTCCTGAATCTCCATAATGGTCAAATGGTGGAGGCATTGCATTCTCTGGGGGTGGTTGGCGCTGATGTGGTTGCCGGTTTGGTTAGTTTAAACTTATTTTATTGCATCGACATTGACATTGTACAATACAAAAGGATTAAACAAAAGTTGGCGCTGGTTTCGTTGTCGACTTGGTTGGCGCTGCTAGGGGAATCCTGGTGGTGGTTGGTGAAATCCAGGTGGCGGTTGGTGAAAACCAGGTGGTGGTTGGTGAAATCCAGGTGGTGGTCGGTGGAAGCCTGGTGGTGGTCGGTGGAGGCCTGGTGGTGGTCGGTGGCTGGAATCTGTTTCGGAGCTGTGGCCATTCCATTGGTTGATGAGTGGGCGTTGGAAGGAGAGGACGTCCATGAGTGGTGGTGTTAAAGGGGGGGGAACAGTTTGTGTCAAATTGGACAAGATAAAAAAGCTGTCAAGACGAGATACAGTAGAGATCGAAAAACAAGGAGGTGGGGGCGGAATGTATACTTATATAGAATGTTTTGCAGTATATGTGTTGTATGAAACAGCGAATGCGAGACAAAAAGTATATGTGCAAAGTTAGATCTTCGAGAAATGTGAATAATTGGATGGAATAATTATTAAACAACTTTCGAATCGAGCTTGTGCTCAAGCGTGTACTGATTTCACAATGTTACTGATAATGTGACGTAATGGAACTAGAATATGGGACTGTGGTATATGTTGTATGACACAGAGGGTGTAAGACTAAAAGTATATGAGACGAAGTTAGATGTTCGGGATATGTGAACAAATGAATAGAATTACTATTAAATATCGTTCCAATAAGGACTGTGCTCAAGCGTGTACTGATTTCGCAAAACGACTGGTAACGTGACAAAATGTAACTAAAAATATATAACACAAGTATGAAACAAATAAATAGTTTGAACTTTGGGGTTTATTGAATTGATTATACAGTATAGTATATTGTTGAATTCCAAACGTTCAATTAAAATCTTCTAACAAATATAAAAAAAGGAATAACATAAGAATATACAAAGAGAAAAAAAGGGGGTTCTTATATATAATATAGTAGACGGGTCGTTCCTCGATTATATCGCGATGTACATTTTTTTTTGTTCTTTGTGTTTTTTATTTACGAATTCGACTGACAATATAGCCTGGGTTTAAAATATCAAAAGAAAGAAAAATGACATTTTACTAACATATGAACGGAAAATAGATACAAATTACATTTATTACATATTAGAACTATGTTCATGCTTGGTCATTTTTTTTTTTTTTTTACAATACTTTATTTACAGATATCAAAAGTACACACATTTAAAATACAGATGTGACGTAATCCTTTGATGTTGGCGTACCATTATTTCCAATAATGTACGGGCATCTTGCCAATAGTACATTATCTAATATAGTGAACCCGTGTGTCGTATTTCATTGAAATGCACGTGCGAGATAGTGTCTGAATTTTAAGAAGTTTAATGCTCTCACGCTTAAGACATTGCGTAATATATTGAAACAACACTCGGCTTTCGCCTCGTGCAATATCAATATATTATTTAATGTCTCGCGCTCGACCATTAAACCACACATAATGCAATTTAACAAGGTTCATGTATATACAGTTCAATATATATTATACATTATATAGATTTATGTATTTATTTTTACAATCTTCTTTATATACATAGGTCTGTATTAAATGACATATACAATTGATTATATACTACAATATAATAATTACTTTTTTACATAGTGTATTTACAGGTGAAATAAATAAATATATAAACTTACATTTAGAGTTAATAATTTTTTTTTTTTAAATAGTATATTTACAAAGGCTGTATTTACATTCATTTGTGCATAATAGTATTTGCAGTGCATATATGGCATAACAGTTCATTCTGGTATATACCGTTCGTGGAAAAAGGCCTCCGGCCTAATTTGCTACCCTTGTAAAATGACGCGATTATTATTATTATTATTATTATTTTTATTATTATTATTATTATTTTTATTAATATAGTAATTATTTTATTTACAATCTCATTATTTATACATGTATACACAAGTCAAATGAAATAATATACACAATCGTTCATAAACTCCAATATAGTAATTGCATTCATATACTAAATTACATTCCTATTCTGGGGTATAGTAATATTTTAAGTTGTCATCGGCCTAGCGCCTGGTTATACGAGAGTGAAATTACCGTTTCCCACTGATCAATTAGAAAAATAAAATGGCTTGAGATGGTTGAACTTGTCGTCCTGATCGCCAAATTTCCTGCAAATATTGAGACACACTCCTTGATGGACAATCATGAATTGTGCGCACAACACACATTGGATCAAATCCCATGCCGGCAACTGATGTTGTAAGAATCAAACGAATTCTGGGATTCACAGTTTTTAAAGACTTTGATCGTTGTATCTATTACCTCCTTGTCTTGATTAGAGTATAAGATGGATAACAAAGAATAAGTAATGTCTTGTTTGCCAAACAGGAATATCAAGTAGGCTGCTGCTTGGCTCATATAAAAAAGTGGTATAAACATTAAAGTGACGGGGTAGTCAGATTTTAATGCATACAGGTGATCACATTCTTTAATGTATATACTTTCGTAGATTGATTGAACATCCAGCTCTACCTCTTTGCTTTGAACGGATAGGAAGATATTTGATATGTCCGGACTTTCCTGTACGATTGTTGGGGTTCTTAGTCCTAATATACTCGGAAGATTTTTAATCTGAGCACATGTTAAAGTACCACTTAACGCCACGATCTTCTGTTCAGGAAAAAATGCTGGCAATGTCTTTAAATTTGAAAAGGACTTACGGAACTCACTGTCCCTGCAAAAGATAAAAAGAAATCACATTTTAAAGATTTATACATCTAAAAGAAATACACAAGGGATGCAGCCAAAGGCAGGTCATCTGGGGGTTTTATTTTATTGAATACGCTGATACAAGTTATGGTTAAAATTGGATGGCTCGGTAACATTTGTTAATCTTTCTGTTATTCTGTATTGATGATGCCCACATTTTAAAATGATGCAAAAATGTCCTACTAGTATGATATGCCTATGTTGTTACTTAACATTGTTTTACAAACATTCTGAATGACGATAAAAGTTTTATGAAAATTAATCTACTCACCACTTTCCAATAATGTGACATTCATCAATAGCAATGGCTACCACATTTGCTCTGAATGAAACACATGACAATATCAATTTACCACCAGCAGTGTTGAGTAAAGCCTCTGGGTGACATAATATGATTTTTAACTTTGATTCCAAGACATCTTTAAGTAATGTGTCGCCCTCTAATTCCGCTTCTGGTATTTCTTCATCTGTAGAATAAGCTCGCTTACATGAGAAGTCCAACCGACAAGCACTAATGCCATGTCTTAAGAGAGATCCCAGTTGATCTTTCTGTATAATATTAAGAGGACTTATAACAATAACAACAGGGTTCTCGATAGTTTTTTTTGTTCCAAAATATCCGGCAATAAGATGTAAATTAGACTTTTCCCATAACCAACTGGCAAGTTCACAATTAGGTCCCCTTTATCTTCATACAATGACTTCAATGCTTAATATTGTTTTGGTTTTAAATTCAGGTTTGTGTCGTACCTATCGATAGTCCACTTTAACACAGATTCGAATGTCGCCATTGTAAAATTTAAAACATAATTCATTCAATATCAAGTCGAGATCCATACAAAAACTACACATCATTAATTCAGAAGAAGGCCCGGCCCACTTCACCGGAAAATGATTTTGACACAAAAATGAAGCAAACGTCATCAAACGATGTCCACCAATGTTATAACCCTGGCTAACAAGAATCATAGATCTATAGTTCTACATCATGTGTATCCAATTGCAAGACTCAATCAGTCAATGCATATTTTTTTTGAAACGGGAAGAATTTGTATTCTCTGCGGTATCTCACATCTTTTTTATTGAAAAATCGGTCGATTTAATTTTAAAACCCAATATGAAGAATCATTTATTAATAATAAACTGTGTTTAGTACAACATAAAAAAAAATCCAAACGTCTCAAAAGCAAACAGACTAAAAAGAAAACGTCAATTAATGCCTACACGTGCTTTGTTGGTTCTATGACCGTGTGGTTCGTCAGATATTACAAGAGACTGGAATGGTTCTTCAATTCTTAAATACTGGAAACTTATAATAATAAATATTTATTTACCTAATTATTTATCCTGTGAGATACGTGTCGAATTAAACAGACACGTCCATGGGTGTCATACTGTCCTTATACAAATATATAGAGTAAAACTCTTTACAATATAATGTCAATTGGGCCCTGGGCTATAGACCCTTATTAACTGGCTATTACGTCAGATATAATGGTGAGATTAAGAAATGGTCATTGACCAAACTCTCTACGAAAAGAACTATTATTTTAGACTTCAACTGAGAAGCAATATTTTATAGTGTAATTGTCGATGTGTCATTATTGTCTAATATATATTTTGTAGAATTGTATTTCAAACATAGAGTGAGCTATGGTTTAGAACGGATCAGACCTCTCTCTTTCTTGTAAATATTTGTTGAATTATCTATGTTTTATAAATCACATAGAAGTTACTTGGACTCAGTCTTAATTTAATAAAACCAGAAATAACGTGGTTACAGTTCTTTGTTTACATTGAACGTAGTAATTTGAACTGGTACGGGCAGAATTATATCTTTTACCCATTTTACGCCTCCGCGCACTATCTGCTGCACCTATTTACGCTAAATATGGAATATTTTTTATCCAGATATACTTCAAACACCTTTATTTATTTTTCTTATACTTAAAAAAATGTTTTAGAATTTAATTTGTCGGAGGAAAAAAAGTTAATATTTTGTCGAATTAAGACACACAGATATCGTCTTTATCAGTGATTGTAGCGGCCATGCGAATATTCACTGGCAGTGTGAAGTTAGCTCGATTTTCGTTATTCGACATTGGTGAATATCGAAAAACGAGCTACTCGTTTCTCGATATTGGCGAATAACGAAAAAAGAGCTCCTTGTTTTTCGTTATTCAAACTTGAATATCAAAAAGGTGATTTGATGGATGTATATCTACATAATGTCTCCAAAACACATTTGATTAAATCAGTTATCTAAAATGAACTAAAGATATCATAAATGAGGATGCCTGAGCAGTTGTTTTTGATATTGGCGAACATCGAAAAACAAGCTACTCGTTTTTCGTTATTCAAACTTGAATATCAAAAGCAGAATTGATGGATGTATATCTGCAGAATGTCTCCAAAACACATTTTATGCAATCAGTTTTGTAAATCGAACTAAATATGTCATTAATCAGGATGCCTGAGCAGTGGACTAACCTAAAAACTGTTCAATCTCGTTGTTTTTTTATATTGGCGAATCTCGAAAAACAAGCTACTCGTTTTTCGTTATTCAAATATGACATTTCCTGGATTTTTAATTGGCTCTGTTTCTCTCCAAATAGGATCTTTTACTTTCACGGATAATGTTTATAGAGCCCCTATAGCTGATACCGCTTTATTGGGTTTTAATTTTTTTAATAAATGGAAAGTTATAATTGACCTCTCACAAGATTGTTTGATAGTTGGTGACGAGACTATTCCTTAAGTAACTGGACCAAGGCCTACTTGTAATACTTATAGTACCCCATGTACCGCTCAAGTCATGGTTCCTACTAAAACAATTATTACAGCAAGGTCAGTCACTCGTCTACCTTGTAAAATAGATATAACATTAAAAGATTATGTAGTGGGACCTATTGAAAGTAATCAATTACTAGTACTTATTGAACGCACTCTCCATTCAAATACGGAATATCCCACCGTCTGTTTGATTAATGCGTTCGATGAGGTAATTATGTTGCAACCTCATGACATCATTGGACAGGCCTATGAGGTTGGAAAGGAATCGATTCTGCCTATTCCCGTAGGAGATTCGTTTCTGGCTCCCCCACCCCACCCCTCAAGGTTCCTCCAATGGTGACAATGAGGTACTAGATGCAGAAGGTATCCCCACCGTACCCGAACATTTATTTGCTTATATGGACGATCAATAAATCATTTGTCCAGCGTCCAAGCCAAACAAGTAGTGGAATTATTGATTGAGTTTAGCGATGTTTTTGCTCAGACTGAATATTACTTAGGATATTTACGCCGATAGACCACACTTATCCCACGGGAGATGTCCGGCCCATTAAAGAACGTATGCGTCGAACGCCTTTGCATTTTGTGTCCGGCCAACTTAAAGAAAATGCTTAAGATAGGTGTTATTGAACCTTCCAATTCGGATTGGGCGTCGGCCCCCGTATTAATACGTAAACCAGACGGAAATGTAAGATGGTGCATTGATTATCGAGCCCTTAATGCCGTTACGACTAAGGACGTTTATTCCTTACGTCTAGATAACTTGGTCGGTAACCAATGGTTTTCAAAATTAGATGCGAACTCGGCATATTGACAGGTTAAAGTTAAGCCAGAAGCTTTTTTGACTAAATTTGGTTTGTTCGAATTTAAACGTATGCCGTTTGGGTTAAGCAACAGCCCGTCCACTTACAGTAGGGCCTGCTCCCTTGTATTACAGGGCCTTAATTGGAATATCTCATTAGCCTTCCTTGATGACGTATTAATTATGGGTCAACAATTTGAAGATCGCCTTAATAATCTTTAAAGCGCTCTATCACGTTTCCGCCAGTATGGCTTAAAAATGAAGCCTAAGAAATGTGAACTATTTAGGCAGAAAGTAGAATTTTCTGGGTCGTATGGTGAGCAAAAAAGGCATTAAAATGAGTGATAAACACTTAACTCCGGTGAAAGATTGGCCAGTCCCTAAGACTACCCGGGAGAAATTCCTGGGATTTGCTAATTATCACAGAGTATTTTTAAAAGGGCACGCAGAAAAGGCGCTGGCCTTGTACTCTATCACGGGTAAGAAACCTTTTTATTTGGGGAGGAACAGCAAGAGACGTTTGAAAATATAAAGATGGCGTTAACAACCACCCCAGTTTTAGCATTACCCAATCAAACAGATACTTTTGTCTTGGATACTGACGCGAGTAATTTAGCTGCAGCCGCCGAATTAAGTCAGGTCAAGGTGGGCAAGAGAGAGTAATAGCCTATTCTAGTTTTTCATTAACCCAGGGGCCCTGTTTCACGAAAACTTAAACTAAAATCCTTAAAATCGATTTTAACTAAAATCAAAATGAGATTTTAAATTTTATGCGTTTCACAAAGATCGATTGTAACTTAAAATGCAATTTTAATAGATTTTTGTTAAAATCGCTTGCGCCCGCGCAGTGCAGATTTCCGCTTTGGGCACTAACGGTGAAAGCAAATACGCTTCGAAACTGAAAACTGTTGACAGACTGAATTAACGGTTACATTATCGATAGGGAGAGTTTCATACGTTGTAGAAATGTTTGCACATGGTCAGAAAGTCGTAGAGAGATGAAATAAATGAGTTTATTGCGTATTATTAGTTTTGAAATGTATTGGTGGGTTGACCTTGAACTTGGCATTTGATTTCCTCGCAGGCTTCAGTGGAAATAATGTGTATCGATAAACTAAAGCGCTTGAATTTCGTAGTTTTATAGTAATTTGGTAAAGAGAAACTATTGAGAATTTTCCCAAACAAATTATGATATTCGTCACTCAAAAGACTAATCTAGGCTGCAATTATTTTGTCGTAGTTTAAAAGTATATTAATATTGAAATTAAATAATACGCCAAAAAGCCAATGTTCCGATGCCTATATTTGAAACTTATATTATCTAGATGAAAATCAAATTTTGTATAGAAAAGACCCGGACGGTCATTCTCAACTACTAGTGCCCAGGTCCTTAGTCTCCGTAATATTACGTTTAAATCATGATGTCCCTACAGCTGGCCATCAAGGGTTGGCTCGGACTAGACACAGAATAGGACCAAAATATCATTGGTATGGGATGACCCAACAAATGAAGTTATATGTCGCATCACGTAAGCAATGCAATCAAAGTAAAAAGGCAACTAGGATAGCTAGATATAATTTAGTCAAGTATCATGCAGGGGCCCCTATGAAGAGCGTTCATTGGATTTTTTAGGCCCCTTGTCCAAATCAAATCAAGGAAATGAATATATCTTGATGATGGTGGATCAATTCACGAAATGGGTTGAATGTAACCCCGTTCCATCTCAAACAGCGGAATCACAGCCCAGGCTGCCGTGAATGAATTTTTTTCGAGATTTTGAGTTCCGTTCCATATCTTTACCGATCAGGGGCGGAATTTCCAAAGTGATCTTTTCATTTCCTTATGTGATTTATTTAAGATACATAGAGCTAGGACCACCCCTTATCGGCCTTCGTCCAATGGTCAGGTAGAACGATATAACCGGGCGTTAATGGACGCCTTACGTTGTTATATGGGAGATACACAAGCAGATTGGGACATTTATTTGCCTTAATTAGCCGGTGCCCTCCGTTCGTCTGAAAACCGGTGCACTAGGTATGCGCCCAATAAATTAATGTTGGGGAGAGAAGTTAATATGCCCCCCTGAGTTAGTGTTTGGGTCCCCCTCAAAGCTTCAGGAATCCTTGTCTGATGAGTATTTAAAAAATCTTAAGGAAAATATTACTAAAACGCACGAAATAGCACGTAAAACTCTGCAAACTCGCCAGGAAAGAATGAAAAGGGATTACGATATATGATTTGTAAAAAATCATATGATATTGGGGATTATGTGTATATCTTAGATACGGCATGCCTCAAGGGGAAGAATAAAACATTAAGTCCATATTGGAAAGGCCCAGGGCTGATTGATAAAGTCCTGACCCCTTATCTCTTACGGGTTAAAAGGCGTAATGCTCAGTCCATTATGCGTCATGACCGGATAAAGCCCTGTAAGGACAGGGAAGTACCCCCGTGGGTAGAGCATTATAGAAATAAAATCATGAGAGGAGATGATCTTATCCCAGTGCGACCTACCCACATAATTTTTTGCGTTTGCTGAAGACCCTGCTTGTTGTCACATCGCAAAACCTTGGCATTTGCTTTGGACATGCTGAAAACAAACGCCGTGACTGGGCGATCATTGGCGACCACAGCACGATATGAGGCGTTTCCACTACGCCTTTACCACGTTTATGGCGATCTTGACGTATTCGGAAACAATTTCCCGTCGCCGTAGCAGCACAGCAAGGACGCCACCCCGGTCTGACGGGGGTATAAGCGATCGACGATCTACCATACCTAGATGCCCATAGTCTATTTCACATTAGTATGAGACTTGGGTACCCACTGCCCGATTGTGTGTTTGTAAAGCGCCACTGAGAACACTTGGATATTTACAGAAAGGTAGGCGTTACACATCATTTTATTTAATGTGGCTACGATACCATCTGGGCTTAGTATTATTGTGGCTACGACAGGATAGGTCAATTAAGCCTTACTTTAGGCTACCATTTTCTGTTGACTGCAGATCAGAAACCGTGGTCTGATTCCTGCAATATTATACAGGAGTTACGTCCCTTCACTACATCTATTAAACCAGCATCATAAAATCCAGATGTTTTTTAACCAATAATTTAAATGCTAAACATAACACCGGGGTCTATGAAATAAATGAAATGGAATGGGGTTTAACGTCCTACTGTTCTGGGGGGTTAGATGGCCTAGTGCCGCGCTTCGACCTCTAGCTGGTCGGGCCCTTGAGGCTTGCGGCTGTGGATTCGAGCCCTAATATGAGCGTATGTGACATGGAGATAGGGGCGCTTTCTCAACCTCGTGGGTTTCCTCCGGGACTCCGGTTTCCTCCTACAGCTAAAGACCCATACGCGCAAGCGAATTATTGAAATAAAAACTTGAAAAACAAACGTTAGTCCCAAAATGACATAGTTTGTGTCGAGTGGACGTTAAACCCCATTTCTCTCTCTATCTACTACTTTTTTGCTCACACAACAACGTTTAGTCTTCGTAAGAATTTTTAGTGAGCAGAAATGCGCCCACATATCTGTTATCAGTCGGCACTTCACAGCCAGTTATATAGAGGTATGTCTCGTGTTTTTCCTTAGGCGTTTGTCACAGCAGATTCAGGAATCCTGTATAAATCAGCTATCGTAGCAAACGATCTCCGAGTTAAAATTATGTTTGGAACGTGTTTAATCAGTTCTATCACATATGTGATAATGACTGGCACCAATATTGTCCTTTAACCTATCAATGCTCGTGTGAGTCCGAAGATTCTCGCTATATTCTGTGATGTGTGTCAACAGAGCTGTCAAATACGAGCATTATTTTCATCTCGGAGAATGAAATAATTTTGTTTGTGACAGTGAAAAGAATTCTCAAATTCATCTAATGATAGTGCTCTTAGGTCAGTCTGTTATCTAATTGTATTAGGATATAGAACAATTGCCTTCTTCTGCTTTGGTTTAAAATGCTTGGAAAATGGGTTTACGGTTGTCAATTTTGAGAATTTTCCAGGCGGATAACTACCTTAACCCCCCTTCGACGCTCGCGCCCCCGGGGGTGCCTTTGTCGGGTACTTGTGTGGGCTTTGGTCAATGACCTGACAGGACTGGGGCGGTACTAAAAACTGACATATCGTTTTGACAGCTGGAATTCGACAAAGGGTACACGGAAACGCAGATGAATGGACACACAGCTGCATGACGGAAGCCGACATTCATTTCATGATTCGTGTTGAACAGCTGGCAATTAAACATGATTTAACGGTTTTATTATTTCCGTATCGGAACAGTACACCCATCCGTGCATCTATCAATCAGTTCCAAACATTGATAAATGTTTCCGCCATACTGAAACAGCTAAATAAATACTAGACACGATATATTAGAATAGTTGACTGGTATAATACTGTCACATACCATGAAAAACTATTAACATGGGGGGACAAAAGTCTGAGCGACTGATAAACACAGCAATACAACAGACAAGCAACAAACATAGTTTATTTGCGATGTTGTTTATATTTTAATATCTTATCAATTTAAAGAAGTAAAGAATAGTGTATTGAAAGGAGTACAGGTGAATATATAATAGGTGTTGGTTTAAAGGGACTGTCCCGAATAGAACAGAGCCTCAAAAATAAAAGTCCGAGTACGTATGAAATTTAAACGCCAAAATAAAGGAGAATGGTGTATATACCCTGACTAAAAATTTCAGCTCAAAATATTGAGTCGTTTGGACATAGCGTTAAAACAGCTTATCCGGACACGTAACCCTTTAAGATTTCGGGACAATTCGTTAGTTGGGTGACCCGATAATCGATTCCCGTTCCTTTAGATGTCTACACGGTGAATGGTCAATGTGCTTTACTTGATAACAAAAGGTAAATTTCACCGACACATTATTTCTATTAAAAAAAAGTCTGGTTTTATCAATTCACCGCATAATACAGTTTGGGACACTGGACTCCATTTCAAGATGAAGACTGTGGGTTTAAGTTGTTTGATTTAGTTGCTTTGCCCTAAGGTAGGGGATCCTAATGGGTTTTAACACAAAATTAAAAAGTTTTATTCTCAAAAACATTATCGGGATTTGCCCTTTAACAGGTTAACTTAAAGAGGTGCTGGTTAATATATTAAAGTTGTTGGTATCTAGTTGCTTTATACCCCCATCAGACCGGGGCGACACCCTTAAAGCGCTGCTACGGCGACGGAAAATGATCCAAGGGCGCGTCAAGATCGCCATAATCGGGATGAAAGCGTGGTTGCAACGCCAGAGATCGCGCTGTGGTCTCCATGGTTTCAAATTATCGCTGAATCACGGTGTTTGCTTTAAGCATGTTCAAGGCAAACGCCAAGGTTCTGCCATATCACCTGGAAAGCTGAGAGAACGTGGTGGGTTGCTAGGGTCAAGAGACAAGCGTGGTGACATCTCTATGAATGTAGTACATCTCAATGACACGCCATAAGCGCGGAGCGATAGTACCGAGCTCGCCGTAAGAACACAGTATAATCGCACAGGTCGCAGTACGAACGCGACTTTTTTAAGTTTGACATTTAAAGACATTTCTCCGCGCTGTGTTCACGCTTGTCGGCGACCTTGTGCATTTTTCTGGTCGTCGAACGGTTCAGCAGCGCAGTAAGGACACCACTCCGGTCTGACGGGGGCATTAAAGGGTTTCAGTTTAGAGTTGTCGGTTTAAGTGAGATAACAATATGATTCGCCACAATACGGCTCTGAAAATACAAAATAATATAAATAATATTTTTTTTTTTTTTAAATAAATAAATAAACTGTCATAATCCTTGTCGAAATTTCAATAGATTTAGAAACAAAACCCAAATACGTCATCGTCTACTGTCAAATTTCTTTGTGTTAACCTTTCTTCATTTTTCTATATTTTGGTGATTGTTGTGGGCATTTTGACATCCACCATGTCCCAACTATAAAATGTTCCTAATTACATTAAATATTACAGTCAGAGCGTAATTTTACAGCACACTACCAGGTTATACCATATATATATATATATTCAAGGTAGCCATGAAAGATAGAGGTAAACCTACACTATGGCAGACGACTAAAACATGTTAACATCATGACAGATAGAGTAAACCTTTAATACACCCTCCAGTGTACACATTACAATCAATGGGAACGAGAAAAGGCGACATAAAAATGTTGATGTAAAATAATTTGTGGCTTTCTTATTTAAATAAAGAGGTTAAAGTTGTTTATATTTTAATCATATTACGGTGGCGTATGCCCGTCTTCAATTGGCCCAGGTTAGGTGCTTAAGCGTAGGACGTTAAACCCCATTTCATTCATTCATTCATTTAATACACCCTCCAGTGTACACATTACAATTAACGGGAACGAGAAAAGGCGACATAAAATGTCGATGTCAAATAATTTGTGTCTTTCTTATTTAAATAAAGAGGTTAAAGTTGTTTATATTTTAATCATATTACGGTGGGTGATTATAAATAGAATAGTGAATATTTACCTGCACAGTATCCACCGATACATTGACCATCATTGCTACACCCACCGTCTGTCTTACATGGTTCTATAAATATAAGTAATACACATCAGTATATATGACAATATGAATGAAATAAAACCAAGTACGAACAATCCAAACCATTAGACAAAATTCGAAGTCCTAAATAACAGTATAGGCAAAATAGTGTAATCTGGCAAATAGTGTAATCAGCATTATGGACTGTTCACATCAACATATTAAACGAATTAGATTTACAGATGTCTTTAAATATTATCGATAATATATATAAATAGCCAGGGTTGGTAAAATTAACCCATTGTCTATAATATATATAAATAGCCAGGGTTTATATAGATGACCCACTGCCTATAATATAAATCATATTAACCGAGGCAAGCACTACCTTTACAAATACCGCCACTAATAGTCGGTCTCAAAATAAGTGCAGTCACTGCAGTCGGTCTATGTGACTTAATGAATTAATGAGGTAAACAAATAATGCCAGAATAGACCCCAAATACTAATCGGTCGTAAAATCAATCAGTGCAGTTGGTCGCAAAAATAACAGCAGTCGGTATCAAAATAAGTGTTCACTACACACGTCACGCTACTCACACAAACCTTTAGTATAAAATAACTTTGTCAACTTATCTTGTTCGAAAAAATGTTTTTCACACCAAAAAAAAAATAGTCGGTCTCAAACAAAGTTCTCACGCAGTCGGACTCAGATGAACTAAATTATCGGGGTGTTTTCTGACCATCTGAATTCTGCAAAATCTCTCCATGGCATTTCAGAGACCAAGTTAGCGTTCCGTTAAGATAAAGTGGCCTCCAGGCCTAGTCCTCAAAAATTGAAAGCTCAGTTTCATTCATTGTTAGTTCTAACGAGAATTTGGTTCCATTTGCAATGACATTGACTAAACTTTTCAGGCCCAGTGTACAAAAAATTAAAATCTCGGTTACATGTCTGAATTTATTTTGCGCTTGCGGCGCTCGATTCTATTATAACATCACTCTTCCTCTCCTCTCCTCTGTTGTCTTATACTGTCTCAGCACCATCATATTCACGGTTATAGTGAACTGTACGGTTATATTAGTAGAACCACTGGTGTGTGTCGTCGGGTGTCAAATTATACAAAGTTATGTCAACTCTTGCAAAACTTGCGGAATTGCGGGTCCTCTCGTCCACATGATTTTCTTCCAGCAATGACCTCAAATGCCAGGATATTGACTCATTTTTTCAAAATTTCTCAGGGTTGCTCAGTGTTATAGGCACAATCATATATGGCATTTACTTTATGTCAACCTAAATAAAACTGCTTTCCAGCGAGACAACGATCGGCGAACAACTATATCATCAACCAATACTATCTATGTTCTATCGGGACGCTTAACGTTATAGTTAGTATTTTGTTGTCAAACATTTGGGGTGGGATTGTGGCTGGAGCCTAGATTTGGAGCCGCCCTTACCCACCACCTATTTCCAGCTTTTGGATCCACTACTGCCCATGACCCCTAGACAACTAGGCTCCTGATGCGTCAATTTCTTGTTATTTCTCCCCTAGAAGACTCGTACCCACACAATACACAAACATTACAATGACGACGTCGAAGTGATATAGGAGCGAAATTTTAGTGTGAACTTTGCAACCGATTTGGGAATTTTAGAGCCAACGGACACGCCATTTGAGAAGTGAACGCGTGATCAGAGCGTACCATCGTCCTTGACCTTTAACATTACCGGAAGTGCCGTTGTTTACGTTTACGAAATGAGATATACCAAATGTAACTTTGCTAAATTCCCCTTCTTTCGATATTCACCAGGATGGAGTTGTACCCAGATGGAAGAAATGGCTTGAAAGGTTTTACCGTATGTTCATCGCGATGGATATTAACGATGACTGCAAAAGAAAACGAGCCATTTTGCTTCATTACGCTGGTCCCGATGTTGACGAAATTTTCGACACACTTGAAAATACAGGTCAAGACAATGAATATGATATAGCAGTCACAAAATTGAATCAATACTTCATTCCAAAGACATGCCTTGCATATGAAGTTTGCAACTTTTGTCGTAATCAATTCAGGGTGATAGAACTGGAAATTACCATAACATGATACAATTAACGAAGATAAGCCTATGTGTAATAAATGTGGAACACCCAGCAGCCATAATACCAGCCCTGCAAGAGGAACACAATGTCGTCACTGTGGAAGAGAAACCCTGTCTCTGTCGTTTATAATAGCAGAAATGCTTATAAACAGCAATCAGGTCATATTCCTGGTTTGTCTGCGGACGTTAAATTAAGCTATTGCACACACATATTCATAGCCTCGATGATTATGATAATGGTACTGATGATGATGACGAATATTTGAAATCGATACATATAACAAAGCCGTATCGTGATGTTAATATTAGCAACACAAAAGTACCAATGGTTA
The DNA here is from genome assembly GCA_917208275.1 of Patella pellucida. Classification (NCBI taxonomy): domain Eukaryota; kingdom Metazoa; phylum Mollusca; class Gastropoda; family Patellidae; genus Patella; species Patella pellucida. The sequence continues at coordinate 56,736,119 of OU795044.1, forward strand.
TTCCATTTAGTTTAAACATATTTTATTGACAAATATCAAAAGGGTTGAGCACAAGTTTCAAAAACTTAGAAAAGCCCTTTCCATACATATAAATAATAGACAAAATTTAATACAAACAAGATTGCGGAATAGTATATACAATAATAAATGAATTATAAGTAATATAAGTAAGATCAGATGAATTATATCGTAAAGCTCTATATAAAATAAGTAAAGGGGCGATAAAGAGAATACAAAATTATTTTTAAAATTATATCGCAATATCACTGTTATACATTTTGTTCAATATATATATAAACATTGAAAAATAAGGTTTAATAAATTGGATATAATTGAACTGTTGCATGTATAAAATGACTTGCTAAATAATTCTAAACAATCGAGTTTATAATTATGCTCCCTTGATGCCCTTACGAACGAAAATTCCAGTTCATCTGTCAACACCATTGATGAACCATCTTACCAACAAATAAGGCGCCATTCCACAGTAAAATTGGAACTAAAGAGTAATCACTCTACCTGTCAAATTCAGAGACAAACTTACGGAGGCTTCATTCTACGTTGTCAAACAAGCTCGATGTAACCTGTTAGGTTATAAGACGGCTGTAGATCTTGTGTTGGTGTATATTGAACCTAAATTAGTCAACACAGTGAATGAATCACCAGAACTGAAAACAATTCTGCTCGAATACGAAAACATCTTCAAGGGGTTTGGAAGTATTAAAGGCAAGAATGTTGCCCTTCACATTGACAAAGATGAGGTCCAAAACAACAACGTCGCAGATGTATTCCTTTTCATGTACGTAAAGAAGTCGAAGCTAAATTAAAACGGAGTAAAATCACTCGACATAATCGAAATGGTAAATGGTCCTACACCGTGGATACATCAGGTTGTTGTAGTCCCAAAGACAATTGGTGTAGTCCCAAAGAAAATTGGTGGTGTTTCAAAGAAATCTGGTGTTTGAATATGCATTGATATGAGAGAAGCCGATTAAGCGATTAAACGAGAAAAACATCCGATGCTAACCAACTGTGGCCTTATTTCTGACCTTAATGGAAGTAAAATTTGTTCTAAGTGCGGTCTCACGAACGCATACCCCCAGCCCGAATTAGTTGAAAAGAGTAAAAAAATCACAACGTTTACCACTCATGCTGGTCTTCGTCGATACACACGACTACCTTTTCGTGTCAATGCAGCTTCAGAAGTCTTCCAAAGTGCTGTCAGTGAAATATTGGCCGTTGCACCTCTTAATCTATCCGAGGACATCATCATATTTGAAAAGGGTCAGAATGAACACAAACGCAACCTCAGAACCGCTGTGCAGAAATTGGAATCAACAGGAGTAAATCTCAACAAGGCCAAATTCGTATTCAGAACAGACAGAATATTATTTCATGGTCATGTCTTCGATGGAAACGGAATCTCAGCTGATCCGAACAAGAAAGATTCCATCATTAACGCTAAACAGCCAAATAATGTCAGCGAATGGAAAACACTACTCGGGATGGCACAGTATGTTTCTAGATTCATACTTTATTACGCCTCGCTTACTGAGCCTCCACGAATCAATTGGAAACAAATTTAACAAGTTACTTCGTCATGACCTATTTTAATCGTGGATGCTAGTCCAGTTTGATTATCTGCCCTATTATCCCAAAGAAGGCAAAATAGTTAACTATGTTAGTAGAGCATCAACAGGCACCGAACAACGCTACTCACAGACTTAACCAGAGATGCTTGCTGGTGCATGGGCTGTAGAACATTATCACAGAAGATGATAACAATTGTGAAAGAATCACAATATAAAATTAAAGACTGTTTAAATATGAAACAACCAACACATTTTCATTGTGTAATGACAATACTTTAATTTCTAAAGAGATGTTCAGTTTATTTTATTGAGTGAATTACAAACAGAAGATCATAAAAGTCCTTTCAGAATTTATTAATTTGAGTTTAAAGTTTTAACCTTTTACATTTTGATAATTAATTTTAGGAAACAAGTTTCTTTCCAAAATTAGGAGGATTGTCGTGTCGCGATCCCTGGTTTGATCCGTGGTTTGATTTCATGATAATATTATTGTAGAGAGTTATCTCCCTAATTGTAGCACGCGGGTTTTAGATTATAAACATGAGGCTGCCTACAAACCGTCTTGTTATTTTTCCCCTAGAAGACTCGTACCCACACAATACACACACATTACAATATTGACCATTTGTTTATGTAAACTGAAGTGACTGTGTTGAATCTTCTTAGTTCGAAAACATTTGACTTTATATTCTTTTTTTTAAAACCCCGTATTATGTAAACTATTTTTTAGCAGCCACATTGTACATGTGAAACTTCTTTTATTAATTCACTTTCAATAGCGTAGTTGTTTTTTTTTTCTGGGCCATTGTTTATAGTCATTAACGTAATTATATAAATCCAAACATGAACTGGTTATATGATTATGACTTGTAAAATTGTATAATATTGTAAGACAACATACCTATATCACGACAAAAGTTATACACGCCATCTGTCTTTTTCCAACATACACTATCTAAAGTATAAAACATATATAAACTAAATATATACTAAAATTATAAACTAAATATATAATAAAAGTATAAAACATATAAACTAGTGACCAAAAGAAACGATACCAACTTTTCTTTCCAATTATTTTTTTTCTAAGTGAATTTTTTAGTATGGAAACATGCCAATTCGTATTGAACATCCCTATCACAGCATAGTCCATAAAAATATCGGGAACAATTGATCACTTTAGGGAAAACACGTACATTTCGTGAAAGTGACATTTCCCACTCTAGCATGTTCTGCACGTGCATGACAACTGTATAGAACGGCTGATCAGACACGTTGATATCCAAGCAACAAACAGAACACAACATATGCCACGTATGACCGCCATGGAAAGAGAGAGGGGGAGAGAGAGCGCCGTTGGAATGGTTAAAAAGGAGCGTCAGATGTCGACGTCGCCAGAAGGTTGGGCTGCGCACGCATCACTATCACCAGGTTGATGCAGCGGTTCCGTCTTGCAGGTCATACGTCAGATAGGCCTAGGGGTGAAAGACCACGAGTAACTACGCCTCGTGAGGATCGTTATATCCGAGTATTACACCTGAGGAACCACACTGTTACAGCGACATCCATGGCGGGCATTGGCGGCGACAGCACCGGGACACAGGATTAGTCGACAAACCGTCTACAGGAAACACAGGATTAGTCGACAAACCGTCTACAGGAGACTACGGCAGTATGGTATCCGACAACGTCACCCCTACCGCGGACCGCCCCTGACTCCTCGACACCGGCACGACAAACTGATATGGTCCAGGCGAGTTCGACGTTGGCAACGGCGGGACTGGACACGTGTTATGTTCTCTGATGAGAGCAGATTCCTCATGTTCCGAAACAATGGACGACAGCTTGTATACCGAAGAGTTGGTGAACGTTTGGCGCCTAACTGTGTCCTATAGGTTCGGCCATTAGAAAGTGGGGGGTAAATGGTTTGGGGTGGCATATGTGGTGACGCCATCAGTCCGCAGGCGTGTTCTGGCATGTATTGATGCTCACGGTGGAAATACCCGTTACTGACTTGACTTTTAGACATGTGGTGTGTCATTTCCCGTTGTTTCTGTGATCAGTGTTCTAACGAAATGTTTATTTTTCACCCCCACCGATCTTTAACGGCACGCATATGTATTGTACCGATTTGATTGAAATGATTGTGTGTACAGATGTTGTGAAAGGATTTCTCAAAAGAATAACACTAATCCTAAACTTCTGCTTTGTTTAGTTTTTCTATTCTATTGTTGCAAACATGTGGTATCGTTTCTTTTGGACACTAGTTCACATATATAGTAAAAGGATTTCGTTAAAGCTACTAATCTCATCAAAATTCTAATCAATTTAAATCATAACCACAGTCATCAAATGTAATGATACCAAATGTAAAACATGTTCAATCATAGTTAAGGGTTCACCCATACATATTACGGACAATCTTATATTGCATGTAAAACAACCGATTATATTATTTATTTTACAATTTGTCTCGGCTGTAAGGGTAGATGTATTGTAAAGACAATACATATGCTCAAATTAAACATACATTATGCAAGAGCTAAATTTGCCTTTTGCAGGTATGTCTTTAAGCCTGAAATTATTAATTAGACATTAATGAACTAATCCAGACCATAAACAACTATCGATGTCAACGCTGGCCTGTGATATCTATTTGATTATTACCGATTTGGTGCTCAAATTTCATTCATGATTTAAATTGTTCTGACTTCAGTAATGATGATTGAGGCTAGGCTGTAATTTCAATCGATTAATTTTCAATTAATAGTGGATCAATTTGACTGAAATTCTCAGGAAATATTCTTTACATTTGTTTTCAACTCTTATATCTCCATGCCACATACGCTCACACCAGCGCTCGAAACCACAGCCGCAAGCCATTCATTTTGTTGTAATTTGATACTTACTTTTGTCTTCACATCTACCATTATAACACTCCTCGTTCTTCTTACAGGCTATACCACCACAATCGGCAGCTGAAAAATACAACCCATTTACTGGTTAGACGATTGATAACATAGTTCAAGATTTTAATATATTTAACAAATTCACATGTAGATACTGTCGTATTTACCTATTTGACCGTTATTTGAAATTTGACAAAACAATCCACAGATTATATGACGGAATTCTGTTCAATTTGTACGGAAACTTACAACATTTAATAAAATTATGTAATTAACAGAAGACTAGGTATCTTACCATTATCCATACATCTGAAAGTGACACAGAAGTTTTCCTGACCACGAGCTTTACACTCGCTCACGTTACAAACATTCCCTGTAAAATAATATTATATTATAGTTAAGATAAACATTAATTATCTGATAATTCATCAGATCTCTTATATCAGTACCTGTACACATGATTCACCAGCGGGTACGGTGATCATTCTAGAGAGACACAAATCATAATATCGAACACATACATATTTTACATTCAATCTAAAATAATTAGTTTTTGTCCTTCTTGTTTCTAATATATTTATTTGATAGGTTACCACGGTTACCGTCTCTGGCAAGTTTAAATCTATAGTTAGGTCAAGAAATACAAAATCATCTGTCATTGCATCAATTGAAATTTTGTAATTATAATAGCAACTTCGTAAATATGATACTTACTTTCTCTTACTTGTTTTGTGACTTCTGAAATAGAGACAAAATCCATGACAACGTGACATCCATGAATTATTTTATAGTAAAAATGAAAATATTTTTTCTTACTATCTTTAATTGTGGTTCGGCTTCTCTTTTCTGAATCTCTGTAAACTATTGTGTTATTTCAGTTGAAACCGTCATTTGAAAATGACAATTAATTCGATGAGTGATTAGAATTGTAAATACTTAATAAAGATAACTACATGTGAATATGCGTTTTCAGAATTTCAGATGCAATTATAAGACAAATAAACCCGCAAAGCGTGATCAGTGTGATATAAACCTTGTATTTAAGTTTCGTCAAAAATCGTATAAAATACAAAATAATGAACGGATGACAATATATATATGGGTGGGCCTATAAAAACCAATAACCATGACAGAGCTAAAAATGGCAAGAAGCAACGAAGTTCCACATGAAACGGAATCTAATATTAAAGATACCAATGGGTAATTCCATTTGTCAATTTATAGCTTTCAAACTTGTATGCTTTGCAGAGTGCATATATATACAGTGTATCAATGTTAAGTCAATGAGTCGGTCCCCTTTATTTACTAGGTTTTCAAATCGCTTAAAAGAGATAACTCTTTTGTTCATTTTATTAACATAAACACTGTGTATAAATATCAAGCTAATCAAATTAGGTCTCTATTAAAAATATTAGTATGTCCACAATATGTGACGGACAGACAGGCAGTCGGGTGATCCCCAGAATTCATCTTAAGATCACACTATACATAAATCCCCCATTTGGAAAACAATGTGCATTGTGGGAGAGAGCTGAACAAACTAACGAAGAGCGACTATTGCTTTGCATGGGATTTCTCTGACCAAATTTCGAAAAACGCCGATTTTACGTTAATTTTAGTGATGGGCTATATTTCATATGATGTGATAGAGACATACTAATTTAAATTTCTTTGTTCTTAATTTTTAGTTCTTAACAAGCTAGAAAGAGTCTTGTTGTACAATATGCATAATTCATCTATGGTGGATCATTAAGTAGGTCTGAGGATTTCAGGTCAGCAATAAAGTCTGATATTTCCATACCTTTAATGTTCCGACACACTCGTTCAATACGTTCATTAGATGGTTTTGGCATGCACCAATCCATCTGAATGAGGAAATGATCACATATTTGAATATCAGAAACTGATACATTGGACATGAGATTACATGTTTCGGGAGATATAACCACATCCAGAGTATGGCCATGTTTATGTGCAGGGTTGGATATATGTTGTTGCAGACTAAAGGATTAAAGGAGTTTTCTAGATTTCTGTGTAGCGGAATAAGTTGTGTGTTCATATTGAAAATAAAAGCGTCCAGGGTAAACTGTGTTATCCTTTCTGTGATTACCAATAATAGAGTTTCAAATTCGTCAAAGTTAGTAGCAACAGAAGCATTGTTATTTTTGGATACCGGTGGTCAAAAAATACAGACAGCATAAACCGCCACGTTATAAGCACTGAATTTTACATGAAATAACTCAAAACAATTGTATTTCCATTAATTGTTATTTATAACTTCTAGGTTTAATCTAAGGTTTAAACTAAGTTTGAAGATTACTGCTAAGCCTCCGCCAGCACGATTGGGTCAATAATTCCGTCAATATATTTGACTCCAATATTAACTCAATAATATTGAAAATGTGTGGGCTATATTGATGTAGAATATGGTCAATAACCATCATTGCGTCAATATATTTAACTGTGAGATCAATATGGATCTGAGTATAGTGGCTAACGGCTAGCGCTCAGAAGAGTTTCTGTAAGTATAGTAAGGGAAGATCGATTTAACTCCCTCTCCGTCCCTCTCTCCCTCTCCCTCTCCCTCTCTCGTAATATCGTTTGAACTCTCTCTCGTAGTGAGGGAAGATCGATTTAATACTCTCCCCTCTCTCTCGCTCACTCTTTCTCACCCTCTATCTCTCTCTCTCTCTGTCGTAGTATTAGTAAGGGAATATCGTTTTAACTCTCTCTCGTAGTAAGGGAAGATCGTTTTAATACTCCCTCTCTCTCTCTTTCTCTCTCTGTCGTAGTAAGGGACTGTCGTTTTAACTCTCTCTCGTAGTAAGGGAAGATCGTTGTAATACTCTCTCTCCCTCTCTTACTCCCGCCCTCTCTCTTGTAGTAAGGGAAGGTCGATTTAACTCTCTCGTATAGTAAGGGAAGATCGATTTAACTCTCTCCCTCTCTCTCCCTCACTCTGTCTATCTCTCTCTCCACCTCTCTCTCTTGTAGTAAGGGACGATCAATTTAACTCTCTCTCTCCCGTATAGTAAAGTAATGGAAGATCGATTTGTTGCGTTACTTAAATAGGACCTAATTAAGGAATACGAATTAGGAACTAAAAATTAAGAAGTAAGAAATACGAATAAAGAACTAAGAATTAAGGAATATGAATTATTTGAAAATTATCTTACCATGACAAAAAAAACCCGTAAATCCAGCTGCACATTCACAGGTCACTGAATCTTGGTCTATTGGTACACAAGTTCCCATATTAAAGCAAGGTGTAGGATCACACGGATCAACTAAAAGAACTAAAAATTAAGAAACAAGAAATGCGAATTAAGTACTAAGAATTAAGAAATACAATTTAAAAACATAGAATTAAGAAATAATAATAATAATAATAATAATGTCAATTTCTAGAGCGCCAAATTCATCTATAGGCATGCTCAATGCGCTCTTTAAAAGAGAAGTAAAAACCCACAATTAAATTAGTCTTGATAAGATAGTTTAAACATGTAAGTTTTTTAAATGTGATTTAAAACTTGATAGAGTTTACAGTCATGGATATTGATTGACAAACTATTCCAGAGTTTGGGTGCAGCAACACTGAAACTTCCATCTCCAAACTGTTTCAATTTTGATGACGGAATGCATAACAGGTTGTGATGTTGGGATCTAAAAGTACGGGTAGGCTGATGTATAGTTAATAATTCTGAATGATACAAGGGTACAGTGCCCTGTTAACACAGGTAAGTCAAACACAAGATCTTAAATTCAATACGTGTAAGAATCGGAAGGCAATGCATGTATTTCAAGACAGGGGTGATGTGTGATGATTTGTTTGTACTAGTTATATGATCATGGCAGCTGTATTCTGAATTCTTTGTAGAAAGTCATACTTTAAAAGGACGAGAGATTGAACTAATGATTTGGTCGCTTCCACAGTGATGCTGTTTCGTATTCCTCTTTATTCTTTGAACTCTGGCGTCCTGGTGCAAAATTGCCAGCCACCCTGAGCTCCTGGTGACCTGGTGCCGAATTGTCAGCCAACCTGAGTTACTTAGAACAAGCCAACAGTGAGACTTACGTCCCCCGCCGAAATCCCAAAATAAATAGATGACACATATTAATTAATTGCACATTTATTTTTTTCAAAAGTATTGAGCAATCAAACTATACACTAAGTATCATCACTCTCTATCAGAAAGAATCAGACAATGTTCATCATCGAACTCCATCAAGGCATGCACCTACACCTAGTTCGAACATTCTACCTTAATTAGCAGGAGAATTAGTGTGTTCCAAAGTCTAGACCTATCAAATTGCTTATCGCTCTGCTTACCCTCAGCAGAAAATGTTCATTATTAAACTTTTTGATGAAATGAAACTATATACCAAGTTTCATCACTCTCACTTAATTACAACTAAAGTTATTGCATCCAAAGGCATCAAATTGCTTATATCTGCTTACCCTAAATATAAAATGCTCGTCTTCGAACTCCATCAAGGTTTTGACTTAATAAAGATCTACATCAAGTTTGAATATCCTAACTCAATTAGAAGGAGAGTTATTATGTTCCAAAGTCTCGGCCAATCAAATTTCTTATCGCTCTGCTTATCCTGAGCAGAAAATGCTCATTATCGAACTTAGTCAAGGTATTGATAAAATAAAACTATATACCAAGTTTCATCACTCTCACTTAATTACAACTGAAGTTATCGTCTCACAAAGCATCAATCAATCAAATTGCTTATCTCTGCTTACCCTAAGCGGAAAATGCTCAGCTTCGAACTCGATCAAGGTAATGACCTAATAAACACCTACACCAAGTTTGAATATTCTAGCTCAATTGGAAAAGGAGTTATTTTGTCCCAAAAAGTGTGGCAGATTGACAGACAGACGGACGGACAGACGGGCGGACGAACCCATTTTAATAGTCCCCTGCTTTCTTCGAAAGGCGGGGGACAATAAAATCTAAAAATGAAGGAACCTGAACGAAACTGCTTGTAAATGATGATAAGGAATAGCCTGTAACTATCTAAATGAACATTTAAAACATTTCATATCTTTTAACGGCAGTATTCCTGTTTGTTGTGGTATTCCTGCTAACACGTGGATCCTTCGCGAATACGGAAGTGCGAGGGGTACTTGTCATAATTACGCTTAAAAACTGTTCAAAATTCGCTAACAAACCCTCCAAAAAATAGAAAATATTGGCTAATGTTTTGTGTCCGGTTTTAACCGGAAATACTCGCTGAATACTTGCCTCGTTTTAAGAACCGATGTAAACAAAACGCACGTGGTCAAATACCGGAAAACAGGTCTAACAGGGTATAGACAAAGTAGAGTCAGACCGGTATTCCGGTCTTACGGGTTCAAAGAATTAAACGTCTCAGTTGAAAGTAGCATGATCTGCAGAGATGATGGACCTGTCCTTCTAAAGTAAGAGATGAATCTAGAGCTACGCCAAGATTTTTAATATCATCAGAAACTAGGATGCTGAAATCTCCAATGGCTATACTAATTTCAGATATTAATGTCAGAAATCTTCTCATTGAAGTATCAAGCTGTTACACGCTTCAGCGTTTTTATATATGTTCCTTTCTGATTTTAAAAATTTGTCGGTGAACGTCTAAGTGCGACTTTCGCCAAAGTCTTTCAGATTTTCCTCGGCGATGCTTAGCTTCTTTGATATCCTTGTCGTACCATTTGGTGCCTGGTCTGATAATTACCCTTGTGGTCACAAGGGCATTCTTATCCAACAAGCTAGAAATAGTCTTGTTGTACAATATGCATAATTCATCTACGTCACATGGTGGATCATTAAGTACCTTCCGACACACTCTTTCAATATGTTCATTACATCTGAATGAGGAAATGATCACGTATTTGAATATCAGAAACTGATACATTGGTAATGAGATTACATGTTTCGGGAGATATAACCACATCCAGAGTATGGCCATGTTTATGTGTAGGGTTGGATATATGTTGTTGCAGACTAAAGGATTTAAGGAGTTTTCTAAATTTCTATGTAGCGGAATTAGTTGTGTCTTCATAGTGAAAATTAAAGTATCCAAGGTAAACTGTGTTATCCGTTTTGTGATTACCAAATAGAGTTTCAAATTCGTCAAAGATAGTAGCAACAGAAGCATTGTTCTTTTTGGATACCGGTGGTCAAAAAATACAGACAGCATGAACCGCCACGTTATAAGAACTGAATTTTACATGAAATGACTCAAAACAATTGTATTTCGATGAACTGTTATTAATAGCTTCTAGGTTTAATCCAAGTTTGAAGATTACTGCTAAGCGTCCGCCAGCACGATTGGGTCTTGGAACTTGATACATATCGTAGCCATCAGGAGTGAGCTCCGAAATCTTAACATCGTCCCTTGCTTCCTTTAGCCATGTCTCTGATATCAAAACAGGACATCAACATCTTCGAAAAGTAATAAATCAGCAATTTCTAGGAGTTTTTTTGCGACATGATTGATAATTTAAAACTTAATCTTTCAATGATTTAGATGATTTTACATCTGGTGCTTGATTGACTGAGTTTTGACATGACTGGATTGAACCGTCTAAGGAAACAATTTTATTTACATGTTTAATTTTACCACCTCTAGTTCCTCTAGTTACTTGAGATAGCCAGTGGAGTAAGACGTGTATTGTGTCGCCCTCCAGATTAGTCAGCCATGACGAAATAAGTAGTTGTTATTTATAAAGAGATGGCCACTGAAGAAGTGTTACATATTGTTCATCAAACGGACGATTCAAACTATGGTGAAAATCAAGCTGTGATACATATGATGGAGTTACTAAAAACTATAAATACCAGGATGAGAAATATTGAAATAAGATTGGCGACAATTGATCATATTGAACATATGTTCACTCATCTTACCAACAAGGTTATTAACAGCCTTTAAGTAAAAAAAGGAAAACGCGGAGAGTATAATCAGTGTGATATCTTGGAATGTTGTCAAAGGTCTATGTGATAAACTTGGGGACGGTTCCTTTGTTGATATGATATCTACATGTGACGTTGTCTGTTTATATGACTGTTGGATAAATACTGATGATCAAAAAGAAATCCCCAATTATCACGCGTATAAAAATTTGTGAGAGACTTAGGTAGAGGTGGTGGAATAGTTATTTTAGATAAAAATAGAATTGACAAGCTCTGTTCAGTGTTCAGTTGTTGATAATTTTTTTGGTACTATTATTGTCCTATAAATAAGTAGTCAGCAAGAGAACGTTTTTATTTGTGCCTGTTATTTTCCACCCTATTATAGTATATATTTTATAATAGATATAATGTTGATTTGTTTATCTATCTAGGAAACACTATTACACTGTTAGAAAAAAATCTGGTAAAATTACAGTAAATTTACTGGCAGCAAAAGTTGCCACTAAATTTACTGTAAATAAACATTTAGCTGTAATATTATATAGTTTCTGTAATTTCACTTTGTATGTAACTTTACCTGAAAGCAGTAAATAGAAAATAACTATGAGTTTGTTTTTTTTTAACTTCGGTCTGTAAATTCACCGCCATAAAGTAAATGGACGGTTACAGTAAGTTTGTTTTTTAACTTCCAAATGTAAATTTACCCAAAAGCAGTAAATGAAAAATTACAGACAAATGTTAAAAAAAACTTGGCTGTAACTTCCGTTAACAAGCCAGGTAAACAACAAGAGAAATTTAATCTCAACTGAATAAGAGGCTTAAACATACCCCGCTTGTTGTTGGTAACCGAAAACATAAGACTTATTCTATTTGGTAGATTAATCATGTAAGCCAACAGAGGTTGAAACCACCGCTGGTCAGTAATAGCGGCGGTGCCAGGCTTTCAAATGTAAGCTTGCGATACTGTCTATTGCAGGCACTGAAACTGCTTTAGAGACAGTACAGCTAACACTGGCCAATCGGTTTAATAAATTAACCGTCTTCAAGTGAGCTTGATAACGAGATAATTCAACCTATGGCCAGAAAGTCAAAACCTTTTTTATGATATTTTAATCTTAAAATGTTCTTGTGCTAAACCGTATTTGCTACTTTCATTTTATTCGGGAATGCTAGACTATATTTGGATTCAAGTAGAATAACTCTCAAATAATTGTATAATAACCTATTAATTGGCACCGATGGAACCAAAAAAGTGTGCAGAAAACAAACATCTTATAATCTGCATCCTTTACTGTAATTACGAAGAACAGCTAAGCGGTGTTATATGTCCAATCAAGGGAAGTATTTTTGTTAATGTTTTGGTTATGTTTAAAAAATGACGTTATTGTTAGTAGGAAGTTCTCAAGTGCAAAGACTAGGAGAGCATGTCTCAACCAAGCGTAGATTACACAATTGGAATATTCAAGAGTGTGATGTTAAATACGTTGGAAGAAATGGAGGCCTAGAGAATAGTGGAGGGTTGGGATGGCCTAGTGGTCTAGAGTACCGCGCTTCGACCTCTTGCTGACCGGCCACCTCTGGCTTGCGGCTGTGGTTTCGCGCCCTGGTGGGAGCGTATGTGGCATGGAGATAGGGGCGCCATTTCAACCTCGTGGGTTACCTCTGAGCACTCTGGTTTCCTCCCACTGCTAAAGACCCCTACGCGCAAGCAAATTATTGAAATAAAATTTTTAAAAAACCCCATATGTTAGTCCCGAAATGACCTAGTTGTGTTGAGTGGACGTTAACCCCCATTTTTCCTCTCTCTCTCAAATTAGGGAATAGTATCAAAGGTAATGCTCCAAGTTACGTGATCGTCCACATGGGTGGGAACGACTTAGACACGCGAGAATATGGGTCAGCTGAACACGCCGTGTTGGAACTAATGCATAAGTTAATACTATAAGTAGCTACTTTGAGGAAACGATAAAACACCAAACTCGAGTTGTACCAGTTGACAGATACAACAAGTTAGTAGCCCTGTTTAACGGTAAATTGAAAAAATCGGTAATGCCATTTCCTACCAAACGGTCTTGCATATTACACGCAATCAACTATTTCTATATACACGGTCTAATATTTAGGCAATATGTTTAATCATTATACTATTAAAAAAAAGTAGGGGATATTTGATTTGGGGGGCATATTAGTAAAATATGCAAATGGCTACGAAAAAGTCACTATAGAACCTAACAGAAGACACATTTCCAGTTACATGTGACGCCCAAACGCACCAATAGCTATGCTTGGGATCATCATGGGGTCCAAACCAAGATTTCCACGACTCTGACTTTGAATGTTACAGTCATTGTGGCATTGAATTCCAGGGTGGAAACATCAGTTTAATTGTATTACTGACCAGAATTTTTTTTTATATGCGTCGGCTTTCCAAAATGAAAGGTTACGTGTCCTTGGCATGCTACAGATCGGAACAGCACAGGCGGTTGTGGCGCGGACGATGAATGTTTCTCAGTCTGTCATAAGCAGGCTGTGGTCCAGATACCGTAATACACAATCTGTACAGGACAGACCACGCTCAGGTCGACCAAGGGCGACAATTCAAGCCCAGGATCGATTCATCCGTACGCTGGCCTTGCGAAATCGTGTCATCACAGCAAATCAGATCAGCGCTTGTCTTCAAACAGACACGGAATCGACTGCATAGGGGTCACCTTCGCGCCCGACGTCCTCGCGTGATCCCTTGTTTGAGAGATCATCACATTCAGGCAAGACGTCGTTGGTTAGGGATCCTCAACACTGGGATAATCGACGCTGGAGCAATGTAAAGTTTTCAAATGAGTTAAGGTTGACTGTTGATTTTTTGGACAGACGTAGAAGGGTGTGGCGTCGTCGTAACGAGCGCTTCCAAGACGTTAACGTCATCAGACATAATCGATTTGGGGGCGGTTCTGTTATGGTGTGGGGAGGCATCACTGTTGCTAGAAAAACGGATTTACATGTTAATGTTGTGCCGTTCGCACGACGTCATGGCCACCGGTTCATCTTCCATGATGACAACGCAAATGTCACAGGGCCAGGATCGTAACAAGTTACCTCCAACAACAGATCATCACCACATTACCTTGGCCAGCTCTGAGTCCCAACCTCTCCCCCATCGAGCATGCCTTGGACATGCTTGTACAGAGGTTACGTCAACGTCAAAAACGTCCTGCCAATGTCCAAGAACTTGCTGCTGCCTTGCAACAGGAATGGAACAATCTGGACCAAAATGACCTTAGACGTCTCATAAGGAGTATTCCACGTCGGATCAATGCTTGTTTGGCAAACAGAGGAGGATTTACCGGTTACTGACTTTGTTGTGATGCTGTGGTAACTTTTCTGTTTGACCCCGGGTATCATTTTACCCTTATAATGGATGTGCCTTACTTAGTCTAACGATCATTTGGAATAAATCGATGAATGTGAACTTCATTTTATTTTGTCATTTATTTCTTCGACAGTTTCAAAAGGTGACTTTAATAACACTATTCCCAAAATTACTATACAAAATGGCCGCCGTTTTTTGGACCCTGTAGAGGTTACAATTTTGATTCGATTTTAATGAAACTTGAAATGTATGATTATAACCCAAAGATCTTGGTTCCTTTCGTTATTTGCATATATCGGATCATAACTTCCTGAATTATGTCCCCTGATTGTCCAAATAAATCGTCTATGGTCCCTCTGGAGGTCACGATTATTATCCGATTTAAAAAATAAACGCTTGACACTATCACCGTAACACCCTATGGAAAGTTGAGTTTGAATTTCTAGAAAATCGGACTATAATTGCCAGACAAAATGGCCGCCGTTTTTACTCGAATAGTGTAAAAATATGGCATATCAAAGTTGTGGAAATGCATGTTTATAACTTAAAGATGATTATTTTCGATATTTGCGCTTATCAAATTGTAACTTAATGAATTATGGCCTTTGATTGTAAGAAAAATCACTTTCGGTATTGCTTGTTCTCTATCCATCTCTCGAAAATGTGGGCGTATCCTGCCTGACAGTGCCAGCTTACTATCTTACGTAATTTTTATTTACTTGAGGGTAGTTTAAATCATTTCAGATCATGGAGTCTAATATCACATCAAATATGAATACAAGTAGGCGAATATCCAAGCGATTAGCTGCAACAGTAGCCCAGAACAAACAACTGCATCTGACTTTGTGCCAAGTTCTACTGTTATCTCTGCTAATGCATTATTATTATTATTGTTAAAATATTTACATAGCGGTTATTCCACCAACGGTGTTCAGTAGCGCTTTACAAACATAGACCAGTAAAACAGAAAATATATAAAACACC
This sequence comes from Patella pellucida, assembly GCA_917208275.1. Taxonomy (NCBI): domain Eukaryota; kingdom Metazoa; phylum Mollusca; class Gastropoda; family Patellidae; genus Patella; species Patella pellucida. The sequence continues at coordinate 56,751,873 of OU795044.1, forward strand.
TAAAAGACTACAAAGATGCAATATAATAAAATAATATATATCTAATTAAAGCTTTTTTAAATAAGTTAGTTTGAAGAGAACATTTAAAAGATTGTACTGGAGGGCTGGAACGAATATCAGTATCAGAACCAGATGGTTTAAAATCATTCCACATGTTTGGGGCTAGAAATGAAAACGATCTTTCACCATATGTAACCATTCTAGCAGATCTTGGTTTGAGACGATAGATGTCATTTGAACTACGGAGACTGCGAGCATTTGTTTGTTTTTCAATTAGATGACATAGATAAGATAGGGCTAAACCATAAAAAACATTTATAGGCAGTTAAAAGAATCTTAAATTGAATACGATATGGAATGGGAAGCCAGTGATGTTGTTTAATAACGAAACTCTTAATATGCAGAGAAGACAGTAATCACTGCATGCGACACTATTGATAAGGCATGCTTCAAATTTACAAACAAGTTGATTAATATTGCAAAAAATAATATCCCTATTAAGAATGTGACTATTAGACCTCGCGATATACCCTGGGTGAATAATGAAATTAGAAAAAACTGAAGAACAAAATTCATAGAAAAGCAAAAAATTTGGAATCAACAGTGCATTGGAATGCATTACAGTGGATATTCTGTGTATGGTTGCTTTTAAATACAAACAGCTATTGATTTTAATGTATGACGCATATTGACGCCGAAGTAAATAACTAGCGATATGATATTAATAAACGCTTGATTAAACTTAGAATTTATTAACTTTGTGGATGGAATACAGTCATACAAAGTCTGTAGCAATTACGCGTGATATTGTTACTGTTAAGTGCATTTGTTTGACGTATACAAATCATTATGTTTTTAATGAATATAAACAAGCAGTATTGACATTTATCATTATAAAAAAGTATTATTTTTGTAACAATTAAATTAGGGGAATATTAAATTAGGTTGATCTTTCATTTAACCAAGTAATAAAACGCAAAAAAATGGATTATCGTAACACCGGTAGCAATGATAACCAAGGCTATACTATTCTTCAAACGACAATACATCTGCTCAGAACGAAGTTTTATTCTTTAATTTTCGACATATCTACTGTTTAATTATTAGAGCAAGAACTGTATTAATTATCTGGCTAGTTATATTATTAAATTAATTGTTTGAATCAGTGAATAATTAATAAATTAAAGAATCCACCATTAATAAGAACTCTGCCTTTGACAAAATAACTCTTAAATAATAACAAAGTTTTAAGATAAAATATAGATGATTGGGAACAAAACCAATTTTTGTCTCGTACCGATAATTATCCCGAACAACTTATATCAATCCTGCTGCTAGAATTCTGAAGAAAACTGACAACAAAACATATTATACTCTTCATTAAACTGGTCATTTTTAACGGGGACATCTCACTGTGCACCCTGCTATATTTATCATGGGGGGATTAATCAATACAATGGTGTTAAAAGTATAGTCCGTTTCTTTTAAACTACTAGGTTTAAACTAATTAACAAATTTATTCACAATACATTACATAAAAGTAACAACAAATACATATATAAAACATAAACCACAATCTTACTAAATGTGATATGGCGTCAGTATATTTAATTGCACTTTTTACTCCATTTAATAGTTCGATTTTTAGATCATTAATTTTATTGTCGATCAAGGCGTGAATCGTGTACATTTGAAAAAAAAAGTTTTCGGGCACATTTCGGAAGATATAATGTAATTGGGGGTGACAACTATCCTAATATAATGGTAGTGAGTTTCTAATCATATATTTAATTGATTTATGATTACTGTCTGAATGAAAGGTAGGTGAATAACATTTAAGATACTCGTTAACGTGAACGTAACTTATATATTTTAAAAATTAAATCTTAACTGGATGAACAGTACTAATAATGATATAATCCTTTGTTAACTTAAATTTTCACACCCCTGCTTTATAATACCAGTTGATTGGGGGCACAGTGAGATTAAACCATTTTAAAACGTTTTAACACCATTCTCTTAAACTAACAATGAATTCACAACACATTACATAAAGGTAACAACAAATACATACATCAAACATAAACCATAATCTTACTAAATGTGATATGGCTTCAGTATATTCAATTGCACTTTTTATACGCCCACATTTTCATGTGGACGTATTATGTCGTCGCCCCTGTCCGTCCGTCCGTCCACAATTGTTTGTGGACTCTCTACAGGTCACAATTCTTGTCGGATTTTGACGAAACTTGAAATATAGGTTTATCCCCAAAAGATCTCGGCTGCTTTCGATATTGGCATGTATCGGAACAAAACTTCATGGATTATGGCCCCTGATTGTACGAAAAATCACGTTTTTAGCTTGTGGACTCTATAGAGGTCACAATTTTGAACCGATTTTGATGAAACTTGACATGCATGTTTATAACCCAAAGATCTTGGTTCCGTTTGATACTTGCGCCTATCGGAACGTAATTTCCTGAACTATGGCCCCTGATTGTCCGAAAAATCACCTGTTAGCATATTCCCAAGTAACTGTACAATACAATTCAAAATGCAATATGACATCCGTTTATTGAGTTGTCATATCACATCTTTACTCAAGAACGAGCAATAACTTATTTATTAAAACTTTTCGCATTTTATTCTAGTTTGTTGTTGGTGATATTTAATTATTATATTGACAAGTTTGGAATCGGAATGGGGATTAACGTCCAACCAACCTGAAGCGAGCGAACCCGCGACCTTCAGACTAGCAAGTCAGGCTCTAATTCACTTACAAAATTACCAATTTAGTATGTATTGGTATTGTCAAAAAACTAAAACATATTCCCAAGTAACTGTAAAATGCCTTTCAAAATGCAATATACTACCCGTTTATATGTGTATAAGATTAGTATTGTATGGGGAGGGGTTGGAGTTAAATGTATTTTTGGGGACAGAAACCACTTGGTTTACTGTTGACAACATGTACTTTTGTGGACAGAAAAAATTACGTGCATAATTGAGCTTAAAGTTAGCGTTTTCAAAATATTAAATTATAATGGTACTTTTATAGAGAACTGGAAATGCAAATTAAAAACATCGGTATCTAATTTTAGAAATATATGGATTTTAATCACCATTTCTCCGTAAAAGATACAGATATTTTTTTATTTCTGAAATTATTTGACAAAACCGCTAAAAAAATTCTTAGACCAAATAAAACTTGGCCGATAATAATTATCAGAAATCAATCTTCCCATAAAATTGAAACATTTTCATCTCAACATTAACTGAACTATATTGGTAAATATTTAAGGGTGGGTGTATTATGAAGTATTGGTCAATTTGCAAATTAAACAACAATAGTGATTCATATGAACACTAATAAATTGTATATTACAAATTAATTTTGAATATATTAACCTGGATGCCGTGTGGCTCCACCCTACAAGTCCATCAATTATTATGTGAGTCATCAAAATAGTGCATAAATAAATTTAATTTCAAATTTAATTAAATTGAAAAGAAAATTATGTTACAATATACTGTTTGAAATGTGGTGTCGTCGAATTTAATACAAATGATAAGATCTCTATATTACAATAATATACAGAATAATTCTAAATACAACGGCATTAAAATTAATCATAACAAGTAAATATAAATCAATGAATTGAATGATGGAAATGATTTGAATATGTGTACAGAAATTGGAAAACTGAGCTTTCTTAGTCTAGATATGATTCAGTTACCTTTCTATTGTGTTAAATAATGATCTAGATTCTTCTTTAACGTAGCATCATAATATCACAGTATTTTAGAAATTGCAAAGGCATTGATACAAATCAATTCAGTAGTTTGTACATTTATAAGAAACCTGCGTTTGACAAAATAACTCTCAAACATTACCAATGATAGTCTCGTACCGATAATTATCCCGAACAACTTATATCAATCTTGCTGCTAGAATTCTAAAGGAAAACTGACAACAAAACCTATTATACTCTTCGTTAAACTGGCCATTTAAACACGCTTTAACGCCATATATTTATCTTATTAGTTATTGATATAAGCGAAAAAAACATAAAAATATTCACCAGTAACTGTATAATACCTTTCAAAATGCAATTTGACAACCGTTTATCGATTTGTCGTTTTTTCTCTTTTCTCATGAACGAGCAATAACTTGTTTATTAAACGTTTCGTATTTTATTCAAAATGGGGAATCAAAATGGGGGTTACGGTCCTACCAACCCGAAGCGAGCGAACACGCGACCTTTAGACTAGCGAGCCAGCGTCTTACTCACTTACAAATCTAACCATATATATTATTTATTGGTATTAGCGACAAAAAAAACAAAAACATATTCCCTAGTAGCCGTAAATACGCTTCAAATGCAAAATGACATGTGTTTATTGATTTATCGTGAAGTAACTATTAATTTTACATTCATCAAGTAATACAGCAATTTCTAATTGTTTTCCTATCATAATTTTTTCTCCAAGAACGAGCAATAACTTGTTTATTAAACGGAATTATTTTCTCTTGTAGCAGCAGTAGCTTTACCGCAAAATTATTTTATTTATGTTTGTTGTTGGCGATATTTAATTATTCCATTGACAAGTTTGGGGTGAAAATGGGGTTTCACGTCGAACATTCGTGAATCCCTGGGAGGCTTACGACCAAACCCAAGTCATGTTTTTAAATACTTGGCATCGAAACAGGCCCGTATCTAGACACCATTAAGCGAAGGGAGGGCATTACCTTTCGGTAGGGGGGCGAACATTTTGAGGAAATTTTCGGATAGGTCATAATCATCATGCTAATAAGCATTCTAAAATAAGTATTCAAACTAAACAAAAATCTTGATTTTTAAATTCATTTAAAAGTATTTTAGATTAGTACAAAAAAGATAGGTTGCCGGGCAACGAAACATACGCCCACAGCATCTAAATCGTCCGGGCAATCAACAAGAGTTGTCGCATATTTTACTCTTTTCGGTAATGAAACATTTATAATACACTAAAATCTGATTAAAAGTAACAACTCATTGTGTAATTATCAGAAAATCATTCGAATTTGTTTAGCATTGATAAAGTTCTCCTCCGTGCTAACGTTTAGTATACGAAACATTTAATATTCTTGATTTAGCTGTTCAAGTTATTAAAATTCATTGAAACTCCCTATACTCGTTGGTTTCATGACCTACAACACTGTGTACCAATTTAAAGTCAATCGGATATTAACTTTAGCCTCTAGAGCGTCCACAATATTTTTTGAAGTGATCAAGGGCTATAATTCTGACAGCAATTATCAGAAATCTCTGAAAATCAATAGACTTCTTCGTTTCACGATCTTACAGCGTCCACAGGATATTTTAAAATGATCAAGGGTCATATCTCTGACAGTAATTATCGGAAATATCTGAAAATAAATAGGATTCTTCGTCTCATAAGCATTAAGCCTCTAGAGCATTCACAAGAAATGTTGGACGTACATGTGGGCGTATACAAATGGTTTATAAAGTAATTAGATACATTGGTATTGATATGCACATACTGATAGCATAGCGTTTTAAATAAATATCGCTAAATTAAGGAACTGTGTATACTTTAATGATTGTTAGAAATTTCTGAGCGGGGGGGGGGGGCATTTCACGCGGGGGGCCATGAAATTGCTTAGCTTTACTTAACTTTAGAGAATCAAGCATGGTGGAGAATTTCTTCACCTGGATATAAATCCAAAACTATAAGCACAACCGTAAAGCTACACGACTTTGTTTCACGGTAAATGATGAAAGAAATGCCGACACTTTACTTCATTCTCACATACATTAAATATCAGCAGAAAGAAATTAAATGGAAATACTTGCCAGTTGAACAGAGAGTTAACATCGACGCCAATATTAGGATGACAACAGACACTACAGCTTTCATCATGTTTAATTTAAGAAGTTAAACACTACTGGTGAATATTCTGTCTACGGTCGCTTTTAATTACAAACAGCTATTACTAGCGATATGATAATAAAAGCTTGATTAAACTTAAATTTTAGCTTACGTGTTATGCTTATTAATATATAATGAATTTGTCGTGTATTTTGTACACGGGGAGCAGTCAGTCCATTTGCTGATTACACTATTTTGCTTGAATATACTATTTTGCCCATAACGTTTTTTAGGACTTAAAATTCCGTCTTACGGTTTGGATTGTTCGTACTTGGTTTTATTTTATTTATTAATACAGCGCTCCATTCGGGAAACTCCGTATACTCCCGTACCTAACACCTAACCTCGGCTGTATGACGAATTCCGCCATTGGAACTAAAGAATAGAATAATTAAATATCACCAACACTAAACTAGAATGAAATACAAAAATTTTAATAAGTTATTACTCGTTTTTGAGGAAAGATATGATGCGACAAATCAAATCTCTAGATCTTCGAAATAGATGCTTTTGATTTTCAACTTATTTAAAACGATTGCTATTATTAATTTAATTAGAAAATTGGAATATCGTTACACCTGTAACAATGATAATCAAGGCTATACTATTCTTCAAACGACAATACATCTGCTCAGAAAGAAGTTTTTTACTTTAATTTTCTACATATCTACTGTTTAATTATTAGAGCAAGAACTGTATTAATTATCTGGCTAGCTATATTATTAAAATAATGGTTTGAATCAATAAATAATTAATTAATTAAAGAATCCACCATTAATAAGTACTCTGCTTCTGACAAAATAACTCTTAAATAATAACAAAGTTTTAAGGTAAGATATAGATGATAGGGAACAAAATCAATTATTGTCTCATACCGATAATTATCCCAATAAACTAATATCAATCTTGCTGCTAGAATTATAAAGAAAAACTGACAACAAAACCTATAATACTCTCCATTAAACTGGTCATTTTAACACGTTTTAACACCATTCCCTTAATCTAACAATATATTATTTATTGATATTGGCGAAAAAACAAAAACATATTCCCCAGTAACTGTAAAATACCTTTCACAATGCAATATACCACCCGTTTATTGATTAGTTGTATCATATCTTTCCTCACGAACGAGCAATAACTTGTTTGTTAAAATTTTCGTATTATATTCTAGTTTATTGTTGGTGATATTTAATAATTATATTGACAAATCGGAATAGGACTTAACATCCTACCAACATGCAATTATAATTAAGGTTGAGTGAACCAACGAATACTAAAATTTTACTGTATTTATAATACTTAACCAACTATATTTTTGTCTTTGTAAAACTATATTTTATTCAAAAAGAATAGGATTGCGGAACAGGCTAGGCAGTGTAGACATTTATCATTATAAAAAAGGATTATTTTGTGAAATTAAAGTAGGGTAATATTTGTTATTAGATGACATCACGGAACAACCCTGATCACTAAACCAATACAATACAAAGGCCAAGGATCTCTATTAAAGATGTATTGTATACGTAGTAAATCTTCCTAATTTAGATCCGTCGAGTAGCCTAACATATTCTACAAATCATCTATTAAATTAGCTAAGCCTTTAACTCAATTTCATCCAAAGTCTTCGGCATTGAAAATACGAATTGGTTGTCAATTTAAATCAACATTTATGTTGTGATCTTACCATAATTGTGTACCATAATGCGCTTCGGGCACATTTGTAACAAAAGAACTCGAAGAACGAGGCTAGATATATTCCATCAAATTAAACGGCTTCCCTATATTCTTATCTGGAGAGTGTTCGCAATAAATAATATGTAGAGTGGAATAACCAGACGCTAAAAACTGGCATTTGATTGAGACTTTTGGCATATTTCGCCGGACATAACTTATTTGAAATAAGAGTAAAAACGGAAACCACTGTTTATATTCATTGATATTACAGTATTATATGCGTTGCGACCCATTTGTGTCAAATTCTAGGTCCCAAATATTAGCGACCTAGTTCCTCTAATTTTTCGACCAACTTATATCAATCCTGCTGCCAGGACTGTGAAGAAAAACTGACATCAAAACCTTTAATACCTTTCATATCTCTGGCCATTTCAACACGTTTTAACACCACATTTATCTTAAACTAACAAAATATGATTTATTGATACTGGCGAAAAAAGGACAACAAAACCTATTATACTCTTCTTTAAACTAGTCATTTTAACACGTTTAAACACCATGAACTAACAATATATTATTTATCGATACTGGCGGAAAGAGGACAACACAACCTGTTATACTCTTCTGTAAACTGGTCATTTTAACACGTTTTAACACAAACTAACAATATATTATTTATTGATACTGGCGAAAAAACAAAAAAAAACATATTCCCAAGTAACTGTACAATACAATTCAAAATGCAATATGACATCCGTTTATTGAGTTGTCATATCACATCTTTACTCAAGAACGAGCAATAACTTGTTTATTAAAACTTTTCGCATTTTATTCTAGTTTGTTGTTGGTGATATTTAATTATTATATTGACAAGTTTGGAATCAGAATGGGGTTTAACGTCCAACCAACCTGAAGCGAGCGAACCCGCGACCTTCAGACTAGCAAGTCAGGGTCTAATTCACTTACAAAATATAGTATTTATTGGTATTGCCAAAAAAATAAAACATATTCCCAAGTAACTGTAAAATGTCTTTCAAAATGCAATATACTACCCGTTTATATGTGTATAAGATCAGTATTGTATGGGGAGGGGGTGGAGGTAAATGTATTTTTGGGGACAGAAACCACTTGGTTTAATATTGACAAAATGTACTTTTGTGGACAGAAATAATTACGTTCATAATTGAGCTTAAAGTTAGCGTTTTCAAAATATAAAATTATAATGGTACTTTTATAGAGAACTGGAAATGCAATTAAAAACATTGGTATCTAATTTTAGAAATATATGGATTTTAATCACCATTTCTCCGTAAAAGATATAGATATTTTTTTTATTGCTGTAATTATGTGACAAAACCGCTAAAAAAATTCTTAGACAAAGTAAAACTTGGCCGATAATAATTATCACTAGAGATCAATCTTCCATAAAATTGAAACATTTTCATCTCAACATTAACTGAACTATATTGGTAAATATTTAAGGGTGGGTGTATTATGAAGTATTGGTCAATTTGCAAATTAAACGACAATAGTGATTCATATGAACACTAATAAATTTTATATTGCAAATTAATTTGGAATATATTAACCTGGATGCTGTGTGGCTCCACCCTACAACTCCATCAATTATTTTGCGAGTCATCAAAATAATATATAAATAAATTTAATTTCAAATTTAATTAAATTGAAAAGACAATTATGTTACAATATACTGTTTGAAATGTAGGGTCATAGAATTAAAAAAAAATGATAAGATCTCTATATTCAGTATATACAGAATAATTCTAATTGCAACGACATTAAAATTAATCATAACAAGTAAATATAAATCAATGAATTGAATGATGGAAATGATTTGAATATGTGTACATAAATTAGAAAACTGAGCTTTCTTTGTCATACACTAGATATGATTCAGTTACGTGATAAACAGTCATATCTTTCTATTTTGTTAAATTATGATCTAGATTCTTCTTTAACGTGGCATCATAATATCACAGTATTTTAGAAATTGCAAAGGCATTGATACAAATCAATTAAGTAGTTTGTACATTTAGAAGAAACCTGCTTTTGACAAAATAACTCTTAAATAATAACAAAGCTTTAAGGTACGATATATATGGTTGGGAACAAAACCAAGTATTGTCTCGTACCGATAATTATCCCGAACAACTAATATCAATCTTTCTGCTAGAATTCTAAAGGAAAGCTGACAACAAAACCTATTATACTCGTCATTAAACTGGCCATTTTAACACGCTTTAACGCCATATATTTATCTTATTAGTTATTGATAAAAGCGAAAAAAACATAAAAATATTCACCAGTAACTGTATAATACCTTCCAAATGCAATATGACAACCATTTTTTGATTTGTCGTTTATCTTTCCTAACGAACGAGCAATAACTTGTTTATTAAACGTTTCGTATTTTATTCAAAATGGGGAATCAAAATGGGGATTACGGTCCTACCAACCCGAAGCGAGCGAACACGCGACCTTTACACTAGCGAGCCAGAGTCTTACTCACTTACAAATCTAACTATATATATATTATTTATTGGTATTAGCGACAAAAAACAAAAAACATATTCCCTAGTAGCCGTAAATACGCTTCAAATGCAATATGAAATGCATTTATTGATTTGTCGAGAAATAACTATTAATTTTACATTCATCAGGTAATACAGCAATTTCTAAATGTTTTCCTATCATATTTTTTCTCCAAGAACGAGCAATAACTTGTTTATTAAACGGAATTATTTTCACTTGTAGCGGCAGTAGCTTTATCGCAAAATTATTTTATTTAATTATTCTATTGACAAGTTTGGGGTGAAAATGGGGTTTAACGTCGTAAATTCGTGAATCATTGGAAGGCTTACGACCAAACTCAAGTCATGTTTTTAAATACTTGGCATCGAAACAGGCCCGTATCTAGACACCATTTAGAGGGGGGGGGGATTACCTTTCGGTAGGGGGGCGAACATTTTGAGGAAATTTTCGGATAGGTCATAATCATCATGCTAATAAGCATTCTAAAAAAAGTATTCAAATTAAACAAAAATCTTGATTTTTAAAATTCATTTAAAACTATTTTAGATTAGTACAAAAAAGATAGGTTGCCGGGCAACGAAACATACGCCCACAGCATCTAAATCGTCCGGGCAAACAACAAGAGTTGTCGCATATTTTACGCTTTTCGGTAATGAAACATTTATAATACACTAAAATCTCATTAAAAGTAACAACTCCTTGTGTAATTATCAGAAAATCATTCGAATTTTTTTGGCATTGATAAAGTTCTCCTAAAGCTAGTATACGAAACATTTAATATTCTTGATTCAGCTGTTCAAGTTATCAAAATTCATTGAAACTCACTAAACCCGTTCGTTTCATGACCTACAACACTGTGTTTATTGATTTGTCGTGGAATAACTATTAATTTTACATTCATCAGGTAGTACAGTAATTTCTAAATGTTTTCCTATCATATTTTTTCTCCAAGAACGAGCAATAACTTGTTTATTAAACGGAATTATTTTCTCTTGTAGCGGCAGTAGCTTTATCGCAAAATTATTTTATTTAATTATTCTATTGACAAGTTTGGGGTGAAAATGGGGTTTAACGTCGTACATTCGTGAATCATTGGAAGGCTTACGGCCAAACTCAAGTCATGTTTTTAAATACTTGGCATCGAATCGGATATTAACTTTAGCCTCTAGAGCGTCCACAAGATTTTTTGAAGCGATCAAGGGCTATAACTGAAAATCAATAGACTTCTTCGTTTCACGACCTTAAACACTGTGTATAAATTTAAAGTCATCGGATATTAACTTTAGCCTCTAGAGCGTCCACAAGATTTTTTGAAGCGATCAAGGGCCATAACCTTAATGACCTTAAACACTGTGTATAAATTTAAAGTCAATCGGGTGTTAACTTAGCTTCTACAGTGTCCACAAGATATTTTAAAATGATCAAGGGCCATATCTCTGACAGTAATTATCGGAAATATCTGAAAATCAATAGGATTCTTCGTCTCATGATATTAAGTTTAGCCTCTAGAGCGTTCACAAGAAATGGTGGACGTTAATACGGACGTGTCGACGGCAATATATGACCACATTTCTAATGTAGGCGTATAAAAAATGGTTTATAAAGTAATTAGATACATTGGTATTGATATGCACATACTGATCAAAGGTCAAATGAGGTTATTGGCACTGAAAGTTAATGCGCAACCATTCTTATATCATGAAAATATGCTGCAATTAATGATCGAAAGTTATCACTCTTTCAATAAAAATGTCAACTTGCTAAATTCGCCTTTATACTTTTTGACGCCAGAGGTCAAAAGGTGAAATGTTCCGACATCGCCCTTGGAAGATTTAAAGCAATGAATTGTCAGCATAAAATATAAAAACGAAAGCAAAATCTGTTCTAGTTAATAGTAGGAACATTTAAAACTTATCTTTATGTGGTCTTAGCACCGTGCATTTACTTTGGAACGTCGAAAAGGATCTTACATAACAGAACCAACAGATTTCGAAACCTGTTTTAAAAATACTCAAAAACTGTCAAAACAAAATCTCCCCGATTATATATAACATTGATCGGTATATATAATGAAATTAGTTGTCCAAAAAATAATTGAATAGTTTCAGGGTTATGAGGCTCCAGCCTGCAGGCCGCGTGGATTTCCATGTATCCCAATCTGAGAAAACCGACGTTAACCTGTGACTGAAAAACACGTATCTGACCACGAGATTAAATGTTTGCAATTTTTTTTTGAGTTTTCATGAATTTCGCCGGAATAATATAGACACAGATAAAACCAAACGATGCATTGTACGTAATAACTCACGGTATATACACGTCGTATTGATCAATGTTACTGGGTAAATGTTTGACTGCCTTTGTGACGCGGCCTGCTGGCTGGAATCCAACTATGAAACTATTCCATATTATTTTCGACAACTAGTATCATTATGTATAGCATTCGTCGTAAAACTAATTCGGAGAGATTTTGATTTGACAGTTTTTACGTATTTTTTAAACAGGTTTTGAAGTGTTTTGGTTCTGTTATGCAAGATCTGTTTCGACGTTCCAAAGTAAAAGTTATGTGCTAAGACCACCTAAAGATACATTTTAAATGTCTCTATTATTAATAAGATTAGGTTTCGCTTAAGTTTTTATATTTTATGCTGACATTTCATTGCTTTAAATCTTCCGAGGGCAAAATCGGAACATTTCACCTTTTGACCTCTGGCGTCCAAAAGTCTAAAGGCGAATTTAGCAAGTTGACATTTTTATTGAAAGAGTGATAACTTTCGATCATTTTCAGCAAATTTTCATGATATAAGAATGGTTGCGCATTAACTTTCAGTGCAAATAACCTCATTTGACCTTTGACCCTAAATATCTCGAAAACGCCCCAACGGCAGACTGATTACCACTCGGCATCGTATTCTACGCAAAAGTTGGGTCTGGTTTTGTGCCCATTTGGTGGACACCCCCCCCCCCGCACTGAGCCTCCAGACTATCATAATCAAGAGAGACAAAGAGAGAAATGGGGTTTAATGTCCACTCGACGCAAACTAGGTCATTTTGGACATTTCACCCTTTGACCTCTGGCGACCAAAGTCTAAAGGCGAATTTAGCAAGTTGACATTTTTATTGAAAAAGTGATAACTTCCGATCATTTTCAGCATATTTTCATGATATAAGAATGGTTGCGCATTAACTTTTAGTGCAAATAACCTCATTTGACCTTTGACCCTAAATATCTCGAAAACGCCCCAACGGCGGACTGATTACCACTCGGCATCGTATTCTACGCAAAAGTTGGGTCTGGTTTTGTGCCCATTTGGTGGACCCCCCCACCCGCACTGAGCCTCCAAGCTATCAGAATCAAGAGAGACAAAGAGAGAAATGGGGTTTAATGTCCACTCGACACAAACTAGGTCATATGGTTTCATTTTATTTCAATAATTCGCTCGCGCGAAGGGGTCTTTAGCAGTGGGAGGATTCGGAGAAAACCCACGAGGTTTGACACACGACCAGGGATTCGAAACTATGCCAGTTGACTCAATGACAGGCCTAATGATACATAATTAAGCATAGTGGAGAATTTCTTCACCTGGATATAAATCCAAAACTATAAGCACAGCCGTAATGCTGCACTACTTTGTTTCACTGTTAATGATGAAAGAAATGCCGACACTTTACTTCATTCTCACATACATTAAATATCTGCAGAAAGAAATCAAAGATATAAAATGGAAATACTTGCCAGTAGAACAGAGAGTTAACATCGACGCCAATATTAGGATGACAACAGACACTACAGCTTTCATCATGTTTAATTTAAGAAGTTAAACACTACTGGTGAATATTCTGTCTACTGTCGCTTTTAAATGCAAACAGCTATTGATTTTGATGTATGACGAATATTGACGCAGAAATAAATTACTAGCGATATGATAATAAACGCTTGACTAAATTTTAAATTTATTAACTTTTAGTTTATGTGTTATGCTTATTGAATTTAATATGCACAAACCAATATTCCTAAATCCAAATGTTTGCTCAATTGGTTCATATTTCGATTTCTCACCCATATCTGTTGCAAAACAGAAAGTGTTGGCGAGGGTAGTGACGTTATCAATTTCGAATATGTACTAAAAAGACCTTCGAATTTTTTGTCGAACCTAACTTTTTTTTATATTCTAACCCATGGCGACAATTGCCAGACTACGTCGAGATCGGTCGCATTATTTCTGTTACGTATTTCTTGTAAATCGTATTTCTTTTTATTTATTTTTCTTTAGTGACGCCTAATATATGCATGGTCCCGGATCCATTTACTTGATATATGATATGTGTTGTTTATGTTTTGCAATGTGAATGTCTAAAGACTGTCTTTTCATCAGGTTTGTCTTGCAGGTTTGGATTTTGCTCTATTAGGAGCTCATAATTTCAAAAAGGTCAAAAAAATAGCGTTCATTATCAATTTCTAGATATGTGTTTAACATCAGAGAGAACTAACCTCTGTGAGGAGAATACAGTTATAAGAGTCTGTAGAAAGTACGTCTGTGATATCAATACTTTAAAAAACGGGCCCCACCCCCACCCATTACTATTACTACAAGACCGTGCAAGCAATTATCGATTGGGATTGTGGGGTCTACCATCCCAGGACCTTCGGCGCGCGTCTAGGGGACACCAGAGCCGCTTTGTGACCGGTTTACGGTTAATACAATTACTCAACAAACAAGTGAAATTGTTTTTTTTTCTAAATACCTTGCAATGCGCACACAGTCGATGGTTGTTTCCTGCGATATTGAACTTCACAAATATATGCCAAGGTTGTAGATACACTAGAGGTAGAAGTTTTACACGACAAAGTATGTTTATAACCGTAAGATCTCGGTTTCTTTCGATCGCATATAGGATCGCCACGTCTTACAAAGATATTTAGCTCGTGGAACCCCCAGAGCTTACAGTTTTTCAAAACAGTTCAAGTATCTCTGTTACATAAAAACTATGGTGGAGTCCGAATTCTGGTCAAATGGCCACCCCCCCTCCCTTTACCCAAATAGTATGAAAACATGCAATGCCCACATTTAGATGAAATTTAAAACAAATAACACTTATAAGAGGACAGCAATAATAATAACTTCGAATCACATTAGTACCCTAGTATGCCCTCTGTGATTGTGTGGTTATAAATTAATTTATTTTATCTGGTACATTACGGAATATAATAAGTGATTTCCTATCTTTTGTTTCTCATCAATGAAACAATTAATATATTGTTTCCCTTATAATTGTGTGTTATTAGATGTAATTAGCTTCTATATCTTTTTATACGTTTCCTTCTGATCTGATACAATACAAGGTTATGATTAAGTAGTTTCCATTACCAATTATTGGCTAATCAGATGACATTTATTGTGTATGGTATTATAAGTTTCTCTTTGGTCTGTAACCTTACTAAGATTAGTGGTGTCTCCAAATGGTTTATTGGCTATAGTTAGTTGAAATATATATTTCAAATATAACGAAACGGCACTTTAATTAAAATAGTAATTGTGTTCCATAATATGTTTTTGTTTTTATTACGTATGTCAATTGCTAAATGTCAATTAAAGAAGTGGAATATACCTGCCAACTAAATCTATGATTTCATTAAACTGGTCATTTTAACATGTTTTAACATCATATATGTCTCTTAAAACCAACAATATATTATTTATTGATACTGACGAAAAAACTGGCAACAAAACCTATTATACTCTTCTGTAAACTGGTCATTTTAACACGTTTTAACACCTTAAAACTAACAATATATTATTTATATGTCCCTTAAAACTAACAATATATTATTTATTGATATTGGCGAAAAACAAAATATTCCCTACTAGCTGTAAAATATCCTTCAATGCAATATGACACCCTTTTATTGATTTGTCGAATTAAATCTTTCCTCAAGAACGAGCAATAACTTGTTTATTAAACTTTTCGTATTTTATTCTAGTTTGATGTTGGTGACATTTAATTATTCTATTTTGGAATCGGAATGGGGTTTAACGTCCTTCCAACCTGAAGCGAGCGAACCCGAGACCTTCAGACTAGCGAGCCAGGGTCTTACTCACATACAACATTAACTATATATTATTTATTGGTATTACAATTAGCCATTTTAACTTTAACTTTTAACCGAGACCTTCAGACTAGCGAGCCAGGGTCTTACTCACATACAACATTAACTATATATTATTTATTGGTATTACAATTAGCCATTTTAACTGATTATGTAACATCTAATATATATTGTACATTGCCATCTGCCTCATATTTGTGTATTTCTTTTCTATTTTAACTGTGTATATACACCCATTTTGTTCCCTTGTTTTAACCATTATAAATGTATACTATTTAGGGAGAGGGGTTTTACATAGGCTAAGCCTGTTCAGACATCCTGAATAAAATATTGTTTATAAAAAAAAAATTACAAAAAAAACCCCAAAATCATATTTCGTAGTAGCTGTAAAATACCGTTCAAATGCAATATGATACTCGTTTATTGATTTGTCGTATCATATCTTTATTCAAGAACGAGCAATAACGTGTTTATTAAACACGTAAATATAGATGTCATATTTTGTACACTTAGTTGTTGGTGATATTAAATTATTCTATGCACAAATTAGGGTCAATTTCTAGGTTCTAAATAGTACTTATTAGCGATTTAGCTTTTTTACGGACAAGGTAAAGTGACACCATTTTGTCACAACACCTAAAATGGAAGGGAGGGGGGGCATACAGGCATTTAAACTAGCTTTAATGCCTAAATGTTGATATCTACAGAAGATAAAGAATAATCAAAAATAGATAACAAATTTTTAAAATGTCATTGAAATGAAATATTTAGCAAATAATGAAGCTAATTCCTAAGTCAGGACTGCACAGCCACATGCTTCATGAATCAAAATGCAGGGAAATTAATCAATAAAAAGAAAAACAAAACAACCATCCAGACTTGAAATCCGGAAACAATATCAAAACTTACTTATAGGACCTCAAAATGTTCAAATATTTTGTAAACAAAGGGACATTTTGTCATGCACTACTTTCACTGTAGATGTATGGTACATGTACAAATTCTGCCACAGTGAACAGCAATGCTACCCTATGCTATGAGGTTAACATTGTACATCTAATTACAATAATAGCAGTCTTTTTGAATGGATTTTGCATGACTTGAATACAGGGCTACATTACAATGTGTGTATGATGAGTGTATTATTTGTGTGTAAGAGAGAGACACGGAGAGTGGGGTTTAA
The DNA here is from genome assembly GCA_917208275.1 of Patella pellucida. NCBI lineage: Eukaryota > Metazoa > Mollusca > Gastropoda > Patellidae > Patella > Patella pellucida. The sequence continues at coordinate 56,769,332 of OU795044.1, forward strand.
TGACTTCTGGACACCAACTAGGTTATTTCGGAACTAACAGATTGTTCAAATTTATCTCAATAATTCGCTAGTGCGAGGGGTCTCTAGCAGTGGGAGGACCCAGAGAAAATCCAGGAGGCTGGACAGGCGACCCTACTGTCTGCCACATACAGGTAGGGGGCTGCGAGCGTAGTTCATTTGGGGGGGGGGGCTGCGAGCGTAGTTCATTGCTCGTGAACGGGATAGATCCCCCAGCCCCCCCCCCCGCTTCTGACAGGCCTGAGGTCGGTATGGTAACTAACTTGAGGGGCGTGGTCTACAGGTAGGGTTATTTACTTGAGGGCAAATAAGGGTATTGTCAAAAATAGGAGAGGTATTCCGTGAGATATGTTGGCTTGAAAACTTAAACAAACAAGAGCATGACTAACGTTACAATATACCTTTACATTCCTGCTTTGATCATTTTGCCCTTTTAACAAACATCAAGCATGCAAAATATCCGGAACAGATGTTTTACATAGCGATAATAAATATATTAGACGTGCTGTTTGATAATGTGAAAATTATTTACACTATGAGAGGTATGAATAGAATTATCAAAATATATATAAATTATGAAGTATTTAAATATCTATAAATATACTTACGAAACATGTTGATTAAGCTGATATTTTTAATATTATTTGGCAGAGATCCCCTGAATTTTATACCATTTTAAACAAGAGTAACTGGGGTCTTAGAATAATTAATCTGTTATTAATATCACTATAGGGTGTAGTTTAAAAGGGGTCCGCATTGCCAAGAGATAACTCGTGTGTGTGCTCTACATCAAGAATAAGTTGTTGTAATTGGAGAGCATTACGAGATATAATATCGCAGTTATCTCATATAGGTGAACAGTAGTCGAGATATGGCTAAATATATGATTTTATAAAATTTTGATCGGAATTTATATATACTATTCAAAAAAAGTAGGGGATATTTGATTTTTAAGTGTTATTAAAGTCACCTAATGAAACTGACGAAGAAACAAGTGACAAAATGAAATGAAGTTCACATTCATCGATTTATTCCAAATGATCGTTAGACTAATAGTTAGTGCAGGGGGACTGCGCCACATATGATTTCCATAAAGGACAAATATAAAGACAAGACATCATACTCCGAAACAGCAAACAAAACAAACAAAAAAAACAATTCAAGAAAGAGTGAATTGATCCGGGGGCTAGCCGTAAGCGTCCACTGCGCTGTACAGTCCCGGGCCTGTCTTGGTACAGGCTTCACTAAAATGATTTACATAAGAGACGTAACAAAAAAAAAATGCGACCGATCTTGTAAGTGGTTGTCTCTTCAATGGCAATAGTCAGCTAATTGACGTCAGGTGTTAGAACGTCAAATAATTTTAACAATAAGGGCGATAATCCGGACAGAAACTCGGAAAACGCTAAAAAAAAATAAATGTAGTGAGCTAACAGGAGCAAAGCTCGACAACGAAAACATTCTGCAGTACGAATGGCTAAAACTAGTAAATGCAAGAGGACTGCACTACACGCAAAACAATAAATAAAAATTTACAAGATAAACCTGCGGACAAGACATAAAATAGACATTGCAAAAACTAAACAATTATCAAATCAAGTGAATGGATCCGTAGGCCAGCCGTAAGCGTCCACTGCGCTGTACAGTCCCGGGCCTGTAGTGACACAGACTTCACTCAAAATTGAACATATTTCATTCGGAAGAGAAAACGCACAAATAACCGAACACAAAGAAGAAATGAAAATGTAGACCGCCTCAGGAGGCAGTTGTCTGCTAACTGAATGGTGTGACGTAAATACGTCGTAATGTTATCAATGACGTCAATAGAATATCTTAACAAAAAGGGCGATAATCAAGATTGAATAATGCTAAAAGCTATAAGTTTAAACAGCCAATCAGAATTTTTAAGTTGTATAATTGCACAAAACATAATACTAAATACCCCATACAAGCAATGCAAAACAGGAATGTAGAAGAAAGCATACAATGTAAGTGTATTTATGAAGTCATAAAATAATAACAATAAGGGCGATAATCCAAACAGGGTTACGTAACTATACAAATTAAACTAAATTAAACTGGATAATTATTCAATATGTACTCGGTTATATACTTATAAGAAACGTTAAACTTGGTATATTGATGAAACGGAATTTCTTTAAATATGCGTAACTGTGTACCTCCTTTGGCAGTTCATTTCAAAAACAGGGATTTTATTCGGGCACAGACTGACCATTATAAGGGTAAAATGATACCCAGGGTCAAACAGCAAATTTACCACAGCATCACAACAAAGTCACTAACGGGTAAATCCTCCTCTGTTTGCCAAACAAGCATTGCTCCGACGTGGCATACTCCTAATGAGACGTCTAAGGTCATTTTGGTCCAGATTGTCCCATTCCTGTTGCAATACAGCAGCAAGTTCTTGGACATTGGCAGGACGTTGTTGACGTTGACATGTTAAGCCATTCTTCCAGCAACAGTGATGCCTCCCCACACCATAACAGAACCTTTCCCAAATCGGTCATGTATGATGACGTTAACGTCTTGGACGCCACACCCTCCTACGTCTGTCCCAAAAATCAACAGTGAACCTTTACTCATTTGAAAACATCACATTGCTCCAGCGTCGATTATCCCAGTGTTGACGATCCCTACACCAACGACGTCTTGCCTAAATGTGATGATCTCTCAAACAAGGGATCACGCGAGGACGTCGGGCGCGAAGGTGACCCCTATGCAGTCGATTCCGAATCGTCTGGCCCCTCACTCTGACGCCAGTGTCTGTTTGAAGACAAGCGCTGATCTGATTTGCTGTGATGACACGATTTCTCAAGGCCAAGGTACGGAAAAATCGATCCTGGGCTTGAGATGTCGTCCTTGGTCGACCTGAGCGTAGTCTGTCCTGTACAGATTGTGTATCACGGTATCTGGACCATAGCCTGCTTATGACAGACTGAGAAACATTCATCGTCCGCGCCACAACCACCTGTGTTGTGCCGATCTGTAGCATGCCAAGGGTACGTAACCTTTCATTTTGGGTAAGCCGTACACATATCAAAATTTGTTTTCTGGTCACTAAAACAATTAAACTGATGTTCCCACCCTGGAATTCAATGCCACAATGACTGTAACAGTCAAAGTCAGAGACGTGCAAATCTTGGGTTGGACCCCCATAAATTAATGATTTTCATTTAGTGTTTAGTTTACTGGGGTTTTGGATGAGTTTTTATTTCTTGGGGTTTTAATATGGGGCGCCATTCAATTGCTTAAATTGCCTTACATTAAAATGAACGGGTGGATCGATCGTATATGTATTCACAATGCTCTGAAAAGAAATTGAATGAGAATTGATTTTGTAGATGTTGGTGTGTTGAAATTATGAGTTTCGGGCCGTTTAAACTGTATTATCATTATTCCTATTACACCTATATGTTGCAATAGAGCTAACAACGTAGTCCTAATCAATGTTTGCTAATGTCGTGATTTTAAGTTAGGAGGGGTAGACAGCTATGCTAAGTTAAAATTGATTTAAGTTAAAATTGTCTCTGAAATAGGTTTGCGAAACCCTGCTATTTTAAGATTAAATTTTAACTAAAATAATATTTTAGTGGATTGTATCTAAAATGATTAATATCGTTTTGTGAAACTCTTAAGTTAGGATGAAATATTTAGTTCAAGACGATTTTAAGGACATTTAAGTGTTTGTGAAACAGGGGCCAGATTTATTGATAAACCTTAACAACTGTGCGATTGAAAATGTTATGATGATTTGTAAAAGATAAGTCAATAATCTCAAATGTTATAGGCCTATTTGCAATAAATTTGTAATATCATAAATTTATGAAGTCTTAGGTCAATAAAACAACAATAAAAATAATATGTCCATTTATAAAGCGCTATATCCACAAACGTGCTCATAGCGCATAACACAAGTCTCAATAGTGTAGTTTATACAGATATGTTTTCAAGTCAGATTTGAATTTATTCAGTGTTGGGCTTCTGTGAAGGTCTGATGGCAGTTTGTTCCATTTTGTTGATGCAGCGACTTTAACTTCCACTTAGGAACACAGAGTTTTTTCTGATTAAGTGACCGCAACTGTCTAGATGGGATGTAAAATTTTAAGAGATCGCACAGGTACTTCGGAGCACTTCCATCCAGACACTGATAGGCAAGAGACAATATCTTGAAATCGACCCTGGCTTGGACAGGCAACCAATGTAGATTTTTCAGCAAAGGAGTGATATGAGAGCGTAGATTTGACCTAGTCACAATACGAGCAGCTGTATTTTGAATGCGTTGAAGACGTTCCATTTGATACTTGGGTATGCCGACAAGTAGACTATTGCAATAGTCCAGTCTAGAAAAAATGAGAGATCTAACTAGAGCTGCGGCTGCGTCTTCAGTGATGAGATTTCGAATGGAACCAATATTTCTAAGGTTAAAATAACACTATTTGCATAGATCATTTATGTAGTTGTCCATGTTTAACTGAGAGTCAATGAAAACACCAAGGTTTTTAGCAACTGGGGAAAAAGGGATGATTACATTGTTGATTAAGAGCGATTTGTCGGTTATTTTCTTGAGTCTTGGTTTTGGTCCTATGAAAAGTATTTCTGTTTTTTCTTCGTTTAATTTTAACTTGTTTATGTTCATCCATAATTTTACATTATGTATGCAAGATGTCATTTTACATTGTATTTTTGTCTGATTTATGTCCGGAACAAATGAGTCAAAAAGTTGTGAGTCATCGGCGTAGAAGTGATGTTGTGTTGATAACGATTTGAGAAGATGCCCGAGCTGCTTCATGTACATGGTAAACAGCAAGGGGCCGAGGACAGACCCTTGCGGAACGCCGCATCGTAATACAGTCTCACACGAGGACACTGATTTGATGATGACTGTCTGAGTTCTATTTGACAAGTATGAAGCGAACCAATTTAAGCAAGTTTCGGTTATACCAAATTCAGTTTCCAGGAGTCGAGAGTGGTCGATGGTGTCAAATGCGGCAGACAAATCCAAAAGAACCAGGAGGGATATTTCCCCTCTATCGACACATGTGACAAGATTATTTATTATGCAATTTAGGGCAGTTTCCGTACCATGTTTAGATCTGTATGCAGATTGAAATCCATACAACAGATTTTGTTGATTAAGATGTTCAAGGAGGTTTTTCTGTACTGCTTTTTCTTGAATTTTAGAAAGGAAGGTCAAATTTGACACTGGTCGATAGTTCTTTAAAACATTTTTGTCCAATGTAGGCTTTTTTATCAAGGGTTTAAGAACTGCGTGTTTGAAAAGAGACGGTACTGTGCCAGAAATCAAGCAACCGTTTATGATGGATGTTATTACTGGAAGGAGAACATCAATATGTGTCAGGAGTAAATTAGTGGGCAGGGGATCAAGTTCACAAGACGTTGGCTTGGAGTTCTTTCATTAAAATGATCTTGAGGATTTCATCCTCTGAGAGAGTGTTGAGAGTGGACAAATCTTTACCACCGTATGTAGGAAAGGTTGTTGTGATGGATTGTTCATCGGGAATAACACACGATTTTCTAATGGTTGTGATTTTGTTGAGGAAAAAATCACTGAAATTGTTTGATAGAACAGAAACGTCATCAGTATCTGGGAGTGTGACATCTTTAGGGTTTCCTAAAAAATCACTGAAATTGTTTGATAGAACAGAAACGTCACCAGTATCTGGGAGTGTGACATCTTTAGGGTTTCCTAATAAAGAAGACATGAACGAATAAGGAGCCTTAGCATTTCCAGAACTTGAGGATATCCTCTGAGAACAGAACTTTGCTTTTTCGGATTTTAAGAGCTTATTGACATTTTGTCTCTTTTGAACATAGATTTGTCTGTAAACTTCTAATTTTGATTTTTTCCAGCGACGCTCTGCTTGTCTCTTTTCAGTTTTTGCCTGTCGAATTGAATCAGAATACCAGGGAGCAAAGATTTGACTGTTATGGTTTTAGTGTTGACCGGGGCATGTTTATCAAGGAGGTTTGACAGCGTTATGGAAAATAGCGCAGTCAGCTCTTCAACATCTACAGGAGGGTGTGTGATCATTAATGAACAAAGCAAGTCATTCCGAAAATCATTGTGATTGATACCTTTAATGTTTCTACATTGTATAGTTTTGACATTTTTGGGCGGTTTTGTAAGATCTAGTTCCAGGATTATCCATCGATGATCCGACATTTGTTTATCGACTACCTCAAATTTCTTGATTATCTTGTCTGTGGTTTTTGTCACGACCCAGTCTAGTATATGACCATTTTTATGAGTGGCAGTATCAACGTGTTGAACAAGTTCATGCACATTTAGGATTTTTAAAAATTTTACTTCAGGTTTGTTAGGACAGTCAAAATGGATATTTATGTCACCGAGAAGCAACAGTTTCCCTCTTCTGATACAAATAAATTAGAGAAATTTTAGAAGAGACAAAGCTATGTTATATCGAGAAAAGATTATTTAATTGAGTAAGATAGATACGCATTCAATTGAACGTATAATTGAAAGGGTCTATATGAATGATATTTCGAATTTCGGAGTACAATGCATGTGTCGACTGCATAAAAAATATCTCAACCAATTATGACAGCTGAGACATATCTGTAATTTAAAATGCGTCACAATTCTACTAACACCACCACGGATGTCGGGGTTGACAGAGCTGTGACAGGACTGAATTCCACGTCACTCGATTGCAATTCTGTCAATTCGTGACGTTCTGAAATGTGAATCGAGCATCCCCCTGTATTCACTAACATGACAGGCGGGATAACTCCTTTATTAAGGAACATGACTGGGGTGATAACTAAGACTGTATTCGCCCGATTGTATTTATGTTAATATTGTAAATGGGCTTATATAAAGTGTATAAATTTTAAAATAAATTGATTTTAATACCCATCGTTATATTATAAAGATTTGTATAATACACATGGAAACATCGTTGTATATTATATAAATTCCCATTAGTGGTGCTGGCGTGCCATTAAACAATATTTTAATCATTCATTCATTATATATATTATAAATACCTTCTAAATAGGGGATGGGTGGGGTGCCTAAAGGTTAGCGCTTGTGAGTTGTATCATAAGGTCTGCATTCGAATCAATTGGCTAGGTTTCGATTCCCCGGTTTCACATTACAAATAATAGGGTCACTGTCAAACCTCGTGGATTTTCTTAGAGTTCTCTGGTTTCCCCAACTGCCAAAGACCTCTACGCCAAAGCGAATTTTTGAAATAAAATTGAACCATATGTTAGTGCCGAAATGACCTGGTTTGTGTGGAGTGGATGTTACCCCTCCCTCTCTCTTTCTGATCATAAATTCCTGGATGATGGCCCCTGATTGTACGAAGAATATCTCGGATCGTAAAATTCATGGAGTATGCCCCTGATTGTACGATTGGGGTTTAAAACCCTTCAAAAATATCTTCGTTACACAATTATCACTGATTTCGGAAAAAAAACGAACGGAAAATTCCTGTTATAATGGTCCTTCCAAAATATTAGCAAAACATGCAACACTCTACCATTGCTGTAGACCGTCTTAAGGCAAAGATTTTTCTCGAAACTCATAATATATACGTTAAGAAATCAAAGATTTAGTTAAGCATTCGAAATTTGCGCTGATCAAATTGTAACTTAATAAATTATAGGCTTTGATTGTAGGAAAAAATGACTTTCTGTTTTGCTTGTTCTCTATCCATCTCTTGAAAATGTGGGCGTACCCAGCCTGGCAGCCGCCAGCCTATATTACAGATATTTGTTACTAGTGTGTAATGTTTCAAAAAGTGTAATTTTCCGAAATATTTTTCAAGTTGTTGGAAGAAATACCATAATGAAGAGTGATTTAAACTAAACAACTGAAAAATCCCAGAGAGGGGAGCTAAGTTTCTGTACCTATTCCGGTTTATGAGCTATGGAACTAACGGGTTCCTGCAAATGCTAGAAGGATGTATAGTAGAGGTGTTCTTTTCGGGACCTTTTTGTATGGACTGAGAGGAAATGGAACATTAAAAGGTGCAAAAAAAGAGAGATATAAGGCGCCATCAAACAAAATTACCTGATCCAACTGTGAGTAACGTAAACAAAGTTTCATTCGATCTTTACTAAGTTTTGTCGACACACCATGGAATTCTCTGCCTGTGGATTTTCAATGTAAAGGATGTCTTCACCTCAGTCCTAAGTGATAGCGTTGAGATGGACAACTCAGGTGATTTAATGTCGAAAATTCCGCTTATCAGGGCAATCAATTTCCATTCTGTTTTAATATCATTTGTAGCGACAAAAACGGATGCAAGATGGGCGACGATGTCTTCCCTACATTCTTTTAACCTAATGAACTCTGTATCGTGTGAATAATCTGGATAATTTTAGACCGAGAATTTGCGAAAATCCACATTCAATGGGCGCCGCCATGTACATGAAATATTTTATATCAAAATTTGTTAATGAAATAATCCTCGTTATATAATTTTAATCAGATTTCAAATTGAATAAATATTTAACATGGGTCACTTTGACAAAAACACAGAAACAGAGTTTTTACATCAAAACAATTACTTGCTGGGGGGGGGGGGAGGGATGTTGAACTGAAGTTTTGGGTATCTTTGGAAACAAATTTTCATACTATTCCAAGTTAGCTGACAACGATATTTTACTTTTTATGGTGTTAGAACTGGTCAAGCTGCACATTAAATGATTTTCATTTGTATCCAAAACTTTAAAATATAGATTATGTATAAGATAAGTTAGAGCAGATAAAAGTCGAAAATTACCCCCCCCCCTCCCTAGCACACTAATTAACTATGTGACCTTCAATCGTAAAGTCATCCGGCAAAATAGGAAATTTCAATCCGAAACTTTAAAATATAGATGAGTTAGAGCAGATAAAGGTCAAAAATTATGCCCCCACCCACTAATTTTCATACATAAATCCTATGTGACCTTCAATCTCAAAGTAATCTGATATACAATTTGCAGTTCGCACGTTGCTCTATCGGGGAAACAATATCGCATTCGAAAGTATTTAAAACCAAATGAGTAAGAGCAGTTACGAATTCGCCAAAACGATGCGAAAAGTTGGGGGGGGGGTACGTTTTTGGTAACTTTCGACACCAATTTGTACACATTCGCGTACAAGGGGCGTCCAATTTTCACTTAATTCGAAACCAACCTTTACTACGATGTTACATTCAAAGGGTTTTTAAAATCGGATAATAACTATAGGGACCACAAGCTAAAATGGGCGACTTTTTTAGTATAATCAGGGGCCATAATTAAGGAAATTACGATCCGATATGCGCAAATATCAAAAGGAGCCAACATCTTTTTATTATAAAATAAACATGCATGTCAAGTTTTATCAAAATCGGTTCACAATTGTGACCTTTATAGGGACGACAAGCTAAAAACATGATTTTTCGGACAATCAGGGGCATTAATCCATGAATTTTCGATCCGATACATACCAATATCAAAAGCAGCTCAGATCTGTTGGGGATAAACCTATATTTGAAGTGTCGTCGAAATCGGATAAGAATTGTGACCTGTAAAGAGTCCACAAACAATTGTGGATAGCTGGACGGACGGACAGGGGCGACGGCATAATACGCACACATGAAAATGGGGGCATATAAAAAGCAATTACAATGTCACAATCATTATTATTTGAACAACTTTTTGTACTTTAAAATATAGATGAGATAGAGCAGATAAAAGTCGAAAATTATGTTGTTATACCCCCCCACACACACACACACACACACATACACTAATTTCCATGAATATTCCCGTCAATGGAAAAGTCATCCAGTATACAATTTGCAGTTTGCACGTTGCTCTATCGTGGAAATCCTTTCACATTCAAAAAATATTGAAAACCAAATGAGTTAGAGGAGTTAAGAAGTTGCAAAACGATGCTAAAAAGGGGGGGGGGTAGTTTTTGGTAATTTTCGACACAAATTTTCATGCTGTTGCAAGTTAGCTGACAAAGATTTTATTATTTATGTTGGTACAACTGGTCAAGCTGCAAAAAATGATTTTCATCTTCATCTCAAACCCTGCTCCAGTAGAGTTATCGCAATTTGAAGAAAGGGTACCATTCAGGTACCCCCAGATACGTATTTTGTGTAGTCTCGTGACACATACGGAAAGAGAGGTTGAACTGGGTGATTATTATAATATGGTAGGATGATACCCAGACTATAATCACCAACTAAAACCAAGTTCCCAAATGGTCGATTAACGGTTGTAGCAATGCGACAAAAATGGTCAAAATTTGACCTGAAAATAACGAGAATGATCCGAAAAACATAATCGACCTGTATCCCTGAAACGGTTGATTTATAAAATCGGCGATTTTGACTGAGGAGTAGGCTCGATGTGTCGACCAAACCCTGTGAATATGAACTCAATCGGCCGACCCTCACCTGCTCACCTTCTGCATGATATTGCATGGTTTTCTCGTGGAATGGCTCTAAATCACTAAAGCTGCTAATTTGATTGAAAACGACTTCTAATGTCTGATCTTGTAGTGGCATGGAGAAAGGGGCGCCTTCTCAACCTCGTGGGTTTCCCCTGGGCACTCCGTTTCCTCCCACTGCTAAAGACCCCTACACGCAAGCGAATTACTGAAATAAAATTAAATGTTAGTCCCGCAAGGACCTAGTTGTGTTGAGTTGACGTTAAACCTCATTTCTCTCTCTCTTTCTGATCTTGTAAGTGCCCAATTGATCATTAGGTTATAGACACATACGTTTTCTTTGATGTGACACAGGTTAGAGTTCATCCGAAACGATGAAGGGAAGTTTTGTACCCAATCTTGGCCTGGTTTTAACGAGATTGTTCTATATCCACCTCAATAGGTTTGGAGACTGTCAATGTGTAATATATTAAGCAATAAATGAGGTTTTCTTGAACAATCTCCCACTTTCCCTCCCAAAAAGTCTCGGACTGTCTAATGATAATCTATGTATATACAACAGAGTAGCAAACTGTACTGTACTTAGTTTTTGTGTCGGCTACAATGAGAATAGGTGATGTTTTGGTAATTGATCTTGGGCTTTTTTTTTTGTTTTCAGTACATACCAAGACTGTGTGGAACGACACACCAGAAAAGCTCCTGCTGCAAATATTTAAAATAGTAGACTCCGTTAAATCCACAAAATGTAAATGGAAGACGGTAGCTATGAAGGTTAATGAATATGACTACAATTTCAATGACGAGCAGTGCCGCTTAAAAGTTAAACCTCTAAAAGAGAAGTATGACAGAAACAAAAAACAAAAGAAAACATCTGGCGAATCTGGACCCTCAGATGATGATCTGTCTAAAATTAAATCTATTTTTGATTCTTTGCCAGACTTGAACCCCACTTTTACCATTGATTCAGGCCGTCTGGAAGACCTGGAAGACCTGGACAGACTGAAATCCAAAGATCAACCATCTACATCTTCCCAACCTGCTGAAGAAGCATCAAAATATAGGTTTATCCCCAAAATATCTCGGCTGCTTTCGATATTGGCATGTATCGGATCAAAACTTCATGGATTATGGCCCCTGATTGTACGAAAAATCACGTTTTTAGCTTGTGGACCCTATAGAGGTCACAATTTTGAACCGATTTTGATGAAACTTTATATGCATGTTTATAACCCAAAGATCTTGGTTCCTTTCGATATTTGCACCTATCGGAACGTAAATTCCTGAATTATGGCCCCTGATTGTCCGAAAATTCACCTATTTTAGCTCGTGGTACCTCTGGAGGTTACAATTATTATCCGATTTGTAGGTAGGTTGAGTTCAAATTTCGGAAAAATCGGACAAAAATTACCATACAAAATGGCCGCCGTTCGTACGCAAATACTGTTAAAAAATGGTATATCAAGGTTGTGGACCCTGTAGAGATCACAATTTTAATTCGATTTTGATGAAACTTGAAATGCATGGTTATAACCCAAAGATCTTGGTTCCTTTCGATATTTGCGCATATCGGATCGTAACTTCCTGAATTATGGCCCCTGATTATACGCAAAATCGTCTTGGTTTAGCCTTCGGTCCCTCTGGAGGTTACATTAATTATCCGATTTAAAAAATCGTTTGATTATATCACCGTTACACCCTAAGGAAGGTAGAGTTTGAATTTCAGAAAAATGGGACCAAAATTGCCATACTAAATGGCCGCCATTCGTACGCAAATACTGTTATAAAATGGTATATCAAGGTTGTGGATCCTGTAGAGGTCAAAATTTTAATTCGATTTTAATGAAACTTAAAATGCATGGTTATAACCCAAAGATCTTGGTTCCTTTCAATATTTGCGCATATCGGATCGTAACTTACTGAATTATGGCCCCTGATTATACGCAAAATCGTCTTGGTTTAGCTTGTGGTCCCTCTGGAGGTTACAATAATTAACCGATTTGAAAAATCGTTTGATAATATCACCGTTACACCCTAAGGAAGGTTGAGTTCAAATTTCGGAAAAATCGGACCAAAATTACCATACAAAATGGCCGCCGTTCGTACGCGAATACTGTTTAAAAATGGTATATCAAGGTTGTGGACCCTGTAGAGATCACAATTTTAATTCAATTTTGATGGTTACAACCCAAAGATCTTGGTTCCTTTTGATATTTGCGCATATCTGATCGTAACTTCCTGAATTACGGCCCCTGATTATACGCAAAATCGTCTTTGTTTAGCTTGTGGTCCCTCTGGAGGTCACAATTTTTATCTGATTTAAAAAATCGTTTGATTATATCACCGTTACACCCTAAGGAAGGTTGAGTTCAAATTTCGGAAAAATCGGACCAAAATTACCATACAAAATAGCCGCCGTTCGTAGGCGAATACGTTAAAAAATGGTATATCAAGGTTTTGGACCCAGTATAGGTCACAATTTTAATTCGATTTTGATGAAACTTGAAATGCATGTTTATAACCTAAAGATCTTGATTCTTTTCGATATTTGCGCATATCAAATTGTAATTTAATGAATTATAGCCTTTGATTGTAGGAAAAATCACTTTCGATTTTGCTTGTTCTCTAACCATCTCTCGAAAATGTGGGCGTATCCTGCCTGGCAGTGCCAGCTTACTATCTTTTTAGTTTAATTTTGATTTTAATTTTATTTCATTTTCAATTTTAACATAATCATTTTTTATTTTATTAAAGATACATTAAGGGAGATGAAAAAACGAGTTGGCAGTTCTCACTTTAACAGTTAAAAAAAGACACTAAGCTAGTTGACCAACATGTTAAGTTCTAAATCGACGATTTTAGTCGAAAACACTTAAAGATACATTATGGGAGATGAGATAACGAGTGGGTAGTTCTAAATATACTAGTTAAAAACTAGATAATGTAAAGGCAATTTGCTGAAAATTTTAGACAAATTTATCCACTATGAACCTGTAACCATTTGAATGAAAGTTCCGCTTAGCCTCGGTCATCATTACTGAAGTCGGTAATGCGAAACTAATAGTCTCCATTATCCATTTATTTGTTTAATCACGAAGGAAAGTTTTCTTACAAATAGGACAATAATCCAACACAAATATCGCAGTCTAGCCTTGCCAACGAGAGCTAATTATGGTCTTAATAAGTTAGTCAATGTCTAATTTATAATTTCTATAACATCTGAAGCCTAAATTAAGACACACAGTAATCAGATTTAGCTCTTGAATAGTGTAACTTTAACTTTTTTGATAAAATAATAAATGCCAGCGATAGGCCATCATACCGGTGTTACGCAGTGTATTAGTATGATTGAGTTTTAACCCACAAATTAAATGTTCAGACAAGACAATCGGTCAGTCGTAATCTAAAAGTGAACAGATTAACAGTATTATCTGTAATGTGAATTCGTTTCTTGGTGGGGGTTGGGATGGCCTAGTGGTCTAGAGTGTCGCGCTTCGACCTCTAGCTGGCCGGTCACCTCTGTCTTGCGGCTGTGGTTTCGAGCACTAGTGTGAGCGTATGTGACATGGAGATAGGGGCGCCGTCTTAACCTCGTGGATTTCCCCCGGGCACTCCAGTTTCCTCCCACTACTAAAGACCCCTACGCGCAAGCGAATTATTGAAATACAAATTGAAAACCATACGTTGGTCCCAAAATGACCTAGTTTGTGTCGAGTGGACGTTAAACCCCATTTCTCTCTCTCTCCCCCTCTCTCGTTCTCCCTCTCTCTCTCTCTCTGGTTTCTTGGTCGACTCTTACCCATAGCTGTTCCGTACATATTATACCAGAACGACAAACACGTTGTAGATGTTGACTGGGTAATTTCTAGACTCTCTATCCTCGCTGTGTCATGTTCTACTCGGGGAGTTGATTCGATATATAAGTAATATCCACCTGGAAGAGAATAAAACGAGAAGAATTTCATTTGTCTACTTAAAGGAGCTAAGTCTCTAACTCAATATCATCCAAAATCTTCATCAATGTTGATTTAAATTATTTGTAAATTTAAATCAACATTGAAGCTGTGTGATCTTACCGGGAAAACCGTGGCTTCTGATATCTAATATTTAAGACAAAATAATCATTTTACCATTTGTAAACGAATCGTGTACCATAATGCGTTCCATCCCCAGTTCTAGTGAAAGGCTCAAGGAACGAGGCTAGGCATATTGCATCAAAACCAAACAGAGTATTTAGACTGGAATAACCAGACGCTTGCATTCGCTTGAGACAACTGGCTTATTTCGATGACCATAACTGATTTGAAATTAGAGTAAAAACGGAAACCATTGAATGTACATTCATATTACAGTTTTATATGAGTTGCGACCCACGTTTATCAATTGTTGGTCTCAAATGTTAGCGATTTATCTCCTTAATAACTGAGCTGTTGACATTTCGAGGACATTTCAATTAATTAAGATTGAGATGGTTAAATCATTCGTATTAAACAGATTCCAAATAGTTATAACAATTACAGGAGGACTAAATCAAAATCATATTGCTTTGGAAAATGGCATGTTAAAGTTGCTTCTTAATTCAAAATTTGAAGATATCTGCAGTGTTTTTTCATCTAAATCAGGACACGTTAGATATCAATATTTAGTTGTTAATTACAATTCCTATCTCGAACCAGAAAAAATTAAAGAAAGAAATTCTCTGGTGTCAGTGGGTAGCCATTTTCCCGGAAGGGACGAATCACACTTTTGTTTTGTCAGTGAACTGACTTTGACTCAAGAATCATTTCACAATAAACAAAACGACGATCCGACATCTTGTTTTCGGAAAATCGACTCAAAACAGATTGACCTATCAGAGGTTAGAACTGGCAGGGCTTACCTGTAAAAAAAAATTGAAGATAATGGACGGTCTTTGGCCCCAGAGGCCTCCGGCCCCGCGGCCGACTCTGGGAACGAGATTGTTACAATTCCACATAAATTCACCCCCATCAAGATAATTCAGATGTTGAATTTTTTTTTAATTGATAATATCTTTGTTGAATTTGGGCGGAGGGGGGGTTATCAGCAAGTGGTAGGTATCCCAATGGGTACCAACTGTGCACCTTTGCTTGCTGATTTGTTTCTCTATTCCTACGAAGCCTATTACATACAGGTATTCGTAAAATCAAATAAACGACCAGTTATACATTTTTATTTCACTTATCGATATATCGGTGATGTTCTAATAATCCAAAATTCAGTGATAATGTAGAATTCATAAATCCCGATGAGCTCTAAATTAAAATCACTACTGACAATGACAATTACGCTTCCTACTTGGAACTGCGTCTCGTTATTGACAATTGCCATAAACTAAGTGTTAAATTGTACGATAAACGTGATGACATTGACTTTCCGATTGTTAATTGTTAGTTTTCCATTTGTTTGAAGCAGCACTCCAATATCACCAGCTTATGAAGTGTTTGTGTCTCACCTAATTCTTTAAGCGAGAGCTTTTTCATTTTATTCTGATTTTTTAAGTAGATCCAGGCATTTGTCATCTAAGCTTCAACTACAAGGATGATGTGTCTCTCTCGGCTATCATTTTGCGTTTATTTAACATTGTATCAAATGTCTCCCAGTATATGTTACCTTGGCTGTCCTTTTATTTAACATTGAATCAGATTTTTTTCAGATAAACGTCGCGATTTTTCAGTCATTCATCAACTTAGCATCCGTTAAAAAACAAAATCTTACTGCCTGTATGATCATCCGCTGGCCCTGTGCTAGATGAAGGTGTTCTGCCTTTGTTTCTTATCCAATTAAAAATATCGTCATCCGACTGCGTCCATGTACATAAACTTTCATCAAAATTACAATCAATACCTATAAATGATTATTAAAAAAAACATTATTTAATAGAAAATCATTACACGTCACTGACTGTCATTAATATATCAGAGATATTCAGAGAGAGAGAGAGAGAGAGAGAGATAGAGAGCGAGAGAGAAATGGAGTTAAACGCCCACTCGACACTCACTAGGTCATTTCATCACATACGCGCACACTCGGGCTCGAAACCACAGCCGCCAGCCAGGGGTGACCGGCCACCTAAAGGTCGAAGCGTGGCACTCTAGGCCACTAGACCATCCCAACCCCCCTAAACTGTTCAAGGAAATCCAAGATCTACAACTAAATAATTAAGCATAGTTTCGGTATGTACGTTTCTTCAAGACAATGCCTTCTCCGTATAATTAACTTCACATATATTGATACCTCGTAGGTCACGGCGAATACGCCTTTAAAATTCGAATGTTTACATTATCCGCTCAAGGGAGATTAAGTAAGTAAACAAATATAATTATGTGAAAGAGAAATAGACACTGCTAGTGTTTTAAAAATGTCACCTACGGCGCAAGGAAATCATTAAACCCTCAATTTATGCAAAGTACTTTTGAGAAATCCGCTATTTGCCTCTTATTACAAACACACCAATTGGTCATCGGGATTTGATATTTAAATGTGATTTATTTTTCATAAGAGAGCAAATCAGAACCAACTTACCCTCGCAATAGGTTCCTGGAAATTTAGGAGGACAGCTACATCTCACACCACCTTCTGACGGATAACACGTGCCATTATTTAAACAAGGGCTGTGTACATCACACGGATTTACTGATATAAATTTAAGAACAGATTAAAGTTTGCTTCCACCGATATGGTCTGCAAACGGCATGAACAGGTGCCCAATAAAAGGAGTAGAGGCTGTGCCTTGCCGAGCTACTATGATCAGAGTATGACTCTTCTCATTACTTCCGTTGATATACCAAGAGAGAGAGAGAGAGAGAAATGGGATTTAACGTCCTTTCAACACAACTAGGTCATTTCGGGACTAACATATGGTTTTTAATTTTATTTCAATAATTTGCTTAGACGTGGGAGGAAACCGTAGTGCCCGGAGGAAACCCACGAGGTTGAGAAGGCACCCCTATCTCCATGCCACATACGCTCAAACGAGGGGTCGAAACCACAGTCGCAAGCCAGAGGTGTCCGGCCAGCTAGAGGTCGAAGCGCGACACTCAAGATCACTAGGCCATCCCAACCACCGATATTCCAAGAAGTTATTTTTCCTTATGCCTTCCAGACAAGTTCAAGGGCGCGGGATGGTGATGACTAGTCATCTTGTTTAATCTGTATAAGGTAGGCCTACCCAATTATAACACAATAATTTTATGGTTACGCATCGAAAGGTTATCCATGGTCACCCTATATAACTAAAATGTATCTCACCGTCACAGAGTTCCCCCAAATATCCATTAGGACAATTACAGCTGTAGCTGCTGTCGTCATTTGGTGAACACGTACCGCCATTTTTACAGGGATTCGGTTCACAGACAGGCACTAGAATTAAAGAGGACATTACAATATAAAGGGCAGGGAGGATAGCCGTTCCCACAGCTATAGAATACCCATTTAATCTGACGCATTTCCTATAATTAAAGTTTGACAGTCTGGAACAATAATGGTGCCAATTGAATATCATAACTAGTTTTAGGGCCAAATGAAAATTGTGAGAATTGTCAAGTAAATGCTATATTTAAACTAATAATTGTGAAGTTGACATGAAATTAAATATTGACAAAAACACACGATGTCCTAATCCTATGCAAGGAATATGCTATTAGTTAAATTTTGATTTAAACCAAAATGCAGAAATCATAATTGGCAAGGGAACATACAGAATTTTGGAAATCCATTAACGGTAATAGAGAGTTATCTCCCTTTCTGTCAAATGTCTGTAATTTGTAACAGTACATGGTGCGTGTTGATGGCTGATGCTGTATGAGTCAGTATATTATGACGCACAAGACCACGTGTGAGCGCACAAGCCCAATTTTTTTATATCGTTAATGGGGGTCATAGGGGACGACAGGGGTTGGTGAGTGGGTGTTTACCCAGAAATTAAGGTAAAACGCCAAGTCTGATGAACAAGGAGATACATGTATGTTTGACATCGATTGAGCAATATGTCTATGGAATAATATAGCTATGTCCGTAGTTTTGTAAATCGCATTGAAGTTAAATGAAAAGAAATGGTGTTTAACGTCCTACTGTTATGCACATAACCTGGGCTAATGAAAGATGGCCATACGTCATACAGTGTGCTTTGAGAAAAAATTTGCCCGGGCAGCGGCGTGTTACAAAATGCCATGTCATGCTCCCTGCCATCTTGACATGTTAAAGTAATTGGAATATCAAACCCACCTGTCCCCGACCCCTGGAGATTTGGTAGCATTACTTATGTAATCTAAACTTGTTGTCGGCATGTCTGGTTTAAACCTTCTTTGTCTCATAAGCATGTAACAAATATAAATTTGCCAACAAATGTAAATTTGCCAACAAATGTAAATTTGCCAACAAATGTAAATTTGAATACAAATGTAAATTTGCATACAAATGTAAATTTGCCAACAAATGTAAATTGCCAACAAATATAAATTTGCTAGACGTTTGTATTGAATGCGGTCCATCCGTACTTACGATCAGAACCGTGCATGTTGACCCCTCCCCTTTTAAAAAACCTCTTCTTAACAAATATCTATAAATAGGTTGCTCTGAAAATTCATGACGTAGGTGTGGATAGGTTAGAGACGATCGCTATTACTACCCCTACTACGTGTTAAGAAAGGTACCTTAGAATGATGCCCCTTTATAAGACACGAATTTTACGGGCACCCATCTAAAAGTTATATATAGTCACCGTATATAACTAAAATATAACTCACCGTCACAGAGTTTACCCAAAAATCCAGTAGGACAATTACAGCTGTAGCTGTTGTCGTCATTTGGTGAACACGTACCGCCATTTTTACATGGATTCGGTTCACAGACCGGCACTAGAATTAAAGAAGATATACATTACAATATAACGGGCCGGGAGGATAGCCGTTCCCACAGCTATATAATACACATTTAATCTGACGCATTTCCTATATTTAAAGTTTGACAGTCTGGGACATGTTAAGCCAATTCCATATAATATAATACGGCATGCACCAATGTACATCCCCGAAACACGTTATACTAGTGAGGGGGCCGTAAAATAACCATCTTAGAATGGTAACAAATTATAAGACAATAATTGTACGGTTACGCATCCAAAGGTGATTCATGGTCACCCTATGTAACTAAAATATAAATTTGCCAACCAATGTAAATCTGGCAACCGATGTAAATTTGCCAAAAAATGTAAATTTGCCAACAAACGTAAATTTGCCAACAAACGTAAATTTGCCAACAAACGTAAATTTGCCAAAAAAAATAAATTTGTCAACAAATATGAAACATATCCTTTTACGGGTTGCTGTGGACATTCATGACGTAGGTGCGGATAGCTTAGAGACGACCACTATTACTACCTCTTCGACACCCATCTAAAAGTTATTCAAAGTCACCATATATAACTAAAATACAACTCACCGTCACAGAGTTCCCCCATATATCCAGTAAAACAATTACAGCTGTAGCTGTTGTCGTCATTTGGTGAACACGTACCGCCATTTTTACACGGATTCGGTTCACAGTGAGGCACTAGAATTAAAGAGGATATACATTACAATATAAAGGGCCGGGAGGATAGTCGTTCCCACAGCTATAGAATACCCATTTAATCTGACGCATTTCCTATAATTAAAGATTGACAGTCTGGGACATGTTAAGCCAATTGAATATCATATAATACGGCATGCACCAATGTAAATCCTCAAGACACATTATACTAGTGAGGGGGGCGTAAAAAACAACTTAGAATGGTAACCAATTATACGACAATAATTTTGCGGCTACGCATCTAAAGGTTTTCCATGGTCTCATATACAATAATTTTACGGGCACCCATCTAAAAGTTATTCATAGTCACCGTATATAACTAAAATGTAACTCACCGTCACAGAGTTTACCCAAAAATCCATCAGTACAATTACAGCTGTAGCTGTTGTTCATTGGTGAACACGTACCACTATTTTCACAGGGATTCGGTTCACAGACAGACACTAGAATGAAAAAGGATATAGATTATAATATACTCTTCAAACAAAAGTAGGGTATATTGAAATGCAAATACCTATGCGGGTTGTGATATGATAATGACATGCTTTGAGAGTATGTTCACAGATGAAGAACTTATCGCCCCAACAGAACCACTGAGCCGCACGTTCGACACGCCTGGACATATCTCATAAACTGTTCAATAGTCCGGGTTAAAATTGAGGGAGGTGCCACCTGGAGAGATAGAAATTCTCATGTGGTTTTTCCAGGTCAGAATTTTATCTCGAACAAGAATATATGAGGTAAACAGGCCATATCCTGAACCCTTTTCCGTTAGGGCGCTTTATCAAAATGGCAGCCAAAATCTCATATACGTAGTGACTATATGGGTTAAGTAAGTAACAATGATGCATGTTTGACCACCTTTTGCATTAGTTAGTATTAGAGTTATTCTCAAACAAGCTTAATCGCTTCAGTAGATTTTGTTTTCATATAGAAACCATCGACCAAACTTCACTAAAATTGATTAACTCGACCCCAAAAACATACAACTTGGGTATAATTGACAAAACTATTTCGCAGGCCAAAATGCTGGCCATCTTGGACTGTTCGGCCATATTCGAAAAATTAATGACCGGATGGATTTTTGATTGCGATATTTCGATATTTCGATTCAGAGACCCATAGAACATTTGAATATACACCTCAGAAGAATCAATTAAATAATTTATATTTTCCCGCCAAATCTCGCAGCCATTTTGAATTTGGCCCTCTAGTGGAGAGGCACCCAAACTTTAACGCTTCAGAAGGTTTTAATCATATAGAAACCACCTTCAAACAACTTCCTCGCAAATTGGTCGCGGATTTTAGGTCCAGTACCCAACTTATATGGGCTTTCCTTCAAGGATTCGGAAATTATAATTTTAAAATGGCCTTAGGGACTTTTCACGTTTTAAGATATAGGCACATTCGGTTGTATCGATACACTTCATATCTTGTGTACGCATAGGTATTCCTCAGGTAGCACAGTAACAAAATTTCAAAGCAATCTAGCGTATATTACGTCGATTTTTTTGAAAAATTTGATCCTTAATTTTATCAAGGGGAGATAATTTAGGAAATTTCTAATGTCAGCTTTCAAGTCTTATCGGTTAGATCTACATTCATACCAAATTTCATGAAAATCATGAAACTATTAAATAAGTTTTCAAGTTGATCTCAACTTCCGGTTCAAAATCAAAGCGAGGAATTTTCGAAATTCGAAAATCAGAAATTGCAGATTTGAAGTTAATGTAACAAGATACCCAAAGAAAATTAATTAGTAAAATAGGTCAAATAGTCACAAAGTTACAGCAATGTAGGTCAAATTCATTGGTTCGTAAAATTTAGTGATTTCGGATTCGAAAATATTTTTAATCAATAGCCTATGGTTTGATTCTGAGAAATTCGATTTGTGACAAAAAAAACGAAAAACAACTTGTCGGCAATGAAAACATCAAAGGTTACATTCATTTTTACAATATTAAAATACCAAACATTCGACCACGGGACAGGCTATCCTTAAATGTTTTCAAGTCACAGCGACGTATTTCTGAAATTCGAAAACCTGAAATTGCAGTTCTAAAAAAAAATATATTAATATAGACTAATAATCCACAAAGTTACGACTATGCGTTGACAGTTTTTGCGTTCGTAAATTTTGTTGATTTCTAATTTGTAAAACGTTTTGTACATAAATCTATTCCACGATCGCATCCGTTTCAGGGTTGTCAAAGTTCCAGAAAGATCATATGTATAGATTCTGGGAAATAGGATTTGTAGAAAATACACACAAAAAAAACATAATAATAATCTTAAGGAAAACAATAAGCTTTCATATGCAATACATATGAAAATAAATGATAATTCTAAAGGCCTAATAAGATTAATACTAATCCGAACAAAAACAATAGGGTTTCACACAAGCTACGCAGTGTGAAACCCTTACAAGCTTTATCACACTAAAATATAGCTCACCGTCACAGAGTTTACCCAAATATCCATCAGTACAATTACAGCTGTAGTTGTCGTCCATTGGTGAACACGTACCACCATTTCCACAGGGATTCGGTTCACAGACAGACACTAGAATAAAAGAGGATATGCATTATAATATACTCTCAAAAAAAGTAGGGGGTATTGAAATGCAAATACCTATGCAGGTTGTGATATGATAAAATAGACATGGACACTAGATATGCTTTGAGAACTTATCGTTGAGCTACTGCGTGCGACAGCATTCGCGCCATACACGTGGGTGGGTGATTTCATTGTCAGTGATGTGACGTGCATGCTCCTGTGCGTACAATCGTAATCAACCTTGTCGGCTCGGAAAACATCAAAGGCGAAATTCGAGTTTTCGAAATATTCAATTATTAAACATTCGACCCCGAGTCAGCCTATCCTGAAATGTATTAATTTTGGTAATAGGAGACAGATTCTCTAAGCCACGACCAATTGTGCATGTTTTCAAGCCCATTTATGTGGATTTTTCACTATTTTTCATTTTTAATTAAAAAATGGCACCCATTATTTCCCCTAGACGGATATACTATGTAGACTGGAATAACCAGACGCTAGAGATTTACTTTCGATTGAGACATGAGGCGTTTTTCGCCGAACATAACTGATTTCAAATGAGAGTAAAATAGTTTATATACATTCTACGGAAGCTCAAATACGAACTAATTTTGTTTTTTTAATTTTTATTTTATAAAATAATTTTTTTTTTATTTTCTATTTTGTAAAAATAATTTTAATTTTGTAAAAATAATTTTAATTTTGTAAAAATAATTTTAATTTTGTAAAAATAATTTTAATTTTGTAAAAATAATTTTAATTTTGTAAAAATAATTTTAATTTTGTAAAAATAATTTTAATTTTGTAAAAATAATTTTAATTTTGTAAAAATAATTTTAATTTTGTAAAAATAATTTTAATTTTGTAAATATAATTTTAATTTTGTAAAAATAATTTTAATTTTGTAAAAATAATTTTAATTTTGTAAAAATAATTTTAATTTTGTAAAAAAAAATTTAATTTTGTAAAAAAAAATTTAATTTTGTAAAAAAAAAATTAATTTTGTAAAAAAAAATTTAATTTTGTAAAAAAAAATTTAATTTTGTAAAAAAAAATTTAATTTTGTAAAAAAAAATTTAATTTTGTAAAAAAAAATTTAATTTTGTATAAAAAAATTAATTTTGTAAAAAAAAATTTAATTTTGTAAAAAAAAATTTAATTTTGTAAAAAAAAATTTAATTTTGTAAAAAAAAATTTAATTTTGTAAAAATAATTTTAATTTTGTTTTTTTTATTTTCTATTTTGTACAATAATTTTTAATTTTGTAGATTAATATTTCATTTTGTAAAAAAATCTTATACACACACCCTATCTTACATTTATGTTTTCTTTACATCCTTATCAGTTCCGGGAACGCTACATTAGTTTTCATCACCTTTGACCTACGTTGACAGCACGATTATGTATAAGGTGGTCTATATTGTACATGTATGTATTAAAATGGGCTCTTCCAACCAGCTTGCAGACACAATGTAAATGGATGGTACCTAGTTTTTATATTAAAATATGCACTAAATAATCAAAATTTCAAGAAACCAAAGACAACACATCACATTATTCTTAAATTATCACCTAATATTAGCAAATACCTTTCATACAAAATATGGAAGAAATTATTAATACAAAGATGCCAATCAGTGCACTAAAGACATAACGGCACCGAGTTCAAGACATGATTCACTTGTACATGGTTAGCACGTTTGTGCCGTATCATAAAGCCTGCCACTCTGTCGACTGGCGTGGTTTCGAATCCCCGGTTGTATGTAACAAAGAGTAGAGTTTTCTCCGGGTCCTCTGGTTTCCTCCCACTGCTAAATACCCCTGCGCGCAAGCGAATTATTGAAATAAAATCAAACCATATGTTAGCCCCAAAATGACCTATGTGTGTGTCGAGTGGACGTTAACCCCCTCCCCCCTCTCTCTCTCTCGCTCTCTCTCTCAGACGGAGAGCGGAGACACTTATCAATCATATTTACATCGGAGAAATGTAGTGAACGCAAATTTTGACTTTTATATGGGGAATCACGGTGGCTAAGTGGATGAGGCGCTGGTTCGCTAGGCTGAAGGTCGAGTGTTCGATCCCTGCATTGGCCGAGAAAGTTCATCTCGATTTTCCGACGTGATTTCCCCTGAGGGCCTGAAAAGGACAGCTGCCTAGTCGTTCGGATGGGACGAAAAACCGAGGTCCCGTGTACACATGGGAGTGCACGTAAAAGATCCCTTGGCAGTTGGAATTCGATATAAGAGTAGGCCGTAGCGCCGCTGCCCGGGCAAAATTTCCCTCATAGCACACTGTATGGCGTGTGCCCGTCTTCAATTAGCTCAGGTTAAGTGGGTACCAATATTTTTTATTTGGCGACACAGACGCATTTTTAATAGCCCACATCAAATTTTTGGTGACGATCGTTGTCATCTAAATGAAGTCGGCAATAAGAAATTGTATCGAAGCATTAGATTAGCTTTGAAGTTCGCTTGTGATAATTTAAGTTAAACCTGGGCCGTCAATTATGAAGGTTACGGCCGACAGGTCGCTGAGGTCAGTTCAAATCAGTGCAAGTTCAATGATTGTTACATTGTTTCACGTAACGGTATAATGCCAGGTGGCTGAGGACAGTTCACTGCGATCGTGCCATAATGCTCGAGAAAAACAAAATTATAAATTATTTTACAAAATAGAAATTAAAATACAAAATATGAAATTATAAGTTTAAAATTAAAAATTATAAGTTTGAAATTAAAAATTATAAGTTTGAAATTAAAAATTATAAGTTTGAAATTAAATATTATAAGTTTGAAATTAAAAATTATAAGTTTGAAATTAAAAATTAATTTACAAAATTAAAAATTATTTTACAAAATAGAAATTAAAATACAAAATATAAAATTATAAATTTAAAATTAAAAATTATAAGTTTGAAATTAAAAATTATAAGTTTAAAATTAAAAATTATTTCACAAAATTAAAAATTATTTTACAAAATTAAAAATTAAAAATAGAAATAGGAAATCGAAAAAAACAAAATTAGTTCGTATTTGAGCTTCCGTAACATTCATATTACATTATTATAGCGTTATGACCAATTTGTGTTAAATCATAGGTCCTAAATGTTAGCGATTTAGCTTCTTTATGTACAGTCGCTAAAGATGTATTTATTTCCCACTCCCATATTACTTATATAAATATCAATAATTCGGCATCAATTGAAATTTCGAAATTTCTTGATAACATAAAAAGTTACTTAAATACGGCACTTAAACGCATAAAAACACAATTTTTTGGCTTTATATGATTGACTATTATTTTTCATGGGTAAAATGTATTTATACAGTTTTTAAAAACTACTTGTAGGCAATTTGATCTGGGCACTTTTACAGAAAACCATTGAATTCTGGGTTAAGATATGGCAAACAAGCAGTGGGTGTGAACAAATAATTTATGCGAGTGATGTGTAATCAGGCGGATGTACAAGGAAACTACACAAATCATTGTGGAAAGAAAACATGTGCAACGTCCTTGTAACGGACAGGTATTGATGAATAGAGTATTATGGACATAACTGGACATCGGCCCAAAGATGCGTGTAGGGTCTATACAGTTGAAAAAAGAGTTTCTGTTACATAACATCCTCCCTGTAAAGCGGAAAATCTTGAAATCGAAATGTCAAAAGTTTCAACCAGTCATCGAAAGCTACCTGTTTGTCCGATGTAATAAATGTTTGTCGCAATGTTTGTGTTTGTCGCTACATATTTCCTTGACCATAGACGATAACTTTTATGATGCGAAGATACTTGGATTGTGGCAATGTAAAGTTTACTATTTGTACATTTAATTTATTAATATAAAATTGCATGTAAGAACTGAAATATAATATTTTTTTACCTTTGAGTAATTTCTTCAAGAGTGGTTGGGCCTAAATGTATGCATGACTAATTTATTGATGTAGGTAATCAAAATATAAATTCAAGAAGCAGTGAGCAAAATTAAGAATTGTCTCTTATATAAGACTGAGCTAATTTAAGTACCCATCCATCCACGTGAATATTAGTCCTGTCTTCGCGGGCGGTGGGGTGAAATGGGAGCAGGGCTATATATGTCAATAATACTGGCCAAGCTAGTTGTTATTGCACAGAAAACCCATCCCATTTTTCTTTACGATGTCTACTAAAACTGGCATAAACCAGCGAAAGTGTGCAATATCATTGAAAATGCCTAGTTATTGCACGGTTAAGATCCACCCAATATCTCTTAGGGAAAACAATCTGCTTATTCAACGAAAAGAACAAAGGAAGATTAGCCGTCCATGTTGCAAATGAATATATTGTAAACACGCTTGGATGCGATTGACTTCGTTTAGAAAAAATCAAAGTACATTTAAAGATGAGTTCCCAGCAAAGTATTTATCGGGTAGTTATTTCCAACAAAAGTATGGCAAATTTGGTATATATGGAAAGTATAGACACCCAATCTTACTAGAAAAATACTATATTTTGCGAAAAACGCACATGTGGCAAGCACTGGACAATATTGTCAGGGAATCACTAACTGTCAACCCGACAGGCTTTGCTGGCTAATTGTTTGCTAGATTAGGTCAAGGAGCAGTTGTTATTTCTTGCCCAAATGGCTAGGCGGTTTATGGAACATTAATAATAATAATAATAAAAATAACTTTATTTAATGAGGATAGTCCCCTTAGCACAGGTGTACTAATTTTCAGGGGGTTCCTCCTACACTACAATAATATACATAGATATATAGTAACATGCAAATACTAAACAAATATAGACCCCCCCCCCCCCAAAAGCAAAAAACATTGAGGGTTGTCAACGTACAAATGACGTTGAAAAAAGAAGTTGACATAAATAATTAAGAATTTACCCAAGCCTCATTGAGTATGGTAAATGTACAGTAAGTAAAGATAGATACATTTTGAAAAATGGACCCTACCACAATGAAGCTAAGTTGGCAGATATTGCGCCTAAAAACAGCCTACATGTAGCTATATAGGTATTTACCGCGAAAACAATGTTTTGAAAGGGAATTGAAGCAAAGTTTTGATAGAGTGGTAACTTTGAATATGTTTTTAGTCCAAATATATTATCAAGTCACACAGTTTGTACACGGGAACGCACCTTTAATCATTGGCAATAAAAAAGATCTAATTTCAGTTTTCAGTTACACACTGTTAACCACCAATAGAGGTTTTAATGTCAATAAATCATATAATATATAGGGCGCGACGCAAGACGAATACAAATAGATACAGTTGGTTTAAAGATGCCTTCCCGGGTACAAACTTTGTGAATTGACGATATATGTGGACTAAAAACATATTCAAAGTAACCAATCTATCAAACATTTGCTTCAATTCCCTTTCAAAACTTTGCTTTCGTCGTGGATACCCATAGCTATAAGTAAGCTGTTGTTAGACGCAATGTCTGCCACCTTTACTTCATTGTGGGAGGGTCCATTTTTCAGAATGTATCCATTACACTTATTGTACATTTACCATACTTACTGAGACCTAGTTATTTCTGTTTACTTCTTTTTAGACCTTTAAATCGCAGGGTCTTTTGTACGTTGACAACACTCAATGTCCCCCAAACCGCCTAACCATTTGAGCAAGAAATAACAACTGCTCCCTGACCTTAGCTAGCAGACAATAAGCCAGCAAAACCTGTTGGGTTTCTAGTTAGTGATTCCCTGTGCTTGCCCCATGAGCGATTGGGTGTCTTTACTTTCCATATATACCACATTTGACATACTTTTATTGGAAATAACCACCCGATAAATACTTTGCTGGGAACCCAACTTTAACTATTCAGACTTGTTACCGCGAATTTACTCACCCCAACCTGGCATAGTTTTCTTGTTTCACTTGACTAGAGAAACATTTTGTAGGAATGTATTCTTTTATAGGCTGATCATTATCGGTGAAAACGGACACTATACCTAAAGAATGAACAAATAGCGGGGATTGGGTTTCAGTCGGCTGATCTACTTTATTTCTTTAAGTACAGTCAAACTTGAAAATGTCAGTTTTCACTCTTCAGAATATTTTTGTGAACAAGTTTGTATTGTAGGTTCTGTGACGTATTTCTAATAGCGACCCATGCACGATCCATTATATTGCGCAATTTAATTGTCAATACCCTGAATTGACAATTAAATTGACCGTGCATGGGTGATATTGATGACTTGCGCAATTGCATTGAGTGAATCAAACTCTACTTGATATTTTATTGCGCAAGTCTATTTGCAAAATTTATTGATCGTGTGTGGTGATTGTCAATTAAATTATGCAATAAAATCATTTGTCTGCCAAAATGTCCCCTAACTGTTCAAAATACCACCCGTCACGTATAAACCACAACCATTCAAAAAGCATCCGTCATATAAAAACCAACAGCTGTTCAAAATACTATCTGTCACGTAAAACTGACTGACTGAAATGGGGTTTAACGTCCTACTGTTATGCACTTAACCTGAGCTAGTGTCACGTAAAAACCCAAATCCTTCCTTCGTATAAAAACCTGCAACTGTTAAAATACCTCCTGTCGCGTAAACGACCAAATCATTCAAAACACCATCCTTCAGATAAAAGCCTATGCAAAATACCAGCCGTCAGAAAACTGTTCAAAATACCATCCGTCACTTTTCCTTCTTGGAACATCGGTTTCCTCTTCTATAGGAAGAGCAACTGCCACGGCTATTGCTGGGTAAAAACCCCCCATCCTTTCTTTACTCAACGGATAGCAAGACCAAAATGAGTCTAGTTTACGCAATTAAAGTGTCAATTATATTAAGCTGTGTGTGGGCAGCAAACAAATTGTGAATTATATTGTGCAACCTGGCTTGTGCAACCATCATCGATCGTGTATGGGGCGCTTTAGAAACAAAGATATATACTCCTAACCCCGGTGCCGATAAATGTTGGCTTGTGTGAAACGCCGGATTAACCATGGTGGGGGCTCTGTGGCCTAGAATATGTGAGGGGCCCTTTGATCACCGACCGCGAGCGCCGAATGCAGGAAGCCCCACAAGGGGGGGGGGGCGGATGTCTGGAAATTTTAGTCCGAAAACGTGATTTCCTGGAATTTCTGTCACTTTTGTAGAATCATTTAGAAGTACCTTCCCCAGTGAACTAAACCAATCGAATGCCATGAAATGATGGCATTTCTAGAGGAGAGGGCTGGACGCAACTGCGATTTCTCTTTTTTTCGGAGGGGGGGGGGGCTCTAATGCTATCAAATCTCCGGTACGATTATGTTTGATACTGGTTGAGAACAGCATTAGAGCATCATGATTGTTTTCATTGGAGGTGGGCCGCAAATATGCAAATGGGGCCCTGTGGAATAACATGCGTTTCTATCTGTTAAATTTCTGTAAATTATATATAGGACAGACAGTGACAACTTCTTACCCCAAACAAATTGCAAAAGAAACCAGAAAGTTTCGGAGAACGATATTTCGTAATCAGTGTGTTTTAGTAGTGGGGGAATAAATCATTTCTTTTTAAATTTTTTAAAACATAAACTGGTTATAGAGTCGAAATGTGCCGAAAACGTAATTTGCCAAAAATTCAAAAAATGTATTTTTCATATGTATAGCGCCGGACATATCTATATACGGCTTTGCTCCGCTTTTCTTTCTAACGTGGTCGTCGAAGTACGCCCCAACACGCAATGCATAAATTAGACTAACGTTGTATATGAGTTCTGCATAAGTCAAGAACGCTTAAAATTCGATGGGCACACGCTGTCATTTTGTATGCTTGTATAAGTTCTGTTTACATATGGATGGGATAAGTTATGATTACGTTACTCATACGGTACTCATACGGTACTTATGCGTTAAACAAAGCTTGTATACTGGTTCAGCGTGTTAGAAATACGTTATGTATAGGATATTACAGGCCAACGACGATTGGGATACCTACTCGGTACTTTCTGTCAAATAACGAATATCACTGAATTAATCACGTGCAATTACGTGGTTGTTTCTGTTTACAATTCGCCATTTTGAAGAATTGAATAGCAAAAGAACAAAAAAAAAAATGAATAGGATTCCGAAGTCAGACGAATAATCAACCCCTTTAGCAAACAAATTGACGATGGAATTGATGTGGGTTCAACTATCGATGAGGATCTTTTCAAACCTAAAAAAAAATTGGATCAAAAGGCGTAGTGTGTGCACGGAAAGATGATTCTGAAAGATATCTTAGACATGGTCGAGTATGGATAACCGATTTAAATATGCCGATAAGTACGCCGTTTATTTCTGTCTTGAATGTTACAAACTGTACCATAATACCTTTTAATTGTTACAAGGATAAAAATTTATTTCTGTGTTTTTTGTATTATTTCGATCATCACCGGTTGATAGGAGTCGAATACATCGACCTGAGATGACGTCATTAGCGGTTGATATTTCATATCAACCTGTCACGACGTCATCAGCGGTTGATATGAACAGAATATCAACATATGATGACGTCATGACAGGTTGTTATGAGATATAACTGCTATGCACAACAAAGAGAAAACTACCGCCAGTTGTATATATACAGGTATGCGTCCTCTTGATTCTAAATTCAGCTTTAGCGTATGCCAGCGTGTTGGATAATTATTTCATACGTCAGAGTAAGTTGTCTAAAACGTTATTCGTGTGACAGACCCAGTAGGTGATTTACCTTAATCCCCTCCAAGAAAATTTTGCTAGATACACAAGATTAAATGATATCCAGGTTACAGTGCTAGGACCTGGAAGAGGTATTATTGACGTGTCCTGAGTGGTGTGAGCTTTAGGTGTGTTTTGCATGGAACTGTGAGCAATCTATTAGTAACATCAATTTCTATCACATATCAAGTGATAATGACTGGCATCAATATTGTCCTTTAATTCACAGGCTAGAAAAACAGAAAAAACTCATTTGTTGCGGTTAAGTTTTCAACATTTGTTTCACATTCGTTTAATTCCCAATCTTTGTTTAAAAAATCGTAAAAACGGTTTAAAATCACCATAAATCGTTTAATTTGTACTGCTGTCCAGTTTAAAGCGAACCATTCAATTTTGATATGAGTGTCCAATTTACAAGGTGTTTAATTTGTTAATCACTGTTAAAAAAATAAACAGCACAATTGATGTATAGTGATTCATTTTTGAACAGTGGTCAGAAAATTAAATATATTGTATCTGTAAATTGGAGACTCTTTATCAAAATTAATCAGCCAACTTTAAACTGGACACAAGTACAAATAAGATGATTTTTGTTGATTTTAAACGATTTTTACTTTTTTTTGAACACAGATTTGATATTAAAAGACTGGGAAAGATATTAGTACAAGATAAACAAGTTTAAATGATACCCGGGTTACAGTGCAGTGTAGTATAGACAAGTAAAAAGAAATTATAAACTATAACAACGAAACATACCTGCTTGATTGGCTAAACGCGAGGCCCTCATTTTCCTAGCGATTTGGCAGTCACTGGTAAACATACCTTCGAAGAAACGACAGGCAAATAACATAGGGTCTTCTGGGTTATTTTCTGGTGAAACATATCCAATAATTAAAATTGAAATCCACACATAAATTCGAAGACTCGTAGACATATTCAATTAATAAATGTATCAACCGAATACAGCAGAAATATGTGTCAGTTCGTTTTTTTAATTACGTGAGTCGTTAGATAATCAAACCTTAAGTCAGTACTGATAACAATACCTTTAGAGCCAGTAATAAGTGTTTTTATTAAAATCTGGTATGCTCCCCTAGTGATACGCAATTCACGCACTGATTGGCACGCATCAAATCGACCCCCACCTTCGGGGTATTAGCAAGATCATCTGATTTGTGGATTACGCTAACACAGGCTAAGGCTGTGTGCGGAATGCGTGTTACGTGATGCGTGTTGCGTAACGCGTATTGTCAGTATCCATGTGTGCGTATCGGATATGCCTATTGCAGTGACAGTGCGCATATCCCGTCTCCATATACACGTCTCCACATACACGCGTATTGCGTATTCGGACACTCTTTCGAGCGTCCCGGAAAACACGCACTACGCGCTGTGCATCTTGCTTTACGCATTACGTGTACATGGAATCAACTCCTACCATTTTAGTGCAAAGTGTTAAATACAGATTACGTACTTCGCATTCCGCAATACGCAGTACGTACACATGGAATCCCGGCTTAACACGTGACTTATTAAAGATAATATGTGGAAAAGTGTATGTTACGGTATCGCTGATTATTTTTGCGACTCATTCGTCGTGCTGTCTTAAAGGGGGCTATCGCCTCGAAAATGACAACGTTCCTTCCTTCGCAAACGCATGTCCGAACACAGACAGGATTTCCATCATATTTTTGTTTAAAACTGGCATCTCTTTTAACGACTTTTTTTCTTCTTTTTTTCACAAAATTTCATTTAAAAAATAATAAGTAACGACATAGTACAAATATTATTAATTACAATCACAGTGTATAATAACATCGATCTTAATATAGGCTACCGGATCGGATATAAAAGGATAAACAAGCTTTACATCAAACAACATTTCTTTATGTTTCATTTAATAGGATGTAAAAAAAATAACCGATAAATCATTTTAGCACATAGATAATATAGCGGACTGAGTTGTCTTTTATAGAAGATTATGTAAGAATGGCCGTTTTTAGTTCCAATATAAATTGGTGGTTGGATGGCCGAATGGTAAGCCTGCGCGCTGTATCCTTGTTAGGATTTTGGGTACAGTGTAAAGATAATTAAAAAACTTCCCAGTCCAGGGCACCTCGTCAATTGTAAAATTGACCCTGCTGTTACACAAAAAAGAACTCACGCAGAGGAAATTTGGATAACAAAATTACAGACCATTTTCCCTTATGGTCTCAATGAAAACACTTTGATTACTAGAAATTGTTACAAAAAACTGGATCATAATTTTCGTAATAAAAAACGTTCCATCAAAACGTCGAAATTTCAAAAAGACCCGGGAAGTATTTTAAATGAATTGTATTCTGTATGCCAATGCCATTCTTCCGATAAATTGTCCTGTGCTGCCTGTGTACTGAACTTAGCCCGACAAATTGTACACACTTTGAAAAAATCTACATCATCCATTCTAATCAACTGAATGAACGTTTTCTACCCCAATACTACGATGTTGTAACCGATTTGATAAATAGTGAATTTTTACCCAAGTATTCAATACAGCCTCATAAAGTACATTAGAAAAAACCTGACGTGCTATAATAATAATAATAATAATAAATAATAATCAATTTCCTTAGCGCTGAACATCCAGTCAGTCTGACTGCTCTGTGGTACTTTACAATGTAGATATGTTACATGTATATAAAACAAAAACAAAACAAAACAAAACATACACGTATATACAAAATAAACAAAATAATACAAAGGAATAGTTAAGTAAGATTATACAGATAAAAAGTGAAGCATTTACATTATTTTTGGGTAAAAATGTAAAATCCTTTTCACGGATTAACATATACAAGACAATGGACTGAATAGAATCTTCAGAGACCGTTCAGTAATAAAACCTATACCAGGTATTATTCGTAAAATTTCACCTACAGTCGTATACAAATTTTTAAATCCTATCCGTGATAAAATATTTAACTACCATGAAACTATCGAAAACCTAAACGTACAAGAATTTATTGAATTTACGATAATACTACATGTCAATGCACCAAATCTCCCTTTAAAGATACATTTCATGACCATATACTGACAGTATCTTTGACATTATCGAAGGCAAAAACCTTAGAAATCTTTTCAGATTGGGACCATAATTTCGGGAACAGCCAAATAGAACTAATTTTAAAAAATTACATAATGATCTCTTGAGTCTTTTGGAGAGTGGAAAAATACTGTGTTTGATCTGTTATCAAAGAGAATGAAATATATAAAACTTAAACCAAGACACCCGCCACCAGAGGTTCTTAAAAATGCATCTGCAGTTGAGTGTCTTGCCACTCTCCAAGAGAGATTTGTTCTAACACCCGCCGATAAGGCCAGTAATAATATTGCCTTTATCTGTAAAAAAATCTATATTAAAAAAATTCTGACTGAAGATGGACTCTGGCCCAACACAAATAATGATACTTATAAATGTATAACGGATTTAACTTAACAAGATATGTTGCACAAACAATACACTTTTAAAGGGACAATAACACTCTTGCTGGCTTGACAGGTCCAGAAAAAAAAATTAGCCTTATTCTAACTACTAGATGTTTATGTGTCCTACCTGTTGTGTAAATTATCCATTACAACCTTTCTTACTTGTCCAGAGGGTTCGAAAATATGTTTAAATCCAAGCTGCATTTGAAAGTGCTTACGTAAGGCTTTTCAAACCATGTTACGGCATGTAGTTGAGTTTTTCCAATTTTTAAAATTAGGTGTGTTAAGATGAAATTTGCATCATTTTTTAATTGAAATATTGTAAAATAGTACAAATTGTTGACTAGAATAAAGATTGGAATAAATTATTTAGTTACAACAA
The DNA here is from genome assembly GCA_917208275.1 of Patella pellucida. Taxonomy (NCBI): domain Eukaryota; kingdom Metazoa; phylum Mollusca; class Gastropoda; family Patellidae; genus Patella; species Patella pellucida. Next base: position 56,804,462 of record OU795044.1, read on the forward strand.
GAGTGTTATTGGGGCTTTAACAGGAGTATTGATATCAAAGACAGTGTGAAAAGAGATGCACTACCGTACATTTATTCGATTCCCAAATTTCATAAAAACCCAGTAAAATTCAGATATATAATTAATATCCTCCAGTGTTTGCCAGACAAAACCGCTTGCGCAGACGATTACCAAAGGCCTTAAATTATACCAAACCCAACTTGCAATTTGGTGCAAAACACTTCGAAATTACACTGGTATTAATAGTTTTTTCATTATTGATAAAAACAAACCTATAGTAGAGACTATATATAAAATCAATAATTAAGATAATGCAAAAGCAAAAGAAACGTTCTATTTTTCTACTTTGTATACCATGCTCCAACATTGTTGATAAAGCCTTTAATGGAGCTTTCGGAAAAGGCAGAAACTTGATGCCCATTTACTCTCAAGATGCTAGATGGATCATAAAACGTCGCAATGCTGACACTGTAATTTTTGATACAGAAAAATAATACATTTTCTCATTTCTTTTTTAGTCTTCCGAAGTCGTTTTTTTAACTGGGCGATCGTGCTTTTATGGCACTTTAACAATCGCCGCAAAAACTTACATATATTTTCCTATTTAAATCACCCAAGGTCGCATTGTCAGATGTGTCAGTCTCTCTATTTATTAAATTAATTTCATTATTGTCTGTCGATTGAGCCTCGTCCACTATCCCGGAAACAGATGTCAAGAAAATCGTCGTATGATTTCATACATTTTTGGGACTTGGCCTTACTTTTACTAAGCTTTCTAGTCTCTGTCTTCAGTCTGACCGGTTTATTTTGAATGTATTTATCACACAGTTATCATGTAAATCAGTTATGATAGACCGATGCTCAGTAGTTGTCGGGAATTTAATAACAATGCCTAGTATAAGCCTATTTGTGATTTGGTAATTTGGTGTTCAAATTATAAGGGTACTTGTCCAATCTAATGCTGTTTCGGTTATTTTCCGGTTGCAAATAGTTCTGCGTATTTAGAGCTAGCAAATATTTATTTCCTAACTCATACAGAGTTAGAAATAAAACGAAGCTATTACAACTAGCTCTGTATCGAAACCGCCAACATCGCCAAAATCAAAAATTAAATCATGGACTGCAATCGAATTTTTTCCTCGAGTTCGCTATTAAATAAACACGAAAGTCGAAGCGCGTAATCAGTGTATTTTCACTTGGCTTTATAATACCACATGGAAAGCTATTGTGACCTATATTTGCTGCGACCTTCAAATTCACGTGCCCGGGACTAACTATCGCTCAAAAAAGCTGTTTTGATCCAAGTGACAACACGCTGTTATAACAGGTCAGTTTATACAGTACAGATATTTGATGCTGTGGGCCACTCCACCATTAGCCTATTCAGACTTTTTACCGCGAATTTACTCACCCCAACCTCACATAGTTATGAGTTTTCTTGTTTCACTTGACTAGAGAAACATTTTGTAGGAATGTATTCTTTTATAGGCTGAACACTTGTTAGCGATATCATTATCGGCGAAAACGGACACTGTACCTAAAGAATGAACAAATAGCGGGGATTGGGTTTCAGTCGGCTGATCTACAATATTTCTTTAAGTACAGTCAAACTTGAAAAATGTCAATTTTCACTCTTCAGAATATTTTTGTGAACAAGTTTGTATTGTATTTTTTGTGACGTATTTCCAATAGCGACCCATGCACGATCCATTATATTGCGCAATTTAATTGTCAATAACCTGAATTGACAATTAAATTGACCGTGTATGGGGGCTATTGATGACTTGCGCAATTGCATTGAGTGAATCAAACTCTACTTGATATTTTATTGCGCAAGTCTATTTGCAAATGTATTGATCGTGTGTGGTGATTGTCAATTAAATTATGCAATAAAATCATTTGTCTGCCAAAATGTCCCCTAACTGTTCAAATTACCACCCGTCACGTATAAACCCCAACCATTCAAAAAGCATCCGTCATAAAAAAAAACCCAACAACTGTTCAAAATACTATCTGTCACGTAAAAACCCAAACCCTTCCTTCGTAAACGACCAAACCATTCAAAACACTATCCTTCAGATAAAAGCCTATGCAAAATACCAGCCGTCACGTAAATGTCCAGAACCTTTCAAAATATGAAAACTGTTCAAAATACCATCCGTCACTTTTTCCTTCATGGAACATCGGTTTCCTCTTGTGCAACCATCATTGATCGTGTATGGGTTGCTTTAGAAACAAAGAAATATACCCCTAACCCCGGTGTCGATAAATGTTGGCTTGTGTGAAACGCCGGATTAACCATGGTGGGGGCCTAGAACATGTGAGGGGCCCTTTGATCACCGACCGCGAGCGCCGAAGGCAGGAAGCCCCACAAAGGGGGGAGGCGGTTGTTTGGAAATTTTAGTCCGGAAACGTGATTTCCTGGAATTTCAGGCACTTTCGTGGAATCATTTAGAAGTACCTTCCCCAGATAAAAAAATAAAATTCTGCAACAAAATTAGCGCATTCTGGCGATATTTCAGTGAACTTAACCATGCGAATGACATGAAATGATGGCATTTCTAGAGGAGAGGGCTGGACGCAACTGCGATTTCTCTTTTTTTCGGAGGGGGGGGGCTCTAATGCTATCAAATCTCCGGTATGATTATGTTTGATACTGGTTGAGAACAGCATTAGAGCATCATGATTGTTTTCATTGGCGGTGGGGCGCAAATATGCAAAGGGGCCCTGTGGAATAACATGCGTTTCTATGTGTTAAATTTGTGTAAATTATATATAGGACAGATTGATATTATGTATATATAGGCGGAGAGTGACAACGTCTTACCCCAAACAAATTGCAAAAGAAACCAGAAAGTTTCGGAGAACGCTATTTCGTAATCATTGTGTCATCCTTTTATTTATTTGATTTAGTTTGAACTAGGCCTACTTCTGATACATTTAACTATGTGGTTACTTGTGTAGCGGAATTTATACAACAATATACTTACATTCGTAATTCTTACAACATATAATAGATCATGACTCATGCTGACACTATATAATTATTTCTTTGGGTTGCATTCCCAGTTGTTTTCAAATATGAGTGAAGTCTGTGTCACCACAGGCCCGGGACTGTACAGCGCAGTGGACGCTTACGGCTAGCCCCCGGATCCATTCGCTTTTTTTGAATTGTTTGTTTGTTGTTGTTTTTTGAGTATGGTGTCTTGTCGCTATGTTTGTTTTTTGTGTAAATCGTATGTGGTGCAGTCCCCCTGCACTTACTATTAGTAGTGGGGGAATAAATCATTTCTTTTTAAAATTTTTAAAACACAAACTGGTTATAGAGTCGAAATGTGCCGAAAAGGTAATTTGACAAAAAATCAAAAAATGTTTTTCATATGTATGGCGCCGGACATCTCACTAATCTTTCAAGTCGTTTAACTGTTTGAGTTTATACCTAATGTAACGATATATATTACGTAATTATAGTTAACACGCAATTTTGCTATGTCCACATCTTCTTTTGTATTCCTATGTGCAATTTAACATTATATCAAATATCATTATATAATTATTTTAATCCTAAGCTTGTATAGATGTTCTGTATTCTATTGTAACTTTAGTCTTGGTGGCCGGCTCGCCCCAGCGATACCTATCTCGTTATTGTGACCGTTAACCAGTTTGGACACTCGTTATTAAAAGTACAATTTTTACTATTTATCTGAGTTTTCGTCATAAGTGTTGCAATAAGCTACAACCCCCAGAAAGTAACACTTCGGCACCTATATACTCGTTCAGCGTGTTAGAAATACGTTATATACATGTATGCGTCCTCTTGATTTTAAATTCAGCTTTAGCGTATGCCAGCGTGTTGGATAATTATTTCATACGTCAGAGTAAGTTGTCTAAAAAGTTATTCGTGTGACAGACCCGTTAGGTGATTTACCTTAATCCCCAAACAACCAATCAATCGTCGCTGCGCGCCCTCCAAAAAAATTTTGCTAGATACACAAGATTAAATGATATCCAGGTTACAGTGCTAGGACCTTGAAGAGGTATAATTGACGTGTCCGGAGTGGTGTGAGGGATTAGCCAATGAAACGGTCTGTTACGGCGAGCTTTAGGTGTGTTTTGCATGGAACTGTGGGCAATACATTAGTAACATCAATTTCTATCATAGATTATGTGATAATGACTGGCATCAATACTGTCCTTTAATTCACAGGCTAGAAAAGCAGACAAACTCATATGTTGTAGTTAAGGTTTCAAAATTATTTTCACATTCGTTTAATTTCCAATCTTTGTTTAAAAAATCGTAAAAACGGTTTAAAATCACCATAAATCGTTTAATTTGTACTGCGGTCCAGTTTAAAGCGAACCATTCAATTTTGATATGAGTGTCCAATTTACAAGGTGTTTAATTTATTAATCACTGTTAAAAAAAACCCAGCACAATTGATGTATAATGATTCATTTTTGAACAGTGGTCAGGAAATTAAATATACTGTATCTGTAAATTGGAGACTCTTTATCAAAATTAATCAGCCAGCTTTAAACTGGACACAAGTACAAATAAGATGATTTTTGTTGATTTTAAACGATTTTTCATTTTTTTTAAACACAGATTTGATATTAAAAGACTGCGAAAGATATTAGTTCAAGATAAACAAGTTTAAATAACAACGAAACATACCTGCTTGATTGGCTAAACGCGAGGCCCTCATTTCCCTAGCGATTTGGCAGTCACTGACAAACATGCCTTCGAAGAAACGACAGGCAAATAACATAGGGTCTTCTGGGTTATTTTCTGGTGAAACATATCCAATAAATAAAATTGAAATCCACACATAAATTCGAAGACTCGTAGACATATTCAATTAATAAATGTATCAACCGAATACAGCAGAAATATGTGTCAGTTCGTTTTTCTTAATTACGTGAGTCGTTAGATAATCAAACCTTAAGTCAGTACTGATAACAACACCTTTAGAACCAGTAACAAGTGTTTTTATTAAAATCTGGTATGCTCCCTTAGTGATACGTAATTCACGCACTGATTGGCACGCATCAAATCGACCCCCACCTTCGGGGTATTGGATGGCCGAATGGTTAGCACGCTCGCGCTGTATCATAAAGTCTGTCATTGAGTCAACTGCCGTGGTTTCGATGTAAGTGGCAAGGAGAAGGGTCGCCTGTCCAATCTCGCGGGTTTTATGCGGGTCCTCTGGTTTCCTCCCATTGCTTAAGACCCCTACGCGCAAGCAAATTATTGAAATGAAATTAAAACCATGTTGGTCCCGAAATAACCCAGTTCGTGTCGAGTGGACTTTAAACCCCATTTCTCTCCCACCCCCATTCCCCACCCCCACAAATGTACTAAATTTTACGTCATCCGTTCGCGTTTGGGAAGTAATAAGATATAGATATAATGTTAGATGACGCTCATGTAAATGGCGCTACTTATTTCAAATGTGCAGTGAATATCAGGGTGTAGAACAGACATGAAGAAACAAGATTTAATGGATTATAATGACACAGGTCCAAACTTTATTAGCTCAGTTGGAGCAGAAGATTTGATGGAAAGAGAGAGAGAAAGAGAGAGAGAGATGAAATCAGAATAGTAGGACGTCAGACTTCATTTCCTCACATTGGAGATGACACATAGTTTAATGTCTAGATAGTCAAACTTTAGCAAGATCATCTGATTTGTGGATTACGCTAACACAGACTAAGGCCGGGATTCCATGTGTACGCAGTGTGTGCGGAATGCGTGTTACGTGATGCGTGTTGCGTATTGTCAGTATCCATGTGTACGTATCGGATATGCCTATTGCAGTGAAAGTGCGCATATCCCCTCTCCATATACACGTCTCCATATACACGTCTCCATATACACGCGTACATGGAATTAACTCCTACCATTTTAGTGCAAAGTGTTAAATACAGTGTGTGCGGAATGCGTGTTACGTGATGCGTGTTGCGTAACGCGTATTGTCAGTTTCCATGTGTGCGTGAGGGGCGTATTATATGTGGATGAGAACCGAATATTTCCATTTCAAAAGTACATCGGATATGCCTATTGCAGTGACAGTACGCATAACCCGTCTCCATAAACACGCGTATTGTGTATTCGGACACTTTTTCGAGCGTCCCGGGAAACACGCACTACGCGCTGTGCATCACGCTTTACACATTACGTGTACATGGAATCAACTCCTACCATTTTAGTGCAAAGAGTTAAATACAGATTACGTACTACGCATTCCGCAATACGCAGTACGTACACATGAATCCCGGCTTAACACGTGACTTATTAAAGATAATATGTGGAAAAGTGTATGTTACGGTTTCGCTGATTTTTTTTGCGACTCATTCGTCGTGCTGTCTTAAAGGGGACTATCGCCTCGAAAATGACAACGTTCCTTCCTTCGCAAACGCATGGCCGAACACAGACAGGATTTCCATCATATTTTTGTCTAAAACTGGCATCTCTTTTAACGATCTTTTTTTTTCTCATAATTTTATTTACAAAATAATAAGTAACGACATAGTACAAATATTATTAATTACAATCACAGTGTGTAACATCGATCTTAATATAGGCTACTGGATCGGATATACAAGGAGAAACAAGCTTTACATCAAACAACATTTCTTTATGTTTCATTTAATAGGATGTAAAATTAATAACCGATAAATCATTTTAGCACATAGATAATATAGCGGGCTGAGTTGTCTTTTATAGAAGATTATGTAAGAATAGCCGTTTTTAGTTCCAATATAAATTGGGGGTTGAATGGCCGAATAGTTAGCCTGCGCGCTGTATCCTTATTAGGATTTTGGGTACAGTGTAAAGATAATTAAAAAACTTCCCAGTCCAGGGCACCTCGTCAATTCTAAAATTGACCCTGCTGTTACACAAAAAAGAACTCACGCAGAGGAAATTTGGATTACAAATTACAGACCATTTTCCCTTATGGTCTCAATGAAAACACTTCGATTACTAGAAATTGTTCCAAAAAAAACTGGACCATAATTTTCGTAATAAAAAACGTCCCATCAAAACGTCGAAATTTCAAAAAGACCCGGGAAGTATTTAAAATGAATTGTATTCTGTATGTCAATGCCATACTTCCGATAAATTGTCCTCTGCTGCCTGTGTACTGAACTTAGCCCGACAAATTGTACACACTTTGAAAAAATCTACATCATCCATTCTAATCAACTGAATGAACGTTTTCTACCCCAATACTACGATGTTGTAACCGATTTGATAAATAGTGAATTTTTACCCAAGTATTCAATACAGCCTCATAAAGTGCATTAGAAAAAACCTGACGTGCTATAATAATAATAATAATAAAAAATAATAATCAATTTCCTTAGCGCTGAACATCCAGTCAGTTTGACTGCTCTGTGGCACTTTACAATGTAGATATGTACGTTACATGTATATAAAACAAAAACAAAACAAAACAAAACATACACGTATATACAAAATAAACAAAATAATACAAAGGAATAGTTAAGTAAGATTATACAGATAAAAAGTGAAGCATTTACATTATTTTTCAAACGTGTGGGTAAAAATGTAAAATCCTTTTCACGGATAAACATATACAAGACAATGGACTGAATAGAATCTTCAGAGACCGTTCAGTAATAAAATCTATACCAGGTATTATTCGTAAAATTTCACCTACAGTCGTATACAAATTTTTACCTCCTATCCGTAATAAAATATTTAACTACCATGAAACTATCGAAAACCTAAACGTACAAGAATTTATTGAAAATTACGATAATACTACATGTCAATGCACCAAATCTCCCTTTAAAGATACATTTCATGACCATATACTGACAGGAAACTTTGACATTATCGAAGACAAAAACCTTAGAAATATTTTCAGATTGGGACCATAATTTCGGGAACAGCCAAATAGAACTAATTTTTAAAAATTACATAATGATCTCTTGAGTCTTTTGGAGAGTGGAAAAATACTGTGTTTGATCTGTTATCAAAGAGAATCAAATATATAAAACTTAAACCAAGACACCGCCACCAGAGGTTCTTAAAAATGCATCTGCAGTTGAGTGTCTTGCCACTCTCCAAGAGAGATTTGTTCTAACACCCGTCGATAAGGCCAGTAATAATATTGCCTTTATCTGTAAAAAATTCTATATTAAAAATATTCTGACTGAAGATGGACTCTGGCCCAACACAAATAATGACACTTATAAATGTATAACGGATTTAACTTAACAAGATATTTTGCACAACCAATACACTTTTAACAGGAGTATTGATATCAAAGACAGTGTGAAAATAGATGCACTACCGTACATTTATTCGATTCCAAAATTTCATAAAAACCCACAAAACCGCTTGCGCAGACGATTACCAAAAGCCTTAAATTATACCAAACCCAACTTGCAATTTGGTGCAAACACTTCAAAATTACACTGGTATTAATAGTTTTTTTATTATTGATAAAAACAAACCTATAGTAGAGACTATATATAAAATCAATAATTAAGATAATGCAAAAGCAATAGAAACGTTCGATTTTTCTACTTTGTATACCATGCTCCAACATTGTTGATAAAGCCTTTAATGGAGCTTTCGGAAAAGGCAGAAACTTGATGGCCATTTACTCTCAAGATGCTAGATGGATCATAAAACGTCGCAATGCTGACACTGTAAATTTTGATAAAGAAAAATAAAACATTTTCTCATTGACAATGCCATATTTGAGGCTGGGGATCAGATAATACAGCAAACTATTGGTTTACCAATGGGAACTGACCCCGCCCCATTTATGGCAAATGCACATTTACATAAATATGAATTCTACTTTCAGGACCATAAAAGAAAAACAGATTACAAAGTAGCTAAAAGTCTGAACTACACCTTCCGTTACATTGATGACATAACACTCGTCAATGATAATGGAAATTTCAATAGATATAAAAGTGAAATATATTCCCCTGAACTAATATTAAAAAAAGAAAATTCCGGCACCCAAAATATATCTGTTCTTGACCTGGACATCAATATCATTTTAATAATAAATTTAATGTTGGTATTTTTGACAAAACGGACAAATTCGGTTTTGAAGAAGTAAAATATCCGTCAATTTATAGTAACATACCAGATACCACGCTATATAATGTTTTCTATTCACAAGCATTACGATTTTTGACCATATGTAACAATGAAGTACTATTTCTTTCCCGAACAAAATCTCTATTTTTGATATGCACTGCCAAAGGCGGTACACAATTACGCATATTTAAAGAAATTTCGAAACTTCCGTTTCTTCAATATACCAAGTTTAACATTTCTTATAAGTATATAACCGAGTACACATTGGATAACGATCCAATTTAATTTAGTTTAAAATTTGTATAGTTACGTAATCCTGTCTGGATTATCACCCTTATTGTTATTATTTTATGACTTTATAAATGGACTTACATTGTACGCTTTCTTCTGCATTCATGTTTTGCATTGCTTGTATGGGGTATTTAATATTATGTTTTGTGCAATTATACAACTTATAAATTATGATTGGTTGTTTAAACTTATAGCTTTTAGCATTATTCCATCTTGATTATCGCCCCCTTTTGTTAAGATATTCTAGAAGCCTCTAACTTTGACGTCATTGATAACAGAACGACGTATTTACGTCACACCATTCAGTTGGCAGACAGCTGCCTTCTGAGTCAGTCTACATTTCCTTTGCTTCTTTGTATTCGGTTTTGTTTGTGCGTTTTTCTTGTGACAGGTGGAATATGTTCCCTCAATACATTCACTAAACATCTATTTAATTTAATATTTAAACACTTCTTTAATGTTTTAGACTACCCTTTTTATACATTTCACCGATGTGGTTACTTGTATAGTTGGATTTTTTACTACAGTATGCTTGCATTTGTATTTTTTGTAGCATATGGCAGACCATGACTCCTGTTGACATCACATAATGTATTTCCTGGTCATTTTCAATTTTGAGTAAAGTCTGTGTTACTTCAGACCCGGGACTGTACAGCACAGTGGACGCTTACGGCTAGCCCCCGGATCCATTCACTCTTTTTTGCATTGTTTATTTGCTTGTTTGTTGTTTCGGAGTATGATATCTTGTCGTTATATTTGTCTTTTATGTAAATCATATGTGGTGCAGTCCACCTGCACTAACTAATAAAGCCTGTCATTGAGTCAACTGGCGTGATTTCGAATCCGCGGTTTGCGTGGCAAGGAGTTGGGTCGCCTTTCCAACCTCGTGGGTTTTACCTTGGTCCTCCGGTTTCCTCCTTCTGCTAAAGACACATACGCGCAAGCGAATTTTTGAAATAAAATTGAACCATATGTTAGTCCCAACATATTCCGGACTGAGTTAAAGAGAATTATTTCAGAATTCGATAACGAGCTGGCCGGCCTTGCTTTTATAGTTCCAACATAGATAATGGAACATGAATACATTGAAATTTGTATTCAAATTAATCGCTTCTGGGCCAAGTTATGTTCATAATATTGTCTCGATTTTCAAGCCCGATTATTGGGATAATAAACAGCCTGGATTACCCCTTTTTAGATTAAATTATTTAATGTACATCACGATGCAGTCGCGACCATCCGAGAGTTACTTATGTGCTTGTCACGGGAGGAATATCTAATTAATAATTTATATAACTGATGAAGCCAAAAGAGGACATTCAATGAGCAGATGTAGCCGATGTCGGTGTCGTGTTTTTCTGTCCGTAGGTTTGTCTTGTATAATTGTGTATGTGTGGTGCGGTTCTCTTACACTTACCAAAATGTGGTTCTTCATACCAATAATGTAGTTCTTTTACACTTACCAATAATGCGGTTCTCTTACTACACTTACCAATAATGTGGTTTGTCTACACTTACCAATAGTGTGGTTCTTCATACCAATAATGTAGTTCTTTTACACTTACCAATAATGCGGTTCTCTTACTAAACTTACCAATAATGTGGTTCGTCTACACTTACCAATAGTGTGGTTCTTCATACCAATAATGTAGTTCTTTTACACTTACCAATAATGCGGCTCTCTTACCACACTTACCAATAATGTGGTTTGTCTACACTTACCAATAATGTGGTTCTTCATACCAATAATGTGGTTCGTCTACACTTACCAATAATGTGGTTCTTCATACCAATAATGTGGTTCTCCTACTCATACCAAAACTGCAAGGGTACGTATTTTTCTGTATGATTCGTGTGTGTAATTATTCAATTTCCGCTACCTCCACTTTTCGCTAGCTTGTTCGGTGGTTATTAGTAGGTCTAGTAATATACGCCTCAATCCCAATGAAATGTCATTCTAGTCCATGACGTGTCTCTATCAAGATTAACCATATATGAGAGTTCTAAGATGAGAAGTAATACTGCCATACTCGACGGCTTGATAATCATACTGCATACCCTTGATCATCATGGGAATACAATACAATGGGGTTTAACGTCCTACTGTTTTGCTCCTATACTAGGCTAATGAAGACAGACATACGTCATACAGTGTGCTATGACGGAAATTGTGCCCGTGCAGCGTCACTATGGCCTACTCTTGTATCGAATTCCAACTGCCAGGTTTTTTTTACATGCACGCCAATGTGTACACATGTTCTCGATTTTCGTCCGATCCGAACGACTATACGTTTTTCCATGCCAGGCCCTCCGTCATACAACACTGGGGGTGGGGAACCACGTCGGAAATTCCCGATCAACTTTGTTACCCAACGCAGGGATCGAACACTGGACTTCAAGATTAATGAGCCAGTGTCTTTTTACACCTGACCGAACAGTCAGGTCGTCTTAATTTTCTGGCCTTAGATGGCGTCACATCCATAATCTGTTTCATCTCTGTTTAAAAGAGTCCCATAAACAATGGGGTGTGTAATCAATGGACACAGATGTAAACTTTAAATGGGCATGTCTTTGAATTGGTACGTTTGAACAATTTTTGAATCAATATGGACGGTATGGAATTTGCCAAGAGCCATTTTGTTGAGTGTGCAAATTGGCGATACACGTAAATGATTTAATAGCCATTGGAACGAAAAGTAGGGAATATTGCTGCCTGGTTACAATTAATTCCAACAAGAAAACACTGTTTCAATGTTATTAGGTTAACTGTTTCTAACACTAACTAATTTCATGTCCTGTTTCTATTGTTCTGTTTCTTTCACTGTAAATTTTAGTGATCCGTTACGTTAACACTTGTGCAAACTCTGTTCCATATCTTCTTGTATACCGGAATTCCTCTTTCTGGTTCTTCCTTGCTGTGTGTTAAGATAGGGTACCATAAATCACATTAATATGACAAGTGTACTTGCTAAATCAGACCACTTACAATTCAATTCCATTACCCTTATTTTATAACATGCATTTTAATATTAATTGGAAACGATTATATCGTACTTAATCATATACTTACTATTGAGTTCATTTAAAATTAAACTTGTATTTACTTCATTAAGGGGTACACCTGTATTAACCCTAATTCTATTTGCATAAATGATTAACAATAGAACTGAATCTGTCCTATTAATGACAATTAGCAGTATTTATCACCTACAGTAATTATTAACATTAATTCCTTACTTACTTGGTATTATGTGCGAACAGTGAGCCATGTGACCTCATTAGCAAACCAATTAATTACCCCGACGGTATCTGGTTATTGTTAAGACATTCCACTTGTGCTAGAAATCAGCCGTTTAAACATTGTGTATATATATAGAATTGGTATACCTTTTCAACATGTAAGCTACTCTACAACCGACGAGAGCTTCTCACAATGATAATAAATCAACCAAGACAGATAGCCTACGCCTTTCTTCTAACTACCATACAGATATACCAAATACTCATCGTGAGTGTTTTTGATTTCTGCATTTATTTATTTCTTAAATCCACACAAAGCAGTGCCTTTAAATAAAATTTAATGTCATCAATATTTATTTCAAGACCTGGTTGTATTATATGTCTGGTTATTATTAAAAAAACAACTGAAATTATATATTCCTTATATATAACAAATAACAATTTACACATAAGTTCTTGACTTTTTCGCTGTCCTTAAGTATGGTTTAGTATACACTACGCATGGAATCAGGGAATTCAAAATTTATTCGACAGCTAGCCGCACATTCGAATTTAACTTTAAATTACCCATTTTACCATGGTATGTTTTTTACACCTTTTAACACATACATTCGAACTTAATCACCTGTTTACATTTTTAACAAAACAACACGAATAATCCCAAAACAGTTTATACCATTTGCTTTTTAGCTACCCACTATGCAAAGCACACTGTTTCATTTTAAACCATTTATTTAAAACCTTAATCCAATCCATTTAAAAGGGCCATTTAGTTTTAAATTTTCTTTTGGCATTTGTCTTTCACCTGAACCGAAACGCGATTAACGCGAATTACACCGGTAAACACATATACATTACTTGAACAGAACAGCACATTACATTCATTTACAAAATTCGAGTCTAAGACACTCCTCTAGACTTCCGAAATGTTATTACGATCTTTAGCATCCAAATACTTCTTATGGAGTTTTGTGTCAACCGCTTAAACCCTCCATTTCCGAACTTTCTGCCTGCCGAGACCGTCGACAATCATTTACCTAGCTTTACTGTTTCAAGTTTAGGATTCTTAGTGGGCCTTCTTGATTTATCCATACCGGCCCATACCGGCTGACCGTAGTTCGGCAATAATACCGGCGAGGTCACTTGATATAGCCGGAATTCTACAAAAGTTCGGTATCGGTAAAATTCACGTTATTAAGAGTGCCATAAAACACTCATTTGAAGGCGTTAAAACCATTTTTTGAAGTTCAGTTGGAGCTTTGTAAAGTCGGATGTTCTTGTGTCATTTATTTTATCTCAGTGATATTGCTAATAAACAGTTTCTGTATATTTTTGGGTCACTTACGACCGTGGTTGGGGGGTTGGATGGCCGAATGGTTCTAATAATAGTAATACTATTACTATTAGCATGTTCGAATCCCTGGTTGTTTTGGACAAACAGTAGCCGTTGGGTTGCCTGTCCAACCTCGTGGGTGGACGTTAAACCCCATGTCTCGCTCTCACGACCGTGGTTACATACTATGATACTACTCCTTTTGATTAAAAGCATTAGTATTAGCATGTATTGTAATGTAACTCCTCGTTTAATATTATACAGCGCAGTGGTCGTTTTCGGCTGGCCCAAAGATATATTCACATGATTTGTTTATTTTGTAATGTCTGTTTTTTATCTTCTCCGCGGGTTTATCTCGTATATTTTTGTTTTGTGTACTAATAGTATGCTTATTTCTTACAGTTCTGACACAGCCGAGGTAGAGTTGACAGACGGAACCTCAGTCAACGTCAGTTGCTCCAAAGAGATCTTTAATCTGATAAAGGATAGTGCAACAGGTATTGTTCATTTGCTGGTCAAATTAACCAAAAAATAATTTAGTAAGACCTTACATAAAGACTAAAATATTAATCACTAAAGCTGCTAATTTGATTAAAAACGACTTCAAGTTTGTTTTAATGTTTTCATTTTTGACTTTGACTTTTGGATGTGATCAGTGAATTTTCATATTGGTGTTGTTGAGCTACATGTATAATGATATGGCTGGTGCGTATATCTGCTGTGATTATATTATTTTGTGAATATTAATGCGTTCATATATGGTTAGCTGCGTCAGTTAACAATAGTATTTGGATATTGCGTTCAAGAATCGTGATATTGTGGTGTTGTAATATTGCAATTTATGGATTTTGTTATTCCATTTGTTGTGATATACTGTGTATTGTGATTATATTTTTCACGACTTACACATTTGTTTTAATAATTTTCATATTTTCACGTGTGTTGTGTTTTGAAGGTGATACTTTTGTGTGTATATTTGCGAATCATACTCATGTGCATTGATTGTTTTATTTGCATATTATTTTTTTGTTTTGATTAATGCGATTAATCATATGTGACTTGATATCCGATTATAGTGTTATGAATATTGTGGTTGCGTACGTTTTACTATTATCAACAATGGATTGTGGTGACACATCTGAAGATGCTGAGGACAAGGAGTTGATGAAGGACATAGCAAGCTTGATATCATCTATTCAGGATTTGCAGAATGAAAACCGGTTTCAACATATCCCACTCATCAGCACAGTGTGTCCTGTTACAGATGTGGTGAATCTGGTCATGTGGCCAAAGGCTGCAGACAACACACTTCAACTTGTAATGCACCACAGTTAAACTGTTGGGTGTCTCCGACGAGGGACAGTCTGGAGACACTGTTGATAGTAGTCCCCCACAGATCATTGGAAAGAGTAATGTTACTGCTGTTCAAGTAAATGTCAACAACACATCAGCACTGTTAGACACCGGTTCTACAGTATCTACCATCACAGAGTCTTTCTTCAAATCATTCATAGAAACAGACGAATGCTGTATAACACCTTTGGAAGAGATAATTCACATAGAGAGCGCTGGAGGTCATATATTACCATATTTAGGTGTTACCTGTTTATCTTTAAGAGTTTCCAGCTTAAACTTGTCTGCTGTGAAGAATTTATTTCTTGTTGTGCCTGACACACCGTATGGTAAGGCTGTTCCAGTCTTGATCGGAACCAACATTCTGCGACCTATCCGGAATCAGGTGTTAGCCAAGCATGTTCATGATTATTTAAATCAGACTGGGATGCCTGCTACCTGGAGTTGCACTTTTAGATGCATGAAGATTCAGGATAAGAAGACGGATGGAAGAGTAGGACTTGTTAAGTGTGCAGAAACATCATCTTTAGTATTAGGCAGCAACAAATCTCTGTGTTCAACAGGGAACATCAGTGATTGTCAACTGTCTGGGAAACATCATGTCATATTCCAACCCACACCAGAATCTATGTTAATATCATCAACGGAAGTAACACCAGCATTCCTTGAGGTAGATTTTAACAATTTGGAACCAGTTATCTCTATCTCCAATTCGTGTTTTCCCTCATTCTGTGATGTGTGAGCTACAGATAGCTGATTTAGTCGAACAACCAAGTGCTACGGAAATGAATATAACAGCTAGTTCCGCAGATACTGCAAAAGACTTCATGGATTCGATCGATTTTTCATCGTCATCTGTTAGTGGAGATCGTTTAGCAGAGTTGAAGGAATTTCTTCATAGTGGGTCATCAGTCTTTTAACAACATGATACTGATATAGGATGTGTAAATTTAGTGGAACATAAGATCAAGCTTACAAATGAGACTCCGTTTAAGCAACCTCATCGAAGAATTCCACCATCCATGTACGATGAGGTAAAACAACATCTAAAAGACTTATTAGAAGGTGGCATTATACACAGTTGTAAGGTTTTGGTGTCAAAATGTGATTTCGTAGCAAGTTTGGAAGCAGTAACCAAGGGACATAACTCCTTTATTGCACGAAATATAGATATAAATTTTTATTATACGAGTAATGGTGATTTGATTTGTTTGGGTAAATCGTGCTACCACGCTAGGCCCTACTCTTATATCGAATTCCAAATGCCAAAGGATCTTTTATGTGCACACCAATGTGTACACAGGTCAGGATCTCCGTTTTCCGTCCCATCCGAACGATGGAACAGCTATCCTTGCCAGGCCCTTCGTACTCCATCACTGACAGGGGTAAACTACGCTAGAAAATCAGGACAAACCTCCTTGGGCCTCGGCCTATGCAGGGATCGAACACCCGACCTCAAGGCCAACAAGCCCAATGCAGGGATCCAACCCCCGACCTTAAGGCTAGCATGCCAGCGTCTTATCCACCTAGCCACCGTGATCCCATTTATTATAACTTTTACACACAGATCATTTACAAAATATTTTTATTTTTTGATTATAGATTAGTTCACTATTGTCATATTTATAAAAATAGTAATGCTTTTGGGTTTTGTGGATCTCTTGTATAATGCAAATGTAAATCCACATGGGCGTTCAAATCCACAACTTTTCAAATTTATGATTTCCATTAAGAATTATTTTGTTCCAATTTGCATACCCACAAATGTTCTTGATAGTCGATGAGACCCGTACTTTGTGTCAATATACACTTAAACATTAGATCTAATTCACACCTTATTTTCATAAAAAAAATAGGCTTCTTTTTAAACATCGGTTTGCTTGTACATGTAGCTTCCACAATATTTACAATGCAACCTGGAATGTAGATATTTGAAAAGAAATAAAATTCTAAATATTTTTTCATGTGCATGTCAACAGGCCTTTCGGTTTTTGATACAATCAGAATGACTAGACATTGTTCCTGGCTAGACCAGGCCCCCTCGTCCTGCACTCCACACAAAATGGGGGAAAACTAGAATCACGCTTAATTTTCTTGGCCAAGACTGGGATAGAACTCGCGACCTCCTAGTTGAGTCAACTGGCATGGTTTTGATTCTAAGGTTGTTACGCTACAACAGTTTTCTGCAGGTTAAAGCCTATTTATCTCCCCTCTCTCGGTTTAAATGAAACTAATATTTTTAAAATTAACAACACAGATAATTCCCAGGCAGCCCCACCCCATGTTTGATTTTTTGATTTAAATGGATTATATAAAATACAAAATCAACAACACAGATATATGATTTAAATGGATTATATAAAATAAAAAAAATAACTCATGAGTAATAACAGCAGCTGGTTTGGGTCAAGTTGAGTCAACTGGCATTGTTTCGATTCCCCGGTTGTAGGCCTACATGCCAATTAAGCAAATTTTTGGTCAGCTGATTTGGAGTTTTGTTTTGTCACAATCTAATACAGTTTTTGCTTCTTCCAACTTCTGTAGTTTTTAAAAGCTGTCCTTCCAGCACTTCGTGTTTTTTTTTAGAACATCCTCCTGGGCTATTTTCTTTCTTTTTGGCAACGGACTTTTTATTGCGGTAGTTCTGGTGTTCCGTGGTTGGTCTGGGAGGGTAGAAGGGCCTGGCTGTGGGGAAGCTCGGTGTGGAGGGGGGGGGGAACGTCTGGATGGACCAGGCTCCACTGGTTGGGGAGCAGTTTGATTCAGTGATGTAGGAAATGATGACTGATTGGAAAGGGATCCATTAAATGTTGGGAATTGTTCAGGGGATGTTCGATATGTTGGTGACATTGACGTATCTTCAGCAAAGATTGTTGACTGTAAAATAGTGCCTGGATGGGAAAAAACCCGAATCAACCCCATTAGATCAGCTTTTTGACATTTTATCATGACGTATGATTATGGTCATAGGTCACCACTTGATAATGCAGTTAATGGTGCGTAACCGTGTGTTACAAGTAAGTACTAACTACTGTACATATTTAAAGAATGGTGTCTTTGTTTCTTGTCTGAACCTTGAAGTTATTGGATTAAAATTATATATAAGACTTGCTCAACTAGATGGGAAACGTTATCTCTTTTTTTTATCTCTTATGACAAGGCAGAAATGCAGCAAGATAGCAGTCATGGTTTCAGTAGCCTTCACTGATTTCAATTAAAAAACAATACATTTAGAAGTATAAACAATACATTTATATGATTAGATTTATCTCATCTCCCCGTTGTCCATTTTTGTTATCTGGTCGGGCTTTAGGTTTTTTTTTTACTATTTAAACATTGAATTGTGGTCGTATTTTTTGTCCCCGCCCCCTTCCGTCGTCCGTCCAGGTCCACAATTGCTTCAGAGGCTAAAGTTAATATCTGATTTATACACAGTGTTTAGAGTCATTTAGATGAAGAAGACTTTGATTTTCGACGCTTTCTGATAATTACTGCCAGAGTTAGCTGTTGTGGGTGTGTGTTTCAATTCATAATGAAATAGTGATATTGTTTTGTTTTCAGATTACGTTGCAAAAAAAGAAGCCTACGGTCAAAACATTAAATGTAAACATGCATTATGAAAGAGCTAAATCTGTGCCTATTGCAGATCTATCTTTAGGCCTCAAATATTATCGACATTATTTATTATATTATTATATGAATTAACTTATAAAGACCATAATCAACTCTTATATGGTAGCAAAGATTGTTTATTTATATTAAAATTGTTGTAACATAATGTTGCTGTTTTTTTTAATTAACAAGTTTTTAATCATTTATTAATAATTATGTTATATATATGATCAATCTCGTTCAAAGAGTCGCGTTTTTTTTTACATGTAAACCCCGCCCTTTCTGACCTCTGATTGGTCAATCTTTTTGGGGTCTTTTGTTTCGAAAACAAGATGTCGGATCGTCGTTTTGTTTGTTGTGAAATGATTCTTGTGTCAAAGTCAACTCGCTGACATAACAAAAGTGGATCCTAAATGTAAAAATTTAAGTTTTCGTAAAGATCTATTGGATTTGTCGTGTACTTGAATCACTAAATAAACGTTTTTAACAAAAAGTATTTTAGTTTTAGCCTCAGAATTAACAAAATATTTAGTTTGTTGATTTATTGACAAAAATGAATGAATGAATGAATGAAATGGGGTTTAACGATCTACGCTTAAGCACCTAACCTGGGATAATTGAAGACGGGCATACGCCAAACAGTGTGCTATGAAGGAAATTTTGCCCGGGCAGCAACTGAATTCCAACTGCCAAAGGTTCTTGTACGTGCACGCCAATGTGTACACGGGACCTCGGGTTTTCGTCCCATCCGAACGACTAGGCAGCTGTCCTTGTCAGTCCCTCCTATTGACAAAAATACTTGCGGTGGTCTATAAATAGGTTGTTGTGAATGATCGTATGACCCAAATTAATGTACGCAGCGCAAGTGTTGACATTATTAATTATAAGTGTAGTAGAGATAACTCTATCATAATGAACTAAATTCTATCATTGGGTGGTTGCGTTAACGTTTATGTCTATAGATTGTAGAGACTTAGTTTGTTTTTAACCGTCTTTTCCATTGGATCGGCTGTAGACAAGACTATCATTAGGTTATGGTAAATTTATTCTCTTCGAATGAAATTTAGTGATTAAACATAATATAACACAAAACAGTTCTGTTCTATGGATAATAATCACTATATTATGTATACATTAATTGCCAATTTGGAAAACAGTGTGCATTGTGGGAGAGAGATGGTAAAACTTACAAGGAGCGACCATTGCTTTGCATGGGATTTCTCTGACCAAATTTCGGAAAAAGGCCGATTTTACGTTGTTTTTAGTAATGGGTTATATTTCATATGATGTGATAGAGACACAGATAAAATTAACATAAAATAGGCGTTTGTCGAAATTTGGTCAGAGAAATCCCATGCAAAGCAATGGTCGCTCCTCAAAAGTTTTACCATCTCTCTCCACAATGCACACTGTTTTCCAAATTGGCAATTCATGTATACACACGATGTTTCTCTAAGATTTCACTGGTCGTTGTCAAGCCTAAAAAGTAACTAAGTCTGAACAGTAAATAATAATGGAATTCGGAGTAGCCCTACCGGCGTACCATACGCTGTTGGCCAACATATTAGGTCACAGAATAACCTCACAAAACCTCACAGATCACAGATTCGACATGTCAAAACCTCGTATCTGCTGTTTTCAAGCGAATAATACAGAATTGGCAAATATATGTGATTATATGGGTAAAGCTGTATTCCGATGTAAGATAAATGTAGTCAGTAGCAATTTATTCCTTGCAGTAAATTTAAAAATCATTTTTCTGTCTCTCCTGAAAAATTTACTTTTTTGCGATCCCAGCGACGATGTTATTTCATCAGTACTTCTTCCAGGGGCGTACATAACGATTTTGATTGGGGGGGGGGGGGGAGCCAAAGTTACCGACTGATGCACATACCACCAGTACATGTGACGCAATCAGGAGCTTGGGGGCATGTGACAGTAGCGGATGTTAAAGCGGGAATAGGGGGTGGGATTTGGTGGGGTCGGTTCCTACTCCGCCAGGCCTGACTGGGCAGCTCACTGTAACCGTGAATATGATAGATATCAGACGGTATCAGACAACAAAGGAACAGAATAATGATGTATAACGGAATCGAGCACCGCTGACGTGAAAATAATTCAGATATGTCATGGCAAATGGAACCAGATTCTCTTTAACGAGAGGATACGAAATGGGACAGAATCTTGTGGCCTGTCTGTCAATTTCACTTGTTTTGTGATTGTTTGTTTACCTCATTAATTCATTTAGATTAAGACCGACTGGGGTGAGTAGTTTTTTCTCAAACCTACTATTTGTTTGCCATGGAGATAAACATTTCATAGAACAACATACTCTCAACAGAATGAGAGAGAGAGAGAGAGAGAGAGAGAGAGATGGGGCTTAACGTCCACTCAACACAACAAGGTCATTTCGGGACTAACATATGGTTTAATTTTATTTCAATAATTCGCTTACGCGTAGGGGTCTTTAGCAGTGAGAGGAAACTGGAGTGCCCGGAGGAAAACCACGAGGTTGAGAAGGCGCTCCTATCTCCATGCCACATACGCTCACACCAGGGCTCGAAACCACAACCGCAAGCCAGAGGTGGCCGGCAAGCTAGAGGTCGAAGCGCGTCACTCTAGACCACTAGGCAACCCCCCCCCCCCCCAACAGAATAAGAGTGACATTTTGTTCAAAGATGACAAGCAGACATGGTTATTTTATACTATAGTTTTGTGTGGCGTATACAATTTAGGCTCATGCATTCACGCAAATATTTGTGATATATTCTGCTATTGTTTGTTAATTCATTAAGTCGCAGTGACTGCACGTATTTTGAGACCGACTATTTTTCTCTCTGGGGAAATTTTGTTCTTAGACCAATTCTCACATTAGAATAAGCGTAAAACACAGGATTTGTTCAAACACGATAAGGTAACAAGGTTATTTTATACTAACGATTTTCGTGGGTAGCGTCACGTATGCATTGAGCACTTATTTTGATACCGACTGCTCTTATTTTGCGACCGACTGCACTGATTTTGTAACCGACTATTTTGTCCCCCCCCCACTTACGCCCCTGACTTCTTCTCTGTCATCTTACAGGGGAACACCGGGTTCGAACTCTGTACCTCCATTACAATAAAGATGATGAAAGTAATTACGAGTCAAGATTAAAATTAGAATCCAATAACTATATATATATATATATATGTGTACTAAATATCATAGATATATTTATTACAGGTATTCATTATGTTACAGTTATTTTAATTCACCTGTCATAGCTACGGAGGTATACATACATATACCTGGTGTAAACGACTAGCGGTAATATATAATACATATATCCTATATATAGGTCACCATGTCTATACTATAACACACTGTGTACAGACTAGTCTCTCTCTCTCTCTATGCATATCACACGCTATATGGGCTATTATGTCTATATATAGTATGTATATAACTGACGCTGTTAGATAAGACAGGACGCCATTGATCGTCACCATACCTAGACTTTAACACGCTGTGCACAGACTACCCCCTCTCTCTCTATACTATTTATTAGATTGAATATATATATACCCTATATAGGTCGCCATACGCCATGTCTATACTATAACACATCGGTATCTATGCAACGGTATAAACGACTATCGGTATATTGAGTCTACTATCTGGACTAAGACTAGTAATTATTTGCCTAGTTTTCATGATGGACGAATGTAGTGCGAGTTATTAATAGACAATTTTTCCCTTAATTTTTTTCTCCCCTCTTCCTGCATTTTTGGGTTGACTTTTTGGTCTAGAATAGGAGAAAAGGGATCAAATTTGCAATTTTATAGCAGTTTTGGGTAATACTGGTGATATTACAGCGGAGGGATGGGGTTGTAAAATGTCTTTCTGCGGAGCAATCAAATGTATAGGAAGTGAGATTTTCACCCCAGGCAACTTCAAATCCCTGTAGCAAAAATTCCAAACCAAAAGAACCCTACAAGTTTATGATGAGGTGATTGCCAAATGTGGTCCCCATTGTGCCTAAAAAGATTGGAACCAACGGAATGTTGAGCAAAAAGTTACAGCCTGTGATGTTACACCCATTTAACATTGAAGTCAATGGGCAAATAATTACTAGTCTGAGTCCTTATGATACTAAATATGGCCGAAAGAGATTTGTTCTCCACCACTTATTTCATGAATTTTTCAATAAGAAGTGTCAGAAAAGGTAAGAATACTGTTTTTTTATTGCTCACAAGGCATTTTTCTGACTGTCTGATATCAAAATAGCCATTATTTGGGGTTTCCGTTGATAGAGTGTGAATTCAGGGACCGTAGGCCTTAATGTTTACATGTTGTTGCATGTACGTCATCAAAACACTGAATTGTATTACAATGTTTCTAGTTTAGTACTAGTTAACTAGTGGCACGTGTTTTTTTTCTCAAAAAGGCATATTTCTACTGTCGCATTTATGATTAAATCGAATATTCTCGTCAAAAAGCATTTGGCGTAGGCCTATGCCAAGACAGCTAGTCCTGACAGCTAGTCCTGACCCTAGCCCCAACCCACAATCTTGCCAAAAAATCATGTGGCCACAACCCTATTTACATGTGACCTTGAACCAAGTCTGCAGTTGGCCTTAATATTTAGACATGACATGTTTTGACATCATACAATGAAATGTTAACATGTACACTCCGAAATTCACTCCCATGTGACTTTTGACCATACCTGCAGCTGGCCTTAATATTTAGACTGAACCTCAAAAACATGGTATCTGCCTTTGAGATTGGCTTAGACTTGTGTGACACTCATTTTTTTTTCATTTTTTTACTGACTTTTCTGACTGTTTACTGGTTTCTTGTTGGAGAGCCAGTGATTGGATGTTCCCTAGAAATAAAGAGGTTTATTTTTATTTCCAGTTGCAACCATTTTTTTTTCTTTCGTATTTTCTCACTGTTTTTTTATTGCATATTTATCCCCAGCTATCTATCATTTCAGGTGCCATGGGTAATATTTCATAGAGTGGATTGATTGACCTCAGCAAACACAAGTATTTAAAAAAAAGAAGCAAAACAGGTGAGATAAATGTGGATTTCATACACCACTTTTCGAAGTGCAGCCAACCTGATCCCCACTTCTGCTCACTAACGGGGGGGGGGGGATTTGGTACTGCACAGGCCTTTCTACTCCCCTTGGCATGTAACTGAATGACAGAATTGCACATTTTGACCATTTTCTGGGTGTCAAAGGTCCATTTCCCTGGATAGTATTCTCCCCAGAATTCTCACTCTCTTCCAAATTTAACATTTCAGGTCTACATCGCAAACCCTGATGACTTCCTGGACTGGCTTCAGTAGAACGATGATCTCAATGCATATTAATTTCATCCCGGATCTCTATGACACCTGTGGTGGAAGTGGAGGGCAAATCGAATTCGGTTTGGGCTCCAACCGAGGACCTCTGTAAACTTTGCTTTTTGGTGATGACTTCATTTCCGAGCCCGATAAAGGACACCCATGTGTTTATCATGGCCTCTCATATTAGAAGATAACATAAATGGCTTGTGTGTTGACGGTTGTGCATATGTCTTGGTCAGGAAAGTTGTAGGCACCATTGCCCTTGTAAACCATTTGACAGGCCAGAGTGAACAGGGAGACCCATGATTGGTCAACAATGTACCAGATTCCATACTGGGGGGTGGGGATGAAGAAACTCTTGTAGTGTTACATTATCAGATTATTTCAACTTACTTATCCCATGGAAATACAGCTATATAGGAGATATTTTAAAATTGATAAGCACTGCTTGTTTCAACATCTTAAATTTGGCCACAATTTAACATTTGCAGCTACGTTAACAGAGAAAAAACTGTGGTTTTCGATGAAAGTGATAAAAAGTCTAATATTGCATCATGATTACTGTTTTAAAGTATTTCCGTGATGGAATTATATTGAATTTATCTCATCTTTTTACATAATGCATTTATGTTCAAAAATAAAGATGTTGTGTGGAATTCAAAATTTATGTGCTTTCAAATTTCTATCTGAATTTCCGCAGTTTTCTGATGCACTATAGTGATTGTAGAATGCTGCACTGCGCATCTGCAAATGCATGGATTTTCATACTCTTTGGCCAGGGCATTGCATATATGTTTGTTTATTAGATAACCACAGATTTGTTCAAACAGCAAGAACATATGAGGTATATAGGACTAAGACTAGTAATTATTTGCCTAGTTTTCATGATGGACGAATGTAGTGCGAGTTATTAATAGACAATTTTTCCCTTAATTTTTTTCTCCCCTCTTCCTGCATTTTTGGGTTGACTTTTTGGTCTAGAATAGGAGAAAAGGGATCAAATTTGCAATTTTATAGCAGTTTTGGGTAATACTGGTGATATTACAGCGGAGGGATGGGGTTGTAAAATGTCTTTCTGCGGAGCAATCAAATGTATAGGAAGTGAGATTTTCACCCCAGGCAACTTCAAATCCCTGTAGCAAAAATTCCAAACCAAAAGAACCCTACAAGTTTATGATGAGGTGATTGCCAAATGTGGTCCCCATTGTGCCTAAAAAGATTGGAACCAACGGAATGTTGAGCAAAAAGTTACAGCCTGTGATGTTACACCCATTTAACATTGAAGTCAATGGGCAAATAATTACTAGTCTGAGTCCTTATGATACTAAATATGGCCGAAAGAGATTTGTTCTCCACCACTTATTTCATGAATTTTTCAATAAGAAGTGTCAGAAAAGGTAAGAATACTGTTTTTTTATTGCTCACAAGGCATTTTTCTGACTGTCTGATATCAAAATAGCCATTATTTGGGGTTTCCGTTGATAGAGTGTGAATTCAGGGACCGTAGGCCTTAATGTTTACATGTTGTTGCATGTACGTCATCAAAACACTGAATTGTATTACAATGTTTCTAGTTTAGTACTAGTTAACTAGTGGCACGTGTTTTTTTTCTCAAAAAGGCATATTTCTACTGTCGCATTTATGATTAAATCGAATATTCTCGTCAAAAAGCATTTGGCGTAGGCCTATGCCAAGACAGCTAGTCCTGACAGCTAGTCCTGACCCTAGCCCCAACCCACAATCTTGCCAAAAAATCATGTGGCCACAACCCTATTTACATGTGACCTTGAACCAAGTCTGCAGTTGGCCTTAATATTTAGACATGACATGTTTTGACATCATACAATGAAATGTTAACATGTACACTCCGAAATTCACTCCCATGTGACTTTTGACCATACCTGCAGCTGGCCTTAATATTTAGACTGAACCTCAAAAACATGGTATCTGCCTTTGAGATTGGCTTAGACTTGTGTGACACTCATTTTTTTTTCATTTTTTTACTGACTTTTCTGACTGTTTACTGGTTTCTTGTTGGAGAGCCAGTGATTGGATGTTCCCTAGAAATAAAGAGGTTTATTTTTATTTCCAGTTGCAACCATTTTTTTTTCTTTCGTATTTTCTCACTGTTTTTTTATTGCATATTTATCCCCAGCTATCTATCATTTCAGGTGCCATGGGTAATATTTCATAGAGTGGATTGATTGACCTCAGCAAACACAAGTATTTAAAAAAAAGAAGCAAAACAGGTGAGATAAATGTGGATTTCATACACCACTTTTCGAAGTGCAGCCAACCTGATCCCCACTTCTGCTCACTAACGGGGGGGGGGGGATTTGGTACTGCACAGGCCTTTCTACTCCCCTTGGCATGTAACTGAATGACAGAATTGCACATTTTGACCATTTTCTGGGTGTCAAAGGTCCATTTCCCTGGATAGTATTCTCCCCAGAATTCTCACTCTCTTCCAAATTTAACATTTCAGGTCTACATCGCAAACCCTGATGACTTCCTGGACTGGCTTCAGTAGAACGATGATCTCAATGCATATTAATTTCATCCCGGATCTCTATGACACCTGTGGTGGAAGTGGAGGGCAAATCGAATTCGGTTTGGGCTCCAACCGAGGACCTCTGTAAACTTTGCTTTTTGGTGATGACTTCATTTCCGAGCCCGATAAAGGACACCCATGTGTTTATCATGGCCTCTCATATTAGAAGATAACATAAATGGCTTGTGTGTTGACGGTTGTGCATATGTCTTGGTCAGGAAAGTTGTAGGCACCATTGCCCTTGTAAACCATTTGACAGGCCAGAGTGAACAGGGAGACCCATGATTGGTCAACAATGTACCAGATTCCATACTGGGGGGTGGGGATGAAGAAACTCTTGTAGTGTTACATTATCAGATTATTTCAACTTACTTATCCCATGGAAATACAGCTATATAGGAGATATTTTAAAATTGATAAGCACTGCTTGTTTCAACATCTTAAATTTGGCCACAATTTAACATTTGCAGCTACGTTAACAGAGAAAAAACTGTGGTTTTCGATGAAAGTGATAAAAAGTCTAATATTGCATCATGATTACTGTTTTAAAGTATTTCCGTGATGGAATTATATTGAATTTATCTCATCTTTTTACATAATGCATTTATGTTCAAAAATAAAGATGTTGTGTGGAATTCAAAATTTATGTGCTTTCAAATTTCTATCTGAATTTCCGCAGTTTTCTGATGCACTATAGTGATTGTAGAATGCTGCACTGCGCATCTGCAAATGCATGGATTTTCATACTCTTTGGCCAGGGCATTGCATATATGTTTGTTTATTAGATAACCACAGATTTGTTCAAACAGCAAGAACATATGAGGTTTATGATACTAAATATGGCCGAAAGAGATTTGTTCTCCACCACTTATTTCATGAATTTTTCAATAAGAAGTGTCAGAAAAGGTAAGAATACTGTTTTTTTATTGCTCACAAGGCATTTTTCTGACTGTCTGATATCAAAATAGCCATTATTTGGGGTTTCCGTTGATAGAGTGTGAATTCAGGGACCGTAGGCCTTAATGTTTACATGTTGTTGCATGTACGTCATCAAAACACTGAATTGTATTACAATGTTTCTAGTTTAGTACTAGTTAACTAGTGGCACGTGTTTTTTTTCTCAAAAAGGCATATTTCTACTGTCGCATTTATGATTAAATCGAATATTCTCGTCAAAAAGCATTTGGCGTAGGCCTATGCCAAGACAGCTAGTCCTGACAGCTAGTCCTGACCCTAGCCCCAACCCACAATCTTGCCAAAAAATCATGTGGCCACAACCCTATTTACATGTGACCTTGAACCAAGTCTGCAGTTGGCCTTAATATTTAGACATGACATGTTTTGACATCATACAATGAAATGTTAACATGTACACTCCGAAATTCACTCCCATGTGACTTTTGACCATACCTGCAGCTGGCCTTAATATTTAGACTGAACCTCAAAAACATGGTATCTGCCTTTGAGATTGGCTTAGACTTGTGTGACACTCATTTTTTTTTCATTTTTTTACTGACTTTTCTGACTGTTTACTGGTTTCTTGTTGAAGAGCCAGTGATTGGATGTTCCCTAGAAATAAAGAGGTTTATTTTTATTTCCAGTTGCAACCATTTTTTTTTCTTTCGTATTTTCTCACTGTTTTTTTATTGCATATTTATCCCCAGCTATCTATCATTTCAGGTGCCATGGGTAATATTTCATAGAGTGGATTGATTGACCTCAGCAAACACAAGTATTTAAAAAAAAGAAGCAAAACAGGTGAGATAAATGTGGATTTCATACACCACTTTTCGAAGTGCAGCCAACCTGATCCCCACTTCTGCTCACTAACGGGGGGGGGGGGATTTGGTACTGCACAGGCCTTTCTACTCCCCTTGGCATGTAACTGAATGACAGAATTGCACATTTTGACCATTTTCTGGGTGTCAAAGGTCCATTTCCCTGGATAGTATTCTCCCCAGAATTCTCACTCTCTTCCAAATTTAACATTTCAGGTCTACATCGCAAACCCTGATGACTTCCTGGACTGGCTTCAGTAGAACGATGATCTCAATGCATATTAATTTCATCCCGGATCTCTATGACACCTGTGGTGGAAGTGGAGGGCAAATCGAATTCGGTTTGGGCTCCAACCGAGGACCTCTGTAAACTTTGCTTTTTGGTGATGACTTCATTTCCGAGCCCGATAAAGGACACCCATGTGTTTATCATGGCCTCTCATATTAGAAGATAACATAAATGGCTTGTGTGTTGACGGTTGTGCATATGTCTTGGTCAGGAAAGTTGTAGGCACCATTGCCCTTGTAAACCATTTGACAGGCCAGAGTGAACAGGGAGACCCATGATTGGTCAACAATGTACCAGATTCCATACTGGGGGGTGGGGATGAAGAAACTCTTGTAGTGTTACATTATCAGATTATTTCAACTTACTTATCCCATGGAAATACAGCTATATAGGAGATATTTTAAAATTGATAAGCACTGCTTGTTTCAACATCTTAAATTTGGCCACAATTTAACATTTGCAGCTACGTTAACAGAGAAAAAACTGTGGTTTTCGATGAAAGTGATAAAAAGTCTAATATTGCATCATGATTACTGTTTTAAAGTATTTCCGTGATGGAATTATATTGAATTTATCTCATCTTTTTACATAATGCATTTATGTTCAAAAATAAAGATGTTGTGTGGAATTCAAAATTTATGTGCTTTCAAATTTCTATCTGAATTTCCGCAGTTTTCTGATGCACTATAGTGATTGTAGAATGCTGCACTGCGCATCTGCAAATGCATGGATTTTCATACTCTTTGGCCAGGGCATTGCATATATGTTTGTTTATTAGATAACCACAGATTTGTTCAAACAGCAAGAACATATGAGGTATATAGGACTAAGACTAGTAATTATTTGCCTAGTTTTCATGATGGACGAATGTAGTGCGAGTTATTAATAGACAATTTTTCCCTTAATTTTTTTCTCCCCTCTTCCTGCATTTTTGGGTTGACTTTTTGGTCTAGAATAGGAGAAAAGGGATCAAATTTGCAATTTTATAGCAGTTTTGGGTAATACTGGTGATATTACAGCGGAGGGATGGGGTTGTAAAATGTCTTTCTGCGGAGCAATCAAATGTATAGGAAGTGAGATTTTCACCCCAGGCAACTTCAAATCCCTGTAGCAAAAATTCCAAACCAAAAGAACCCTACAAGTTTATGATGAGGTGATTGCCAAATGTGGTCCCCATTGTGCCTAAAAAGATTGGAACCAACGGAATGTTGAGCAAAAAGTTACAGCCTGTGATGTTACACCCATTTAACATTGAAGTCAATGGGCAAATAATTACTAGTCTGAGTCCTTATGATACTAAATATGGCCGAAAGAGATTTGTTCTCCACCACTTATTTCATGAATTTTTCAATAAGAAGTGTCAGAAAAGGTAAGAATACTGTTTTTTTATTGCTCACAAGGCATTTTTCTGACTGTCTGATATCAAAATAGCCATTATTTGGGGTTTCCGTTGATAGAGTGTGAATTCAGGGACCGTAGGCCTTAATGTTTACATGTTGTTGCATGTACGTCATCAAAACACTGAATTGTATTACAATGTTTCTAGTTTAGTACTAGTTAACTAGTGGCACGTGTTTTTTTTCTCAAAAAGGCATATTTCTACTGTCGCATTTATGATTAAATCGAATATTCTCGTCAAAAAGCATTTGGCGTAGGCCTATGCCAAGACAGCTAGTCCTGACAGCTAGTCCTGACCCTAGCCCCAACCCACAATCTTGCCAAAAAATCATGTGGCCACAACCCTATTTACATGTGACCTTGAACCAAGTCTGCAGTTGGCCTTAATATTTAGACATGACATGTTTTGACATCATACAATGAAATGTTAACATGTACACTCCGAAATTCACTCCCATGTGACTTTTGACCATACCTGCAGCTGGCCTTAATATTTAGACTGAACCTCAAAAACATGGTATCTGCCTTTGAGATTGGCTTAGACTTGTGTGACACTCATTTTTTTTTCATTTTTTTACTGACTTTTCTGACTGTTTACTGGTTTCTTGTTGGAGAGCCAGTGATTGGATGTTCCCTAGAAATAAAGAGGTTTATTTTTATTTCCAGTTGCAACCATTTTTTTTTCTTTCGTATTTTCTCACTGTTTTTTTATTGCATATTTATCCCCAGCTATCTATCATTTCAGGTGCCATGGGTAATATTTCATAGAGTGGATTGATTGACCTCAGCAAACACAAGTATTTAAAAAAAAGAAGCAAAACAGGTGAGATAAATGTGGATTTCATACACCACTTTTCGAAGTGCAGCCAACCTGATCCCCACTTCTGCTCACTAACGGGGGGGGGGGGGGGATTTGGTACTGCACAGGCCTTTCTACCCCCCTTGGCATGTAACTGAATGACAGAATTGCACATTTTGACCATTTTCTGGGTGTCAAAGGTCCATTTCCCTGGATAGTATTCTCCCCAGAATTCTCACTCTCTTCCAAATTTAACATTTCAGGTCTACATCGCAAACCCTGATGACTTCCTGGACTGGCTTCAGTAGAACGATGATCTCAATGCATATTAATTTCATCCCGGATCTCTATGACACCTGTGGTGGAAGTGGAGGGCAAATCGAATTCGGTTTGGGCTCCAACCGAGGACCTCTGTAAACTTTGCTTTTTGGTGATGACTTCATTTCCGAGCCCGATAAAGGACACCCATGTGTTTATCATGGCCTCTCATATTAGAAGATAACATAAATGGCTTGTGTGTTGACGGTTGTGCATATGTCTTGGTCAGGAAAGTTGTAGGCACCATTGCCCTTGTAAACCATTTGACAGGCCAGAGTGAACAGGGAGACCCATGATTGGTCAACAATGTACCAGATTCCATACTGGGGGGTGGGGATGAAGAAACTCTTGTAGTGTTACATTATCAGATTATTTCAACTTACTTATCCCATGGAAATACAGCTATATAGGAGATATTTTAAAATTGATAAGCACTGCTTGTTTCAACATCTTAAATTTGGCCACAATTTAACATTTGCAGCTACGTTAACAGAGAAAAAACTGTGGTTTTCGATGAAAGTGATAAAAAGTCTAATATTGCATCATGATTACTGTTTTAAAGTATTTCCGTGATGGAATTATATTGAATTTATCTCATCTTTTTACATAATGCATTTATGTTCAAAAATAAAGATGTTGTGTGGAATTCAAAATTTATGTGCTTTCAAATTTCTATCTGAATTTCCGCAGTTTTCTGATGCACTATAGTGATTGTAGAATGCTGCACTGCGCATCTGCAAATGCATGGATTTTCATACTCTTTGGCCAGGGCATTGCATATATGTTTGTTTATTAGATAACCACAGATTTGTTCAAACAGCAAGAACATATGAGGTTTATGATACTAAATATGGCCGAAAGAGATTTGTTCTCCACCACTTATTTCATGAATTTTTCAATAAGAAGTGTCAGAAAAGGTAAGAATACTGTTTTTTTATTGCTCACAAGGCATTTTTCTGACTGTCTGATATCAAAATAGCCATTATTTGGGGTTTCCGTTGATAGAGTGTGAATTCAGGGACCGTAGGCCTTAATGTTTACATGTTGTTGCATGTACGTCATCAAAACACTGAATTGTATTACAATGTTTCTAGTTTAGTACTAGTTAACTAGTGGCACGTGTTTTTTTTCTCAAAAAGGCATATTTCTACTGTCGCATTTATGATTAAATCGAATATTCTCGTCAAAAAGCATTTGGCGTAGGCCTATGCCAAGACAGCTAGTCCTGACAGCTAGTCCTGACCCTAGCCCCAACCCACAATCTTGCCAAAAAATCATGTGGCCACAACCCTATTTACATGTGACCTTGAACCAAGTCTGCAGTTGGCCTTAATATTTAGACATGACATGTTTTGACATCATACAATGAAATGTTAACATGTACACTCCGAAATTCACTCCCATGTGACTTTTGACCATACCTGCAGCTGGCCTTAATATTTAGACTGAACCTCAAAAACATGGTATCTGCCTTTGAGATTGGCTTAGACTTGTGTGACACTCATTTTTTTTTCATTTTTTTACTGACTTTTCTGACTGTTTACTGGTTTCTTGTTGAAGAGCCAGTGATTGGATGTTCCCTAGAAATAAAGAGGTTTATTTTTACTTCCAGTTGCAACCATTTTTTTTTCTTTCGTATTTTCTCACTGTTTTTTTATTGCATATTTATCCCCAGCTATCTATCATTTCAGGTGCCATGGGTAATATTTCATAGAGTGGATTGATTGACCTCAGCAAACACAAGTATTTAAAAAAAAGAAGCAAAACAGGTGAGATAAATGTGGATTTCATACACCACTTTTCGAAGTGCAGCCAACCTGATCCCCACTTCTGCTCACTAACGGGGGGGGGGGGGATTTGGTACTGCACAGGCCTTTCTACTCCCCTTGGCATGTAACTGAATGACAGAATTGCACATTTTGACCATTTTCTGGGTGTCAAAGGTCCATTTCCCTGGATAGTATTCTCCCCAGAATTCTCACTCTCTTCCAAATTTAACATTTCAGGTCTACATCGCAAACCCTGATGACTTCCTGGACTGGCTTCAGTAGAACGATGATCTCAATGCATATTAATTTCATCCCGGATCTCTATGACACCTGTGGTGGAAGTGGAGGGCAAATCGAATTCGGTTTGGGCTCCAACCGAGGACCTCTGTAAACTTTGCTTTTTGGTGATGACTTCATTTCCGAGCCCGATAAAGGACACCCATGTGTTTATCATGGCCTCTCATATTAGAAGATAACATAAATGGCTTGTGTGTTGACGGTTGTGCATATGTCTTGGTCAGGAAAGTTGTAGGCACCATTGCCCTTGTAAACCATTTGACAGGCCAGAGTGAACAGGGAGACCCATGATTGGTCAACAATGTACCAGATTCCATACTGGGGGGTGGGGATGAAGAAACTCTTGTAGTGTTACATTATCAGATTATTTCAACTTACTTATCCCATGGAAATACAGCTATATAGGAGATATTTTAAAATTGATAAGCACTGCTTGTTTCAACATCTTAAATTTGGCCACAATTTAACATTTGCAGCTACGTTAACAGAGAAAAAACTGTGGTTTTCGATGAAAGTGATAAAAAGTCTAATATTGCATCATGATTACTGTTTTAAAGTATTTCCGTGATGGAATTATATTGAATTTATCTCATCTTTTTACATAATGCATTTATGTTCAAAAATAAAGATGTTGTGTGGAATTCAAAATTTATGTGCTTTCAAATTTCTATCTGAATTTCCGCAGTTTTCTGATGCACTATAGTGATTGTAGAATGCTGCACTGCGCATCTGCAAATGCATGGATTTTCATACTCTTTGGCCAGGGCATTGCATATATGTTTGTTTATTAGATAACCACAGATTTGTTCAAACAGCAAGAACATATGAGGTATATAGGACTAAGACTAGTAATTATTTGCCTAGTTTTCATGATGGACGAATGTAGTGCGAGTTATTAATAGACAATTTTTCCCTTAATTTTTTTCTCCCCTCTTCCTGCATTTTTGGGTTGACTTTTTGGTCTAGAATAGGAGAAAAGGGATCAAATTTGCAATTTTATAGCAGTTTTGGGTAATACTGGTGATATTACAGCGGAGGGATGGGGTTGTAAAATGTCTTTCTGCGGAGCAATCAAATGTATAGGAAGTGAGATTTTCACCCCAGGCAACTTCAAATCCCTGTAGCAAAAATTCCAAACCAAAAGAACCCTACAAGTTTATGATGAGGTGATTGCCAAATGTGGTCCCCATTGTGCCTAAAAAGATTGGAACCAACGGAATGTTGAGCAAAAAGTTACAGCCTGTGATGTTACACCCATTTAACATTGAAGTCAATGGGCAAATAATTACTAGTCTGAGTCCTTATGATACTAAATATGGCCGAAAGAGATTTGTTCTCCACCACTTATTTCATGAATTTTTCAATAAGAAGTGTCAGAAAAGGTAAGAATACTGTTTTTTTATTGCTCACAAGGCATTTTTCTGACTGTCTGATATCAAAATAGCCATTATTTGGGGTTTCCGTTGATAGAGTGTGAATTCAGGGACCGTAGGCCTTAATGTTTACATGTTGTTGCATGTACGTCATCAAAACACTGAATTGTATTACAATGTTTCTAGTTTAGTACTAGTTAACTAGTGGCACGTGTTTTTTTTCTCAAAAAGGCATATTTCTACTGTCGCATTTATGATTAAATCGAATATTCTCGTCAAAAAGCATTTGGCGTAGGCCTATGCCAAGACAGCTAGTCCTGACAGCTAGTCCTGACCCTAGCCCCAACCCACAATCTTGCCAAAAAATCATGTGGCCACAACCCTATTTACATGTGACCTTGAACCAAGTCTGCAGTTGGCCTTAATATTTAGACATGACATGTTTTGACATCATACAATGAAATGTTAACATGTACACTCCGAAATTCACTCCCATGTGACTTTTGACCATACCTGCAGCTGGCCTTAATATTTAGACTGAACCTCAAAAACATGGTATCTGCCTTTGAGATTGGCTTAGACTTGTGTGACACTCATTTTTTTTTCATTTTTTTACTGACTTTTCTGACTGTTTACTGGTTTCTTGTTGGAGAGCCAGTGATTGGATGTTCCCTAGAAATAAAGAGGTTTATTTTTATTTCCAGTTGCAACCATTTTTTTTTCTTTCGTATTTTCTCACTGTTTTTTTATTGCATATTTATCCCCAGCTATCTATCATTTCAGGTGCCATGGGTAATATTTCATAGAGTGGATTGATTGACCTCAGCAAACACAAGTATTTAAAAAAAAGAAGCAAAACAGGTGAGATAAATGTGGATTTCATACACCACTTTTCGAAGTGCAGCCAACCTGATCCCCACTTCTGCTCACTAACGGGGGGGGGGGGATTTGGTACTGCACAGGCCTTTCTACTCCCCTTGGCATGTAACTGAATGACAGAATTGCACATTTTGACCATTTTCTGGGTGTCAAAGGTCCATTTCCCTGGATAGTATTCTCCCCAGAATTCTCACTCTCTTCCAAATTTAACATTTCAGGTCTACATCGCAAACCCTGATGACTTCCTGGACTGGCTTCAGTAGAACGATGATCTCAATGCATATTAATTTCATCCCGGATCTCTATGACACCTGTGGTGGAAGTGGAGGGCAAATCGAATTCGGTTTGGGCTCCAACCGAGGACCTCTGTAAACTTTGCTTTTTGGTGATGACTTCATTTCCGAGCCCGATAAAGGACACCCATGTGTTTATCATGGCCTCTCATATTAGAAGATAACATAAATGGCTTGTGTGTTGACGGTTGTGCATATGTCTTGGTCAGGAAAGTTGTAGGCACCATTGCCCTTGTAAACCATTTGACAGGCCAGAGTGAACAGGGAGACCCATGATTGGTCAACAATGTACCAGATTCCATACTGGGGGGTGGGGATGAAGAAACTCTTGTAGTGTTACATTATCAGATTATTTCAACTTACTTATCCCATGGAAATACAGCTATATAGGAGATATTTTAAAATTGATAAGCACTGCTTGTTTCAACATCTTAAATTTGGCCACAATTTAACATTTGCAGCTACGTTAACAGAGAAAAAACTGTGGTTTTCGATGAAAGTGATAAAAAGTCTAATATTGCATCATGATTACTGTTTTAAAGTATTTCCGTGATGGAATTATATTGAATTTATCTCATCTTTTTACATAATGCATATATGTTCAAAAATAAAGATGTTGTGTGGAATTCAAAATTTATGTGCTTTCAAATTTCTATCTGAATTTCCGCAGTTTTCTGATGCACTATAGTGATTGTAGAATGCTGCACTGCGCATCTGCAAATGCATGGATTTTCATACTCTTTGGCCAGGGCATTGCATATATGTTTGTTTATTAGATAACCACAGATTTGTTCAAACAGCAAGAACATATGAGGTTTATGATACTAAATATGGCCGAAAGAGATTTGTTCTCCACCACTTATTTCATGAATTTTTCAATAAGAAGTGTCAGAAAAGGTAAGAATACTGTTTTTTTATTGCTCACAAGGCATTTTTCTGACTGTCTGATATCAAAATAGCCATTATTTGGGGTTTCCGTTGATAGAGTGTGAATTCAGGGACCGTAGGCCTTAATGTTTACATGTTGTTGCATGTACGTCATTAAAACACTGAATTGTATTACAATGTTTCTAGTTTAGTACTAGTTAACTAGTGGCACGTGTTTTTTTTCTCAAAAAGGCATATTTCTACTGTCGCATTTATGATTAAATCGAATATTCTCGTCAAAAAGCATTTGGCGTAGGCCTATGCCAAGACAGCTAGTCCTGACAGCTAGTCCTGACCCTAGCCCCAACCCACAATCTTGCCAAAAAATCATGTGGCCACAACCCTATTTACATGTGACCTTGAACCAAGTCTGCAGTTGGCCTTAATATTTAGACATGACATGTTTTGACATCATACAATGAAATGTTAACATGTACACTCCGAAATTCACTCCCATGTGACTTTTGACCATACCTGCAGCTGGCCTTAATATTTAGACTGAACCTCAAAAACATGGTATCTGCCTTTGAGATTGGCTTAGACTTGTGTGACACTCATTTTTTTTTCATTTTTTTACTGACTTTTCTGACTGTTTACTGGTTTCTTGTTGAAGAGCCAGTGATTGGATGTTCCCTAGAAATAAAGAGGTTTATTTTTATTTCCAGTTGCAACCATTTTTTTTTCTTTCGTATTTTCTCACTGTTTTTTTATTGCATATTTATCCCCAGCTATCTATCATTTCAGGTGCCATGGGTAATATTTCATAGAGTGGATTGATTGACCTCAGCAAACACAAGTATTTAAAAAAAAGAAGCAAAACAGGTGAGATAAATGTGGATTTCATACACCACTTTTCGAAGTGCAGCCAACCTGATCCCCACTTCTGCTCACTAACGGGGGGGGGGGATTTGGTACTGCACAGGCCTTTCTACTCCCCTTGGCATGTAACTGAATGACAGAATTGCACATTTTGACCATTTTCTGGGTGTCAAAGGTCCATTTCCCTGGATAGTATTCTCCCCAGAATTCTCACTCTCTTCCAAATTTAACATTTCAGGTCTACATCGCAAACCCTGATGACTTCCTGGACTGGCTTCAGTAGAACGATGATCTCAATGCATATTAATTTCATCCCGGATCTCTATGACACCTGTGGTGGAAGTGGAGGGCAAATCGAATTCGGTTTGGGCTCCAACCGAGGACCTCTGTAAACTTTGCTTTTTGGTGATGACTTCATTTCCGAGCCCGATAAAGGACACCCATGTGTTTATCATGGCCTCTCATATTAGAAGATAACATAAATGGCTTGTGTGTTGACGGTTGTGCATATGTCTTGGTCAGGAAAGTTGTAGGCACCATTGCCCTTGTAAACCATTTGACAGGCCAGAGTGAACAGGGAGACCCATGATTGGTCAACAATGTACCAGATTCCATACTGGGGGGTGGGGATGAAGAAACTCTTGTAGTGTTACATTATCAGATTATTTCAACTTACTTATCCCATGGAAATACAGCTATATAGGAGATATTTTAAAATTGATAAGCACTGCTTGTTTCAACATCTTAAATTTGGCCACAATTTAACATTTGCAGCTACGTTAACAGAGAAAAAACTGTGGTTTTCGATGAAAGTGATAAAAAGTCTAATATTGCATCATGATTACTGTTTTAAAGTATTTCCGTGATGGAATTATATTGAATTTATCTCATCTTTTTACATAATGCATTTATGTTCAAAAATAAAGATGTTGTGTGGAATTCAAAATTTATGTGCTTTCAAATTTCTATCTGAATTTCCGCAGTTTTCTGATGCACTATAGTGATTGTAGAATGCTGCACTGCGCATCTGCAAATGCATGGATTTTCATACTCTTTGGCCAGGGCATTGCATATATGTTTGTTTATTAGATAACCACAGATTTGTTCAAACAGCAAGAACATATGAGGTATATAGGACTAAGACTAGTAATTATTTGCCTAGTTTTCATGATGGACGAATGTAGTGCGAGTTATTAATAGACAATTTTTCCCTTAATTTTTTTCTCCCCTCTTCCTGCATTTTTGGGTTGACTTTTTGGTCTAGAATAGGAGAAAAGGGATCAAATTTGCAATTTTATAGCAGTTTTGGGTAATACTGGTGATATTACAGCGGAGGGATGGGGTTGTAAAATGTCTTTCTGCGGAGCAATCAAATGTATAGGAAGTGAGATTTTCACCCCAGGCAACTTCAAATCCCTGTAGCAAAAATTCCAAACCAAAAGAACCCTACAAGTTTATGATGAGGTGATTGCCAAATGTGGTCCCCATTGTGCCTAAAAAGATTGGAACCAACGGAATGTTGAGCAAAAAGTTACAGCCTGTGATGTTACACCCATTTAACATTGAAGTCAATGGGCAAATAATTACTAGTCTGAGTCCTTATGATACTAAATATGGCCGAAAGAGATTTGTTCTCCACCACTTATTTCATGAATTTTTCAATAAGAAGTGTCAGAAAAGGTAAGAATACTGTTTTTTTATTGCTCACAAGGCATTTTTCTGACTGTCTGATATCAAAATAGCCATTATTTGGGGTTTCCGTTGATAGAGTGTGAATTCAGGGACCGTAGGCCTTAATGTTTACATGTTGTTGCATGTACGTCATCAAAACACTGAATTGTATTACAATGTTTCTAGTTTAGTACTAGTTAACTAGTGGCACGTGTTTTTTTTCTCAAAAAGGCATATTTCTACTGTCGCATTTATGATTAAATCGAATATTCTCGTCAAAAAGCATTTGGCGTAGGCCTATGCCAAGACAGCTAGTCCTGACAGCTAGTCCTGACCCTAGCCCCAACCCACAATCTTGCCAAAAAATCATGTGGCCACAACCCTATTTACATGTGACCTTGAACCAAGTCTGCAGTTGGCCTTAATATTTAGACATGACATGTTTTGACATCATACAATGAAATGTTAACATGTACACTCCGAAATTCACTCCCATGTGACTTTTGACCATACCTGCAGCTGGCCTTAATATTTAGACTGAACCTCAAAAACATGGTATCTGCCTTTGAGATTGGCTTAGACTTGTGTGACACTCATTTTTTTTTCATTTTTTTACTGACTTTTCTGACTGTTTACTGGTTTCTTGTTGGAGAGCCAGTGATTGGATGTTCCCTAGAAATAAAGAGGTTTATTTTTATTTCCAGTTGCAACCATTTTTTTTTCTTTCGTATTTTCTCACTGTTTTTTTATTGCATATTTATCCCCAGCTATCTATCATTTCAGGTGCCATGGGTAATATTTCATAGAGTGGATTGATTGACCTCAGCAAACACAAGTATTTAAAAAAAAGAAGCAAAACAGGTGAGATAAATGTGGATTTCATACACCACTTTTCGAAGTGCAGCCAACCTGATCCCCACTTCTGCTCACTAACGGGGGGGGGGGGGGGGTTTGGTGCTGCACCGGCCTTTCTACTCCCCTTGGCATGTAACTGAATGACAGAATTGCACATTTTGACCATTTTCTGGGTGTCAAAGGTCCATTTCCCTGGATAGTATTCTCCCCAGAATTCTCACTCTCTTCCAAATTTAACATTTCAGGTCTACATCGCAAACCCTGATGACTTCCTGGACTGGCTTCAGTAGAACGATGATCTCAATGCATATTAATTTCATCCCGGATCTCTATGACACCTGTGGTGGAAGTGGAGGGCAAATCGAATTCGGTTTGGGCTCCAACCGAGGACCTCTGTAAACTTTGCTTTTTGGTGATGACTTCATTTCCGAGCCCGATAAAGGACACCCATGTGTTTATCATGGCCTCTCATATTAGAAGATAACATAAATGGCTTGTGTGTTGACGGTTGTGCATATGTCTTGGTCAGGAAAGTTGTAGGCACCATTGCCCTTGTAAACCATTTGACAGGCCAGAGTGAACAGGGAGACCCATGATTGGTCAACAATGTACCAGATTCCATACTGGGGGGTGGGGATGAAGAAACTCTTGTAGTGTTACATTATCAGATTATTTCAACTTACTTATCCCATGGAAATACAGCTATATAGGAGATATTTTAAAATTGATAAGCACTGCTTGTTTCAACATCTTAAATTTGGCCACAATTTAACATTTGCAGCTACGTTAACAGAGAAAAAACTGTGGTTTTCGATGAAAGTGATAAAAAGTCTAATATTGCATCATGATTACTGTTTTAAAGTATTTCCGTGATGGAATTATATTGAATTTATCTCATCTTTTTACATAATGCATTTATGTTCAAAAATAAAGATGTTGTGTGGAATTCAAAATTTATGTGCTTTCAAATTTCTATCTGAATTTCCGCAGTTTTCTGATGCACTATAGTGATTGTAGAATGCTGCACTGCGCATCTGCAAATGCATGGATTTTCATACTCTTTGGCCAGGGCATTGCATATATGTTTGTTTATTAGATAACCACAGATTTGTTCAAACAGCAAGAACATATGAGGTTTATGATACTAAATATGGCCGAAAGAGATTTGTTCTCCACCACTTATTTCATGAATTTTTCAATAAGAAGTGTCAGAAAAGGTAAGAATACTGTTTTTTTATTGCTCACAAGGCATTTTTCTGACTGTCTGATATCAAAATAGCCATTATTTGGGGTTTCCGTTGATAGAGTGTGAATTCAGGGACCGTAGGCCTTAATGTTTACATGTTGTTGCATGTACGTCATCAAAACACTGAATTGTATTACAATGTTTCTAGTTTAGTACTAGTTAACTAGTGGCACGTGTTTTTTTTCTCAAAAAGGCATATTTCTACTGTCGCATTTATGATTAAATCGAATATTCTCGTCAAAAAGCATTTGGCGTAGGCCTATGCCAAGACAGCTAGTCCTGACAGCTAGTCCTGACCCTAGCCCCAACCCACAATCTTGCCAAAAAATCATGTGGCCACAACCCTATTTACATGTGACCTTGAACCAAGTCTGCAGTTGGCCTTAATATTTAGACATGACATGTTTTGACATCATACAATGAAATGTTAACATGTACACTCCGAAATTCACTCCCATGTGACTTTTGACCATACCTGCAGCTGGCCTTAATATTTAGACTGAACCTCAAAAACATGGTATCTGCCTTTGAGATTGGCTTAGACTTGTGTGACACTCATTTTTTTTTCATTTTTTTACTGACTTTTCTGACTGTTTACTGGTTTCTTGTTGAAGAGCCAGTGATTGGATGTTCCCTAGAAATAAAGAGGTTTATTTTTATTTCCAGTTGCAACCATTTTTTTTTCTTTCGTATTTTCTCACTGTTTTTTTATTGCATATTTATCCCCAGCTATCTATCATTTCAGGTGCCATGGGTAATATTTCATAGAGTGGATTGATTGACCTCAGCAAACACAAGTATTTAAAAAAAAGAAGCAAAACAGGTGAGATAAATGTGGATTTCATACACCACTTTTCGAAGTGCAGCCAACCTGATCCCCACTTCTGCTCACTAACGGGGGGGGGGGGGGGATTTGGTACTGCACAGGCCTTTCTACTCCCCTTGGCATGTAACTGAATGACAGAATTGCACATTTTGACCATTTTCTGGGTGTCAAAGGTCCATTTCCCTGGATAGTATTCTCCCCAGAATTCTCACTCTCTTCCAAATTTAACATTTCAGGTCTACATCGCAAACCCTGATGACTTCCTGGACTGGCTTCAGTAGAACGATGATCTCAATGCATATTAATTTCATCCCGGATCTCTATGACACCTGTGGTGGAAGTGGAGGGCAAATCGAATTCGGTTTGGGCTCCAACCGAGGACCTCTGTAAACTTTGCTTTTTGGTGATGACTTCATTTCCGAGCCCGATAAAGGACACCCATGTGTTTATCATGGCCTCTCATATTAGAAGATAACATAAATGGCTTGTGTGTTGACGGTTGTGCATATGTCTTGGTCAGGAAAGTTGTAGGCACCATTGCCCTTGTAAACCATTTGACAGGCCAGAGTGAACAGGGAGACCCATGATTGGTCAACAATGTACCAGATTCCATACTGGGGGGTGGGGATGAAGAAACTCTTGTAGTGTTACATTATCAGATTATTTCAACTTACTTATCCCATGGAAATACAGCTATATAGGAGATATTTTAAAATTGATAAGCACTGCTTGTTTCAACATCTTAAATTTGGCCACAATTTAACATTTGCAGCTACGTTAACAGAGAAAAAACTGTGGTTTTCGATGAAAGTGATAAAAAGTCTAATATTGCATCATGATTACTGTTTTAAAGTATTTCCGTGATGGAATTATATTGAATTTATCTCATCTTTTTACATAATGCATTTATGTTCAAAAATAAAGATGTTGTGTGGAATTCAAAATTTATGTGCTTTCAAATTTCTATCTGAATTTCCGCAGTTTTCTGATGCACTATAGTGATTGTAGAATGCTGCACTGCGCATCTGCAAATGCATGGATTTTCATACTCTTTGGCCAGGGCATTGCATATATGTTTGTTTATTAGATAACCACAGATTTGTTCAAACAGCAAGAACATATGAGGTATATAGGACTAAGACTAGTAATTATTTGCCTAGTTTTCATGATGGACGAATGTAGTGCGAGTTATTAATAGACAATTTTTCCCTTAATTTTTTTCTCCCCTCTTCCTGCATTTTTGGGTTGACTTTTTGGTCTAGAATAGGAGAAAAGGGATCAAATTTGCAATTTTATAGCAGTTTTGGGTAATACTGGTGATATTACAGCGGAGGGATGGGGTTGTAAAATGTCTTTCTGCGGAGCAATCAAATGTATAGGAAGTGAGATTTTCACCCCAGGCAACTTCAAATCCCTGTAGCAAAAATTCCAAACCAAAAGAACCCTACAAGTTTATGATGAGGTGATTGCCAAATGTGGTCCCCATTGTGCCTAAAAAGATTGGAACCAACGGAATGTTGAGCAAAAAGTTACAGCCTGTGATGTTACACCCATTTAACATTGAAGTCAATGGGCAAATAATTACTAGTCTGAGTCCTTATGATACTAAATATGGCCGAAAGAGATTTGTTCTCCACCACTTATTTCATGAATTTTTCAATAAGAAGTGTCAGAAAAGGTAAGAATACTGTTTTTTTATTGCTCACAAGGCATTTTTCTGACTGTCTGATATCAAAATAGCCATTATTTGGGGTTTCCGTTGATAGAGTGTGAATTCAGGGACCGTAGGCCTTAATGTTTACATGTTGTTGCATGTACGTCATCAAAACACTGAATTGTATTACAATGTTTCTAGTTTAGTACTAGTTAACTAGTGGCACGTGTTTTTTTTCTCAAAAAGGCATATTTCTACTGTCGCATTTATGATTAAATCGAATATTCTCGTCAAAAAGCATTTGGCGTAGGCCTATGCCAAGACAGCTAGTCCTGACAGCTAGTCCTGACCCTAGCCCCAACCCACAATCTTGCCAAAAAATCATGTGGCCACAACCCTATTTACATGTGACCTTGAACCAAGTCTGCAGTTGGCCTTAATATTTAGACATGACATGTTTTGACATCATACAATGAAATGTTAACATGTACACTCCGAAATTCACTCCCATGTGACT
This sequence comes from Patella pellucida, assembly GCA_917208275.1. Taxonomy (NCBI): domain Eukaryota; kingdom Metazoa; phylum Mollusca; class Gastropoda; family Patellidae; genus Patella; species Patella pellucida. The sequence goes on from OU795044.1 coordinate 56,848,982, forward strand.
TTTGACCATACCTGCAGCTGGCCTTAATATTTAGACTGAACCTCAAAAACATGGTATCTGCCTTTGAGATTGGCTTAGACTTGTGTGACACTCATTTTTTTTTCATTTTTTTACTGACTTTTCTGACTGTTTACTGGTTTCTTGTTGGAGAGCCAGTGATTGGATGTTCCCTAGAAATAAAGAGGTTTATTTTTATTTCCAGTTGCAACCATTTTTTTTTCTTTCGTATTTTCTCACTGTTTTTTTATTGCATATTTATCCCCAGCTATCTATCATTTCAGGTGCCATGGGTAATATTTCATAGAGTGGATTGATTGACCTCAGCAAACACAAGTATTTAAAAAAAAGAAGCAAAACAGGTGAGATAAATGTGGATTTCATACACCACTTTTCGAAGTGCAGCCAACCTGATCCCCACTTCTGCTCACTAACGGGGGGGGGGGGATTTGGTACTGCACAGGCCTTTCTACTCCCCTTGGCATGTAACTGAATGACAGAATTGCACATTTTGACCATTTTCTGGGTGTCAAAGGTCCATTTCCCTGGATAGTATTCTCCCCAGAATTCTCACTCTCTTCCAAATTTAACATTTCAGGTCTACATCGCAAACCCTGATGACTTCCTGGACTGGCTTCAGTAGAACGATGATCTCAATGCATATTAATTTCATCCCGGATCTCTATGACACCTGTGGTGGAAGTGGAGGGCAAATCGAATTCGGTTTGGGCTCCAACCGAGGACCTCTGTAAACTTTGCTTTTTGGTGATGACTTCATTTCCGAGCCCGATAAAGGACACCCATGTGTTTATCATGGCCTCTCATATTAGAAGATAACATAAATGGCTTGTGTGTTGACGGTTGTGCATATGTCTTGGTCAGGAAAGTTGTAGGCACCATTGCCCTTGTAAACCATTTGACAGGCCAGAGTGAACAGGGAGACCCATGATTGGTCAACAATGTACCAGATTCCATACTGGGGGGTGGGGATGAAGAAACTCTTGTAGTGTTACATTATCAGATTATTTCAACTTACTTATCCCATGGAAATACAGCTATATAGGAGATATTTTAAAATTGATAAGCACTGCTTGTTTCAACATCTTAAATTTGGCCACAATTTAACATTTGCAGCTACGTTAACAGAGAAAAAACTGTGGTTTTCGATGAAAGTGATAAAAAGTCTAATATTGCATCATGATTACTGTTTTAAAGTATTTCCGTGATGGAATTATATTGAATTTATCTCATCTTTTTACATAATGCATTTATGTTCAAAAATAAAGATGTTGTGTGGAATTCAAAATTTATGTGCTTTCAAATTTCTATCTGAATTTCCGCAGTTTTCTGATGCACTATAGTGATTGTAGAATGCTGCACTGCGCATCTGCAAATGCATGGATTTTCATACTCTTTGGCCAGGGCATTGCATATATGTTTGTTTATTAGATAACCACAGATTTGTTCAAACAGCAAGAACATATGAGGTATATAGGACTAAGACTAGTAATTATTTGCCTAGTTTTCATGAATGTAGTGCGAGTTATTAATAGACAATTTTTCCCTTAATTTTTTTCTCCCCTCTTCCTGCATTTTTGGGTTGACTTTTTGGTCTAGAATAGGAGAAAAGGGATCAAATTTGCAATTTTATAGCAGTTTTGGGTAATACTGGTGATATTACAGCGGAGGGATGGGGTTGTAAAATGTCTTTCTGCGGAGCAATCAAATGTATAGGAAGTGAGATTTTCACCCCAGGCAACTTCAAATCCCTGTAGCAAAAAATCCAAACCAAAAGAACCCTACAAGTTTATGATGAGGTGATTGCCAAATGTGGTCCCCATTGTGCCTAAAAAGATTGGAACCAACGGAATGTTGAGCAAAAAGTTACAGCCTGTGATGTTACACCCATTTAACATTGAAGTCAATGGGCAAATAATTACTAGTCTGAGTCCTTATGATACTAAATATGGCCGAAAGAGATTTGTTCTCCACCACTTATTTCATGAATTTTTCAATAAGAAGTGTCAGAAAAGGTAAGAATACTGTTTTTTTATTGCTCACAAGGCATTTTTCTGACTGTCTGATATCAAAATAGCCATTATTTGGGGTTTCCGTTGATAGAGTGTGAATTCAGGGACCGTAGGCCTTAATGTTTACATGTTGTTGCATGTACGTCATCAAAACACTGAATTGTATTACAATGTTTCTAGTTTAGTACTAGTTAACTAGTGGCACGTGTTTTTTTTCTCAAAAAGGCATATTTCTACTGTCGCATTTATGATTAAATCGAATATTCTCGTCAAAAAGCATTTGGCGTAGGCCTATGCCAAGACAGCTAGTCCTGACAGCTAGTCCTGACCCTAGCCCCAACCCACAATCTTGCCAAAAAATCATGTGGCCACAACCCTATTTACATGTGACCTTGAACCAAGTCTGCAGTTGGCCTTAATATTTAGACATGACATGTTTTGACATCATACAATGAAATGTTAACATGTACACTCCGAAATTCACTCCCATGTGACTTTTGACCATACCTGCAGCTGGCCTTAATATTTAGACTGAACCTCAAAAACATGGTATCTGCCTTTGAGATTGGCTTAGACTTGTGTGACACTCATTTTTTTTTCATTTTTTTACTGACTTTTCTGACTGTTTACTGGTTTCTTGTTGGAGAGCCAGTGATTGGATGTTCCCTAGAAATAAAGAGGTTTATTTTTATTTCCAGTTGCAACCATTTTTTTTTCTTTCGTATTTTCTCACTGTTTTTTTATTGCATATTTATCCCCAGCTATCTGTCATTTCAGGTGCCATGGGTAATATTTCATAGAGTGGATTGATTGACCTCAGCAAACACAAGTATTTAAAAAAAAGAAGCAAAACAGGTGAGATAAATGTGGATTTCATACACCACTTTTCGAAGTGCAGCCAACCTGATCCCCACTTCTGCTCACTAACGGGGGGGGGGGGATTTGGTACTGCACAGGCCTTTCTACTCCCCTTGGCATGTAACTGAATGACAGAATTGCACATTTTGACCATTTTCTGGGTGTCAAAGGTCCATTTCCCTGGATAGTATTCTCCCCAGAATTCTCACTCTCTTCCAAATTTAACATTTCAGGTCTACATCGCAAACCCTGATGACTTCCTGGACTGGCTTCAGTAGAACGATGATCTCAATGCATATTAATTTCATCCCGGATCTCTATGACACCTGTGGTGGAAGTGGAGGGCAAATCGAATTCGGTTTGGGCTCCAACCGAGGACCTCTGTAAACTTTGCTTTTTGGTGATGACTTCATTTCCGAGCCCGATAAAGGACACCCATGTGTTTATCATGGCCTCTCATATTAGAAGATAACATAAATGGCTTGTGTGTTGACGGTTGTGCATATGTCTTGGTCAGGAAAGTTGTAGGCACCATTGCCCTTGTAAACCATTTGACAGGCCAGAGTGAACAGGGAGACCCATGATTGGTCAACAATGTACCAGATTCCATACTGGGGGGTGGGGATGAAGAAACTCTTGTAGTGTTACATTATCAGATTATTTCAACTTACTTATCCCATGGAAATACAGCTATATAGGAGATATTTTAAAATTGATAAGCACTGCTTGTTTCAACATCTTAAATTTGGCCACAATTTAACATTTGCAGCTACGTTAACAGAGAAAAAACTGTGGTTTTCGATGAAAGTGATAAAAAGTCTAATATTGCATCATGATTACTGTTTAAAGTATTTCCGTGATGGAATTATATTGAATTTATCTCATCTTTTTACATAATGCATTTATGTTCAAAAATAAAGATGTTGTGTGGAATTCAAAATTTATGTGCTTTCAAATTTCTATCTGAATTTCCGCAGTTTTCTGATGCACTATAGTGATTGTAGAATGCTGCACTGCGCATCTGCAAATGCATGGATTTTCATACTCTTTGGCCAGGGCATTGCATATATGTTTGTTTATTAGATAACCACAGATTTGTTCAAACAGCAAGAACATATGAGGTATATAGGACTAAGACTAGTAATTATTTGCCTAGTTTTCATGAATGTAGTGCGAGTTATTAATAGACAATTTTTCCCTTAATTTTTTTCTCCCCTCTTCCTGCATTTTTGGGTTGACTTTTTGGTCTAGAATAGGAGAAAAGGGATCAAATTTGCAATTTTATAGCAGTTTTGGGTAATACTGGTGATATTACAGCGGAGGGATGGGGTTGTAAAATGTCTTTCTGCGGAGCAATCAAATGTATAGGAAGTGAGATTTTCACCCCAGGCAACTTCAAATCCCTGTAGCAAAAAATCCAAACCAAAAGAACCCTACAAGTTTATGATGAGGTGATTGCCAAATGTGGTCCCCATTGTGCCTAAAAAGATTGGAACCAACGGAATGTTGAGCAAAAAGTTACAGCCTGTGATGTTACACCCATTTAACATTGAAGTCAATGGGCAAATAATTACTAGTCTGAGTCCTTATGATACTAAATATGGCCGAAAGAGATTTGTTCTCCACCACTTATTTCATGAATTTTTCAATAAGAAGTGTCAGAAAAGGTAAGAATACTGTTTTTTTATTGCTCACAAGGCATTTTTCTGACTGTCTGATATCAAAATAGCCATTATTTGGGGTTTCCGTTGATAGAGTGTGAATTCAGGGACCGTAGGCCTTAATGTTTACATGTTGTTGCATGTACGTCATCAAAACACTGAATTGTATTACAATGTTTCTAGTTTAGTACTAGTTAACTAGTGGCACGTGTTTTTTTTCTCAAAAAGGCATATTTCTACTGTCGCATTTATGATTAAATCGAATATTCTCGTCAAAAAGCATTTGGCGTAGGCCTATGCCAAGACAGCTAGTCCTGACAGCTAGTCCTGACCCTAGCCCCAACCCACAACCCTATTTACATGTGACCTTGAACCAAGTCTGCAGTTGGCCTTAATATTTAGACATGACATGTTTTGACATCATACAATGAAATGTTAACATGTACACTCCGAAATTCACTCCCATGTGACTTTTGACCATACCTGCAGCTGGCCTTAATATTTAGACTGAACCTAAAAAACATGGTATCTGCCTTTGAGATTGGCTTAGACTTGTGTGACACTCATTTTTTTTTCATTTTTTTACTGACTTTTCTGACTGTTTACTGGTTTCTTGTTGGAGAGCCAGTGATTGGATGTTCCCTAGAAATAAAGAGGTTTATTTTTATTTCCAGTTGCAACCATTTTTTTTTCTTTCGTATTTTCTCACTGTTTTTTTATTGCATATTTATCCCCAGCTATCTATCATTTCAGGTGCCATGGGTAATATTTCATAGAGTGGATTGATTGACCTCAGCAAACACAAGTATTTAAAAAAAAGAAGCAAAACAGGTGAGATAAATGTGGATTTCATACACCACTTTTCGAAGTGCAGCCAACCTGATCCCCACTTCTGCTCACTAACGGGGGGGGGGGATTTGGTACTGCACAGGCCTTTCTACTCCCCTTGGCATGTAACTGAATGACAGAATTGCACATTTTGACCATTTTCTGGGTGTCAAAGGTCCATTTCCCTGGATAGTATTCTCCCCAGAATTCTCACTCTCTTCCAAATTTAACATTTCAGGTCTACATCGCAAACCCTGATGACTTCCTGGACTGGCTTCAGTAGAACGATGATCTCAATGCATATTAATTTCATCCCGGATCTCTATGACACCTGTGGTGGAAGTGGAGGGCAAATCGAATTCGGTTTGGGCTCCAACCGAGGACCTCTGTAAACTTTGCTTTTTGGTGATGACTTCATTTCCGAGCCCGATAAAGGACACCCATGTGTTTATCATGGCCTCTCATATTAGAAGATAACATAAATGGCTTGTGTGTTGACGGTTGTGCATATGTCTTGGTCAGGAAAGTTGTAGGCACCATTGCCCTTGTAAACCATTTGACAGGCCAGAGTGAACAGGGAGACCCATGATTGGTCAACAATGTACCAGATTCCATACTGGGGGGTGGGGATGAAGAAACTCTTGTAGTGTTACATTATCAGATTATTTCAACTTACTTATCCCATGGAAATACAGCTATATAGGAGATATTTTAAAATTGATAAGCACTGCTTGTTTCAACATCTTAAATTTGGCCACAATTTAACATTTGCAGCTACGTTAACAGAGAAAAAACTGTGGTTTTCGATGAAAGTGATAAAAAGTCTAATATTGCATCATGATTACTGTTTTAAAGTATTTCCGTGATGGAATTATATTGAATTTATCTCATCTTTTTACATAATGCATTTATGTTCAAAAATAAAGATGTTGTGTGGAATTCAAAATTTATGTGCTTTCAAATTTCTATCTGAATTTCCGCAGTTTTCTGATGCACTATAGTGATTGTAGAATGCTGCACTGCGCATCTGCAAATGCATGGATTTTCATACTCTTTGGCCAGGGCATTGCATATATGTTTGTTTATTAGATAACCACAGATTTGTTCAAACAGCAAGAACATATGAGGTATATAGGACTAAGACTAGTAATTATTTGCCTAGTTTTCATGATGGACGAATGTAGTGCGAGTTATTAATAGACAATTTTTCCCTTAATTTTTTTCTCCCCTCTTCCTGCATTTTTGGGTTGACTTTTTGGTCTAGAATAGGAGAAAAGGGATCAAATTTGCAATTTTATAGCAGTTTTGGGTAATACTGGTGATATTACAGCGGAGGGATGGGGTTGTAAAATGTCTTTCTGCGGAGCAATCAAATGTATAGGAAGTGAGATTTTCACCCCAGGCAACTTCAAATCCCTGTAGCAAAAAATCCAAACCAAAAGAACCCTACAAGTTTATGATGAGGTGATTGCCAAATGTGGTCCCCATTGTGCCTAAAAAGATTGGAACCAACGGAATGTTGAGCAAAATGTTACAGCCTGTGATGTTACACCCATTTAACATTGAAGTCAATGGGCAAATAATTACTAGTCTGAGTCCTTATGATACTAAATATGGCCGAAAGAGATTTGTTCTCCACCACTTATTTCATGAATTTTTCAATAAGAAGTGTCAGAAAAGGTAAGAATACTGTTTTTTTATTGCTCACAAGGCATTTTTCTGACTGTCTGATATCAAAATAGCCATTATTTGGGGTTTCCGTTGATAGAGTGTGAATTCAGGGACCGTAGGCCTTAATGTTTACATGTTGTTGCATGTACGTCATCAAAACACTGAATTGTATTACAATGTTTCTAGTTTAGTACTAGTTAACTAGTGGCACGTGTTTTTTTTCTCAAAAAGGCATATTTCTACTGTCGCATTTATGATTAAATCGAATATTCTCGTCAAAAAGCATTTGGCGTAGGCCTATGCCAAGACAGCTAGTCCTGACAGCTAGTCCTGACCCTAGCCCCAACCCACAATCTTGCCAAAAAATCATGTGGCCACAACCCTATTTACATGTGACCTTGAACCAAGTCTGCAGTTGGCCTTAATATTTAGACATGACATGTTTTGACATCATACAATGAAATGTTAACATGTACACTCCGAAATTCACTCCCATGTGACTTTTGACCATACCTGCAGCTGGCCTTAATATTTAGACTGAACCTCAAAAACATGGTATCTGCCTTTGAGATTGGCTTAGACTTGTGTGACACTCATTTTTTTTTCATTTTTTTACTGACTTTTCTGACTGTTTACTGGTTTCTTGTTGGAGAGCCAGTGATTGGATGTTCCCTAGAAATAAAGAGGTTTATTTTTATTTCCAGTTGCAACCATTTTTTTTTCTTTCGTATTTTCTCACTGTTTTTTTATTGCATATTTATCCCCAGCTATCTATCATTTCAGGTGCCATGGGTAATATTTCATAGAGTGGATTGATTGACCTCAGCAAACACAAGTATTTAAAAAAAAGAAGCAAAACAGGTGAGATAAATGTGGATTTCATACACCACTTTTCGAAGTGCAGCCAACCTGATCCCCACTTCTGCTCACTAACGGGGGGGGGGGGGGGGATTTGGTACTGCACAGGCCTTTCTACTCCCCTTGGCATGTAACTGAATGACAGAATTGCACATTTTGACCATTTTCTGGGTGTCAAAGGTCCATTTCCCTGGATAGTATTCTCCCCAGAATTCTCACTCTCTTCCAAATTTAACATTTCAGGTCTACATCGCAAACCCTGATGACTTCCTGGACTGGCTTCAGTAGAACGATGATCTCAATGCATATTAATTTCATCCCGGATCTCTATGACACCTGTGGTGGAAGTGGAGGGCAAATCGAATTCGGTTTGGGCTCCAACCGAGGACCTCTGTAAACTTTGCTTTTTGGTGATGACTTCATTTCCGAGCCCGATAAAGGACACCCATGTGTTTATCATGGCCTCTCATATTAGAAGATAACATAAATGGCTTGTGTGTTGACGGTTGTGCATATGTCTTGGTCAGGAAAGTTGTAGGCACCATTGCCCTTGTAAACCATTTGACAGGCCAGAGTGAACAGGGAGACCCATGATTGGTCAACAATGTACCAGATTCCATACTGGGGGGTGGGGATGAAGAAACTCTTGTAGTGTTACATTATCAGATTATTTCAACTTACTTATCCCATGGAAATACAGCTATATAGGAGATATTTTAAAATTGATAAGCACTGCTTGTTTCAACATCTTAAATTTGGCCACAATTTAACATTTGCAGCTACGTTAACAGAGAAAAAACTGTGGTTTTCGATGAAAGTGATAAAAAGTCTAATATTGCATCATGATTACTGTTTTAAAGTATTTCCGTGATGGAATTATATTGAATTTATCTCATCTTTTTACATAATGCATTTATGTTCAAAAATAAAGATGTTGTGTGGAATTCAAAATTTATGTGCTTTCAAATTTCTATCTGAATTTCCGCAGTTTTCTGATGCACTATAGTGATTGTAGAATGCTGCACTGCGCATCTGCAAATGCATGGATTTTCATACTCTTTGGCCAGGGCATTGCATATATGTTTGTTTATTAGATAACCACAGATTTGTTCAGACAGCAAGAACATATGAGGTATATAGATACTAAATATGGCCGAAAGAGATTTGTTCTCCACCACTTATTTCATGAATTTTTCAATAAGAAGTGTCAGAAAAGGTAAGAATACTGTTTTTTTATTGCTCACAAGGCATTTTTCTGACTGTCTGATATCAAAATAGCCAGAATTCTCACTCTCTTCCAAATTTAACATTTCAGGTCTACATCGCAAACCCTGATGACTTCCTGGACTGGCTTCAGTAGAACGATGATCTCAATGCATATTAATTTCATCCCGGATCTCTATGACACCTGTGGTGGAAGTGGAGGGCAAATCGAATTCGGTTTGGGCTCCAACCGAGGACCTCTGTAAACTTTGCTTTTTGGTGATGACTTCATTTCCGAGCCCGATAAAGGACACCCATGTGTTTATCATGGCCTCTCATATTAGAAGATAACATAAATGGCTTGTGTGTTGACGGTTGTGCATATGTCTTGGTCAGGAAAGTTGTAGGCACCATTGCCCTTGTAAACCATTTGACAGGCCAGAGTGAACAGGGAGACCCATGATTGGTCAACAATGTACCAGATTCCATACTGGGGGGTGGGGATGAAGAAACTCTTGTAGTGTTACATTATCAGATTATTTCAACTTACTTATCCCATGGAAATACAGCTATATAGGAGATATTTTAAAATTGATAAGCACTGCTTGTTTCAACATCTTAAATTTGGCCACAATTTAACATTTGCAGCTACGTTAACAGAGAAAAAACTGTGGTTTTCGATGAAAGTGATAAAAAGTCTAATATTGCATCATGATTACTGTTTTAAAGTATTTCCGTGATGGAATTATATTGAATTTATCTCATCTTTTTACATAATGCATTTATGTTCAAAAATAAAGATGTTGTGTGGAATTCAAAATTTATGTGCTTTCAAATTTCTATCTGAATTTCCGCAGTTTTCTGATGCACTATAGTGATTGTAGAATGCTGCACTGCGCATCTGCAAATGCATGGATTTTCATACTCTTTGGCCAGGGCATTGCATATATGTTTGTTTATTAGATAACCACAGATTTGTTCAAACAGCAAGAACATATGAGGTATATAGATACTAAATATGGCCGAAAGAGATTTGTTCTCCACCACTTATTTCATGAATTTTTCAATAAGAAGTGTCAGAAAAGGTAAGAATACTGTTTTTTTATTGCTCACAAGGCATTTTTCTGACTGTCTGATATCAAAATAGCCATTATTTGGGGTTTCCGTTGATAGAGTGTGAATTCAGGGACCGTAGGCCTTAATGTTTACATGTTGTTGCATGTACGTCATCAAAACACTGAATTGTATTACAATGTTTCTAGTTTAGTACTAGTTAACTAGTGGCACGTGTTTTTTTTCTCAAAAAGGCATATTTCTACTGTCGCATTTATGATTAAATCGAATATTCTCGTCAAAAAGCATTTGGCGTAGGCCTATGCCAAGACAGCTAGTCCTGACAGCTAGTCCTGACCCTAGCCCCAACCCACAATCTTGCCAAAAAATCATGTGGCCACAACCCTATTTACATGTGACCTTGAACCAAGTCTGCAGTTGGCCTTAATATTTAGACATGACATGTTTTGACATCATACAATGAAATGTTAACATGTACACTCCGAAATTCACTCCCATGTGACTTTTGACCATACCTGCAGCTGGCCTTAATATTTAGACTGAACCTCAAAAACATGGTATCTGCCTTTGAGATTGGCTTAGACTTGTGTGACACTCATTTTTTTTTCATTTTTTTACTGACTTTTCTGACTGTTTACTGGTTTCTTGTTGGAGAGCCAGTGATTGGATGTTCCCTAGAAATAAAGAGGTTTATTTTTATTTCCAGTTGCAACCATTTTTTTTTCTTTCGTATTTTCTCACTGTTTTTTTATTGCATATTTATCCCCAGCTATCTATCATTTCAGGTGCCATGGGTAATATTTCATAGAGTGGATTGATTGACCTCAGCAAACACAAGTATTTAAAAAAAAGAAGCAAAACAGGTGAGATAAATGTGGATTTCATACACCACTTTTCGAAGTGCAGCCAACCTGATCCCCACTTCTGCTCACTAACGGGGGGGGGGATTTGGTACTGCACAGGCCTTTCTACTCCCCTTGGCATGTAACTGAATGACAGAATTGCACATTTTGACCATTTTCTGGGTGTCAAAGGTCCATTTCCCTGGATAGTATTCTCCCCAGAATTCTCACTCTCTTCCAAATTTAACATTTCAGGTCTACATCGCAAACCCTGATGACTTCCTGGACTGGCTTCAGTAGAACGATGATCTCAATGCATATTAATTTCATCCCGGATCTCTATGACACCTGTGGTGGAAGTGGAGGGCAAATCGAATTCGGTTTGGGCTCCAACCGAGGACCTCTGTAAACTTTGCTTTTTGGTGATGACTTCATTTCCGAGCCCGATAAAGGACACCCATGTGTTTATCATGGCCTCTCATATTAGAAGATAACATAAATGGCTTGTGTGTTGACGGTTGTGCATATGTCTTGGTCAGGAAAGTTGTAGGCACCATTGCCCTTGTAAACCATTTGACAGGCCAGAGTGAACAGGGAGACCCATGATTGGTCAACAATGTACCAGATTCCATACTGGGGGGTGGGGATGAAGAAACTCTTGTAGTGTTACATTATCAGATTATTTCAACTTACTTATCCCATGGAAATACAGCTATATAGGAGATATTTTAAAATTGATAAGCACTGCTTGTTTCAACATCTTAAATTTGGCCACAATTTAACATTTGCAGCTACGTTAACAGAGAAAAAACTGTGGTTTTCGATGAAAGTGATAAAAAGTCTAATATTGCATCATGATTACTGTTTTAAAGTATTTCCGTGATGGAATTATATTGAATTTATCTCATCTTTTTACATAATGCATTTATGTTCAAAAATAAAGATGTTGTGTGGAATTCAAAATTTATGTGCTTTCAAATTTCTATCTGAATTTCCGCAGTTTTCTGATGCACTATAGTGATTGTAGAATGCTGCACTGCGCATCTGCAAATGCATGGATTTTCATACTCTTTGGCCAGGGCATTGCATATATGTTTGTTTATTAGATAACCACAGATTTGTTCAAACAGCAAGAACATATGAGGTATATAGGACTAAGACTAGTAATTATTTGCCTAGTTTTCATGATGGACGAATGTAGTGCGAGTTATTAATAGACAATTTTTCCCTTAATTTTTTTCTCCCCTCTTCCTGCATTTTTGGGTTGACTTTTTGGTCTAGAATAGGAGAAAAGGGATCAAATTTGCAATTTTATAGCAGTTTCGGGTAATACTGGTGATATTACAGCGGAGGGATGGGGTTGTAAAATGTCTTTCTGCGGAGCAATCAAATGTATAGGAAGTGAGATTTTCACCCCAGGCAACTTCAAATCCCTGTAGCAAAAAATCCAAACCAAAAGAACCCTACAAGTTTATGATGAGGTGATTGCCAAATGTGGTCCCCATTGTGCCTAAAAAGATTGGAACCAACGGAATGTTGAGCAAAAAGTTACAGCCTGTGATGTTACACCCATTTAACATTGAAGTCAATGGGCAAATAATTACTAGTCTGAGTCCTTATGATACTAAATATGGCCGAAAGAGATTTGTTCTCCACCACTTATTTCATGAATTTTTCAATAAGAAGTGTCAGAAAAGGTAAGAATACTGTTTTTTTATTGCTCACAAGGCATTTTTCTGACTGTCTGATATCAAAATAGCCATTATTTGGGGTTTCCGTTGATAGAGTGTGAATTCAGGGACCGTAGGCCTTAATGTTTACATGTTGTTGCATGTACGTCATCAAAACACTGAATTGTATTACAATGTTTCTAGTTTAGTACTAGTTAACTAGTGGCACGTGTTTTTTTTCTCAAAAAGGCATATTTCTACTGTCGCATTTATGATTAAATCGAATATTCTCGTCAAAAAGCATTTGGCGTAGGCCTATGCCAAGACAGCTAGTCCTGACAGCTAGTCCTGACCCTAGCCCCAACCCACAATCTTGCCAAAAAATCATGTGGCCACAACCCTATTTACATGTGACCTTGAACCAAGTCTGCAGTTGGCCTTAATATTTAGACATGACATGTTTTGACATCATACAATGAAATGTTAACATGTACACTCCGAAATTCACTCCCATGTGACTTTTGACCATACCTGCAGCTGGCCTTAATATTTAGACTGAACCTCAAAAACATGGTATCTGCCTTTGAGATTGGCTTAGACTTGTGTGACACTCATTTTTTTTTCATTTTTTTACTGACTTTTCTGACTGTTTACTGGTTTCTTGTTGGAGAGCCAGTGATTGGATGTTCCCTAGAAATAAAGAGGTTTATTTTTATTTCCAGTTGCAACCATTTTTTTTTCTTTCGTATTTTCTCACTGTTTTTTTATTGCATATTTATCCCCAGCTCTCTATCATTTCAGGTGCCATGGGTAATATTTCATAGAGTGGATTGATTGACCTCAGCAAACACAAGTATTTAAAAAAAAGAAGCAAAACAGGTGAGATAAATGTGGATTTCATACACCACTTTTCGAAGTGCAGCCAACCTGATCCCCACTTCTGCTCACTAACGGGGGGGGGGGATTTGGTACTGCACAGGCCTTTCTACTCCCCTTGGCATGTAACTGAATGACAGAATTGCACATTTTGACCATTTTCTGGGTGTCAAAGGTCCATTTCCCTGGATAGTATTCTCCCCAGAATTCTCACTCTCTTCCAAATTTAACATTTCAGGTCTACATCGCAAACCCTGATGACTTCCTGGACTGGCTTCAGTAGAACGATGATCTCAATGCATATTAATTTCATCCCGGATCTCTATGACACCTGTGGTGGAAGTGGAGGGCAAATCGAATTCGGTTTGGGCTCCAACCGAGGACCTCTGTAAACTTTGCTTTTTGGTGATGACTTCATTTCCGAGCCCGATAAAGGACACCCATGTGTTTATCATGGCCTCTCATATTAGAAGATAACATAAATGGCTTGTGTGTTGACGGTTGTGCATATGTCTTGGTCAGGAAAGTTGTAGGCACCATTGCCCTTGTAAACCATTTGACAGGCCAGAGTGAACAGGGAGACCCATGATTGGTCAACAATGTACCAGATTCCATACTGGGGGGTGGGGATGAAGAAACTCTTGTAGTGTTACATTATCAGATTATTTCAACTTACTTATCCCATGGAAATACAGCTATATAGGAGATATTTTAAAATTGATAAGCACTGCTTGTTTCAACATCTTAAATTTGGCCACAATTTAACATTTGCAGCTACGTTAACAGAGAAAAAACTGTGGTTTTCGATGAAAGTGATAAAAAGTCTAATATTGCATCATGATTACTGTTTTAAAGTATTTCCGTGATGGAATTATATTGAATTTATCTCATCTTTTTACATAATGCATTTATGTTCAAAAATAAAGATGTTGTGTGGAATTCAAAATTTATGTGCTTTCAAATTTCTATCTGAATTTCCGCAGTTTTCTGATGCACTATAGTGATTGTAGAATGCTGCACTGCGCATCTGCAAATGCATGGATTTTCATACTCTTTGGCCAGGGCATTGCATATATGTTTGTTTATTAGATAACCACAGATTTGTTCAAACAGCAAGAACATATGAGGTATATAGGACTAAGACTAGTAATTATTTGCCTAGTTTTCATGATGGACGAATGTAGTGCGAGTTATTAATAGACAATTTTTCCCTTAATTTTTTTCTCCCCTCTTCCTGCATTTTTGGGTTGACTTTTTGGTCTAGAATAGGAGAAAAGGGATCAAATTTGCAATTTTATAGCAGTTTTGGGTAATACTGGTGATATTACAGCGGAGGGATGGGGTTGTAAAATGTCTTTCTGCGGAGCAATCAAATGTATAGGAAGTGAGATTTTCACCCCAGGCAACTTCAAATCCCTGTAGCAAAAAATCCAAACCAAAAGAACCCTACAAGTTTATGATGAGGTGATTGCCAAATGTGGTCCCCATTGTGCCTAAAAAGATTGGAACCAACGGAATGTTGAGCAAAACGTTACAGCCTGTGATGTTACACCCATTTAACATTGAAGTCAATGGGCAAATAATTACTAGTCTGAGTCCATCTAACATGTTTTGATCACATGATATTAGAGAAGAAAGGACGCCATTGGTCGTGTTTCTCGCTCTCTCTACTGATTGTATTGGTTGACATTCATAATATTTAGTTGTTGTTACACCTAAAACATTCCGTGGTGACGTGAAGGATTTACAGACAAGGAAGTTTGTAGTATTATATGTGATACTTGATTCTTAATAATTGTGTCCAGTCAGTCTAGTTAGCTGTTATTACTTAAAACATTTACTAGTGAGACGCTCAAACTAGTTAGCTGTTGTTACGTTTTAAACATTTACTGGTGACTGGTCATATGATAAAACATGGCGGAATGTACAGACAAGGAAGTTTGTAGTATTTGTTTAGGTACCTTTTATCAACCGAAGGTACTAGATTGTGAGCACTCGTTTTGTTTCATCTGTTTAGAAGACTACGTCAACAAAATCGCCACTAATGACCAGTTTCCGTGTCCATTATGCCGTTCTTACACCAGGATACCAGACGATGGCGTGAATGGGTTCAAATCGAAGATAACCACGCCCACAATTAGCTTTCCACAATGTGACGTTTGTACCAATAGTGTATCTGGTTTTAGTTGTAAAGATTGTCAACAATATTTATGTGACTCGTGTAAAACAACTCATGATAAGTTTAAGATGTTTAAAGATCATAGTGTGGTTAGATGTGACGACCTTTTGGTTTCCAATACAGTATCAGGGGCAGATAAATCTATAAATGAAAACGTTAAATCTGGATACAGCCCACTTGATTTTTGTTCAAATCACGAACAAAAGCGAGTTGAATATTACTGTAAAGATTGCTCAATGGCTGTCTGTTCTAAATGTTACGTCCTTGACCATAATGGACATAAATATTTAGATTTAGAAGATGAAAGTGTAAGAGAAGAAATCAAAGGTGAACTAAAAACATTGAATATAGAAATAAAAACCCATATTGATGAACTTGAAGAATTTAGTGAAAGTTTAAACATGAAGTACAGTGAGGTGAGTGATTCTGTGAAGACGGCGTGTGACAAGGTTGATGAACAAGTTAATACTATCTGTAGAGAGGTGAGACAAATTGGTGATCAACTCAAAGATAAAATGAAAAATACGTTCGACCAGGATATAAGTGAAGATGATAATATCAAATTTAGAAAATTGATGGAGGATATTAAAATATTAACAGAAGATTTAACAGCTAGCGTTAAATATTCAGTGAATGTTTTAGAAGATTCCTCCATAGTTCAAGTGTTGCAAAGATTACCCAAAGTTCGACAGGAGAAAGATGAAAGTTATTGTAGAAAATTAGATATACCTGATGTCAGATATTCAACTTTTAAAGTGGAAGAGATAGATAGAACATTGTTAACTAATCAACTAGGTAAACTTGTAAGTTGTCATCAGATTATGTTTGAAGATGTTTTTAATGTGAATGAGGTGCCATTTGGTGTTTGGTGTTATGGTAAACAACATGTAGTTTCAGGTTTTACATGGAGTATCGATGTAGGTAGAGGCTCATCATTATTACGTGTTGATTTAAACCTGGATGACGTAGAAGATAAAAGTATTACGTCATGTAATGTTGACGTCACATGTAAAGTTATCAATAAAACAGATGATAGACAATCTGTAGTTGAACAATTTAATAAGACTGTTAGACCTGGTGGTTATCTACTACCCTGGGATACAGATATTACCATGAACAGACTCAGTAATCCTAACAGTGGATTTCTTCATGATGGATGTTTTACAATTCAAACAACAATAAATAAAATAACGGACGTAAGACGTAAATAATTATCCTTATTCTAGTTAAAACCACAAAGACAAATAACATGTGTGTAGGCTACACGTATAACTCTATTGAACTTCCATGTATATAACTTCACCCTTCATACTCGTATTGTGATTCATGAAGATTCTGGTGATTTTATCTACAGGTTATTCTATATCAATTCATCTGTTTGTGTCTGAATGTAATTTTTTATGACAATGTTTATGTCGTTGGACAGAGTAGATTTTATAAATTTAGCCGAATCTGTGCTGAGAAAAGGAGCATTTAATTTTAGTAATTCCGACCAAAAAAAACATGGTCAATAATATTTAAATGACTGTATAGTTCAGTAGCTTATTGGTCCATATTGCTGATATGGGTTTTGTTGGAAATATATTTCCTGACTCAAAGGGATCATGGGCTTGGATTTAGGGGGGGGAGCGAATATGTCTCCGTCCCACCCCCAAGATTTTGATCTCAAGAACCGATTTTTAGGTTTATATCCACATAAATGGTTCACGATATCTTCCTCCTTAATTGTTGGTAGTCAATTGTTCCATATCATCATTATATTCCCCCTGGTCACACCTTAATTGTTGGTAGTCAAGTGTTCCATATCGTCATTATATTACCCCTGGTTACACCTTAATTGTAGGTAGTCAATTGTTCCATATCATCATTATATTCCCCCTGGTCACACCTTTCAACGAAGAGGTAACTGTTTACACTATTGGGTGATTTGACTCAGAATGACCGCATAAAGGACGGATTTAATTATGTTCGGTTATCCATTCATCGACACGATCCAAAAGGGATTGGTTTAATTATGTTCAGTTATCCAGTCATTGGAACTGTCCAACAAGTCGCGGGACCGCGAGTTCGAGTCATCGGATGGGGTTAATGATATTCTAGTATCATTAGAAATCACGTTGGAAATTTAGATAATGTAAAATTTAGGATTATTTTGAAAATATCGATTACATTAAATCATTGATTTTGACTTATAAACCTTTACATGTAAATGTTATAATTAAAAACTATGAATGATTTGATGTATAATCAATATAGAGTGATTAAAAACTTTGTTTTATTTGATTTAAATCTAGCGTTTTATTTTGTTTTCTAGTTTTTGTGTATATAATATAGTTAGATTTACGGAAGAGTCCATTATAGGATATTACAGTCTTATACACCCCCCCCCCTCCATGGAACATTCTATCAAACAGTTTAATTTAAATTAAGTTTTATTGATTATAAAATAACACTGTTAATTTTGTTGTTGAATTAAAATATTACTTACATCATCTATTTCTACATATTTAAAATGTCGTCCTTGTCGTCAGCACAGGGCACCATATTAAAGTTGGGACTGGGGGAGGGACCACTCTGCTCATCCGTCGGGTTCAACCTTTCACGGGCGAATTACAACTTTCCTCATCTGTTCCAACATTATTCATCTGTGAGGTATTGATTTGGAACTGCGAGGGGGGGGGGCTTCGACCCCTAGCTGGCCGGCCATCTCTGGCTTAAAAATTGAGCCCTGGCATGAGCGTATGTGGCATGGAGATAGGGGCGCCTTCTCAACCTCGTGGGTTTTCCCCGGGCACTCCGGTTTCCTCCCATAGGCGCAAGCGAATTATTGAAATAAAATTAAACCATAATTATGTTAGTCCCGAAATGACCTAGTTGTATTGAGTGGACGGTACCCCCCCCCCCCCCTCTCTCTCTCGCCCGGAACTGCGGTGATTCAGTGAATAAAAAGAATGATGTTGCCTTACCCAAAACTGATAATTGTCCCGCGCTAATAGCAGACACGCCTATAAGAAAGAGAGAAGGGAGGTTAAACTTCCCTTCAGACTTCATTTGGAGTTCCTAAGAAAGTCGTCGTATTTGGGTTTCCTAGAGATACACGACTATCACCCAGATTCAGTTTGTACTCGGGCAGCCTATTTAATTATTATTTTTAAAGTACAGTGTCTATTCCAAGGTCTATATAGTTTATAGGTGTTTGAGTTGTCAGATGGAGACAAAGGTTGAAAGCCCATATCGTTATGAACGTCAATTGTCAAGTAAACTGATAAACTGTTCTCCGTCTCAGGAAGGTGATCCTACTTCCTGTCATGTACAAGTATGGAACGCAACCACGAACAGTTGACTCTATGACAGACCTTATGATCTAAATCACACGTGTGACTACGCCCCCCCCCTCCACACACACACACACACACACCCAGACAGGCCCAGCGTATTTCTTAACTTAAAACTATGCCAACTCAAAATAAAAGAAATTTTACCTGCTTTAAGTCGCTTTAAGTCGTTTAGTTAGGTCATATTTCCTGTTTGTTATTTATCTGTTACCCCTCTCAATATTTACTTAGTCGTCAAAACTCCCCAAACTAAAATATGTTTTATCTTATTTTATCAAGTCGTTCAATTAAAGGTATCATCCTGATTGAAGAAATGTAATGGGGGCTAATGGAAGACGTCATACAGTGTGCTATGAGGGAATTTTTTGCCCGGGCCGCGGCGCTACGGCCTACTCTTATATCATATTCCATTTGCCAAGGGATATTTTACGTGCACGCAAATGTGTACACTGGACCTCGGTTTTCGTCCCATCCGAAGGACTAGGCAGCTTCCCTTGTCAATCCCTCCGTTCTGCATCACTGACAAGGGGAAACCGCGCCGGAAAATTTGGATGAACTTTCTCGGCCAATGCAGGGATCGAACACCCGACCTCAGGCTAGCGAGCCAGCGCCTTACCCACTTAGCCACGTGATCCCCTGAACAAAGTATCATAAATCAATATCCGGTCCGTGTGCGTAAGAAATGTAAGCGCCATGATGTATTTTATATACTTTGTCTTAAAAGTTCAGCTCAAAACCCTTTTAACATTTCCGGTTATTTAATTTCTTTTGGTTGACCTCATAAAATGGGGTTTAACATTCACTCGACACAAACTAGGTCATTTCGCGACTAACTTGGTACAATCTTTAATTGAAAATAAGATATGGATCTTTAGCAGTGGGATAAAACCGGCGGACAAGGCGAAAACCCACGAGGTTTGACCGACAGGCGCACACGCGCTAACCATTCGGCCATCCAACCCGACTTCCAGACAAAGACTGACGGTATAACGTTTATTAAACATACATTATGCAAGAAATAAATCTGCCTATTTTGTAGGTCTTTCTTTGGGTCTGAAATGTTATCTAAAGTATTAATTAGACATTAACTAACTTATCCAGACTATAATCAACCCTCGATGTCATCGCTAGCCTGTGATATTTACTGGATTAGGATCCAGTTTGCTGCTCGACTTTCATTCATGTTTTAATCATGAAATGGATAATCGAGGCTATGTTTTTTATCGTATCAATGATCTAGACTAGGCTGAAATGTCATTCGATAAATTCACGGTTCAGGGTGGATCAATTTGACCGAAATTTCAGCAAACTGCCTTTACATTATCTAGCTTTTATAGTGCGAAACCAACATCCCTCTACTTAATCTCCCATAATGTATCTTGGAGTTAGTTGCTCGTCCCCAAGGCTGAGAATTTTATGGAGTTTTAACACAAAATTAAGCCGTTTTATTCTCTGAAATATAAATCGACTTACAGTGACACATCACACGTATTTTACAACATGGTTATACTTGATATCATTTTGGGTTTAACCATTGTCGATAACAGGACATCATTCTTCATTTCATCTGTTTTTAGATCTTGCGTGATGTTTGAGGTCACATCTCTCTCTCTCTCTATCTCTCTCTCTCTCTCTCTCTCTCTCTCTCTCTCGGGCAAGCTGACTTTTCGGGCAGACGGGTAAAGTGAAAAAAAAATTATTTCATTTACTTGGGGAAATAAAGTGCCCGAAATCTAATAAAACACTTACTTTATGGGCTGGAATAACAGGAAAACTTGTTTACGACCGTCAAATAATCCGATTTTTTTTTTTGGGGGGGGGGGGGTTCATACAACTTTAATATAAGGCCTATGTGTAATTGAATATCACGAATTTGTACTAAGTTGACTATGGATTAAAACATTTTGTCTGGCACCACTCTACTTCCTGCGACATTTTTCGGGCATCGATTATTATTTGTAAATGCAGATGCAAAAATCTGAATGGATGGTTGGAATTCCGAATGGGATTTCGGTTCAAAACCATTGGATACTTTTGGAGTTGCTTTCACGGGCTGGAATGGCAGAAAACGCATTTGCGGTGATTCAATTTTCAAAATTTTCTCCTGGAGGATGAGGCCCCCATACTGCTCGACGATTAATTGGTTGTTTGGAATTCGGGTCTGCCAGGTAGGCTATATTAGACCAAATTGAAGTTGCAGGATAACCCGTTTGCGGCAGTTAAATTTTCAAAATTTTCTCCCAAAGGTCACTTCTTCGTGGACTGTAAACGATTGATTGGAATTTAAAACCCCTAACTCAATAGAGTCATAGTCCGATAAATATATTCATAACATGTGAAGACGAGAATGATCGTTCTAGGAAAGGTACGCGGTATTTTTCACCGAAAAGCCAAGGCAAATCATCTTATCAACATAGTTATTTTGATCTTTTTAAAATTCCCGTGTTCTGTATAATTGTCGACCTTTAAGCTTATAATAGAGAGAGAGCGAAGTGGGGTTCAACGCCCACTCGACACAAACTAGGTAATTTTGGGTCAATACGGTTTAATTTTATTTCAATGATTCGCTGTGCGCGTAACGGTCTTGAGCAGTGGGAGGAAACCGGAGAAACCCCACGAGGTTGAACAGGCGATCCTACTCCTTGCCAAAGGCGTCACTAGGACCCAATTAGATCCGGGGCTCAGGCCCAGCTCGTACATATTTTCCAGTATTCTTTTTAATAACGACATGGCGTTGCCGTGGGTATTCTTTTGATGTTTCAAGCCGCGGATTATTTTTGTCGATATAATAATATAGTTATTAAAACGAATACTGGGAAATATGTACGAGTTCTTGTGAACTAAAATTTATATGTGATATTGTTGTCCCGCCAAACATACACGGCAGGTAAACCAGGTCATGCACGATCGTTTCTACACTATTTTCAGTCAAATATATATTTAGTTATATAATACTGTATTAAACTGTGCACGTGCAGGCAATTGAGGAAATCTACGGTGGGCCAGAAAGGACAATCCCGAAAAGCTTCGCACTGGAAAGCTTCTCTTCCGTACTCGGGACATTCGAAATAATGATAGAGAAAAGTAGTGAAATTATTGCAAATTATCGATTTTGTCTGCTCAAAATAGATCCGGGGCACACATGAAAAGATCCGGGGCACGTGCCCCCTGTGCCACCCCCTAGTGACGCCACTGCTCAGTAATATTCAGTCAGCGTGTCTTCAGTATGATATTTAGCACGTGAATTATCAGAATTAATAGATGAATTCATCCGTATTCGAATTCTCTAACTAGGCTATATCAGGCCCATGCGTATGCGTAATAATTAGGCTATTTGTAGGCCCATGCGAAATTAGTGTAAGCTGATAGATATGTGTGAACTGTTTATGATGTTTGTAGTAAATTGTACTGGTTAGCTGTTAATATACTATATAAAGTTTATTATATTGAAGAACTCTAGTGTTTATATTTTGCTGAATGTTTCAGTATAGAAAGCATTGACTTCCTAGTATTCGTCCGTCCGCAGAGCATCATTCCTCCGTCAATATTGTTTGGCTGCTTCCGAGATAGAGGTATGCTGTTACAATACCATTGTGATGCTCGACATTATTTTCCTCTACAAATTTAACGGAGTGTTCAAAATTTTCAACTGTTATTAGTTCAGCATTTCTGATATTCAAAGGATTAGTTTCATAAGATAGTTTCGTCATGAGGCAATATCTACAATAATATTGACCATTCGAAAAATTGGTACAAAACCCACCAATAAAGTGACTGCCAAGGTTATCACCCAAGACACGAACACGATTTGCCTTAATCAATTTTCCATCAATAATAAGCCCAACAGCAAGTTCCTTAATTTCACTAACCAATCGTTCAAGAACTGTTCGTCCATTATCAAAATAAAGAAAATCCTTCTCACGACACAATATAGCCAGTTGTAGAGGGTCAATCTTGGCTCTGTTATATGGATAAATATCCACTAAATTAAAATAAAATCCAATAAGTTTAAAGGTTTTTTTTGTAGATCCTAGCGGATTAACAACTTCGAATGCATCCTGATACAAAATAATTTTTAATGCATCTTTATTCTGTTGAAAATACCTGTTAGTTTTGAAACTTGATCCATCAGTTATGTCTATATAACGATCTTATTTATCTGATTCATAACACTTACATCTTCAAGCAAAGACTCCAATGTCTCTTTTAAAGGAACATAATGATACACACCTCTTTTGTTATTTTCATCCAGTCCTAAATATAGTTCAATTGGCTCAATATACTTAAAATGTTGTTTAAAAAAACGCTTTCTTTTACAATCTGTATCAAACTTAGCACTATCACCACTCAGAAGTAATTTGAAATCATCACTGTACATAATATGATTAATTTTAGACTTTGTTTCAGAGTTTCAATGAACTATTAAAAACCTCTGATAAGTTTTGCTCATTAGAATGATCTACTTCAATATCAGACAATACATTTTTTGGTGGTTGACGTGCAAAATACTCTGTCGTACCAGTCTCAATGGCATCTGACAGAACTGTACTGATAATAACACTATTTGGCCTAAAAGATTCCTTAAACCTGCTGCCTGTCGATCCGTGTTTTCTGGATATATGAGATGTGTATGATGAATGTTTCGTAAAAAGCCCATCACAGTTTAAATAAGGACATGGCATTGGTTGATCAAAACTTATGTGCTGTTTGCAATGTGATATTAAATCCTTGAGACTTTCTACTTTCCTTTTGCAACTATCAACGCAACAAATGAAATCATCATATACTATTTTGTCTTGAACAGATTGTACACACAAACTATTGGAGATACTGCACAACGATTGTAAATGGTCCCTGGTCATATGACATTTTAGTTAAGTAAATCTAACAAAAGTCCTTTTACAAAAGACAAAACAGCATGGGAAAACTATGTTTTTTTTTACATTATTATTAGGGATGGGACAAAATAACAAAAAAAATCTGCAGGGGTGTTTCTTAGGCGAAAATTGGTAGAAAAAAACGTTTTTGGTAAAATTTTTGTTCTATCTCGATTTTTTCGGTCGGGTAATTAGAATTTCTCAAAATGTCGACCAAAATTTTGTCAAAAAATGTATTTTTCGAGAATTTTGTCCTGGAATTGGCCATATATGTGTTCCAATATGTCTTTAAATAGGTTATCAGGTATGCCGAGTTCAAAAAATTATACTCCAACGTGTTTCGAGCAACGGCGGCCATCTTGGATCCAATATGGCCGACAAATGAAGGCCATGTTGGCCAAAAATTGATTTTTTAAGAACAAATTTGTTGTCGCATGCTGCAGACATGTGTTCCAATATGTCTTGCAATAGGTTTTCGGGGATGTCGAGTTCATTAAATTACATTCCAGCAAAGGCCGCCATCTTGAATCCAATATGGCCGCCAAAATTAGTACTAAACAGTCAAAAACAATAACATATAGCAACATATAATACAACTAAATAGAATACAGTATTTTTTAGAATTACAAATGCATTATTATACTATATACTATGACTCATTATACGTTTTAAGTGCATCTAGTTCAATGGTGAATCGAGTCTAAAGACTGAATTTAAGCAATGTACAAATGTAGGTAATGTAGCATTATAGTGCATCTAGTCAGTTCAATAAGTTTAAAGAACGAGTTTGAGAAATGTATCTACATCTCGCATTATTATACATTTTTTGAGTACATATTATAGCCAGTTCAATAATGGTGAGTCTTGTCCGTTTAAAAAATAACGAGTTTGAGCAATGTGTCCACATCTCGCATAATTACTCAGTTCAACAAAGAACCAGTTTGAGCAATGTATCCACATCTCTAATAATTTAAGCTTCTGGTTTTAGCACATCCTTAATGTTCTGCCTCGATTCACTTAGCTTGAAGGTTACGTATTTGTAATGTCCATCTACTGATTTTACTCTCTTTTTCTGACGGATATCAGGGGCACACGTCATCCTAAGGAACTTTATTTCTGTGATCAACTGTTTCTAGTTTAATCCATTAAGAATACTTATATTAGATCGTGTGGTAGGTCCCCCGTGGTTTTTACACAAGTCCAAGATTTCCATCATTTTCGAGCATTTTTTCTTCTTTAGTTCTTCTTTTTTTTGCAAAGACAAACGTCTGGCGAATTTAACTGTGGCCAGGAAATTCTTTTCCAATTTCTTTACATTTTTTACTACTTTTGAGCATCGTGCCCATTTTCCATTTCCTCCGTTTTTCTTGATCATCAAGATTAGTAAAGTCGTCCATTACTAAAAGTCCATTATTCGACACGATATTTTTCTTCGAGTGCGTCTCGATACACGTCATTCCACCCGCGACTTTTAATTTATTATCGAAACGAGCGAAATTCGACTCACAGCCAAGGTTTGTTAGTGGAGCCTTTTGCATTTTCTGGGCTTGAGAATCGCTATCGTCACTGCGTACAAAGTAGTTCATATCAGCCAATTGCCTCTTAAGCACTTCACAAATTTCCCCCAAGACAGCACCATTCAGTCGACCTTTACCAGTAGACGTTTTCTGGAAGCGAGTATACAACTTTTCTAGTTCTGGTAGCTTTTTCTCGAAGAACTCTTTCACAACTGTCCAGTTTCGCACCATTTCTGAACTACGCTTGTCGATCCCAAGTAAATCCATAACCGGAAATATTATGGTATCACCCATTAGAGAATATACTTCTGCACACAACTGAAACCATTCGTTCTCAATAAAAGTTGACACGGCCAATACAAGACGGTTTGAGTTACTGTCTACTACGCTCTCAAAAAAACTAGCTATGTCACCTTTGTTTCTCATGTATAATTTCGCGAGTTCGGCGATGCTCCCGAATCTGTTAGAAACAAAACCTTTAAATGTCTTGCTGTCTTCACTGCCATTAACTTCAAGCCACTCTTGAAATTCAGCATACAATGAGACTGAGTGTGATGCATGACTGGGCGATAACAGTTTGGTGATTGCGATTAGGCCAACTGTGAATTTTTGAGAATTTTATCACAATCAATTAAATTTTCTAGCCCTATGCTCTGTTCCATTTCTCTGAAAACTTTGTCTATCCCATAGTCCACACCAAGAATCAAGTGTGCACAACATTTCAAAATCTTTTCGTCCGCGATACAGAGTTTGGAAAGCATACTGGCGCAATCGGATGCCCTATCGGACATCCAAAAATCAATTTGCGATTTTATATCATCCACGGATGTTTCAGCCAATAGAGCCAAACACTGAAGTTTGAATTCGTATGTTCTGGCTGCATCGGCACCTGAGTGCGATGTATTTTCCGCAAATCCTGTTGTGAAGGTTTTTTTACCATCTGTACCACTGATGGTGATGTGGTCTGTTTTTATGTCAAATTTTCTGTGCCCTGCGGCTTTCGTAGTATCATCGAGACCAATAGTCACTACATTATCCCCTTTATTCATCAGTTCTTTAGCAACCATCTCCATACTCATGTATGATGCATCTTCCAAATAGGTTTTCAAACACTTTCTAGTTGGCATGACAAAAGTACGATCAGCGTCGTTTTGGGAACGCCTTTTCGTTTCAGATTATCCGCATCAGGCCCAGGTGAAGCAACATAATCTTCGTCTGAACTAAAATCATTATCCTCGTTATCATTGCATCCGACGCTTTTAGTCCAATGTTGTCCAAATCAGTGGTAATTCCGAAGAGATCACCAGATGTAACTTTGTAACGTGATAGGCATTGAACTAAACCTCGCATTAAATTTTCATTTAATGTTTTATGACCAGTTCGAATTTTTACAGCAGGAAATATACCTGACTCTTGTACGTCAACGGAACGAGTAATTGGTTTCTGGATCACATAGTCCTGAGAATGAACATTACGCGTGAAGGATGTTTGAAATTCTGGATCACGATTTCCACAGTCTTCTATACTACTTAGTGCAATAGCTACTTCTTGCCTAGTGATCACATTTTGTTGTGTGTTTATTTCCTCCATTTCTGCAATTTTGTCGAGAGCAGCTTCATTTCTATCGGCCAGTCTGTTCTGCTGTCTTTGCCAATTTCTGGGTACGGTTGGAATACAAATAGCTATATAATTACCGTTACAATTATCCTCGTAGAACGCTATATCGTCAGACGTCATACGGACACCATATTCAAGTTCCAGCTGTTTTTCATACACTCCATCCGTTGTGCGTATATCATACGCCCTGTTCTTCATTTTCTCGTTGAAAATGCGCATACTTTCATTGAATTTTGTACTTTGGACTCTGCCTCGCAGATATCATGCTTCTAGTTTTCTAAGTTCTATGAAAGTAGCGTAGTCCTCTTTTATCCTTTTCAAAACACTTTTTTCTGAAATTGGGTAAATGTTCTTACTGATCCAGTCTTCCCTGACTTCAGCTGCTACAATCTTACTAGCATCATCCAATATGGCGGTCGTTTGCTCGAAACACGTTTGAGTATATTTGTTTGAACTCGGCACACTCGAAAACATATTAAAAGGCATATCGGACCAGATATCTACCGCATGCGACAACAAAATTTACGAAAAAATGATTTGTTGGCGGCCATATTGGATCCAAGATGGCCGCCGTTGCTCGAAACACGTTGGGGTATAATTATTTGAACTCGGCATGCTCGAAAATCTATCAAAAGACAAATTGGAACACATATCTGGCCCTTTCCAGGTCAAAACTCTGGAAAAATACATTTTTAGCCAATATTTTGGCGGCCATTTTGAAAAATGCCAATTACCCGACCGACAAAATCGAGATAGAACAAAAATTTTGCCAAAATCGTTTTTTACAATCAATTTCGCCTAAGAAACACCCCTGCAGAATTTTCAGATGGTAAAAAAATACATTTGGTCCCATCCCTATTATTATGCAGCTTATAGTGACTCAAATATTCTTTGACAGAAAAAAGATCAAATGTCCAAAACTGACATTTGTAGATCACCATTTTTCATTCCAGGGATAATCCTAATGGTGTGTGTTTGACATATTTACCGAATAAACAGAGTCTCGAACTAGAATTCCTAAAGAAAAACAATATAAATTGGGTGGTTTTACTCTTGGCCTAAATCAATAACCAAAATAACATGTATGAATACAACTGAAAGAGTAATTTCTTAATCTTAAATAACATAATAATGAAAACATGCATCTGATGTTCAAATTAATTTAAAAAAAAACAAAGAAAAATTCAAACAATATAACCTTGAACAGGGTTTGCAATTCAAATGAAGAATTGACATAACTTGTTTATCACAGTTTTTTGAAAATACACATCACTTTATAAAACTGAGCACTTCGTCAAGTCAGTAATCATGTTGGTCTACATCAACTTCATCAAGATGACTTGCCAAGGTTTTAACTTTAGAAGAAACACAGCCTTTCTTTGTACTTTTCTTGGGTTTTTTGGATCCAAAATCTGGATTGATTCCTATAAGTACTCTGAAATAAAATTAGATAATAATATGATCAAAAATTAGGATTCTCAAAATACCATACCATAAGTTTGTCTCTGATCATACCAAAATAAAATTGAAATGAATGTAGCTTAATGTCCTACTTTCTGCACCTTCTGGACGAAAACGAAGACAGGCATATACCATGCAGTGTGTAATGAGGAAAATTCTACTAGGACAGCCAGCGATAACTCGCCTACTCTTCTTCGATTTCCAACTGTCTAGGGATCTTTAACAACTAGTTTACTTTGCAAGCCCTGCGCCACTGGCAACCAATATACTCACTGAGCCACCGTGGCTCTCGTATCGAAGTAGAACTTCTGAATGATACATACCAGTACAGGGCCTTACAATGTTGATTAAATTGTTTCTCGAGCATCTTATTTCAAATAAGTACCTGGGGATTTTACTTCTGGAAGCATTTACCACATTAAATTTGCCAAGATGATCCCAACTATAGTTGGATCAGACCGATTTAGTAGTGGAAAATAAATCAAACGAGAGGCTGGATGACCGAATCATAAGAGCTCTAAACAATATCATGATTGACTTCTCAGACCACTTGTTGTTTTGTTATGGGAGGCATACTTCTGGATGATAATGATTAGTAATTGATGCTATTTTTAGCCATACAGACTCCACGTTTAACTCTCACATTACAATACATCTAATCATCATATTTTACTCAGTAAATTTGATTTCTTGACAAAGGATTTCAGGTGTTTACAATGTTTGTCAGTATACAAGAACTGGAATTTGAGCAATTGGAATAATTATGCAAAAAAGTAGAATTTTTAGTGTGTGGTGGCAATAAATTTATTTTAGATTTTGGGGGTCAAAAAAGTCTGCAGTGGAACTTGTGAAACAATTAGCAAATTTGTATGACCCAAGTTTTTTTGTAGGAGCATGGTGTAAGTTTAACAGCCTACTAAGTTGTGAAAGCAAGGGTATAATCAGAATCTGTGCATGATCTTTTATATTCTATCTGAAGCAAGATGGTAGTACATAATGGTTAATACTATTTTTTTTAAAGAAAAATCAAAAATCTTACCTTTAAATGAGTTCTAATGTTTGAGTAGCTTTTGAATGGTATTCTAAATTGAAGATATAGTAAATACCGAACATTATTATTACAGCATCATCTATTGTGTCAACTGTAGAAACTATCTTATCTTCTTGAACAACATGATGCAATACCGGACTGTAGAGATCACCTGGAATGGAAATGATACTATGAATTTCAGAGATACATACCGGCATGTACAGTAAAATAAATTTCAATTTTTAGATCCAGGTTTTGTAAAAAAAAATAGTAGTAATTTCACCCTGAAGCCGCCGGTGGTTGGAGGGGCAAGGCTGGGGCAAAGTCCAAGGTTAAGGGGGCAAAGGCACGAGCTTCAAATAGGGGTAGGGGGTTTCCCCCAGAAATATTTTGAAAAGCAC
Organism: Patella pellucida; assembly: GCA_917208275.1. NCBI lineage: Eukaryota > Metazoa > Mollusca > Gastropoda > Patellidae > Patella > Patella pellucida. The sequence continues at coordinate 56,878,967 of OU795044.1, forward strand.
GCTGCCGTAAATGCAGCCTGACAGTATTTCAGGCACTGATCGTTGAGATAACGTGTCAAACAAACGGACTTGCGAACCTCGACGAAATCCACTCACAAGTGCCAGAGTAGGGAGTCCTTGTGGGGAATATTGGGACCTCCCACAAAATTTTTAAAAAATAGACTGTCGGAAATGCTGTCTGTGAGGATTCAGGCACCGATTGTATTTGTAGAGATATATAGAGCTGATCAGATACCGTCTGTCGCATGATCACTAGTCTATTCGACCCCAGAGAGGAAAGTGTCAAATGAACGGACCTCAACAAAGCCCCCGAAAATTTGAAAAGTAGACTGCCCGAAATGCAGTATCTAGCAGTATTTCAGGCACTGATCGTCGAGATAAAACAAGCTTACCAGATACCGCCTGTAGCCAAATCACTAGTTTATCCGACCAGAGAGGAAACTGGCAAACCGACGGAGTGAGTGAATTAAATTGAATGAATATTTTCGCCACAATATTTTATTAAATAAATTGCCGGTAATGCAGTCTGGCGGTATTTCAGATACTTGTCTTGGAGATAAATAGAGCTGACCAGATACTGTTCGTCGCCAAATCACCAGCATATCCGAAAAAAGAGGGAGGTGTCAAACGAACGGATTGAGTGTATCAAGTGAATGCATACTCACGCCGCGTTGAACCTATACCCAAAAACTTTGAGGATCGTAAAAAGCACTTTTTAAGTGATTCGCATGTTATTGTTTAGAGTTTGTGATAGCCTTACGTTTCGGTAATCAATATCTTTTACGGTGATTAAATCTCACATCCCTACTCTGTCAGAGAGTGATTTCTTACAAGCCCATCCTGCTGTAAACCTACTATAAATTATTTAAAAATTATTGGGGGGGGGGCAAACAGAGGGCATACGAGATTATAGGGGGGGGGGCAAATGCCCCCCCATGCCCCCCCCCCCTTGGCGCCGCCCCTGAAACCACTATATGCAAACTTAATTAAAATTATTTAAAAGTAAATTCTCTAGCCCGATTCTTAGTCTCTATACGCAGATATCTCGTTTTGCAGAACATAATTAAGCTAAAGTTGACATTGAAATGTGGACAATGTCCAAAATCGTCAATTCTACGCGAATCTGTAAGCAATACTGAGCATTCAAAGATTCTTTGCATTTTGTTATCGTTAATCGGCGAGGAATTCGTAGCTTATGTATTTTCTAGTGATATCATCTCTGGAGTAGAAGTAGAAAGAGTAGTAGTTAGAGTAGAAAAAATGTCAGCGGACATGGATAATCACATGATGCACAAAATCTTAAGCTAATGTCACACCGAAAAGACGATAGCCGACACAACGTTTTTATAAGTTGAGGAAAATCGTAGCCGTCAGCAGTGTCTACGACGACATCGGTCACACCACCGCGACTTTCACCAACTAACAGTCGTGAGTGTCGCTGCGCAGCCTGGCGAGCAGGATATGAACTAACTGAAGGAAATGTCGAGAAATGTGATGGAGCTGACACAAAAGCAGTACCTAGCTTCTACTTTGTACTCCCTCTCCCACATTGAACCAAGCTTCTCTTCATTTTTGAGGTGCCAGAAGTTTGCCATGTTTATTTTAGATTTGCACGTGACAAAACGCTGTCATCTGATTGGCTGGTGGAGATTGTCTGGTCCAGTCGGGTCGCACCGAGTGTTCACACCAACCGACGGGACCCGACGACGGCCGACAAATATTAAACATTTTTAATCTTCGCGACGGGACGGAAACTGGAAATCGTAGTCGTAGAAGTGTTCACATCAACCGATTCTCCCTAACAAAACCGTCGAGTTGCGTCGCGTCGGCTATCATCTTTTCGGTGTGACATTAGCTTTATCAAACATCAAATGAAATTTTTTCCAGTTACACCAAAATAAGTGTGCATTTAAAACGAAATATTATGTATTTTGTGTTCATTTTCGTTTATTCATTGAGAACTAATAGAAAAAACAAACAGTCTGATTGGCTCAGTAAATTTTGAAACGTCACAGGTCAGGGTTGACTGACATGACCCCAGAATATGAACTCTCGTTAATCTTAATGGAGTCAAACCAAACACACGAAACAAAATTAAGATATAAATTTATTTAGATTGGCGGATTCAAATCTAATTGATCATTGAACTAATTGAGACATTTTGCAGCAAAAATATCATTTTTCAACAGTTCCAAAGTATGTATGTAAATAATTGATAAATAAAATAAATCACCAACCCTAAATTCTGACCCTCTCACTACCCTCCTCTCTGGAGTTCTGTCGAAGGTTTCCATTTGAGTTCACGCTTGATGAGAGCATGTGCTTAAAGTGAGAGTCATTAGTAACAGTTGAAATGAAATGGGGTCCCACTTTTATGCACGCAAGTAATCAGATGAATGCGATCATACATACCGATTACTGCAATCACATGAGCACCATCTTTCCTTTGCACCGCTTCAACTTGTTTCGTATCTATACAAGGCTGAAGAAAATAATCCCATATGTCACATCAATACTTAACATTGGCAAATTGGATAGTTTTTGTTGATACAGAAAATATCACAAGATGGAAAGAGCGGTCACCTACGCGATATACGCCCTCGGTAGCTTTATATCTTTGACAATTATTGTATGTGCACAAGTCAAGGGCAGTAACTCTGAAAATATTATTGAGATTCGGAATCGTCCAAGATCTTGTAGATATAAACCTACACACCAAATTTTATAAAAATCTATCAAACACTCTTGCCTCTATCGTGTTCACAAGCCATTTTTAACGTAATTTCGGTATATCAAGGGCAGTAACTCCATAAATATTTGTCGAATCTTGTTCAAATTCGAACTCGTCCGAGATCTTGTGGATATAAACCTACACACCACATTTTATAAACATTGGACAAAAACTGTGGCCTCTATCGCGTTCACAAGCCACTTTTAACGTATTTTCGTTATATATCAAGGGCAGCAACTCAAAAAATATTTGGCGACTCGTCCGAGATCTTATGGATATGAACCTACACACCAAATTTTATAAACATGTGACAAAAATTGTGGTCTCTATTGCGTTTACAACCAATTGTAGACGCCGGACCGACATGGGCGACGGCAGTATACGGGCGTATAAAAATATACTGTATATATTATAATTTAATTAAATACTAATATTACTGAAGAAAAAAATGAAATGAGTTTATGGGCTAATGAAAACGCAATGATAGCGATAACTCCTCTACTCCTCTTCTTCTTGTTAATCTGTGCACCTGATGCACACAAGGTCCTGGGCAAGGGAAAGCTAGATTGAAAAATCAAGAGTATCTTTTGCGAGCAAACACTGTACTCACTGAGACACTGCGATAATATATTGTTGCAATACACTACAAGACTGCAGACTGTCATTAGTGTAGTAGAATATACACGTTATCGTACAGATTACATGTGTCGAATACTTTATTGAGGGATAAAAAACCAATTATTTACATAATATATAATTTAAAGATATGCCCACACAGTAGCTATACTTCAAAAAAAATAATTCGGAATTCCACCGAATTCATACGGATGGACAAAATAAAATTTAACACACCTGATAAAATTCCATAAGGCCATCTTCCTTAAAAGACATCATCAATAACTTTACAAACGCAATTAACTTTATGTGATGATTTGTCTCTTTCACGTAAAAATCCATATCAGCAATTGCATTTCTCAAGACTGGAGACTTTTCTTTTCGTAAAAAATGAATAACAGAAAACTTCTTCTTCTCCTACTTTTAGTCTTTCAAAATGCACAGCCATAAATTGTTTTTCAAACAAATAAGGGAAATCCTTCCGTACATCATCAGTACTACCAGTACGGAATTTCGTCACCTTCTCTCGTCTATTGCCACACCACGTTGAAAACACCTGGGTCCGTATTCAAAGGTTTTCTAAAAGTTAAGTAAAAATACTTAAATTTTCCACTTAACCAAGTGTCTACCTTAAATCGGTAGTCAAAGGTTCTACTTTACATTTACTTGGCTATGTGAAAACTTAACTCCACACTTAAATTATGGAAAACTCACATTCGCCAAAAAGCAGGAATTTTCAATTTATGGAATGCCCTCCACTTCCAAAAATCACGAATTTCTAACATTGCAAGCAAGTTATGCCCCCTTAAGAGCATCACTATACTCTATTAAATTCTTAGTTCACATTACTAGGAAAATGTTTGTCGAAATATTATATTGTAACACGTGAAAATAGTATGATTATAATTCTAGATAAATTATAATAGTGTACATCCTTTGTCGGAATGGCTGTTTTCACAGACTTTTTTTAGAATTCGATTTCTATACATTACAATAAATAGTGGTAGTATAATGATGGATTTTGTAAACTTTAATTTTTATAAAACGTATCACGAATAGAAAATAACATATTAGCCATACACAATGACGTTTGCTTTCTAAGTTAAACTGGACAAATCATATAGTTTTTTTTTATATAAATCTATCATTTGAGAAATTCATAAACATTGTGTAACTACCTTCATTTTAGATTTTCAAAAGCCTGGCATTGACGGTGCATTGTTTGTATGAAAGATGCATGTTACATTATATTTTACCCGAATTAATTCTTCCGATTATGTATATATGGGTATGAGTTGTAAAAAATAAATCATGCCTTGCTTCTAGCGGTTTTCTAAATAATTTCTAAAAACATATAAAGCCATGTCATCACAAATGAATTTAACTTTATTATATGACAGTCGTGGAAACACGATTAAGCATGTATACGAACATGATAGATGATCGGAAAAGGATATCCTTAACTATCTCGGTGGTAATAAACTTTTACTCTATTATGGCACCACAACATCAAAGCCGCCGACGTAAAAATAAATTTAGGGCCAGCTACGCTCCGCGACATTGTCTTTATTTAAATATAAATCCCCTAACTTTTTAAATCGCAAAAACTGGACTACTACTACAGCGTTAAAAGAAGGCATTACAATCTCACTTAACTTTAAGGTACCTCCCATAGGTCACTTAAAGTTAAGTGGATATTTCTCACTTAAACTGGCCTTTGAATACCACTTAAAGACTAACACTTAAAAGTTAAGGCAGCTTAACTTTAAGGGAAAATGTGATACTTAACAGTGTCTTTGAATACCACTTGCCCTTAACTTACAGGAAGTTACGTATATTTAAGTGAAAGCTAGTAGTTAAGTGACTATCTTAGACTTAAGATTTCCTTTGAATACGGACCGAGTACTCGTCTGATCACTGAAGTTAAGCAACGTCGGGCCCGGTGAGTACTTCGATGGGTGACCGCCTGGGAACACCGGGTGCTGTAGACGACTTTTTGAAACATTCAGAGACTAATTATCGGGTCAATACGGTGGGCACAAGTACGGAATTTCGTCACCTTCTCTCGTCTACGGCCACACCACGTTGAAAACACCAGTTCTCGTCCGATCACTGAAGTTAAGCAACGTCGGGCCCGGTGAGTACTTGGATGGGTAACCGCCTGGAAACACCTGGTGCTATAGACGCCTTTTTGAAACATTCAGAGACTAATTATCGGGTCAATTCGGTGGGCACAAGTACGGAATTTCGTCACCTCCTCTTGTCTACGGCCACACCACGTTGAAAACACCAGTTCTCGTCCGATCACTGAAGTTAAGCAACGTCGGGCCCGGTGAGTACTTGGATGGGTGACCGCCTGGGAACACCGGGTGCTGTAGACGCCTTTTTGAAACATTCAGAGACTAATTATCGGGTCAATTCGGACGGTACAAGTACGGAATTTCGTCACCTTCTCTCTTCTACGGCCACACCACGTTAAAAACACCAGTTCTCGTCCGATCACTGAAGTTAAGCAACGTCGGGCCCGGTGAGTACTTGGATGGGTGACCGCCTGGGAACACCGGGTGCTGTAGACGCCTTTTTGAAACATTCAGAGACTAATTATCGGGTCAATTCGGTGGGCACAAGTACGGAATTTCGTCACCTTCTCTCGTCTACGGCCACACCGCGTTGAAAACACCAGTTCTCGTCCGATCACTGAAGTTAAGCAACGTCGGGCCCGGTGAGTACTTGGATGGGTGACCGCCTGGGAACACCGGGTGCTGTAGACGCCTTTTTGAAACATTCAGAGACTAATTATCGGGTCAATTCGGTGGGCACAAGTACGGAATTTCGTCACCTTCTCTCGTCTACGGCCACACCGCGTTGAAAACACCAGTTTGGCTTCCGGTTTGTGATTTGTATGAGTAAGACGTGTTTTACTTCGGCTCTTCAAATCGACTTTTATCGGTGATTATTTTGGATATAATTCTATGTTTTCTAGAGGATTTAACACTATCTAGGGTGAGAATTATATAGATACTGTATATACTTTAAACTTGTGTGAGAGTCGGGCCTGTGGCCCTGACTCTTTGTGAGTCTACTTAGATATGTCTTTGTCTCGCCCTGTTCAACCATCAACGAATGGCGGTGAAAAGCGCTCATTTAAGAAAGAGTGTGTTGTGAAAGTAAGAACTCCTAATTTTTCTAAAGTAAATATTGTAGAATTGATCGATGCCGTAGAAAATGTTTGTGGTGAAGGGTCATGTTTTGCTTGTGTCCCGAGATCTCCAACACATTTTGAAGTTACGGTTAACAACGAAGAAAATTCTAAGCTGCTATTCGAAGGTTTAAACATTGGGGATGATAAATATTTGTGTGATAGATTATGTGAAACTACTGTTGTTGTTTCCTTTATGAACTTGCCTAGTTACATTGAAGATCGTGATATTGTAGCAAGATTAATCGGACATGGAATTGAAGTGATGGGAGAAGTGAACAGAAGGTATTATGCGAGATCGAAGTGTTGCGACGGAACCAGATTTATGAGATGTAAATTTCCACCCCACATTAGATCTTTGCCATATGCTATGAAGTTTGAAACTGTTGAAGGGATGCAGAGTTTCCGTGTTATCCATTCTGATCAACAACGGGTATGTTGGAAATGTTATTCAATAGATCACATTATCACTAACTGCCCTGATGTTCGATGTAGAGTTTGCAAACGCTTTGGTCATGTGTCATATAATTGTAAAGGGATACCATGTGCGATTTGTGATAAATGTGGCGACGAATGTGAATGCGGTAGTTTTGTACAAGCAGACAACAAAGGCAGTGTGAAGTTAGCTCGATTTTCGTTTTTCGTTTTTCGATATTGGCGAATAACGAAAAACAACTAGCTCGTTTTTCGATATTGGCGAATGTCGAAAAACAAGCTACTCGTTTTTCGTTATTCAATCTTGAATATCAAAAAAGCAGATTTGATGGATGTATATCTACATATTGTCTCCAAAACACATTTGAATAAATCAGTTATCTAAAATTAACTAAATATATCAGAAATGAGGATGCCTGAGCAGTGGATTCACATAACAGCTGTTCTTTCTCGTTGTTTTTTGATATTGGCGAATCTCGAAAAACGAGCTACTCGTTTTTCGTTATTCAAACTTGAATATCAAAAAAGAAGATTTGATGGATTTATATCTGCAGAATGTTTCCAAAACACATTTTATTAAATCAGTTTTGTAAAACGAACTAAATATATCATAAATGATGATGCCTGAGCAGTGGGTTCAAATAAAAAATGCTATTTCTCGTTGTTTTTTGATATTGGCGAATGTCGAAAAACAAGCTACTCGTTTTTCGTCATTCAAACTTGAATATCAAAAAAGCAGATTTGATGGATGTATATCTACATATTGTCTCCAAAACACATTTGAATAAATCAGTTATCTAAAATTAACTAAATATATCATAAATCAGGATGCCTGAGCAGTGGACTAGCATAAAAACTGTTCATTCTCGTTGTTTTTTGATATTGGCGAATCTCGAAAAACGAGCTACTCGTTTTTCGTTATTCAAACTTGAATATCAAAAAAGGAGATTTAATGGATGTATATCTACATAATGTCTCCAAAACACATTTGATTAAATCAGTTTTGTAAAACGAACTAAAGATATCATAAATGATGATGCCTGAGCAGTGGGTTCAAATAAAAACTGTTATTTCTCGTTGTTTTTTTATATTGGCGAATCTCGAAAAACGAGCTACTCGTTTTTCGTTATTCAAACTTGAATATCAAAAAAGAAGATTTGATGTATTTATATCTGCAGAATGTTTCCAAAACACATTTTATTAAATCAGTTTTGTAAAACGAACTAAAAATATATCATAAATGATGATGCCTGAGCAGTGGGTTCAAATAAAAAAATGCTATTTCTCGTTGTTTTTTGATATTGGCGAATAACGAAAAACAAGCTACTCGTTTTTCGTTATTCAAACTTGAATATCAAAAAAGCAGATTTGATGGATGTATATCTACATATTGTCTCCAAAACACATTTGAATAAATCAGTTATCTAAAATTAACTAAATATATCATAAATCAGGATGCCTGAGCAGTGGACTAACATAAAAACTGTTCATTCTCGTTGTTTTTTGATATTGGCGAATGTCGAAAAACAAGCTACTCGTTTTTCGTTATTCAAACTTGAATATCAAAAAAGCAGATTTGATGGATGTATATCTACATATTGTCTCCAAAACACATTTGAATAAATCAGTTATCTAAAATTAACTAAATATATCATAAATCAGGATGCCTGAGCAGTTTACTAACATAAAAACGGTTCATTCTCGTTGTTTTTTGATATTGGCGAATCTCGAAAAACGAGCTAGTCGTTTTTCGTTATTCAAACTTGAATATCAAAAAAGAAGATTTGATGGATTTATATCTGCAGAATGTTTCCAAAACACATTTTATTAAATCAGTTTTGTAAAACGAACTAAATATATCATAAATGAGGATGTTTGAGCAGTGGGTTCAAATAAAAAATGCTATTTCTCGTTGTTTTTTGATATTGGCGAATCTCGAAAAACAAGCTACTCGTTTTTCGTTATTCAAACTTGAATATCAAAAAAGGAGATTTGATTGATGTATATCTGCAGAATGTCCCCAAAACACATTTTATTAAATCAGTTTTGTAAAACAAACTAAAGATATCATAAATGATGATGCCTGAGCAGTGGATTCAAATAAAAACTGCTATTTCTCGTTGTTTTTTTGATATTGGCGAATCCCGAAAAACGAGCTACTTGTTTTTCGTTATTCAAACTTGAATATCAAAAAAGGAGATTTGATTGATGTATATCTGCAGAATGTCCCCAAAACACATTTTATTGAATCAGTTTTGTAAAACAAACTAAAGATATCATAAATGATGATGCCTGAGCAGTGGATTCAAATAAAAACTGCTATTTCTCGTTGTTTTTTGATATTGGCGAATCCCGAAAAACGAGCTACTTGTTTTTCGTTATTTAAACTTGAATAACAAAAAAGCAGATTTGATGGATTTATATCTGCAGAATGTTTCCAAAACACATTTTATTAAATCAGTTTTGTAAAACGAACTAAATATATCATAAATGATGATGCCTGAGCAGTGGGTTCAAATAAAAAATGCTATTTCTCGATGTTTTTTGATATTGGCGAATCTCGAAAAACGAGCTACTCGTTTTTCGTTATTCAAACTTGAATATCAAAAAAGGAGATTTGATGGATGTATATCTACATAATGTCTCCAAAACACATTTGATTAAATCAGTTTTGTAAAACGAAGTAAATATATCATAAATCAGGATGCCTGAGCAGTGGACTAAAATAAAAACAGTTCATTCTCGTTGTTTTTTGAGGGTCGCCTTCTCAACCTCGTGGGTTTCCTCCGGGCTCTCCGGTTTTCTCCCACTGCTAAAGACCCCTCCGCGCAAGCGAATTATTGAAATAAAAATAAACCATGTGTTAGTCCCGAAATGACCTAGTTGTGTTGACTGGACGTTAAACCCCATTTCTCTCTCTCTCTCTCTCGTTGTTTTTTGATATTGGCGAATCTCGAAAAACGAGCAACTCGTTTTTCGTTATTCAAACTTGAATATCAAAAAAGGAGATTTGATGGATGTATATCTACATAATGTCTCCAAAACACATTTGATTAAATCAGTTATCTAAAATTAACTAAATATATCATAAATCAGGATGCCTGAGCAGTTTACTAACATAAAAACGGTTCATTCTCGTTGTTTTTTGATATTGGCGAATCTCGAAAACCGAGCTACTCGTTTTTCGTTATTCAAACTTGAATATCAAAAAAGAAGATTTGATGGATTTATATCTGCAGATTGTTTCCAAAACACATTTTATTAAATCAGTTTTGTAAAACGAACTAAATATATCATAAATGATGATGACTGAGCAGTGGGTTCAAAAAAAAAAAAGCTATTTCTCGTTGTTTTTTGATATTGGCGAATGTCGAAAAACAAGCTACTCGTTTTTCGTTATTCAAACTTGAATATCAAAAAAGGAGATTTGATTGATGTATATCTGCAGAATGTCCCCAAAACACATTTTAATAAATCAGTTTTGTAAAACAAACTAAAGATATCAAAAATGATGATGCCTGAGCAGTGGATTCAAATTAAAAACTGCTATTTCTCGTTGTTTTTTGATATTGGCGAATCTCGAAAAACGAGCTACTCGTTTTTCGTTATTCAAACTTGAATATCAAAAAAGGAGATTTGATGGATGTATATCTACATAATGTCTCCAAAACACATTTGATTAAATCAGTTTTGTAAAACGAACTAAAGATATCATAAATGATGATGCCTGAGCAGTGGGTTCAAATAAAAACTGCTATTTCTCGTTGTTTTTTGATATTGGCGAATCTCGAAAAACGAGCTACTCGTTTTTCGTTATTCAAACTTGAATATCAAAAAAGAAGATTTGATGGATTTATATCTGCAGAATGTTTCCAAAACACATTTTATTAAATCAATTTTGTAAAACGAACTAAATATATCATAAATGATGATGCCTGAGCAGTGGGTTCAAATAAAAAATGCTATTTCTCGTTGTTTTTTGATATTGGCGAATGTCGAAAAACGAGCTACTCGTTTTTCGTTATTCAAACTTGATTATCAAAAAAGCAGATTTGATGGATGTATATCTACATATTGTCTCCAAAACACATTTGATTGAATCAGTTATCTAAAATGAACTAAAAATTTCAAAAATGATGATGCCTTAGCAGTGGATGCACATAAAAACTTTTCTTTCTCTATTTTTTTTTGATATTGGTGAATCTCGAAAAACGAGCTTCCCGTTTTTCGTTATTCAAACTTGAATATCAAAAAAGCAGAGTTGAGGGATGTATATCTACACAATGTCTCCAAAATACATTTGATTAAATCAGTTATCTAAAATGAACTAAAGCTATCATAAATGAGGATGCCTGAGCAGTGGATTCACATGAAAACTGTTCTTTCTCGTTGTTTTTGATTTTGGTGAATCTCGAAAAACGAGCTACTCGTTTTTCGTTATTCAAACTTGAATATCAAAAAAGCAGATTTGATGGATATATCTGCAGAATGTCTCCAAAACACATTTTATTAAATCAGTTTTGTAAAACGAACTAAATATGTCATAGTTGAGGATGCCTGAGCAGTGGATTGACATAAAAACTGTTTTCTCGTTGTTTTTTTTTATATTGGCAAATCTCGAAAAACTAGCTACTCGTTTCTCGTTATTCAAACTTGAATATCAAAAAAGCAGATTTGATAGATGTATAGCTGCAGAATGACTCCAAAACACATTTTATTAAATGGGTTTTGTAAAACGAACTAAAGATATCATAAATGATGATGCCTGAGCAGTGGATTAAAAAAAAATGCCATTTCTAGTTCTTTTTTGATATTGGCGAATCTCGAAAAACGAGATACTCGTTTTTCGTTATTCAAACTTGAATATCAAAAAAGCAGATTTAATGGATATATATCTGCAGAATGACTCCGAAACACATTTTATTAAATCGGTTTTGTAAAAGGAAGTAAAGATATCATAAATGATGATGCCTGAGCAGTGGATTCAAATAAAAACTGCTATTTCTGGGGTTTTTTTTTTGATATTGGCGAATCTCGAAAAACGAGCTACTCGTTTTTCGTTATTCAAACTTGAATATCAAAAAAGCAGATTTGATGGATGTATATCTATATAATGTCTCCAAAACAATTTGATTAAATCAGTTATCTAAAATGAACTAAAGTTATCATAAATGAGGATGCCTGAGCAGTGGATTCACAAAAAACTGTTACTTCTCATTGTTTTTTTCGATATTGGCGAATCTCGAAAAACGAGCTACTTGTTTTTCGTTATTCAAACTTGAATATCAAAAAAGCAGATTTGATGGAAGTATATCTATATAATGTCTCCAAAACACATTTACCTGAGCAGTTGAATCACAAAAAAACTGTTACTTCTCTTTGTTTTTTCGATATTGGCGAATCGTTTTTCCATATTCAGGATGGAATCTCAAAAAAGTAGATTTATGAATGTATATCTACGAAATGTCTCCAAAACAAATGTGATTAAATCCGTTTTGTAAAATGAGCTAAAGATATCATAAATGAGTATCCTTGAGCTGTGGATTCAAAAACGAGCTACTTGATTTTCGACTTTTAGGCTTCTCAAAAAGTTGAATTGATGGATGTTTATCATCGGAATGTTTCCAAAACACATTTGATTAATTCCGTTTTCTAACATAAATGAGCATACCTGAGCAGTGAATTTAAATAAAAACTGATTTTTTCTTTGTTTTTTTTTATATTGGCGAATGTCGAAAAAAGGAACGTCTCATTTTTCGATATTCAAACTTGAATCTCAAAAAAGGAGATTAGTTGGATGTATGTCCACAGAATGTCCCTAAAACACAATCGATTAAATACGTTTTCTAAAATTAAATAAGATATCATAAATGAGGATGCCTGTGCAGTAGATTATAATTTTAAAAAAACTTTATCTTCTTGTTGTGTTTTTTTTTTTTGATATTGACGAATCTCGAAAAACGATCTGCTCTTTTTACTTGTTTATGCCGCGATGACTAAGTGAGTTTGCACTGGCTCGAAATTCTGGATTGGATGTCCTTGGATCGTTCTTCCCTTCTTAATCCGAGTAAATTCCGCGGGATTCCCTTATAAGGGATTCCCGACGGAGAGTCCGGCCGTCGATATGCGTTTGGCCGTTATCCCAGATGTCAGGGATATGACCTCGGTACTGGCAGTGAAAGCTCCTAGGTATTTCCCGGTGCGGGTTTCAGTTGTCAGTGCAACGGGAAAGTGGGCCTGGCAGGGCAAAATATAATTCATGGCATGTACGCCCGTCGTAATTGGCCAAGTAAGTACCGAAAATAGCACGTTAAATGCCAATTCATTTCATTTCTTTCCTTGATGTTTTGACTTTTAATTCCAATTTGTAGTGCCTCTGTTAGTAAACTTCTCTTATGAATTGTAGTTGCATAATTACTGTTTTACCACATATCCATTCGCACAATTTTACCAGCTGATTCACTAACCCATATTATTTTGCCATAATGCTATGCTATAATATATTTCGAAAAGAAACATAAAAACTCCGAAAATACAATCAGTAGTGGAATATGACACAATAGATCATCGTGTATTGTTTCTGTATGTGTAATGCAGTGTTGCATGCACATATAATAGCATCTGTTAACTGATCCATCAATATAAGATAAATAAAAACAAGAATTTAAACTTCTTTAATGTTTCGTAATTATAATAGGCATTCAAAACAATCAATGAATATTTACAAAATTAGAGATTGAGTATGTAATATGTAATGAAAGAACTGACAGTTCGCACTTTAATAGTTTAACAATAGATAACACAAAAAGAGAATATATTGACTAATTGAATAATAGCATTGTTTGATTTCCATATCCAGCTTTATATTAAACTATTAAATGGCCATTCTCATAAACATTTAGTTATTGGTTTGTAACCTGATCAAATTTTTCTTTAATGTGAAACAAAAACATGCTCCATGCAACCGTTTTCGGCATCCGCTTCAGTCATTTTCCGTATTTCAGGAGTTTCAAGGCCATTGTAATGTAGCCATATATTCCCTCTTTTAAAGTTAGCCGAAAAATGGCCGCCACAACACACTGTATAACCAAATATATCATATCTAAAGAGATATAAATTAAAAGATTTGTCAGTTAAATAATAATAACACTTTACTTTCAAAAATTAGAACCTTCTTTAATATTTCTTCTGGTTTTATGCTAGTAGTTTTAGTTATAAAGAAAATAAACGTTATACTACATAACAAAAATTCTAAAATCTAAAAGACCCACAGATGATTTGCCTTTGTAACAGTCCAAAAGACCCCTACGCGCAAGCGAATCATTGGAATAAAATTGAAAAATATGTTAATCCCGAAATTACCTAGTTTGCGTCGAGTGGACGTTAAACCCCGCTTCTCTCTCTCTTATTGTAGATTCGCATGAACTCTTTCTTCTAATAGCCTTAAGCCAATTGTTTCCGTGGTGTCACAGACTGGAAGTTTATACTAAAACCCCCACATTATTAAGATTTAAATTATAAGTACACTACTCACTTTTGGCCGCATATATCCACAGTGTTTGGCAAGTCTTTGGGGGTCATTCCGTGGTGTTGAGTTAATATGGAAACTGATACAATCAATACAGGAGGTGAGTCGTGAACAAAATACCGGGAAATCAGTTTTAGTTCACCTTTACATGTTCGATTACTTGGACCTATTAATACGTATTAAACGAAAATATAAATGATTTAAACAATATTTTATTAATTGTAAAGTACAATAGGTAAATATACAAAGAATACAAGGATACGATAACAAGCTAAGCTTATAAACACCGCTTCCTTAAGGGATAGTGTAACAATATGTAAAGTATGTGGTGGGTATATACAAAGTGAGTCATCAATACTGGAAACGAACATAACTGAGAATTAGAGTTACTAGTTAAAATAACGTTGATTTCGATTAATGTATTATCTTAAACTTAACAACTCAGTATTATTATCAAAATTTAGATATTTTTACAAACACAGGCAATCGTTTAACTCTCAAGATTAATTAAATATGCTAGTCATTAAACTTACCAGTATTGCCACACTTCAGTTTTATGCCATTTTCCCAATGATTAATGGCAAGCTGTAAGGAACTCCCACTTGAAGAATCGTATTCTCTGAAAAGAACAATACTAATTTTGAATTATGGAATAGAAAAAGTGTTGAATTCATTTATTCATATACTGAGAGACGTGGAGATCCTGTAATATGTTCGCTATGCCGCCAACACTAGAATCAAGGGTTCGAATCCCGTCGGATACCTCGATAATCGTGGTGAATTTTAGCCGGACTCGACCATAAGTTGTATGCTCAGCAGGGGGGGGGGGGAATGGTTAGCACATGCGAGCTGTTTCACGAAGCCTGTCATTGAGACAACTGGCGTGGTTTTGAATCCCCGGTTGTACGTGACAAGGAGTAGGGTCGCCTGTTCAACATCGTGGATTTTCTACGGGTCCTTCGGTTTCCTGCCACTGCTTAAGGCTACTACGCGCAAGCGAATTATTGAAATAAAATTCAAAACCATATGTTAGTCCGAAATGACCTAATTTGTGTCGAATAGACGTTACCCCCCCCCCTCTCTCTCTCCTTCTCTCTCTCTCTGCTGAATGAAAGATAAACAAATCATTGGTACTGACACTGGTTATCTTGTCGCATATCTACATGTATATAATAAGAGTTATAAATAAGTTTAAGATAATGTCAATTAAAGTATGTTTTGATAATATTTAAATACAAATATTGCGACAACCATGTTAGGATAAGGATTTGTTTAAATATTGAAAAACTATTCTAGATAGTATTTATGTTAAAATGTGTATAATGATATACTCACCCCAGGAAAATGTTAGAAGTGAAATCAACCGTTTCTTTAGTTGTACAGGTTCTTTTAGAGCAAACATATGTTACAGCTGTTTCTTGAATAGGCGCAAAATGTTGAACAAACTTTTCTGTTTCACTACCCCAAAGATTCCAATTATTTCCATCAGGTCTGCTTAAATACTTTGTAAGCCATAATGTTCTACCTTCTATGGAGGCTATGGATTTCAAGAATAGTGCAGCAAACATCCAACTGGTTATTAAATGTAAACCATTGCAAAATATCCGGTCGATGCAGCAGCTCATGAATCATGACTAACATATTGTCTACCGGACATGTATTGGACAAATAAATAACATCATCCTCTAGTCTAATTTGTCCTCCCCAATGCAAAGAATTGTGTTTAGCTTGTTGCGGTGTTCTCAATTTAGCTTTTTTGGGCACGGGAGCCTCTGAAGGTGGTCTGAAATATGAACCCTTTTTCTTCTTCCCTTTGCTTCCCCATGTTTCTTTTTCTGCAAATGGCGATTTTGCGGATGCTCTTGTATCTGTATTAATATAATCTGTGTGATGTTCATATTCTTTTACACGTCCTTTCAAAGATTCGTGCATTGCCATAATAAATCGTCCTGGTCTGAGTCTGTGTTTATTTCGTAAAATGTCTCTTTTGGTAATCTTAAACCAATTTTCAGCTGGGGAATTCGTATCACGAGATGAGTTTTCAACCACAACAGCTGACCAGAGTGCGACTAATGGCATATACGTTCGCAGTAAATAAGATATTATAGCCGTACAATGATATGGATTCGTAGCTTCAATGTTTGGACTTAAGTAAAGCATAACGTTATCATAGATGTCAGTATAATGTCGAGCAAATACAGACTGGCTAAGTTTGGACGACAAAGCTTCTTCATCATCAACGCCCGGTAGCTTCCCCACCGAAGAATCTGTTTGAATAACTTTAAGTCCTAATATCCTTTTATTCAGAGTTTCTTTAGCTTCTTCAAAGTTAGGATGGTCTTTTGGATCTCTAGACAGTAAAACTATACACAAATCCTTGAATGCATTATCCAATTCTGCGAGAGAGGTTGCATTAATCATCATTGCAACAACGTACAAAACAAAGCGTTTTAAGTCTTTATCTGATACCAGGTTAGAAATGTGTTCACTTACTTTGTGCAAAATATGCGCTGCGCATATGAGTATTCTGGTTTTAGATCCCCATTCTTTACCATGTACAATGTGATTCCAAGCGCGATCTATGTAGGCTCCTAAAGATTCTTGGTTAAACGCAAGAGTAATTGAATGTATGAAGGCCCAAGAAAAGTCAATCACGATTCGCTTTGGGTTTGGAGTATTTGAATGTAAAATGGAGACGTCCCTTTTTAACTGCATAAAAAAATAAGTTATGTCGACAGTTGAGTGGCTATTTGATAACATTTCGGCTATCGGAAGAGCTGGATAACCTGCACTTGGTTTGATTAAGAGGGGATAGTAATAAACCCTTTTCTTTTGATCAGGAATTTTTCCAACCACCTCACCCGTTGCATCGAAATAAAGAACATCGTTGCCCTTTAAACAGTGTTTATGAAATATTTCTAACTGTTCCTCCGAGTATAGATGCACTTTGAAGGGATACAGTGATAACGTTTGTATTAAACCCTTGATTTTTTCACCTTCAAAGGTGTGTTCAAAAATTTCCTTCATTAAAGAAACCTCTAAAAATATATCTTTATGTAATCTTTCTGAAACATTTGCCTCTGATCCTATTTTACGCATAACATCTTTCGTGCCAAACGAAGATCTGTTGCCAACATTTAAAACCTTGGCTTGAACGTTTCCAAGTCGACTATAATAAGTCTCAGAGGGGCCATCTTTTTGTATTTGGTTAGAAACTTCTTTTCGATGTTCTCCTCTGATTTGTCTCCCTTTTGTGATACCGGTACCCATTTCGTGTTGAATTTGGTTTACATCATTATTTACAATGACATATTATTATACTTTAACTCTTCTACCCTTTTTAGGTTTTTTCTTAATAAACATTCGGTACTTAATGCAATTAGTATGCTTACATTCAGCTTTACCATTAAAAAAGTTACAAGATGATTTTCTTGATCCCCTTTTCTTTACGTGATTGGCCGTAAATGTCAAAGGGCAGTATGGGTTGGTCTCTTGTATTTTAGAATTAAACAGATGAGACCATTTAGTTCCAAGGCGACGATTTCTTCGGGTTGCCTCTACGACACCAACATTTATCCATTCTTCGGCAGACAAATAAAATTTAAAAGATTTGTCTTCATCTTTAAGGAAAATTCCAAAAGTTTCATCAGATTTTTCTTCTTGATCAGCACATGTATTAGTCTCATCACAAGCTATTTCGGGTTCCGAGCATTCCTGTGCAGAGGCTTCTGTTATTCCATCAATTGCAGTCCCTGGATCTGAACTAAAATCTTCTTTAGTATTTTCGTCCGAAGGAACGCTATTACTCATTTTTAAATTACCGTGATGATATCAATGTTATGTATTGAATTTATGAAAGAGATAATGTGATTGTTGAAAGTTTACATAAAATACGAATTTGTAATCCCTCGTGCAGAACGTGAAGCAGATTTTTCCTTCCGACGAATGCGCACGATTACTCTTGACGGGTTTTCTTTGATGATTTCTTTGTTGTTGTAACGAGGATATTAACGGTATATATACACCTTTACAGTGTGGGTTTGGATTATATTCACCAAGAATTGCTTTATATTTGATTTAGTTGAATATTACGGTGGCCTTTTAGGGCCATACACTATTTTGTAGTTTTTTTTAAATTTACCGCATATGAGAAATCGCAGTGAAAACTGTGATCATGATAAATAAAAGAAAAAAGGAAAAACCTTTCCACCTTCCACCGCGGTGTAAATATTTTCTCCGCGGTTCAAATATTTTCTCCGTGGTGCAAATATTTTCTCCGCGGTGCAAATATTTTCTCCGCGGTGTAAATATTTTCTCCGCGGTGGAAAAGTTTTTCATGTTTTTTAGATCAAAAGTACGGTGGCCTAGTATGGCCATACACTGATAGTTTGAATCCATATTAGTCCGGTGGCTGAAGGGCGGGGATCGCCACCCAAGCTTTGAATTTATTAGACCAAGTTTTTCGATTCTAAATGACATCTAGAAGCACGGTAATTACAACACACAACACACGGTAGAACATATATTAATTAAAAGATATGGGGTGTCCACGCAATACGGGGAGGCTAATACCGTGAAAATTACAAGTCTATTTATTGTGTATAGCAAGGTAAGCTATGCAACCCGGTTTACATCTTATCGAAATTCAAATGCTCCTGGATCTTAAAAATAAAAAAGGGTTTAACGCCCTGGTTGGGCTAATGAGGGATGTTTTGGTCGTGCAGCGGCACTATGACCAACTGCCAAGGGATTTTTTACGTGTACACTAACGTATACACGGGACCTCCGTTTTTCGTGCCATGCGAACGACAGTCAGGATCTTAAACGTGTTAATATACATTCGTATTACGTCATTCGCCAATATCAAAACAAAAAAACCAAATAAAAATAAAACGAGCATCATCATTTATTATATCATTTGTTTGTTTTCAAGAATTGATAATCGAAGGGGAAAGAACAGTTTTTATTTTAATCCATTGCCCACACATCCCAATTAATGATACACACCCATCAAATGTACTTTTTTGACATTCAAAGCTCGTTTTTCGAGATTCGCCAATATCAAAAAAACAACGAGAATAAACAGTTTTTATGTTAATCCACTGCTCAGACATCCTTATTTATGACATATTTAGTTCGTTTTACAAAACTGATTTAATACAATGTGTTCTGGAGACATTCTGCAGATATAAATCAATCAAGTAGCTCGTTTTTCGAGATTCGCCAATATCCAAAAACAACGAGAAAGAACAGTTTTTATGTGAATCCACTGCTCAGGCATCCTCATTTCTGATATCTTTAGTTCGTTTTACAAAACTGATTTAATCAAATATGTTTTGGAGACATTATGTAGATATACATCCATCAAATCTCCTTTTTTGATATTCAAGTTTGAATAACGAAAAACGAGTAGCTCGATTTTCGAGATTCGCCAATATCAAAAAACAACGAGAATGAACAGTTTTTATGTTAATCCACTGCTCAGGCATCCTGATTTATGACATATTTAGTTCGTTTTACAAATCTGATTTAATAAAATGTGTCTTGGAGACATTATGTAGATATACATCCATCAAATCTGCTTTTTTGATATTCAAGTTTGAATAACGAAAAACGAGTAGCTCGTTTTTCGAGATTCGCCAATATCAAAAAACAACGAGAAATTTCTGATATATTTAGTTAATTTTAGATAACTGATTTATTCAAATGTGTTTTGGAGACAATATGTAGATATACATCCATCAAATCTGCTTTTTATGATATTCAAGTTTGCATAACGAAAAACCAGTAGCTCGTTTTTCGACATTCGCCAATATCAAAAAAACAAGGAGAATTAGCAGTTTTTATTTGAACCCACTGCTCAGGCATCATCATTTATGATATCTTTAGTTCGTTTTACAAAACTGATTTAATATTACGTGTTTTGGAACCATTCTGCAGATATAAATCCATCAAATCTGCTTTTTTGATATTCAAGTTTGAATAACGAAAAACGAGTAGCTCGTTTTTCGAGATTCGCCATTATCAAAAAACTACGAAAAAGAACAGTTTTTAAGTGAATCCACTGCTCAGGCATCCTCATTTCTGATATCTTTAGTTTGTTTTACAAAACTGATGTAATAAAATGTGTTTTGGGGACATTCTGCAGATATAAATCCATCAAATCAGCTTTTTTGATATTCAAGTTTGAATAACAAAAAACGAGTAGCTCGTTTTTCGAGATTCGCCAATATCAAAAAAAAAACGAGAAAGAACAGTTTTTATGTTAATCCACTGCTCAGGCATCCTCATTTCTGATATATTTAGTTAATTTTAGATAACTGATTTATTCAAATGTGTTTTGGAGACAATATGTAGATATACATCCATCAAATCTGCTTTTTATGATATTCAAGTTTGAATAACGAAAAACCAGTAGCTCGTTTTTCGACATTCGCCAATATCAAAAAAACAAGGAGAATTAGCAGTTTTTATTTGAACCCACTGCTCAGGCATCATCATTTATGATATCTTTAGTTCGTTTTACAAAACTGATTTAATATTACGTGTTTTGGAACCATTCTGCAGATATAAATCCATCAAATCTGCTTTTTTGATATTCAAGTTTGAATAACGAAAAACGAGTAGCTCGTTTTTCGAGATTCGCCATTATCAAAAAACTACGAAAAAGAACAGTTTTTAAGTGAATCCACTGCTCAGGCATCCTCATTTCTGATATCTTTAGTTTGTTTTACAAAACTGATGTAATAAAATGTGTTTTGGGGACATTCTGCAGATATAAATCCATCAAATCAGCTTTTTTGATATTCAAGTTTGAATAACAAAAAACGAGTAGCTCGTTTTTCGAGATTCGCCAATATCAAAAAAAAAACGAGAAAGAACAGTTTTTATGTTAATCCACTGCTCAGGCATCCTCATTTCTGATATATTTAGTTAATTTTAGATAACTGATTTATTCAAATGTGTTTTGGAGACAATATGTAGATATACATCCATCAAATCTGCTTTTTTGATAATCAAGTTTGAATAACGAAAAACAAGTAGCTCGTTTTTCGACATTCGCCAATATCAAAAAACAACGAGAAATAGCAGTTTTTATTTGAACCCACTGCTCAGGCATCATCATTGATGATATCTTTAGTTTATTTTACAAAACTGATTTAATCAAATGTGTTTTGGAGACATTATGTAGATATACATCCATCAAATCTCCTTTTTTGATATTCAAGTTTGAATAACAAAAAACGAGTAGCTCGTTTTTCGAGATTCGCCAATATCAAAAAACAATGAGACTGAACAGTTTTTATGTTAATCCACTGCTTAGGCATCCTGATTAATGACATATTTAGTTCGTTTTACAAAACTGATTGCATAAAATGTGTTTTGGAGACATTCTGCAGATATACATCCATCAAATCTGCTTTTTTGATATTCAAGTTTGAATAACGAAAAACGAGTAGCTTGTTTTTCGAGATTCGCCAATATCAAAAACAACGAGAAAGAACATTTTTTTTGTGAATCCACTGCTCAGGCATCCTCATTTATAATATCTTTAGTTTATTTTAGATAACTGATTTAATCAAATGTGTTTTGGAGACATTGTGTAGATATACATCAAATCTGCTTTTTTGATATTCAAGTTTGAATAACGAAAAACGAGTAGCTCGTTTTTCGAGATTCGCCAATATCAAAAAACAACGAGAAAGAACAGTTTTTATGTGAATCCACTGCTCAGGCATCATCATTATGATATCTTTAGTTTGTTTTACAAAACTGATGTAATAAAATGTGTTTTGGGGACATTCTGCAGATATAAATCCATCAAATCTGCTTTTTTGATATTCAAGTTTGAATAACAAAAAGGAGTAGCTCGTTTTTCGAGATTCGCCAATATCAAAAAACTACGAGTAGTAACAGTTTTTTTTAATCAACGGCTCAGGCATCATCATTTATGACATATTTAGTTCGTTTTTTAAAAAACTGATTGAATAAAATGTGTTTTGGAGACATTATGTAGATATACATCCATCAAATCTCCTTTTTTGATATTCAAGTTTGAATAACGAAAAACGAGTAGCTCGTTTTTCGAGATTCGCCAATATCAAAAAACAACGAGAAAGAACAGTTTTTATGTGAATCCACTGCTCAGGCATCACCATTATGATATCTTTAGTTTGTTTTACAAAACTGATGTAATAAAATGTGTTTTGGGGACATTCTGCAGATATAAATCCATCAAATCTGCTTTTTTGATATTCAAGTTTGAATAACGAAAAACGAGTAGCTCGTTTTTCGAGATTCGCCAATATCAAAAAACTACGAGTAGTAACAGTTTTTTTTAATCAACGGCTCAGGCATCATCATTTATGACATATTTAGTTCGTTTTTTAAAAAACTGATTGAATAAAATGTGTTTTGGAGACATTATGTAGATATACATCCATCAAATCTCCTTTTTTGATATTCAAGTTTGAATACCGAAAAACGAATAGCTCGTTTTTCGACATTCGCCAATATAAAAAAACAACGAGAAATAGAAGTTTTTATTTAAACCCACTCCTCAGGCATCATCATTTATGACATCTTTAGTTTGTTTTACAAAACTGATTTAATAAAATGTGTTTTGGGGACATTCTGCAGATATAAATCCATCAAATCTGCTTTTTTGATATTTAAGTTTCAATAACGAAAAACGAGTAGCTTTTTCGAGATTCGCCAATATCAAAAAACAACGAGAAAGAACAGTTTTTATGTGAATCCACTGCTCAGGCATCATCATTTATGATATCTTTAGTTTGTTTTACAAAACTGATGTAATAAAATGTGTTTTGGGGACATTCTGCAGATATAAATCCATAAAATCTTCTTTTTTGATATTCAAGTTTGAATAACGAAAAAGGAGTAGCTCGTTTTTCGAGATTCGCCAATATCAAAAAACAACGAGAAAGAACAGCTGTTATGTGAATCCACTGCTCAGGCATCCTCATTTCTGATATATTTAGTTAATTATAGATAACTGATTTATTCAAATGTGTTTTGGAGACAATATGTAGATATACATCCATCAAATCTGCTTTTTTGATATTCAAGATTGAATAACGAAAATCGAGTAGCTTGTTTTTCGACATTCGCCAATATCGAAAAACGAGCTAGTTGTTTTTCGTTATTCGCCAATATCAAAAAACAACGAGAAATAGCATTTTTTATTTGAACCCACTGCTCAGGCATCATCATTTATGATATCTTTAGTTCGTTTTACAAAACTGATTTAATAAAATGTGTTTTGGTAACATTCTGCAGATATAAATCCATCAAATCTGCTTTTTTGATATTCAAGTTTGAATAACGAAAAACGAGTAGCTCGTTTTTCGAGATTCGCCAATATCAAAAAACAACGAGAAAGAACAGTTTTTTTGTGAATTCACTGCTCAGGCATCCTCATTTCTGATATATTTAGTTCGTTTTACAAAACTGATTTAATAAAATGTGTTTTGGAGACATTCTGCAGATATACATCCATCAAATCTCCTTTTTTGATATTCAAGTTTGAATAACGAAAAACGAGTAGCTTGTTTTTCGAGATTCGCCAATATCAAAAAAACAACGAGAAATAGCATTTTGTATTTGAACCGACTGCTCAGGCATCATCATTTATGATATATTTAGTTCGTTTTACAAAACTGATTTAATAAAATGTGTTTTGGTAACATTCTGCAGATATAAATCCATCAAATCTGCTTTTTTGATATTCAAGTTTGAATAACGAAAAACAAGTAGCTCGTTTTTCGGGATTCGCCAATATCAAAAAACAACGAGAAATAGCAGTTTTTATTTGAATCCACTGCTCAGGCATCATCATTTATGATATCTTTAGTTTGTTTTACAAAACTGATTTAATAAAATGTGTTTTTGGGACATTCTGCAGATATACATCAATCAAATCTCCTTTTTTGATATTCAAGTTTGAATAACGAAAAACGAGTAGCTTGTTTTTCGAGATTCGCCAATATCAAAAAAACAACGAGAAATAGCATTTTTTATTTGAACCCACTGCTCAGGCATCATCATTTATGATATTTTTAGTTCGTTTTACAAAACTGAATTAATAAAATGTGTTTTGGAAACATTCTGCAGATATAAATCCATCAAATCTTCTTTTTTGATATTCAAGTTTGAATAACGAAAAACGAGTAGCTTGTTTTTCGAGATTCGCCAATATCAAAAAACAACGAGAAATAGCAGTTTTTATTTGAACCTACTGCTCAGGCATCATCATTTATGATATCTTTAGTTCGTTTTACAAAACTGATTTAATCAAATGTGTTTTGGAGACATTATGTAGATATACATCCATCAAATCTCCTTTTTTGATATTTAACTTTGAATAACGAAAAACGAGTAGCGCGTTTTTCGAGATTCGCCAATATCAAAAAACAACGAGAATGAACAGTTTTTATGTTAGTCCACTGCTCAGGCATCCTGATTTATGATATATTTAGTTAATTTTAGATAACTGATTTATTCAAATGTGTTTTGGAGACAATATGTAGATATACATCCATCAAATCTGCTTTTTTGATATTCAAGTTTGAATAACGAAAAACGAGTAGCTTGTTTTTCGACATTCGCCAATATCAAAAAACAACGAGAAAGAGCATTTTTTATTTGAACCCACTGCTCAGGCATCATCATTTATGATATATTTAGTTCGTTTTACAAAACTGATTTAATAAAATGTGTTTTGAAAACATTCTGCAGATATAAATCCATCAAATCTTCTTTTTTGATATTCAAGTTTGAATAACAAAAAACGAGTAGCTCGTTTTTCGAGATTCGCCAATATCAAAAAACAACGAGAAATAGCAGTTTTTATTTGAACCCACTGCTCAGGCATCATCATTTATGATATCTTTAGTTCGTTTTACAAAACTGATTTAATCAAATGTGTTTTGGAGACATTATGTAGATATACATCCATCAAATCTCCTTTTTTGATATTCAAGTTTGAATAACGAAAAACGAGTAGCTCGTTTTTCGAGATTCGCCAATATCAAAAAACAATGAGAATGAACAGTTTTTATGTTAGTCCACTGCTCAGGCATCCTGATTTATGATATATTTAGTTAATTTTAGATAACTGATTTATTCAAATGTGTTTTGGAGACAATATGTAGATATACATCCATCAAATCTGCTTTTTTGATATTCAAGTTTGAATAACGAAAAACGAGTAGCTTGTTTTTCGACATTCGCCAATATAAAAAAACAACGAGAAATAGCATTTTCTTTTTTGAACCCACTGCTCAGGCATCATCATTTATGATATATTTAGTTCTTATAGTTTTGCTGCTTTTAAACTATGGAATAAGTTACCTTCTGAAATTAAAGATTCCCCTTCCCTGCCTGTTTTTAAGAAAAAGTTAAAGACCCACCTTTTTAAAAGCCATTTTAATTGTTAAATGCTTAAGCTTTTTCAGAGTTTACTTTTTATTATTGTATACCATATTTTATTCTAATTGTGCAATGTTCTTATTATTGAGATGTTTTATATTTTATACTTTTACAATAATGTAATAGCGCCATAGAGCAATCTAAGTATTGGATTATAGGCGCTCTATAAATAAATTATTATTATTATTATTATTATTAGTTCGTTTTACAAAACTGATTTAATAAAATGTGTTTTGGAAACATTCTGCAGATATAAATCCATCAAATCTTCTTTTTTGATATTCAAGTTTGAATAACGAAAAACGAGTAGCTCGTTTTTCGAGATTCGCCAATATCAAAAAACAACGAGAAAGAACAGCTGTTATGTGAATCCACTGCTCAGGCATCCTCATTTCTGATATATTTAGTTATTTTTAGATAACTGATTTATTCAAATGTGTTTTGGAGACAATATGTAGATATACATCCATCAAATCTGCTTTTTTGATATTCAAGATTGAATAACGAAAAACGAGTAGCTTGTTTTTCGACATTCGCCAATATCGAAAAACGAGCTACTTGTTTTTCGTTATTCGCCAATATCAAAAAACAACGAGAAATAGCATTTTTTATTTGAACCCACTGCTCAGGCATCATCATTTATGCTATCTTTAGTTCGTTTTACAAAACTGATTTAATAAAATGTGTTTTGGTAACATTCTGCAGATATAAATCCATCAAATCTTCTTTTTTGATATTCAAGTTTGAATAACGGAAAACGAGTAGCTCGTTTTTCGAGATTCGCCAATATCAAAAAACAACGAGAAATAGCCGTTTTTATTTGAAC
This sequence comes from Patella pellucida, assembly GCA_917208275.1. Lineage (NCBI taxonomy): Eukaryota > Metazoa > Mollusca > Gastropoda > Patellidae > Patella > Patella pellucida. The sequence goes on from OU795044.1 coordinate 56,905,752, forward strand.
CCACTGCTCAGGCATCATCATTTATGATATCTTTAGTTCGTTTTACAAAACTGATTTAATCAAATGTGTTTTGGAGACATTATGTAGATATGCATCCATCAAATCTCCTTTTTTGATATTCAAGTTTGAATAACGAAAAACGAGTAGCTCGTTTTTCGAGATTCGCCAATATAAAAAAACAACGAGAATGAACAGTTTTTATGTTAGTCCACTGCTCAGGCATCCTGATTTATGATATATTTAGTTAATTTTAGATAACTGATTTATTCAAATGTGTTTTGGAGACAATATGTAGATATACATCCATCAAATCTGCTTTTTTGATATTCAAGTTTGAATAACGAAAAACGAGTAGCTTGTTTTTCGACATTCGCCAATATCAAAAAACAACGAGAAATAGCTTTTTTTTTTAACCCACTGCTCAGGCATCATCATTTATGATATATTTAGTTCGTTATACAAAACTAATTTAATAAAATGTGTTTTGGAAACATTCTGCAGATATAAATCCATCAAATCTTCTTTTTTGATATTCAAGTTTGAATAACGAAAAACGAGTAGCTCGTTTTTCGAGATTCGCCAATATCAAAAAACAACGAGAAAGAACAGCTGTTATGTGAATCCACTGCTCAGGCATCCTCATTTCTGATATATTTAGTTAATTTTAGATAACTGATTTATTTAAATGTGTTTTGGAGACAATATGTAGATATACATCCATCAAATCTGCTTTTTTGATATTAAAGATTGAATAACGAAAAACAAGTAGCTTGTTTTTCGACATTCGCCAATATCGAAAAACGAGCTAGTTGTTTTTCGTTATTCGCCAATATCAAAACACAACGAGAAATAGCATTTTTTATTTGAACCCACTGCTCAGGCATCATCGTTTTACAAAACTGATTTAATAAAATGTGTTTTGGTAACATTCTGCAGATATAAATCCATCAAATCTGCTTTTTTGATATTCAAGTTTGAATAACGAAAAACGAGTAGCTCGTTTTTCGAGATTCGCCAATATCAAAAAACAACGAGAATGAACAGTTTTTATGTTAGTCCACTGCTCAGGCATCCTGATTTATGATATATTTAGTTCGTTTTACAAAACTGATTTAATCAAATGTGTTTTGGAGACATTATGTAGATATACATCCATCAAATCTCCTTTTTTGATATTTAGTTCGTTTTACAAAACTGATTTAATAAAATGTGTTTTGGAAACATTCTGCAGATATAAATCCATCAAATCTGCTTTTTTGATATTCATGTTTGAATAACGAGAAATAGCATTTTTTTTTTGAACCCACTGCTCAGGCATCATCATTTATGATATCTTTAGTTCGTTTTACAAAACTGATTTAATAAAATGTGTTTTGGTAACATTCTGCAGATATAAATCCATCAAATCTCCTTTTTCGATATTCAAGTTTGAATAACGAAAAACAAGTAGCTCGTTTTTCGGGATTCGCCAATATCAAAAAACAACGAGAAATAGCAGTTTTTATTTGAATCCACTGCTCAGGCATCATCATTTATGATATCTTTAGTTTGTTTTACAAAACTGATTTAATAAAATGTGTTTTGGGGACATTCTGCAGATATACATCAATCAAATCTCCTTTTTTGATATTCAAGTTTGAATAACGAAAAACGAGTAGCTTGTTTTTCGAGATTCGCCAATATCAAAAAACAACGAGAAATAGCATTTTTTATTTGAACCCACTGCTCAGGCATCATCATTTATGATATATTTAGTTCGTTTTACAAAACTGATTTAATAAAATGTGTTTTGGAAACATTCTGCAGATATAAATCCATCAAATCTTCTTTTTTGATATTCAAGTTTGAATAACGAAAAACGAGTAGCTCGTTTTTCGAGATTCGCCAATATCAAAAAACAACGAGAATAAACAGTTTTTATGTTAGTCCACTGCTCAGGCATCCTGATTTATGATATATTTAGTTAATTTTAGATAACTGATTTATTCAAATGTGTTTTGGAGACAATATGTAGATATACATCCATCAAATCTGCTTTTTTGATATTCAAGTTTGAATAACGAAAAACGAGTAGCTTGTTTTTCGACATTCGCCAATATAAAAAAACAACGAGAATGAACAGTTTTTATGTTAGTCCACTGCTCAGGCATCCTGATTTATGATATATTTAGTTAATTTTAGATAACTGATTTATTCAAATGTGTTTTGGAGACAATATGTAGATATACATCCATCAAATCTGCTTTTTTGATATTCAAGTTTGAATAACGAAAAACGAGAAGCTTGTTTTTCGACATTCGCCAATATCAAAAAACAACGAGAAATAGCATTTTTTATTTGAACCCACTGCTCAGGCATCATCATTTATGATATATTTAGTTCGTTTTACAAAACTGATTTAATAAAATGTGTTTTGGAAACATTCTGCAGATATAAATCCATCAAATCTTCTTTTTTGATATTCAAGTTTGAATAACGAAAAACGAGTAGCTCGTTTTTCGAGATTCGCCAATATAAAAAAACAACGAGAAATAGCAGTTTTTATTTGAACCCACTGCTCAGGCATCATCATTTATGATATCTTTAGTTCGTTTTACAAAACTGATTTAATCAAATGTGTTTTGGAGACATTATGTAGATATACATCCATCAAATCTCCTTTTTTGATATTCAAGTTTGAATAACGAAAAACGAGTAGCTCGTTTTTCGAGATTCGCCAATATCAAAAAACAACGAGAATGAACAGTTTTTATGTTAGTCCACTGCTCAGGCATCCTGATTTATGATATATTTAGTTAATTTTAGATAACTGATTTATTCAAATGTGTTTTGGAGACAATATGTAGATATACATCCATCAAATCTGCTTTTTTGATATTCAAGTTTGAATAACGAAAAACGAGTAGCTTGTTTTTCGACATTCGCCAATATCAAAAAACAACGAGAAATAGCATTTTTTATTTGAACCCACTGCTCAGGCATCATCATTTATGATATATTTAGTTTGTTTTACAAAACTGATTTAATAAAATGTGTTTTGGAAACATTCTGCAGATATAAATCCATCAAATCTTCTTTTTTGATATTCAAGTTTGAATAACGAAAAACGAGTAGCTCGTTTTTCGAGATTCGCCAATATCAAAAAACAACGAGAAAGAACAGCTGTTATGTGAATCCACTGCTCAGGCATCCTCATTTCTGATATAATTAGTTAATTTTAGATAACTGGGGCCTGTTTCACGAAATTTTAACTAAGATAAAATCCGATTTTAGTAATTCGATTGGATAGTATTAGATTGGTTCTAGCGCTTAGCCAATCAGATTTAAGTATGTACTAAAATTTGGATTTTATCTTAAGTTAAAATTTCGTGAAACAGGCCCCAGATTTATTTAAATGTGTTTTGGAGACACTATGTAGATATACATCCATCAAATCTGCTTTTTTGATATTCAAGATTGAATAACGAAAAACGAGTAGCTTGTTTTTCGACATTCGCCAATATCGAAAAACGAGCTAGTTGTTTTTCGTTATTCGCCAATATCGAAAAACGAAAAACGAAAATCGAGCTAACTTCACACTGCCGACAACAAACTGGATGAACAAATTTGCGACACACCTAAAATTGATCAACAACACTCGGAAAAGAGCGTGTTATTAAAACCAGATACCAATAACAACAATGATGTAAGTAACAATCACAGTGGGTTGGTTCACCAGGCTGATGTCAGGGAAATGAGTATTGAGAGTAGTACAACTCAGGACAGCGTTATAACAGAGTCGGCTAAACCGGGTGATTTTAATACTGATGTAATAATATCTGATGTTAATAAAGGTGAAGAAAATATGAATCCTGAAGGTGATATTTATGAATATGAAGATATTGATGACGATGAGACAGCATTAGGTCAGACACCTAGTCATAGTAATACTGATGGTATTAGGTGTAGCAGGCGTAAGCCGGCTTTAAAGGGTTGTAATAAAGAGAAGAAAACGGTAACAGATAAAGGGAAAAAGATGAAAGCGGTTAAAAATGTAATTAAAGATTACGGTATGGAAGTGATTGCTGGCATGGCAAAAAAGGTTCACGGTAGTATCAACTAAAATAAATTGTTCTTTAAAAAAAACTCTTAGCTTTTTGTTTATAATGGTTAAAGTCGTATCGTTGAATGTAAATGGCCTCAGAGATATTAATAAAGTTAAAAATATAGTTTCTACTTTTGAGAATGCTGACATTATTTGTTTAAAGGAAACATTTTGGGATGACTCGTTTGTTGATTCGGTGAAACGATTATGGGATGGTCCACTCTTTTTTTCGAATTGTCATTTTGCAAAGAGGAAGGGTGTGGCGATCATTGTTAAAAATGATATTAAAGAATGTGTTGTGAATTCACAGAAAGATAATGACGGCCGAATAGTGAGAGTAGATCTAAATATTGATGAACAACTTGTTTCAATAATTTCCATATATGCCCCAAATGAGTATAAAGAAAGAATTAATTTTTTTGAATATATTAGAACTTTTATTGATATGAATCAACATTTTATTGTAGCAGGCGATTTTAATGATGTTTTAGATCCTAGCTTAGACAGGGGTTATGGTATGGACACGTGCAGAGCGTCTAGTATTGCTTTTAATAGATTCTTGAATTCTTCAAATTTATGTGACATTTACCGTTATAGAAATCCTACTAAAAAGGAATTTACTCGTGTATGTTTAGTTAACGGTAATTATAAAACAAGTCGGTTAGATTATATTCTTGTTAGTAGAAATCTTCTTACATTTTGTCGACATGTATTTATAACTAAAACTAGTTTTAGTGATCATTCCATTGTCTCTTTAATATTAGATTTTTCCAATTGTGAAAGGGGACCTGGTGTATGGATACATAATAAATCTCTTTTAAATGACGATGATTATGTAAATATTATTAGAAATTGTATTAATAATGAAATCAATAGTGAGTTATTTGAACGTGAGCCATTAGTGTGGTGGGATAATATTAAATATAAGTTTAAAACATTATCTATTATTTATTCGAAGTCAAAGGCTAAGATAGGCAAAAAGAGATTTTGGGAGCTTCAAAATGATTTACAAAGAGGGTATTGTAAAATTGCGGAAAATAGAAATTACAATGTTGATAAAATTAAGGATATTGAGCAAGCTTCGAAATTGATAAAACAAGTTAAAACCGCAGATGGTTGTGTTACTGATACGGGTGATATTTTGTTTGAATGTGCATCCTTTTATGAGAAACTTTATACTAAAGAACCTGTCGATGTTGATGCACAAAATAAGCTTTTTTCTTTAGTTCAATCAACTCTGACTGAGGGTGATAGATTGTCATGTGATAATGATTTTACTTATGATGAGATAACTAATGCTTTGAAATGTTTAAATAAAAATCGATCTCCGGGTTTAGATGGGCTAACTCCCGAATTTTACACTTATTTTTGGGGTGTTTTAGGCCCTATATATTTTAAAATTGTGAAATCTATTTTTAATCAGAATGAAATGTCTCGCACAATGCAGCGTGGTATGCTTACCTTATTATTTAAGAATCGTGGCGATAAAAATGATTTAAAAAACTGGAGACCGATTAGTTTACTGAATACTGATTATAAGATTTTAGCACGGTATTTTATCTAATAGAATAAGAAATGTAATTGGCTCGGTTGTTTCTTTAGAGCAAACATGTTGTATACCTGGCAGAAATATAGCTGATAGTGTGGCCAGTTTAAGAGATATTATAGACTATTGTGACAGTGAGCAGACTGATGCCTTTTTACTTAAGTTAGATTCTGAGAAGGCTTTTGACCGAACTTCTCATGATTATTTATTTCAACTTTTATCTTATTATGGGTTTGGTGATAATTTTATCAACTGGATAAAGATTTTGTATTTTAATGTTTCAAGTTGTATTAAGTGTAATGGGCATTTATCACCCTTTTTTAACGTAACCCGATCTGTGAGACAGGGATGTCCTCTCTCGGCCATGTTATATGTATTATCTGCAGAACCTTTAAATTTATTGATTAAAGATAGTGGTGTAAGAGGAATTCTAATTAAATATTAACAAACTGTTTCTTTAATATATCAGCATGCTGACGACACGAACATTACGATACCTGATATTAAGTCTGTACGCTCGGTTTTTAAGACTATTTTAATATACTGTAAGGCATCCGGTGCGAAGGTGCATTTGGAAAAATCTGAGCTTTTACCATTTGGTACAGCTTCTATTAATATAGTAGATTTGGACTTGCCTGTTAAAATCATTAAAGGTTGTACTAAGATTCTCGGTGTTTTTATTGGGCCTGATCGAAAACTGTGTGAAGAACGTAATTGGAGGGACAAAGTACAAAGTATAAGGCGGCTGTGTGATCTTTGGCTCACACGTGATGTAACGTTAATTAGCAAAGTAATCTTAGTGCAATCTTTAATGATGTCAAAGCTGTGGTATACCTTAGCAGTAGTTCATATTCCCAAATGGGCGGAAAGGGAGATAACCGTCATAATTGATAACTTTTTATGGTACAAAAAACGACCGCTTATAAAACTGCCAACTTTAATTGGTAATTTATTTGAGGGGGGGTTGAAAGTTCCGTTCCTTGTTTTAAAGGGCAAAGCATTATGCTTGAAGTGGCTGAAGCGTTTTTATGATGATTCTTATCAACATGTATGGAAAGATACAATGTCTTATTTTTTAAAAAAGTATTGTAATTATGGATTTGTAAATTAATTATTTCATATAAGGTATAAACAGACAGAGTTAAACAAATTACCGGTGTTTTATAGTTCGTTGCTTAATGCCTGGCAGGATATTTCAAGTGTTAATTATATACGAATAGATAGTTTAAACGATATTTTAAATCAACCACTGTTTGATAATTGCCATATCTTGCATAATGGTAATAGTCTTATGTTTCTTGATTTTAAGGCAGCTGGTATTGTTAAAATTTATGACATTGTATATTCTGTTAAACCTGGGTTTTTACCCTTGCATTCTATTAAAGATATGATATTAGATTTTAATCCTGAGTTTAATGTAGATAAGCTAGAACCATTGTATGATTTATTGCTTAGTTGTATCCCAGTTGAATGGTGTGATATTATTAAGACGTCGTGTGGTGATTACAGTTCAGACATTTTACCTGCTATTTCATATGAGGACACAGTCTGTACAGTTGATTCGTTTACTGCGAAGTTTTGTTATAATGTTTTATTAGCTAATGTGTATAGACCTCCAACTAGTTATGACTATTGGGAGAAACTTGGTTATAATTTAGATTGGCCGAAAGTATGGAAGGGTGTTTTTATTAGATTTAAGAATCCTGATTTAACTAACCTCGATTTTAAGTTAGTTCACAACGTTTTATGGACAAAGGATAGATTATTTAAAATACATAAAGTTGATGATGATATATGTCCTGTATGTAAATCTAAGTCAGAAAGTATAATTCATTTATTTTTAGAGTGTGGTGAATTAGCTGTTTTTTATTTGTATATTAAATATTTACTTGTTGATGTTTTTCATAATGGCTTTTCTTTGTTAGATTTTCAGACTTGGATTTTATTTGGTGTTCAGTCAAAAGATGTTGCTTATGAACTGTTGAATCTACTTTTTAGTTGTTTGAGACAAGCTGTGTATAGACGTCGTATTTTAATGATGAATAGAAATTTGACTGTTAATTTAATAGAACTTTTTAAAAGGATTTTAAAATTAGCTTTAGAAGAAGTTCAAACATTTTTTAAATCTAAACCTATGGAATTTCAGGGAAAGTTTTTCTCCTTTATCCCTTCGATTGTATTAGACAATAACCTTGTTAAAATATTGTGATATATTTATTATTTATCTACTTTCCTAGTTACATCGTTTATTTTCAGTCTGTGATATAATTGTCTGTTGTATTAGACAATAATCTTGTTAAATAATTATTTTTTATTTACTTATAGTCATATCGTTTATATTCAGTCCGTGATTTAATTGTCTTATGATGTTTTATTTTTTATACTGTATGACACATTTGAATGTTTGTAACTTGATCTAAATAAAATTAAAAAAAAATAAAAAAAAGAGAGTAGGATTTGTGACCTAACGGTTGCAGGTTCGAGACCCGAATTGTTCGCCGAGTTTTTGTGTCCTTGAATAAGACACCTCATCCCTGCATTCCAGTCTACCCAGCTGTAAATGGGTACCGGTAGGATGGTGTATGTATTACACAAACAACTGTTGCGCTCCTTGAAACTTCAAGTTGTAGCTGCATATGTTGGAAGCTCTTTCAAAAAAAGAGTTGTAAAGGGAGGTAATCAGGCTTACCTGTATCCTAGAGACCGGGATAGTAATTCTGTCGCGCTATGAGCACGCTTTGTGGATTTGGCGCTATATAAATGGACATATTATTATTATTATTATTATTATTGAAGATGTCAAACCAGCTGCATTGAGTCTGATATAGCTGTAAAACGTTTACTAAAGGCCAGCTCCCTACTTTTTGTTAACTTTGACAGCATTAAGAAATTCTTGTTAATTTTAGAATTGATTCTTCAGTTCTATGTATATGCTGGGGCTGTCAAGAGAGCCAAGTTCCTACACCGCCTAAGGGTAGTTCCTCAAATACATTATATGGCATAGGGTCAAAAACAAAAAATCAACTTCATAGTGAACATTTTCGGAGCCAAAAATAGATCTTGCTGGGCCTTTTAAAACTGAATTTCTATCAGGAGCCGGACCACCTCTAAAACAATTCCAATCTGATTACAATATAGGTCTATATTTCGTTTCGTTTTACTTTGATGACCTACACTACATACAGATCCGAATGGTTGTTGCGATAGGTCACATCAGAAGTCATACGAGCGGCAAATGAGCCTATGGCGGCAGACATTTTATTAACCAATCAGCATTAGTGTTTCTACGGACTTGTCCACGGTTCTGTGCAAAACACCGTAATGATGATCGAGGCTAGGCTGAAAATTCAGTCGCTAATATTTCGGTTCAGAGAGTAGATCAATTTTTTAACTATTATTATAGTGAGAACTGCCAGCTCTTTATTTATAATGTATCTTTAATATTGTAAAACAAAGAATATTTGAGACAGGTTATTATATATAGATATAAATAGGGGGTAATTAAGGGTTGGATTAGGTTTATCAATTCTGAGAATAGTGCCTATTAATAAACAAATTTCACTCTACTACAGAGTTCTTGATGTGGAAATTTACATGGAAATATTTATTTATATTTGGGGATATGATATATTTCCTACCTAAATTATCTCCTGCTTATATTTATATATGTACATACATTCAACAATTCAGTCTATATATATAGATAATATGTTAGGAACGATATCATGATATCATATCCCTAGCTATAAATAGATATTTCCGTGTAAATTTCCACATCAAGAACTCTGTGATGACAGAGAAAATGACATAAATGATATTGTTATAATGCGTTATAGAAGGGTCGAGATAACCTTCTGTGCTTATCAGGACGGGCATACTTCGTACAGTGTACACGCTGTCTTTTGCCAAGACATCCATCCTGTACCTCGAACGTGACCTACAAGTTAGCAGGCTAACATCTTACTCACTGAGTCACTGCGATTGTTGTGTAATTTTAAAGGAGACAAACGTATTTGTAGCCATTTTCTTGTAAATAGATAAAATAATTTCTTGAAAGTTTTGAGCAAGGATTAACGTGTTCGCTTTAGTTCATATAATCCGTCATTGTGTCGACGATTCACAGCTTGTAGGTGACAAGGATTGGGGTCGCCTGTCCAATCTGGTCTGTCTCTTCCTGGTCCACCCGATTGCTCCAATTGCTAAATAATTGAAATAAATTTAAACAATGTTTTAGTCTCGAAGTGACCTAGTTTGTGCTAAATTAAGGTTGAACACCATTTCTCTCTCTTTCTTTCTCTCTATTGTGTATTTTATAGTTAACACTCTACAGACTATCGGATTAATTTTAACAATAGTGAGACGAAGAAGCCAATTTAATTTCAACAATTTATTTTAATTATTTCTAAAGTTATGTGGGTACATAATGTCATTTCCCCTGTCTGTCCACAATTTGTTTGTGGGCATTCCACAGGTCACAATATCAGATTTTGATGAAACTTAAAACATATGATTATATACAAAGGTTTCTGCTGCTTACGTTATAATGTCGGACCATAACTTCCTGGATTATGACCCCTGATCGTACGAAAAATCACATTTTTAGCTTGTTTAACCTATAGACGTCACATCTTTTATCCAGTTTTAAAAACCTTCAAAGTGACGCGGCCGACTGGCTGCGATCCAACTATGAAAGACGCATATCCCCTCCCTCGTATTGATTAAACGTTAGATTGCTTGGCCGGAGTTCAGTGGCTACCCATAAGTGGATATTAGCAGGTGGAAATGGACACTAAAGACAAACCTTAAACCGCTTTTACGACTTTCAAAGGGCTACAACAGTTTAATGTGATGCCTTTTGGGATATGCAACGCTCCCCGGACATTTAAACGTCTGATGGAAAATGTTCTGTGTGGACTCCAATGGGAAGTGTGTCTTGTGTACCTTGATGATATTATTATTTTTTCGATAAACTTTGATGAACATCTCCACGGGATAGAAGTTGTTCTCGATCGACTTCGGGCTCAAGTTAAAAGCAAGCAAGTGTGACCTTTTTCGTGTGGCATTTCAACAGACCCATCCAAGATAGAGTGTGTCCGGAACTGTCCTGTTCCTCAGAATTTAACTGACAATAAAAAGTGGTAGAGAAGGCTAAATGTTCCGGAAATAACAAATTTGACCAAACAAACTTTTACAAATTATATTTCTTTCAGATAGTGTACCGGCCATTTTGAAATTCGAACGGGAATAAACGACGATTAACTTAAAAACTTTTGTCATTCTATTTTGGATGGCATTTATCTTTAAATTTAAACATCGAAAACCATATAAAAGATATAAAAGACACAGTAAAAGTCACACCTTTCGACATTCTCGCCGGTTATATGTTAAAAAAAGGCCTTTTTATTATCAAATTAGGCTATAATTAGCCGTCCATGTGAAAAATAACACCATGTGCTTTTTTTTTCTTCCACCTCCTTTTTTTTTGGGGGGGGGGGGGACATTTCGCTTCTATAACTACTTTTTTACTATGCCTGATAGAGATTATCAGTGAGTCAAATCATAAGTGACGTGGTAACGATCCAACACATGTTCGTGACATGATAAGAGGATTAGAGTGGCCTGTTCAAGCTCTGGGTCCTCGTCGCCCCCCCCCCTGCTAACGACCCCCACGCGCAAGCGTGTTATTGAATGAATGAGTGAATGAAATGGGGTTTAACGTCCTACTATTATGCACCTAACCTGGGCTAATGGAAGACGGGCATTCGCCATACAGTGTGCACTGAGGGAAATTATGCCCGAGCAGCGGCGCTACGGCCTACTTTTATATCGATTCCAACTGCCAAGGGATCTTTTACGTGCACTCCAATGTGTACACGGGACCTCTGTTTTTCGTCCCATCCGAACGCCTAGACAGCTTTCGTGTTATTGAATTAAAATGAACAATATGTTAGTCCCGAAATAACGTAGCGAGTGCCGCCTAGACTTGAAACATTATTTCTGTTCGCGTTTCGCTAGAAAATGTCTATTATTATATTATTGAGTCACCATGCAGATGTATCATGTCTATATAGTGTTGTTTCACCTTGTAGGTATAATAGGCCTATATATTGTTTGTTGCACCTTGTAGGTATAATAGGCCTATATATTGTTTGTTGCACCTTGTAGGTATATAATAGGCCTATATATTGTGTGTTGCACCTTGTAGGTATAATAGGCCTATATATTGTTTGTTGCACCTTGTAGGTATAATAGGCCTATATATTGTTTGTTGCACCTTGTAGCCAGCAAGAGTGTTATTGTCCCTTTAAGTATGATCTCGTATTGTTTATTTTATAGACAGGAAGTAACTTTCAATGTGACGTGTCGGATGTACATGCCAGTCGCATAATTAAACTAGATGATGCTTCGTATAATAAGGAAAAATGTGCTGGGTGGGTAGGCAACCCTGTACTCATAAATACGGAAAAACAAAAGAATTGGAAATGGTTCATAAAACTGGAATCCAATCATATGTCTAATGATAATATCGTGCCCCTTAACTTCGTCATCGTTTTATTCTTTCTGTCATTCATATAATATCCATGATGGCTGTACGCGCATCAAACAACGATAATTGTTCATTGGTTAAAGACGGCTCAACGCGGGAAAATTTACAGTAGCTAATGGATAACAGCACGTATAAGCAACCGTGTTTGCATATTGCATAAATATTCTATTTATAGTATTATTAAATTAGCTGGAATTATTTTTAAGTCGATCGCCTCAAGGACCAACGTAGTGCCGTATTTTGGATATTATATGAATGACAGAAAAAATAAAACGATGACGAAGTTGTAAAAGAAGGTTACTGTACGAGTACGACGGTGTTTTTCACAAATCCCCCCCACACACAATGGGCTATGGGTTTCAGTCTACGAATAAGGCCACCGTCGCTTGGGACTGTCATTATAAATTAGGTTCTATTATTTGAACGACTGCCTGCTATTATATACATCACAAATTCCAGCCACATGTCTCGGTTCTGTCTGAAACCATATCAGTGACAGACGAGTTATTACACCCCCGTGTATATTCCATGCGACGGTGGTATAATTACTCGTCTGTTATAAAATGAACGTATCTTTATGTTATTAATCATTTTTTTATGAATTAATTATACTTTACTAAAGTATAGGCCTACATATGAAATTTGGAATTTAAAATTCAACCCATGACCAAGGCTGTTAATTATTGTTTGACAGTAATTCAGAATTGGCCTAGATGGTTTCGACAAATTATACAAATTATATAAATTGAGTACGGTATCTGAAACTGTTTGACTTAGCTCAAAATAATGCTCCAAATTATAGCATTAAATGAATTTTTGAAACATGAAATTATGCTCATTGGAACATTTTTAGTATGATGTGCAGGAAACCTTACTGTAATGCATACCATTAAAAGAAATTATGTTGCAATTTGTTTTGGGTTAGGCCTTTTTTTTAGCTAGATTGACTGGACTAATAAGGATTTTAAATTTATGCTAGGAATAGATAAGCAATTTGACTACTCAATTCTGTTCTTAAAAATAGATGTGCAGTGAAGTAATGTGTAATATAATTGTGCCTAACTGTTGGCCTGTGTAGAATTTTAAACTATTTTCTTGATTAATATTTTCTGGAAGGTGTTATGAATTCTCTTGATTTTGTGGTGGAAGAATCAAGAAGTAAATATACAGGACTTAGGGAACTGCCCTACTAAAGTAACGTCACAACATATAAATTCCTTCGACCAGGCCTAGAAAAATATCGAAGCGGTCAATGTCCTTCAATATTCAAATACGGGGGTTGTAATACGTTCTAATCTTTGTCTTACACTCGAGGTTTTGTCTCCGCCCGTCTGTCTGCCCGTCTGTCTGCCCGTCCGTGCAGGTGTTTATTAGGTGAATACCTTGATGGAATTAGAAGATGAGCATTTTCTGCTTCGGGAGGGCAGAGATAAGCAATTTGATTAGTTGATGTTTTGGGACACGATAACCTTACTTCTAATTAAGTGAGAATGATGAAACGTGGAATATAGTTTCATTACATCAAGACCTTGACCAAGTTCGATAATGAGCATTTCTGCTCAGGGTAAGCAGAGCGATAAGCAGTGTATTTGATTGGTTGAGACTTTGGAACATAACACATCTGTTTTGATGGAGGTAGAATGTTTTAACTTGATGTAAATGTTCATTTTGTGACTGAGTTCAATGATTAACATTTCCCACTAAAGTTAGCAGGGACAAGCAGTGTCATTGATTGATGGTTTTGGCCAAGGAAACTTTGAGTGTGATGAAACGTATGTGACATGGAGATAGGGGCGCTTTCTCAACCTCGTGGGTTTCCTCTGGGCACTCCGGTTTCCTCCCACAGCTAAAGACCCCTACGCGCAAGCGAATTATTGAAAACCTTGAAAACCATACGTTAATCCCAAAATGAACTAGTTTGTGTCGAGTGGACGTTAAACCCCATTTCTCTCTCTATCTACTACTGTTTTGCTCACACAATAACGTTTAGTCTTCGTAAGAATTTTAAGTGAGCAGAAAAACGCCCACATATCTGTTATCAGTCGGCACTTCACAGCCAGTTATATAGAGGTATTCTCGTGTTTTTCCTTTGGCGTTTGTCACAGCCGATTCAGGAATCCTGTATAAATCAGCTGTCGTAGCAACGATCTCCGAGTTAAAATTATGTTTGGACCGTGTTTAATTAGTTCTATCAAATATGTGAGATGGCTGCCACCTATATTGTCCTTTAACCTATCAATGCTCGTGATGATATTCGTTTACTTCAGTGAGTTCAAAGATTCTCGCAATATTCTGTGATGTGTGTCAACAGAGATGTCAAATACGAGCATTATTTTCATCTCGGAGAATGAAATAATTTTGTTTGAGACACTGAAGAGAATTCTCAAATTCATCTAATGATAGTGCTCTCAGGTCAGTCTGTTATCTAATTGTATCAGGAAATAAACAATTGCCGTCTTCTGCTTTTGTCTAAAATGCTTGTAAAATGGGTTTACGGTTGTCAATTTTGAGAATTTTCCAGGGGGATAACCACCTTAACCCCCCTTCCACGCTCGCGCCCTCGGAAGTGCCTTTGTCGCGTACTTGTTTGGGCTTTGGTCAATGACCTGACAGGACTGGGGCGGTTCTAAAAACTGACATATGGTGTTGACAGCTGGAATTAGCCAAGGGTACAAGGAAACGCAGATATGACTGGACATACAGCTGCATGACGGAAGCCGACATTCACTTCATGATTCGTGTTGAACAGCTGGCAATGCAACATGATTTAACAGCTTTATTATTTTGTACCGTAGTACAGCCATCCGTGCATCTATCAATCATTTCCAAACATTGATAAATGTTTCCGCCATACTGAAACAGCTAAATAAATACTAGACAGGGGCGGACTGGCCCGCCTGTGCGCCTGTGCTTGCACAGGCGGGCCCCCACTTCCAAAAAAAACAAAACAAGATGAAAAAAATATTTTAATGTAAAAGTGAACATAAAGGGTTTAAAAGAGTTTCAAAGGGGGGTTGCAACCCCTATAATTTCTGTGACAAGGCTTTGGGGCCCCAGTTGCCTCCACTTGGGGCCCCCATCCCCATGTCAGCTAGCTATGTCCCTACAATTTCCCTCCACTTGGGCCCCATATTTGACGTAAGCTGGGCCCCACTCTACATGTCAGTAGTCTACATGTGGCCAAGGGGCCCCCTTCTGCTTCAAGAGGGGCCCAATTTTGGCTTAAAAACTCAAAAATACATCAACATTCAGTAAAAATAGTGATTTATTTTTGTCAACATTGGGGGCCTATAGTCAAGGGTAGGGGCCCACTTGTCATTGGTAAATGGGCCTCTATTCGGTGACCATTGGGTCCCTATTTTCAAAATTCAGTAAAAATAGTGATTTATTTTGTCAAAATTGGGGGCCCAATTGATGACATATGGGTAGGACCTTGTGATATTTGCCCTCGGGCACTTTCGGCGCAGCACCATTCAGCTGAAATAGCATTTTTCTCGCTTCTGGTATCTGGCGGTATTTTTCGGACATGGAATTCAGTTGCAGTAGTATTCAGTCTTATGTCATGTAATACTTGTAAGTTTAAACTACTAATTTGGTTATTTTTGTACGTTTACCAGTTTAATATAATTAGTCTTTTATCCATAATTCATCATAAGTTGATATATATGTCAATGTCTTGTTTATTATTACTGGACTACAGTATTACTTTTATGTAATTTTAATAATTTATTAAGTAATTTTATATTTTAAGTATTTGTTTTTGAAATTCGGCAGATTTACTTTTTCCAAAATTGATCCCCTTATGCTTAGAAAACGATAGGCCTACTACCCCAGAGAAATTCCTCGCCAAAATGGAGTTTTACTTTTTCCAAAATAGATCCCCAGATGCTTGGAAAACGGGTTTCCGGCTGGCGAATTTCAAAAAAATTCTGGGGGGAAAACCTCCCCCAGAACCTCCTCAAAAAAATCGCGCCTTCGGCGCTCGGAGCGTCGGGATTCGCCCTCCGCGGTTGTTCGTGGTGTTTGACTCTAAAGGGTAGGGCCCTTCAGTTACCCTGCACAGGGCCCCCTTCAGGAGCCCAGTCCGCCCCTGATACTAGACACGATATATTAGAATAGTTGACTGGTATAATTCTGTCACATACCATAAAGAACTATTGACATGGGGAGACAAAAGTCTGAGCGACTGATAAACACAGCAATACAACAGACAAGCAACACACATAGTTTATTTGCGATGTTGTTTATATTTTAATATCTCATCAATTTAAAGAAGTAAAGAATAGTGTATTGAAAGGTGTACAGGTGAATATAAAATAGGTGTTGGTTGAACAGGTGCCCCCCTTTGACGCTCGCGCCCTGGGAGGTACCTTTGTCGCGTACCTGTGTGGGCTTTGGTCAATGACCTGACAGGACTGGGGCGGTACTAAAAACTGACATATCACTTTCACAGCTGGAATTCGACAAAGGGTACACGGAAACGCAGATGACTGGACACACAGCTGCATGACGTAAGCCGACATTCATTTCATGATTCGTGTTGAAGAGCTGGCAATTAAACATGATTTAACAGCTTTATTATTTCGTATCGGAACAGTACACCCATCCGTGCATCTATCAATCATTTCCAAACATTGATAAATGTTTCTTCAATACTGAAACAGCTAAGCAAATACTAGACACGATATTACAATAGTTAACTGTTTGAATTCTGTCATATACCATGAAGAACTAATAACATGGTCTGTTAATCTGGCTGGATATATTACTGACTGATAAACACAGAAATAAACAAAATAAACAACAGACAAGCTTGTTTATATTTTAATATCTTTTAAATTTAAAGAAGTAAAGAATAGTGTATTGAAAGGAGTACAGGTGATTATATAATAGGTGTTGGTTTAACAGGTTAACTTAAAGGGGTGCTGGTGAATATATTAAAGTTGTTGGTATCTAGTTGCTTTATACCCCCATCAGACCGGGGTGGTGCCCTTAAAGCGCTGCTACGGCGACGGAAAACGGTCTCAGGGCGCGTCAAGATCGCTATAATCGTGGTGAAAGCGTGGTGAAAGCGTGGTCAAAACGCCAGATATCGCGCTGTGGTCTCCATGATTTTAAATGATCGCCGAGTCATGTTCAAAGCAAACGCCAAGGTTCTGCCATATGACCTGGAAAGCTGAGAGAACGTGCTGGGTCGCGAGGAACACGAGACAAGCATAGAAATATCTCCATGAACGTACATGCGCAGTACACACGTGGCAAAGACGCTGCGAAAATTGTAACATTTGCAACTGTGCCTTCATTGCGTCTTCACCACAACCCTCGCTTGTCGGCCGCGAACCAACCAAGCGTTCCGAGTCCTTATGGCGTTGTCATGGCGATGTTACGATGATTTCACCACGGTTGTGGTTAGGGTGCCGCAGATTCAGCGATAACTGCCGTTGTGCAGCTAATAACATCTCAATAGAAACACCATAAGCGGGGAGCGATCGTGACGAGCTCGCCTAAAGAACACAGTATAATCGCACAGGTCGCAGTAAGAACGCGACTTGTTTTAAGTTTGAAATATTGGGACATTTTTCCGCGTTGTGTTCACGCTTGTCGGCGACCTCGTGCATTTTCTGGTCGTCGAACAGTTCAGCAGCGCAGGAAGGACACCACTCCGGTCTGGCGGGGGCATTAAAGGGTTACAGTTTAGAATTGTTTGTTAAGCCCATACTTCACAAAATGATTCGCCACAATAAAAACCTGAAAATACAAAATAATATAAATAATATGGTGTTTATTTTTTAAAATTAAATGAACTGTCATAATCCTTCTCGAAATTTCAATAGATTTAGAAAAAACAAAACAAATACGTCATCCTCTACTGTCAAATTTCTTTGTGTTAACCTTTCTTCATGTTTCTATATTTTGGTGATTGTTTTGGGCATTCTGACATCATCCATTTCCCACCTATAAAATGTTCCTAATTTCATTAAATATTACACACAGAGCGTAATAGCATTGTCATTTTCTGGCCTTAAAGCGTTCTTTATAGAATTCCGTAATCCTATCAAGTTGAATTTCTTCGCGGTCTTTCACACGTTGC
The DNA here is from genome assembly GCA_917208275.1 of Patella pellucida. NCBI lineage: Eukaryota > Metazoa > Mollusca > Gastropoda > Patellidae > Patella > Patella pellucida. Next base: position 56,924,020 of record OU795044.1, read on the forward strand.
TGTTGTCTACTACCAGGTGCAATTGTTAGCCTTAGGTAGTCGATTTCCCGTAGTAAATCTTTTTTCAGATGGACTGTAAAGAAGTGGAAGACTGTTAGCTGTTTGTGGTTTATCATGATCTTTGCATTGATCATTGATTTTAATTATCGTGTGTTCTTTTTATCCTTTTATTGTGTCATTTTCGTCAAGACTAACTTTTAGACAATTCCAAAATTAGCCATAAGTCCTTCTTCAATTTCGTTTCTGCCACTGTACTAGTGTCCGACTTGCTGCCCTTCTTTACTTAGGGATAAAAGAGACTGGTATGGTGTGAAAGACTTTTTCAAAACAAACTTTGCGGACATATTTCATTGCAAATGTATATTCTATTGTGTATGTAACTTAACTTCAACTTAAATTATTAATAACAGTATTATACTCAACATATTGTAAACGTCGGATGTGACGTCTTTCTATTGTTTTTATTTGTGTATATATATATATAACGCTATCATATTAAAAAAGTCTGAGGAGGTTCCGATGGAACTGAAAGCGCTAACTTGAAATATGTAGTTTGTTTTCTTTTCAAACAAGAAAACAAACTACATATTTCAAGTTAATTTTGATTATAATAGTATATTGTATATAAGAGACGTTATATTATTATAATCAAAATGGTATAAAAACTATTATCTCTTTAATACTGTCCCAGAATGTTCTATACAATTCTACAGAAAGTCCGTTTAAGCCAGGAGATTTATTCAGTTTCATATGGTGTATCGCGTCAGTACACTCATCTGTTGTTATTTCGCCATCGCATCTTAAATAATCTTCGGCTTTGCTCTTTGTTTTAACTTCGTTTCATTTACATATTTCATTGATGATGTTTTGTCTGGTTTTTGAGAAGTATACAATACTTTGTAACAGTTTCTTATTTCATTCAATATCGTACTTTGATCTTTAATAATTTCACCCTTATTATTTGATAAACTATTTATTGATTTCCTTAGTTATTTTGTTCTCCTAGTTCCAGCCATTTTTCCCTGGCTCTGATTTTTGCTCCTTTTATTCTTTGTTCGTATAATTTTTGTATCTCTAATTCGATTTTAAGTATATCAGAGTTAATATTTTGATTGTCGGTTATATTTATATTTTTTTTCTAATTCATTTTCGAGATCCTTTAATTCATTTCTAGATTTCTTATTTTTAGCTTTACAATAGCTTATTGTTTTTTTCTCTTATTTCTATTTTCATACAGTCCCAGATTGAACTGCAGTAATAAATCGATCCTACTATATATTGTGACTGGTCATTTCTACGCAATGTAAATTGTTGTTTTTCTTTATTTAGAGTTCTCCAAATATCAATCAATTTATGATCTTTTAATATATCTTTTACAATTTTGGAAGGTTTAGCAACTACTCCCGATTGTTTATTTTTCCTATCCTGTGTTGCTAAAGTATCGTTAAAGTCGCCACCTACAATTAAAATTCCCTTTGAATTTTGTTTTATTATCTTATTTATTTTTAAAAAAAATGTATTTCTAGTTTTCTTTTGATATGGTGCATAAACACATATTAATGTGAATATAATATCCTCAAATTTAATATTTAATAATATAAATCTTCCTTCATTATCCGTATATTTATCTATAAATTCAAAATTGACTGAATTCTTGATTATTATTGCAACTCCTCTACTAGCATTGGAACCGTGGCTATAGAACCCTACAAAACCAGTATCCCTTTCTAGATTGCAACTTAAAACATTGTCTAGGTGTGTTTCTTGCAGAAAAGCAATTAAACATTTGTGGTGTCTTAACCATTCTATAACTCTTTCATATTTGTCAAGCTTTTTAATACCATTAACATTAATGGTACACAAGGTTAATTTATTCATCATGTATCTGAATATATAAATGGGTTAAAAATGTTATTTTGGTTATTTAGATGGCAATGTTTTATGTTTCTTTCTAGATAGTATATTGATGAATCACAGTTAATTATTTTTTGAAGATAATCGAATATACAACCGATAACTTGACATAGAATTGGAAAAGCTGTCAGGTTATATCTATTTTTTTAAAAGATAATTCTATTGCATGAAATTTTTAGAACGGATAAACATTGTATAATTCATTTTTGGGGGTGTGTGGGTGTGGGGGGGGGTGTATGATTCGGTTTAGACTTATCATTCCTCTGGTTTGGTGTACTATTAATATAATTAGTTATATCACTTTGTTGAGGAATTGTCACTTTCTTTTTAGCTTATTTTCTTTTCCTGATGTCTGTGTTTGATTACCTCGTATATACTGATGATTTTCTTGATCTTGTTATTCTGGACATCTCATTCTCATTGATTTTATATTATTTATTCTCCTGTTCTCCTGTTTCGTAACTAAGCTATGCCGTAGCGTCATTGTCTCGTATCTTATATTATTATAATCAAATGGTCTGACATATTTACACTGATCTATCCATTATATTATATTATTATAATCAAAATGGTCTGAAGAGGTTCAAGAGAACTGAAAACGTTCACCATAAACATGTGTTTATTTCTTTTTTCAACGTAATTTTATTTATATTTCTCTGGGAGTAGTCCAAAGAAACTTTTTTGTATATATATATATATATATATTGTAAAAACCATTAAAGAAATTGTATTTAAATGCCTACATGTTTCGCCGTTAGGTTTTCAAGGCAATAATGGATAATGGCGTTACGTCATTGTGTAGCGTCATTATGGAGAGATGGTTACAATCATTTTACATGTAAATTAAAATGAAACAATATCACTGGTTGAGTTTGGGTTTAAATTTGTTTATAAAATACTCTTCTTTAACTGTTAATTTTGTGATATTATTATCAGACAGTTTATAAAATTATGGGAAAATATGAAAATGTGGCGATTTATTTTTAGCGAACACCGCAATATGCCCACTTAATGTGATTTTGCGGTATATTTCCTCTTTTATATGCTGTTTATGTACTGTCACACGCTTCCGTAATTCATTTGTGGATCCAATTTACAATTCATTACATCCAAGACATGTAATTACATTTTTTTAAACTATATTTTATTCAATAAGAATAGGATTGGGGAACAGGCTAGGCCTTTATCACCCCTCTCCCTTTAAGAAAACATTATAATTACAATTGGTTTATTTAAATACATGTATTTAGTCGAAACTATTTATATTGTGTTATTATCTAATAATTAATACACTTCTAAAATTATACAATAATATTTACAAATAAAATGCCTTTTTGATATACATTATAACTAATCTTGGTTTAAGGCCTGTAAGGATATAAATACAATTACAATTGTTTTACTTAAACACATGTCTATAGTCGAAATTATTCATATTATGTTATTAATTTATACAATTCTGAAAGTATACCATACTATTTTCAAATAAAACGGTTGTTTGATATACATTATAAATAAACTTGATTTAAGGCCTGAAAGGATGTAAATATTTAAACAGAATCGAAAGATGGTAATGATAAATGACGATTACAGTTCTTAAAATCTATTACTTAATTCTATAAAGTTTTGCACTTCGGAAAATATTAATATTTTGGTCAAGTGAAATATCCGTAGAACCATGCAATAAAAAAATTTGTGTTGATGTATTCTGTTGTTAATGTGTGTATGGTTGTATTTCGTGCTTCTGAATATAAGAGACATATAAGCAGAAAGTGATAAGGATCTTCAAAATCGTGTCCATATCGGCAGGTTGGAGAGTCAGTTATGTGTCTTAAAAATGCATGTCCATTTAGATCACTGTTTGATAAACGGAGTCTTGAATGAATGAGTTGAACTTTTCTTTTACCGATATGGTAATACGGAGGTACCAAGTGATCATGCATTGCGAGTTTTTGTTTAAAAATGAATAAAGCATCTGAATTACGTATTGAAAGATCTAGATTGTTCCAAAGTCGTGTAGTTGAAGGAAAAAAAAAAGTATAAAATAGATCAGTTTTACAAGAATAGTATGGTAGGTTTTTATCATTTCTTAATGAATATTTACTTTGTTTTTTATTTAGATTGTCATAAAGGTAATCAGGGGCTAAGTGGTTTATTATTTTATATAAATATATCAACTTATGTCTTTCGCGACGTTGTTTTAAAGGCAAAATTCCGACTTCTTTATATAGCAAATCATGGCTAGTTCCCTTCACAGCGCCACATATTGTGCGTAAAGCATCTAATTGTAATTGTTCTAACTGGTTAGCTAAGTAATCAGTGCACCCATCCCAGATAATGTCAGCATAGTTAAAATGTGGTAAAATATAGGAAGTATATATTGTTTTAAGTGATTTCCGTCCTAGCCGGTACTTGAGTGATCTTAAGCAGTTTATAAATTTTGACACTTTATTACACAGATTTTCTATATGTATGTTCCATTTAAGATTGTTTTGAAAAATGAGCCCCAAATGTTTGTGGTGAGATACTTCATTTATTTTAACCGTGTTCATACAAAGAGGAATCGAATCGTGCTTAGATGTTGTTGATATTGTTAATGTTTCAGTTTTTTTTCAGGATTAAAGGAAACTAGCCATGTTTCAGCCCATGTGTATATTCTCTCAATATCTGAATTTAAAATTTGAGCACCTTCTGTAGGATCTTTAATCAGCATATATAAAGATTTATCATCCGCAAATAATTTTATATTTGACTGTAATTTCTCAACAATATCATTTATGTAGATCAGAAAAAGTAAAGGACCGAGAACTGAGCCCTGCGGAACCCCAGCCTTGACAACTGAGGTACCAGAGGAGGCATTTTCGACAACGACACACTGTGTTCTATTAGTTAAATAGCATTGAAGCCACTACAATAAGCCTCCTCTAATACCAACAGCGTCCAGCTTTCGACAAAGACCGGCATGCCAGACCCTATCGAAAGCCTTGCTGATGTCACAGAACACAATTCTCACATAGTGCCCATCATCTATCGCTTTTGAAAAAAATGGTTTATGTCTGTAAGTTGATTTATAGTTGAGTCTCCTTTCATAAAACCACTTTGGAATTGTGTTAGTAGTGAATTGTCGCGCAGGAAGTTAAAAATATGCTTGTGTATGCATTTAAAAATTTTAGAGACTAAACTTAACAATGAGACCGGTCTATAGTTCGAACAATCAGATTTACTGCCTTTTATATGGAGAGCCAAAACGTTCGCATGTTTCCAAATTTGGGGAAAAGATCTAGTATTTAGTGAAAGATTAAAAAGAGAACAAAGTGGAATAGAAATTTCTTCAGCAATTGATTTAAGTAATTTACCACTAATATTATCGGGACCAGAAGACTTTGATATATCAATACAACTAAGCATATCTTTAACTTCCTTTGGGTGTAATGCCAGTTCTTTTATTGAATTCTCTTTGTGACTAGGACAAGGCAGAGGGTGATTAGTATCGTTCAATTCAGTCTGGATTATAAAAAATGTGTTCAACGCCTCTGCTTTGTCCCGTGGTGTAAAAGCCGTGGTGTTGTTGTTGTAAGTGTTGAGTGGTGGGATAGTGTGATGTGATGACCCGTTTTCTTTTACAAACAAGTTGACAAGTTTCCAACATGATTTAGAGACAAAATTTAAATCGTTGTTTATGTTTTGATCTATTTTTTCGTAATAGTTACGTTTACAATTTCTTATTAAACAAATGTTATTATTTCTTATTAATTATATATACTACGTATGTGACAGAGCATGTCATACTATTATTTATTTTAAATGAAAAATTATTAAAGTTAAAAGAATTGCCTTCAATCAAGTATTCGCACGTTCCACAGTTTCCTCGTCGACATTTTGTTACCGTGTACTCTGTTTCAACACTATCATATTTTTCTCTTGTCAGCATCTTTTTAAAGCTAGGTGGTTGACGCTTTGAAGGAATGAACTTTGTTTCATTAAGGATTTTGCTCATTCGTTCACTACGTCTCAGTAGAGCAAAGTCATCCCGGAGTACATTGTTCATATTTGGGTTTCGAGGATTGTACGTGGAGATGTATGGTATATACTTTTCTTTTGTTATTTTTGGTCTCACTGCTCTAAAATCTAAAATATCAAATGCCTTCGCCCACTTTACACCGTCATTGATTAAAGTCAATGGGTATTTACGGTCATGTAGAAAGGTTCGTAATTCTGATAATCTTAAGTTCCAAAGTTAAAGGATTTGAGACGAGTGTGCAGATTCGCCTTCCAATATTGTAAGGCAATGCTTTTTGTGGTATGACTCGGATGAAAGATTCAAATATTGTTTTGTGTCCGTACTTTTGTAAAAAAATATCTGTTTCTATTTTATTATCATCAGCTTTTAGCACCATTAGATCCAAACATAATATTTTTTTGGCGCTTGTTTCAACGGTAAATTGTATTTTTGGGTGTATGCTAATTAGAATTTCACTAAAGATGGATAATTGATCTAGATTTTTTAGCCAAATAAAAAAACAATCATCAAAGTATATTCTTGTTTCAAGGTCAAATGCTATCTCAACTTTTTCCGCAATTTCAAATTCTAGATAGCCCAAAACCAATGTTGCGTAACAGGGGGCGCATTTAGTTCCCATGGCAGTGCCAACTAGCTGTTTATCAAATTTTGCATCGAAAAAGAAACAGTTATTTTCAAGTACGAACTTCAAACTACATAATATAAAATCTTTTGTGAAACGTTCATGGAGATCTTGTGGGAATTTATCTACCCAGAATTCAATAGCTGTTAATCCTAAATCAAATGTAATATTTGAGTAGAGGTTTGTGACATCGGTCATTTTCTGCGACCGATGGCGGAAGCTGGTTTAGAAAATCAACACTATCTCTAATATTTCTTCTTACCCTAAGTACATATGGTCGTAACAGTAAATCTAAAAGGTGACTTAGACGATGGGTTTCACAGGAAGGCCCGGCAATAATAGGGCGTAATTTCAGAACCTTTGGTCTTTCCATCGTAATGTAATCACTGTTCTGTTTTTCGCATGATTCACTTATCTCTTTGCTCTTGTGGAGTTTGGGTAATCCATACAAACTGCTTGGTTTCACGTCAAATGATATTTCGTCATCTTCAAGGATTCTTGAAAATGAATTGACAAGTTTTCGGAGCCTTTTCATATTGTCCTCCATTGTGTTTCTTGGCAATTCTAGGTAAAAGTAGGGATATTTGATTTTTAAGTGTTATTAAAGTTACCTAATGAAACTGACGAAGAAACAAATGACAAAATGAAATGAAGTTCACATTTATCGATTTATTCCAAATGATCGTTAGACTAAGTAAGGCACAGGCTGACCATAAAAGGGTAAAATGATACCCGGGGTCAAACAGCAAAGTTACCACAGCATCACAACAAAGTCAATAATGGGTAAATCCTCCTCTGTTTGCCAAACAAGCATTGATCCGACGTGGCATACTCCTAATCAGACGTCTAAGGTCATTTTGGTCCAGATTGTCCCATTCCTGTTGCAACACAGCAGCAAGTTCTTGGACATTGGCAGTACGTTGTTGACGTTGACGTAACCTCTGTCCAAGCATGTCCCAGGCATGCTCGATGGGGGGGGGGGGGTCGGGACTCAGAGCTGGCCAAGGTAATGGGGGTAATGTTCTGTTGTTGGAGGTAACCTGTAACGATCTTGGCCCTGTGACATTTTGTATTGTCATCCTGGAAGGTGAAACGGCGGCCATGACGTCGTGCGAACAGCACAACATGGACTGCCTATATGTTGTCCCGGTAGTACTGGCCTGTAACACGCCCTGAAAATCATGTAAAGCCGTTCTTTCAGCAACAATGATGCCTCCCCGTACCATAACAGACCCCCCCCCCAAAAAAAAAAAAAAAAAATCGATCATGTCTGATGACGTTAACGTCTTGGAAGCGCTCGTTTCGACGACGCCACACCCTCCTACGTCTGTCCAAAAAAATCAACAGTGAACCTTGACTCATCTGAAAACATCACATTGCTCCAGCGACGATTATCCCAGTGTTGACGATCCCTACACCAACGACGTATTGCCTGAATGTGATAATCTCTCAAACAAAGGATCACGCGAGGACGTCGGGCTCGATGGTGACCCCTATGCAGTCGATTCCGAATCGTCTGGCCACTCACTCTCACACCAGTGTCTGTTTGAAGACGAGCGCAAATCTGATTTGCTGTGATGACACGATTTCTCAAGGCCAAGGTACGGATAAATCGATCCTGGACCTGAACTGTCGGCCTTGGTCGACATGAGCGTGGTCTGCCCTGTACAGATTGTGTATCACGGTATCTGGACCATAGACTGCTTATGACAGACTGAGAAACATTCATCGTCCCCGCCACAACCGCCTGTGTTGTGCCGATCTGTAGCATGCCAAGGGCACATAACCTTTCACTTTCATCTTCGGTAAGCCGACGCACATCAAAAATTGTTTTCTTGCCACTAAACAATTAAAACTGATGTTTCCACCCTGGATTTCATTGCCACAATGACTGTAACATTCAAATTCAGAGTCGTGCAAATCTTGGGTTGGACCCCAATGATGATTCCAAGCATCATCTGCATTCCATGCGGTTGCTATTGCTACGTTTGGGCTCACATGTTACTTCTGTTAAGGAATTTTTTCGTAGTCATTTGCATATTTTAGTATTATGCCACCAAAATCAAATATCCCCTACTTTTTTTGAATAGTATTTATATATATATATTCAAAGTAGCCATGAAAGATAGAGGTAAACCTACACCATGGCAGACGACTAAAACATGTTAACATCATGACAGATAGAGTAAACCTTTAATACACCCTCCAGTGTACACATTACAATCAACGGGAACGAGAAAAGGCGACATAAAAATGTTGATGTCAAATAATTTGTGTCTTTCTTATTTAAATAAAGAGGTTAAAGTTGTTTATATTTTAATCATATTACGGTGGGTGATTATAAATAGAATAGTGAATATTTACCTCTACAGTATCCACCGATACATAGATCATAATAGTCACACTCACGGTCTGTCCCACATGGTTCTAAAAATATAAGTAATACACATCATTATATATGACAATATGAATGAAATAAAACGAACAATCCAAACCATTAGACACAATTCGAAGTCCTAAATAACAGTATAGGCAAAATAGTGTAATCTGGCAAATAGTGTAATCAGCATATGGACTGTTCACATCAACTTATTAAACGAATTAGATTTAACGATGTCTAGAAATATTATCGATAATATATATAAATAGACAGGGTTGGTATAATTGGCCCATAGTCTATATTATATATATAAATATTCAGGGTTTATAAAAATGACCCAGTGTCTATAATATATATAAATAGCCAGGGTTGGTATAATTAACCACTGTCTTTAATATATATAAATAGCCAGGGTTGGTATACTTGACCCACTGTATATAAAATAAATCATATTTACTGAGACAAACACCACCTTTACAAGTACCACGGCCATACAAGCAAGATTCACCATCAGTCTTTTTATCACAGCCAATTATATCTATAATAAAGATAATTAACAATAAACAACTGTGCTTTCATAACATAAAAGGCTACCATTATCTGGTAGACAAATCATCCAGCATAGAATAATGTCATCAAGTGTACTATCTGTGAACAGTTTAAACATACACTGCTAAACACGAGGTATCGGTCACTGGCATACGAATGAACCAAGTATTGATGTGTTATAAAACAACATAATATTTATCTATATTATACTTACGCCAGCACGTGTCATTTAAACATTTAGTGTATCTACCAATACAGAAGCTATCATCACCCCCACATCGTTCACCTGAAACAATACAATATGCTTTATTTACAGCAACTTACAGGTTCTCCCAACAGGTCGGTACAACTCCAATTCTTCAATACAGCTAATTTTCTTTGTGCTATTATTGATAACAGTCCAGTTTTCACAGAGAGTAGATAATTAGTGTATATCAAATACCAGAATAGACCCCAAATACTAATCGGTCGTAAAATCAATCAGTGCAGTTGGTCGCAATATAACAGCAGTCGGTATCAATATAAGTGTTCATTGCACACGTCACGCTACTCACGCAAACATTTAGTATAAAATAACTTTGTCAACTTATCATGTTCGAAAAAAATGTTTTTCACACCATGGCAAAAAAAAGTCGGTCTCAAACAAAGTTCTCATGCAGTCGGTCTTAGATTAAATAAATTAGTGGTGTGTTTTCTGACCATCTGAATTCTGCAAAATCTCTCCAGGGCATTTCAGAGACCAAGTTAGCGCCCCGTTGAGATAAAGTGACCTCAGGCCTAGTCCTCAAAAACTAAAAGCTCAGTTTCATATTATTAGTTCTAACGAGAATTTGGTTCCATTTGCCATGACATTGACTAAACTTTTCAGGCCCGGTGTCCAAAAAATTAAAATCTCGGTTACACATCTGAATTTATTTTGCGCTTGCGGCGCTCCATTCTATTATAACATCACTCTTCCTCTCCTCTCCTCTCCTCTGTTGTCTTATACTGTCTCAGCACCATCATATTCACGGTTATAGTGAACTGTACGGTTATATTACTAGAACCACTGGTGTGTGGGTCGTCGGGTGTCAGACTATACAAAGTTATGTCAACTCTTGCAAAACATGCGGAATTTCTGGTCCTCTCGTCCACATGATTTTCTCCCAGCAATGACCTCAAATGCCAGGATATTGACTAACTTTTTCAAAATTTCTCAGGGTTGCTCAGTGTTATAGGCACAATCATATATGGCATTAACTTTATGTCAACTTAAATAAAACTGCTTCCCAGCGAGACAACGATCGGCGAACAACTATATCATCAATCAATACTATCTATGTTCTATCGGGACGCTTAACGTTATAGTTAGTATTTTGTTGTCAAACATTTGGGGTGGGATTGTGGCTGGAGCCCTAGATTTGGAACCGACCTTACCCACCACCTATTTCCAGCTTTTGGATCCACTACAGCCCATGACCCATAGACAACTAGGCTCCTGACGCGTCAATTTCTTGTTATTTCTCCCCTAGAAGACTCGTACCCACACAATACACAAACATTACAATGACGACGTCGAAGTGATATAGGAGCGAAATTTTAGTGTGAACTTTGCAACCGAGTTGGGAATTTTAGAGCCAACGGACACGCCATTTGAGCAGTGAACGCGTGATCAGAGCGTACCATCGTCCTTGACCTTTAACATTACCGGAAGTGCCGTTGTTTACGTTCACGAAATGAGATATACCAAATGTAACTTTGCTAAATTTCCCTTCTTTCGATATTCACCAGGATGGAGTTGTACCCAGATGGAAGAAGTGGCTTGAAAGGTTTTACCGTATGTTCATCGCGATGGATATTAACGATGACTGCAAAAGAAAACGAGCCATTTTGCTTCATTACGCTGGTCCCGATGTTGACGAAATTTTCGACACACTTGAAAATACAGGTCAAGACAATGAATATGATATAGCAGTCACAAAATTGAATCAATACTTCATTCCAAAGACATGCCTTGCATATGAAGTTTGCAACTTTCGTCGTAATCAATTCAGGGTTGATAGAACTTGAAATTACCATAAACATGATACAATTAACGAAGATAAGCCTATGTGTAATAAATGTGGAACACCCAGCAGCCATAATACCAGCCCTGCAAGAGGAAAACAATGTCGTCACTGTGGAAGAGAAACCCTGTCTCTATCGTTTGTAATAGCCGAACTGCTTATAAACAGCAATCAGGTCATATTCATGGTTTGTCTGCGGACGTTAAATTAAGCTATTGCACACACATATTCATAGCCTCGATGATAACGATAATGGTACTGATGGTGATGAAGAATATTTGTTAGCAATTGATGGTAAATCGATACATACAACAAAGCCGTATCGTGATGTTAATATTAGCAACACAAAAGTACCAATGGTTATTCCAGTTAGTTTAAACATATTTTATTGACAAATATCAAAAGGATTGAGCACAAGTTTCAAAAACTTAGAAAAGCCCTTTCCATACATATAAATAATAGACAAAATTTAATACAAACAAGATTGCGGAATAGTATATACAATAATAAATAAATTATAAGTAATATATGTAAGATCAGATGAATTATATTGTAAAGCTCTATATAAAATAAGTAAAGGGGCGATAAAGAGAATACAAAATTATTTTTAAAATTATATCGCAATATCACTGTTATACATTTTGTTCAATATATTTAAACATTGAAAAATAAGGTTTAATAAATTGGATATAATTGAACTGTTGCATGTATAAAATGACTTGCTACATAATTCTAAACAATCGAGTTTATAATTATGCTCCCTTGATGCCCATACGAACGAAAATTCCAGTTCATCTTTCAACACCATTGATGAACCATCTTACCAACAAATAAAGCGCCATTCCACAGTAAAATTGGAACTAAAGAGTAATCACTCTACCTGTCAAATTCAGAGACAAGCTTACAGAGGCTTCATTCTACGTCGTCAAACAAGCTCGATGTAACCTGTTAGGTTATAAGACAGCTGTATATCTTGTGTTGGTGTATATTGAACCTAAATCAGTCAACACGGTGAATGAGTAACCAGAACTGAAAACAATTCTGCTCGAATACGAAAACATCTTCAAGGGGTTTGGAAGTATTAAAGGCAAGAATGTTGCCCTTCACATTGACAAAGATGAGGTCCAAAACAACAACGTCGCAGATGTATTCCGTTTCATGTACGTAAAGAAGTCGAAGCTAAATTAAAACGGAGTAAAATCACTCGACATAATCGAAATGGTAAATGGTCCTACACCGTGGATACATCAGGTTGTTGTAGTCCCAAAGACAATTGGTGTTGGCCTAAGAAGCACTGGTGGTGTAGTCCCAAAGACAATTGGTGTTGGCCTAAGAAGCACTGGTGGTGTTTCCAAGAAATCTGGTGTTTGAATATGCATTGATATGAGAGAAGCCGATTAAGCGATTAAACGAGAAAAACATCCGATGCTTACCAACAGTGGCCTTATTTCTGACCTTAATGGAAGTAAAATTTGTTCTAAGTGCGGTCTCACGAACGCATACCCCCAGCGAATTAGTTGAAGAGAGTAAATAAATCACAACGTTTACCACTCATGCTGGTCTTCGTCGATACACACGACTACCTTTTCGTGTGAATGCAGCTTCAGAAGTCTTCGAAAGTGCTGTCAGTGAAATATTGGCCGATGCACCTCTTAATCTATCCGAGGACATCATCATATTTGGAAAGGGTCAGAATGAACACAATCGCAACCTCAGAACCGCTGTGCAGAAATTGGAATCAACAGGAGTAAATCTCAACAAGGCCAAATCCGTATTCAGAACAGACAGAATATTATTTCATGGTCATATCTTCGATGGAAACGGAATCTCAGCTGATCCGAAGAAGAACGATTCCATCATTAACGCTAAACAGCCAAATAATGTCAGCGAATGGAAAACACTACTCGGGATGGCACAGTATGTTTCTAGATTCATACTTTATTACGCCTCGCTTACTGAGCCTCCACGAATCAATTGGAAACAAATTTAACAAGTTACTTCGTCATGACCTATTTTAATCGTGGATGCTAGTCCAGTTGGATTATCTGCCCTATTATCCCAAAGAAGGCAAAATAGTTAACTATATTAGTAGAGCATCAACAGGCGCCGAACAACGCTACTCACATACTTAACCAGAGATGCTTGCTGGCGCATGGGCTGTAGAACATTATCACAGAAGATGATAACAATTGTGAAAGAATCAAAATATAAAATTAAAAACTGTTTAAATATGAAACAACCAACACATTTTCATTGTGTAATGACAATACTTTAATTTCTAATGAGATGTTCAGTTTATTTTATTGGGTGAATTACAAACAGAAGATCATAAAAGTCCTTTCAGAATTTATTAATTTGAGTTTTACATTTTGATAATTAATTTTAGGAAACAAGTTTCTATCCAAAATTAGGAGGATTGTCGTGTCGCGACCCCTGGTTTGATCCGTGGTTTGATTTCATGATAATATTATTGTAGAGAGTTATCTCCCTAATTGTAGCACGCGGGTTTTAGATTATAAACATGAGGCTGCCTACAAACCGTCTTGTTATTTTTCCCCTAGAAGACTCGTACCCACACAATACACACACATTAAAATAAAACTGAAGTGACTGTGTTGAATCTTCTTAGTTCGAAAACATTTGACTTTATATTCTTTTTTTAAAACCCCGTATTATGTAAACTATTTTTTAGCAGCCACATTGAACATGTGAAACTTCTTTAATTAATTCACTTTCAATAGCGAAGTTGTTTTTTTTCTGGGCCATTTTTTATAGTCATTAAGGTCATTATATAAATCCAAACATGAACTGGTTATATGATTATGACTTGTGAAATTATATAATATTGTAAGACAACATACCCTTTACAGGACAATCGTTAATCACGCCATCTGTCTCTTTACTACATACACTATCTAAAGTATAAAACATATATAAACTAAATATATACTAAAATTATAAACTAAATATATAATAAAAGTATAAAACATATAAACTAGTGACCAAAAGAAACGATACCAACTTTTCTTTCCAATTATTTTTTTTTCTAAGTGAAATTTTTAGTATGGAAACATGCCAATTCGTATTGAACATCCCTATCACAGCATAGTCCATAAAAATATCGGGAACAATTGATCACTTTAGGGAAAAAACGTAAATTTCGTGAAAGTGACATTTCCCACGGCTGATCAGACACGTTGATATCCCAGCAACAAACAGAACACAACATATGCCACGTATGACCGCCATGGAGAGAGGGAGAGAGAGCGCCGTTGGAATGGTTAAAAAGGAGCGTCAGATGTCGACGTCGCCAGAAGGTTGGGCTGCGCACGAATCACTATCACCAGGTTGATGCAGCGGTTCCGTCTTGCAGGTCATACGTCAGATAGGCCCAGGAGTAAAAGACCACGAGTAGCCACGCCCCGTGAGGATCGTTACATCCGAGTATTACACCTGAGGAACCACACCGTTACAGCGACATCCATGGCGGCGACAGCACCGGGACACAGGATTAGTCGACAAACCGTCTACAGGAAACACAGGATTAGTCGCCAAACCGTCTACAGGAGACTACGGCAGTATGGTATCCGGCCACGTTACCCCTACCGCGGACCGCCCCTGACGCCTCGACACCGGCACGACAAACTGATATGGTCCAGGCGAGTTCGACGTTGGCAACGGCGGGACTGGACACGTGTTATGTTCTCTGATGAGAGCAGGTTCCTCGTGTTCCGAAACAATGGACGACAGCTTGTATACCAAAGAGTTGGTGAACGTTTGGCGCCTAACTGTGTCCTATAGGTTCGACCATTAGGAGGTGGGGGGTAAATGGTTTGGGGTGGCATATGTGGTGACGCCATCAGTCCGCAGGCGTGTTCTGGCATGTATTGATGCTCACGGTGGAAATACCCGTTACTGACTTGACTTTTAGACATGTGGTGTGTCATTTCCCGTTGTTTCTGTGATCAGTGTTCTAACGAAATGTTTATTTTTCACCCCCACCGATCTTTAACGGCACGCATATGTATTGTACCGATTTGATTGAAATGATTGTGTGTACAGATGTTGTGAAAGGATTTCTCAAAAGAATAACACTAAACCTAAACTTCTGCTTTGTTTAGATTTTCTTTTCTATCGATGCAAACAGGTGGTATCGTTTCTTTTGGACACTAGTTTACATATATAGTAAAAGGATTTCGTTAAAGCTACTAATCTCATCAAAATTCTAATCAATTTAAATCATAACCACAGTCATCAAATGTAATGATACCAAATGTAAAACATGTTCAATCATAGTTAAGGGTTCACCCATACATATTACGGACAATCTTATATTTCATGTAAAACAACCGATTATATTATTTATTTTACAATTTGTCTCGGCTATAAGGGTAGATGTATTGTAAAGACAATACATATGCTCAAATTAAACAGACATTATGCAAGAGCTAAATGTGCCTTTTGCAGGTATGTCTTTAAGCCTGAAATTATTAATTAACTTATCCAGACCATACACAACTATCGATGTCAACGCTTGCCTGTGATATCTATTTGATTATGATCCGATTTGCTGCTCAAATTTCATTCATGATTTAAATTGTTCTGACTTTAGTAATGATGATTGAGGCTAGGCCGTAATTTCAATCGATTAATTTTCAATTCATAGTGGATCAATTTAACTAAAATTTTCAAGAAATATTCTTTACATTTGTTTTCAACTCTTATATCTCCATACGCTCACACCAGCGCTCGAAACCACAGCCGCAAGCCATTATTTTGTTGCAATTTGATACTTACCTTGGTCTTCACATCTACCATTATAACACTCCTCGTTCTTCTTACAGGCTATACCACCACAATCGGCAGCTGAAAAATACAACACACATTTACTGGTTAGACGATTGATAACATAGTTCAAGATTTTAATATATTTAACAAAGTCACATGTAGATACTGTCGTATTTACCTATTTGACCGTTATTTGAAATTTGACAAAACAATGCACAGTTTATATGACGGAATATTGTTCAATTTGTACGGAAACTTACAACATTTAATAAAATTATGTAATTAACAGAAGACTAGGTATCTTACCATTATCCATACATCTGTAATAAAAACACTGATAATCCTGACCACGAGCTTCACAGTCGGTCACGTTACAAACATTCCCTGTAAAATAATATTATAATATAGTTAAGATAAACATTAATTATCTGATAATTGATCAGATCTCTTATATCAGTACGTGTACACGTGATTCACCAGCTGGTACGGTGATCATTCTAGAGAGACACAAATCATAATATCAAACACTTTTACATTGTTCACATAAATATTTCACATTCAATCTAAAATAATTAGTTTTTGTCCTTCTTGTTTCTAATATATTTATTTGATAGTTTACCACGGTTACCGTCACTGGCAAGTTTAAATCTATAGTTAGGTCAAATTATAGTTAACATGTAAATATGATATACTTACTCTCTCTTACTTGTTTTGTGACTTCTGAAATAGAGACAAAATCCATGACAACGTGACATCCATGAATTATTTTATAGTAAAAATGAAAATATTTTTTCTTACTATCTTTAATTGTGGTTCGGCTGCTCTTTTCTGAATCTCTGTAAACTATTGTGTTATTTCAGTTGAAACCGTCATTTGAAAATGACTAATAATTCGATGAGTGATTAGAATTGTATTTATTTCAAGTAAATACTTAATAAAGATAACTACATGTGAATATGCGTTTTCAGAATTTCAGATGCAATTATAAGACAAATAAACCCGTAAAGCGTGGCAATCTGATTCGAAAGGAAAATTTCATCATACCACATTTGCTCCCCCCATCCCCCCAACACACACCCACACCACTCCTGGACATGGCGGTTCGATACCTGTCAATATCGACAGGAACCGAGATCAGTGTGATATAAACCTTGTATTTAAGTTTCGTCAAAAATCGTATCAAATACAAAATAATGAACGGATGACAATATATATATGGGTGGGCCTATAAAAACCAATAACCATGACAGAGCTAAAAATGGCAAGAAGCAAAGAAGTTCCACATGAAACGGAATCTAATATTAAAGATACCAATGGGTAATTCCATTTGTCAATTCATAGCTTTCAAACTTGTATGCTTTGCAGAGTGCATATATATACAGTGTATCAATGTTAAGTCAATGAGTCGGTCCCCTATATTTACTAGGTTTTCAAATCGCTTAAAAGAGATAACTCTATTGTTCATTTTATTAACATAAACACTGTGTATAAATATCAAGCTAATCGAATTAGGTCTCTATTAAAAATATTAGTATGTCCACAATATGTGACGGACAGACAGGCAGTCGGGTGATCCCCAGAATTCATCTAAAGATCACACTATACATAAATCCCCCATTTGGAAAACAATGTGCATTGTGGGAGAGAGCTGAGCAAACTAACGAAGAGCGACTATTGCTTTGCATGGGATTTCTCTGACCAAATTTCGAAAAACGCCGATTTTACGTTAATTTTAGTGATGGGTTATATTTCATATGATGGGATAGAGACATACTAATTTAAATTTCTTTGTTCTTAATTTTTAGTTCTTAACAAGCTAGAAAGAGTCTTGTTGTACAATATGCATAATTCATCTACGTCACATGGTGGATCATTAAGTAGGTCTGAGGATTTCAGGTCAGCAATAAAGTCTGATATTTCCATACCTTTAATGTTCCGACACACTCGTTCAATACGTTCATTAGATCTGAATGAGGAAATGATCACATATTTGAATATCAGAAACTGATACATTGGACATGAGATTACATGTTTCGGGAGATATAACCACATCCAGAGTATGGCCATGTTTATGTGCAGGGTTGGATATATGTTGTTGCAGACTAAAGGATTAAAGGAGTTTTCTAGATTTCTGTGTAGCGGAATAAGTTGTGTGTTCATATTGAAAATAAAAGTGTCCAAGGTAAACTGTGTTATCCTTTCTGTGATTACCAATAATAGAGTTTCAAATTCGTCAAAGTTAGTAGCAACAGAAGCATTGTTCTTTTTGGATACCGGTGGTCAAAAAATACAGACAGCATGAACCGCCACGTTATAAGCACTGAATTTTACATGAAATAACTCAAAACAATTGTATTTCCATTAATTGTTATTTATAACTTCTAGGTTTAATCTAAGGTTTAAACTAAGTTTGAAGATTACTGCTAAGCCTCCGCCAGCACGATTGGGTCAATAATTCCGTAAATATATTTGACTCCAATATTAACTCAATAATATTGAAAATGTGTGGGCTATATTGATGTAGAATATGGTCAATAACCATCATTGCGTCAATATATTTAACTGTGAGATCAATATGGATCTGAGTATAGTGGCTAACGGCTAGCGCTCAGAAGAGTTTCTGTAAGTATAGTAACGGAAGATCGATTTAACTCCCTCTCCCTCCCTCTCCCTCTCTCGTAATATCGTTTTAACTCTCTCTCGTAGTGAGGGAAGATCGATTTAATACTCTCCCCTCTCTCTCGTTCACTCTTTCTCACCCTCTATCTCTCTCTCTCTCTCTGTCGTAGTATTAGTAAGGGAATATCGTTTTAACTCTCTCTCGTAGTAAGGGAAGATCGTTTTAATACTCCCTCTCTCTCTCTTTCTCTCTCTGTCGTAGTAAGGGACTGTCGTTTTAACTCTCTCTCGTAGTAAGGGAAGATCGTTGTAATACTCTCTCTCTCTCTCTTACTCCCGCCCTCTCTCTTGTAGTAAGGGAAGGTCGATTTAACTCTCTCGTATAGTAAGGGAAGATCGATTTAACTCACTCCCTCTCTCTCCCTCACTCTGTCTATCTCTCTCTCTCCACCTCTCTCTCTTGTAGTAAGGGACGATCAATTTAACTCTCTCTCTCTCTCGTATAGTAACGTAATGGAAGATCGATTTGTTGCGTTACTTAAATAGAACCTAATTAAGGAATACGAATTAGGAACTAAAAATTAAGAACTAAGAAATACGAATAAAGAACTAAGAATTAAGGAATATGAATTATTTGAAAATTATCTTACCATGACAAAATGCACCCGTAAATCCAGCTGCACATTTACAGCTCGCCGTATCGTAGCCTGTTGGTTCACAAGTTCCCATATTTAAGCAAGGTGTAGGATCACACGGATCAACTAAAAGAACTAAAAATTAAGAAAAAAGAAATGCGAATTAAGAAATACGAGTTAAAAACTTAGAATTAAGAAATAATAATAATAATGTCAATTTCTAGAGCGCCAAATTCATTCATAGGCATGCTCAATGCGCTCTTTAAAAAAGAAGTAAAACCCCACAATTAAATTAGTCTGGATAAGATAGTTTAAACATGTAAGTTTTTAAATGTGATTTAAAACTTGATAGAGTTTACAGTCATGGATATTGATTGACAAACTATTCCAGAGTTTGGGTGCTGAAACACTGAAACTTCCATCTCCAAACTGTTTCAATTTTGATGACGGAATGCATAAAAGGTTGTGATGTTGGGATCTCAAAGTACGGGTAGGCTGACATATAGTTAATAGTTCTGTATGATACAAGGGTTCAGTACCCTGTTAACACAGGTAAGTCAAACACAATTGCCAGCCACCCTGAGCTCCTGGTGACCTGGTGCCGAATTGTCAGCCAACCTGAGTTACTTAGAACAAGCCAACAGTGAGGCTGATGTCCCCCGCCGAAATCCCAAAATAAATAAATAAATAGATATGACACATATTAATTAATTGCACATTTATTTTTTTCAAAAGTATTGAGCAATCAAACTATACACTAAGTATCATCAGAAACTGATACATTGGTATGTTCATTACATCTGAATGAGGAAATGATCACGTATTTGAATATCAGAAACTGATACATTGGTAATGAGATTACATGTTTCGGGAGATATAACCACATCCAGAGTATGGCCATGTTTATGTGTAGGGTTGGATATATGTTGTTGCAGACTAAAGGATTTAAAGAGTTTTCTAAATTTCTGTGTAGCGGAATTAGTTGTGTCTTCATAATGAAAATTAAAATATCCAAGGTAAACTGTGTTATCCTTTTTGTGATTACCAAATAGAGTTTCAAATTCGTCAAAGATAGTAGCAACAGAAGCATTGTTCTTTTTGGAAACCGGTGGTCAAAAAATACAGACAGCATGAACCGCCACGTTATAAGCACTGAATTTTACATGAAATGACTCAAATATAGTTAGTTCAGGGGGACTGCGCCACATATGATTTACAAAAAGGACAAATACAACGACAAGACATCATACTCCGAAACAGCAAACGAAACAAACAATAAAACAACAATTCAAAAAAGAGTGAATGGATCCGGGGGCTAGCCGTAAGCTTCCAAGTTTAAACAACCAATCAGAATTTTTAAGTTGTATAATTGCACAAAACATAATACTAAATACCCCATACAAGCAATGCAAAACAGGAACGTAGAAGAAAGCATACAATGTAAGTGTATTTATGAAGTAATAAAATAATAACAATAAGGGCGATAATCCAAACATGGCTACGTAACTATACAAATTAAACTAAATTAAATTGGATAATTATCCAATATGTACTCGGTTATATACTTATAAGAAATGTTAAACTTGGTATATTGATGAAACGGAAGTTTCGAAATTTCTTTAAATATGCGTAACTGTGTACCACCTTTGGCAGTGCATTTAAAAAACAGGGATTTTATTCGGGAAAGAAACAGTTCTTTGTTGTTACATACGGTCAAAAATCGTAATGCCTGTGAATAGAAAACATTATATAGTGTTGTATCTGGTATGTTACTATAAATTGACGGATATTTTACTACTTCAAAACCGAATTTGTCCGTTTTGTCGAAAATACCAACATTAAATCTATTGTTAATGATATTGATGTCCAGGTCAAGAACAGATGCAATTTGGGTGCCGGAATTTTCTTTATTTAATATTAGTTCAGGGGGATATATTTCACTTTTATATTTATTGAAATTTCCATTATCATTGATGGGTGTTATGTCATCAATGTAACGGAAGGTGTAGTTGAGACTTTTAGCTACTTTGTAATCTGTTTTTCTTTTATGGTCCTGAAAATAGAATTCATATTTATGTAAATGTGCATTTGCCATAAATGGGGCGGGGTCAGTTCCCATTGGTAATCCAATAGTTTGCTGTATTATCTGATGCCCAACCTCAAATATGGCATTGTCAATGAGAAAATGTATTATGTTTTGAAATTTTTCTTGATCAAAAATTACAGTTTCGGCATTGCGAGGTTTTATAATCCATCTAGCATCTTGAGAGTAAATGGCCATCAAGTTTCTGCCTTTTCCGAAAGCTCCATTAAAGGCTTTATCTACAAACCAATCCAAATTATTTTTAAGATCTGCATGTTGGAGCATAGTATACAAAGTAGAAAAATCGAACGTTTCTATTGTTTTTGCATTATCTTTATTATTGATTTTATCTATAGTCTCTACTATAGGTTTATTTTTATCAATAATGAAAAAAACTATTAATACCAGTGTAATTTCGAAGTGTTTTGCACCAAATTGCATGTTGGGTTTGGCATAATTTAAGGCCTTTGGTGATGGTCTGCGCTAGAGGTTTTGTCTGGCAAACACTGGAGGACTCAAAACAATTGTATTTCGATGAACTGTTATTAATAGCTTCTAGGTTTAATCCAAGTTTGAAGATTACTGCTAAGCGTCCGCCAGCACGATTGGGTCTTTGAACTTGATAAATATCGTAGCCATCAGGAGTGAGTTCCGAAATCTTAACATCGTCCCCTGCTTCCTTTAGCCATGTCTCTGATATAAAAACAGGACATCAACATCTTCGAAAAGTAATAAATCAACAATTTCTAGGGTTTTATTGCGACATGATTGATAAATTTAAAACTTAATCTTTCAATGATTTAGATGATTTTACATCTGGTGCTTGATTGACCGAGTTTTGACATGACTGGATTGAACAGTCTAAGGAAACAATTTTATTTACATGTTTAATTTTACCACCTCTAGTTCCTCTAGTTACTTGATATAGCCAGTGGAGTAAGACGTGTATTGTGTCGCCCTCCAGATTAGTCAGCCATGACGAAATAAGTAGTTGTTATTTATAAAGAGATGGCCACTGAAGAAATGTTACATATTTTTCATCAAACGGACGATTCAAACTATGGTGAAAATCAAGCTGTGATACATATGATGGAGTTACTAAAAACTATAAATACCAGGATGAGAAATATTGAAATAAGATTGGCGACAATTGATCATATTGAACATATGTTCACTCATCTTACAAACAAGGTTATTAACAGCCTTTAAGTAAAAAAAGGAAAACGCGGAGAGTATAATCAGTGTGATATCTTGGAATGTTGTCAAAGGTCTATGTGATAAACTTGGGGACGGTTCCTTTGTTGATATGATATCTACATGTGACGTTGTCTGTTTATATGACTGTTGGATAAATACTGATGATCAAAAAGAAATCCCCAATTATCACGCGTATAAAAATTTGTGAGAGACTTAGGTAAAGGTGGTGGAATAGTTATTTTAGTTAAAAATAGAATTGACAAGCTCTGTTCAGTGTTCAGTTGTTGATAATGTTTTTGATACTATTATTGTCCTATAAATAAGTAGTCAGCAAGAGAACGTTTTTATTTGTGCCTGTTATTTTCCACCCTATTATAGTATATATTTTATAATAGATATAATGTTGATTTGTTTATCTATCTAGTAAACACTATTACACTGTTAGAAAAAAATCTGGTAAAATTACAGTAAATTTACTGGCAGCAAAAGTTGCCACTAAATTTACTGTAAATAAACATTTAGCTGTAATATTATATAGTTTCTGTAATTTCACTTTGTATGTAACTTTACCTGAAAGCAGTAAATAGAAAATAACTATGAGTTTGTTTTTTTTTAACTTCGGTCTGTAAATTCACCGCCATAAAGTAAATGGACGGTTACAGTAAGTTTGTTTTTTAACTTCCAAATGTAAATTTACCCAAAAGCAGCAAATGAAAAATTACAGACAAATGTTAAAAAAAACTTGGCTGTAACTTCCGTTAACAAGCCTGGTAAACAACAAGAGAAATTTAATCTCAACTGAATAAGAGGCTTAAACATACCCCGCTTGTTGTTGGTAACCGAAAACATAAGACTTATTCTATTTGGTAGATTAATCATGTAAGCCAACAGAGGTTGAAACCACCGCTGGTCAGTAATAGCGGCGGTGCCAGGCTTTCAAATGTAAGCTTGAGATACTGTCTATTGCAGGCACTGAAACTGCTTTAGAGACAGTACAGCTAACACTGGCCAATCGGTTTAATAAATTAACCGTCTTCAAGTGAGCTTGATAACGAGATAATTCAACCTATGGCCAGAAAGTCAAAACCTTTTTTTATGATATTTTAATCTTAAAATGTTCTTGTGCTAAACCGTATTTGCTACTTTCATTTTATTCGGGAATGCTAGACTATATTTGGATTCAAGTAGAATAACTCTCAAATAATTGTATAATAACCTATTAATTGGCACCGATGGAACCAAAAAAGTGTGCAGAAAACAAACATCTTATAATCTGCATCCTTTACTGTAATTACGAAGAACAGCTAAGCGGTGTTATATGTCCAATCAAGGGAAGTATTTTTGTTAATGTTTTGGTTATGTTTAAAAAA
Source organism: Patella pellucida (assembly GCA_917208275.1). Classification (NCBI taxonomy): domain Eukaryota; kingdom Metazoa; phylum Mollusca; class Gastropoda; family Patellidae; genus Patella; species Patella pellucida. The sequence goes on from OU795044.1 coordinate 56,948,243, forward strand.
TGACGGTATTGTTAGTAGGAAGTTCTCAAGTGCAAAGACTAGGAGAGCATGTCTCAACCAAGCGTAGATTACACAATTGGAATATTCAAGAGTGTGATGTTAAATACGTTGGAAGAAATGGAGGCCTAGAGAATGAATGAATGAAATGGGGTTTAACGTCCTACGCTTAAGCACCTAACCTGGGCTAATTGAAGACGGGCATACGCCACAGTGTGCAATGAGGGAAATTTTGCCCGGGCAGCGGCGCTACGGCCTACTCTTATATCGAATTCCAACTGCCAAGGGATCTTTTACGTGCACTCCAATTTGTACACGGGACCTCGGTTTTTCGTCCCATCCGAACGACTAGGCAGCTGCCCTTGTCAGGCCCTCCTTCTGCATCACTGACAAGGGGAAATCACGCCGGAAAATCGAGATGAACTTTCTCGGCCAATGCAGGGATCGAACACTCAACCTCCAGGCTAGCGAACCAGCGCCTTATCCACTTAGCCACCGTGATCCCGGAGGCCTAGAGAATAGTGGAGGGTTGGGATGGCCTAGTGGTCTAGAGTACCGCGCTTCGACCTCTTGCTGACCGGCCACCTCTGGCTTGCGGCTGTGGTTTCGCGCCCTGGTGTGAGCGTATGTGGCATGGAGATAGGGGCGCCATTTCAACCTCGTGGGTTACCTCTGAGCACTCTGGTTTCCTCCCACTGCTAAAGACCCCTACGCGCAAGCAAATTATTGAAATAAAATTTTAAAAAAAAACCATATTATGTTAGTCCCGAAATGACCTAGTTGTGTTGAGTGGACGTTAACCCCCATTTTTCCTCTCTCTCTCTCAAATTAGGGAATAGTATCAAAGGTAATGCTCCAAGTTACGTGATCGTCCACATGGGTGGGAACGACTCAGACACGCGAGAATATGGGTCAGCTGAACACGCCGTGTTGGAACTAATGCATAAGTTAATACTATAAGTAGCTACTTTGAGGAAACGATAAAACACCAAACTCGAGTTGTACCAGTTGACAGATACAACAAGTTAGTAGCCCTGTTTAACGGTAAATTGAAAAAATCGGTAATGCCATTTCCTACCAAACGGTCTTGCATATTACACGCAATCAACTATTTCTATATACACGGTCTAATATTTAGGCAATATGTTTAATCATTATACTATTAAAAAAAGGAGGGGATATTTGATTTGGGGGGCATATTACTAAAATATGCAAATGGCTACGAAAAAGTCACTATAGAACCTAACAGAAGACACATTTCCAGTTACATGTGACGCCCAAACGCACCAATAGCTATGCTTGGGATCATCATGGGGTCCAAACCAAGATTTCCACGACTCTGACTTTGAATGTTACAGTCATTGTGGCATTGAATTCCAGGGTGGAAACATCAGTTTAATTGTATTACTGACCAGAATTTTTTTTTATATGCGTCGGCTTTCCAAAATGAAAGGTTACGTGCCCTTGGCATGCTACAGATCGGAACAGCACAGGCAGTTGTGGCGCGGACGATGAATGTTTCTCAGTCTGTCATAAGCAGGCTGTGGTCCAGATACCGTAATACACAATCTGTACAGGACAGACCACGCTCAGGTCGACCAAGGGCGACAATTCAAGCCCAGGATCGATTCATCCGTACGCTGGCCTTGCGAAATCGTGTCATCACAGCAAATCAGATCAGCGCTTGTCTTCAAACAGACACGGAATCGACTGCATAGGGGTCACCTTCGCGCCCGACGTCCTCGCGTGATCCCTTGTTTGAGAGATCATCACATTCAGGCAAGACGTCGTTGGTTAGGGATCCTCAACACTGGGATAATCGACGCTGGAGCAATGTAAAGTTTTCAAATGAGTTAAGGTTGACTGTTGATTTTTTGGACAGATGTAGAAGGGTGTGGCGTCGTCGTAACGAGCGCTTCCAAGACGTTAACGTCATCAGACATAATCGATTTGGGGGCGGTTCTGTTATGGTGTGGGGAGGCATCACTGTTGCTAGAAAAACGGATTTACATGTTAATGTTGTGCCGTTCGCACGACGTCATGGCCACCGGTTCATCTTCCATGATGACAACGCAAATGTCACAGGGCCAGGATCGTAACAAGTTACCTCCAACAACAGATCATCACCACATTACCTTGGTCAGCTCTGAGTCCCAACCTCTCCCCCATCGAGCATGCCTGGGACATGCTTGTACAGAGGTTACGTCAACGTCAAAAACGTCCTGCCAATGTCCAAGAACTTGCTGCTGCCTTGCAACAGGAATGGAACAATCTGGACCAAAATGACCTTAGACGTCTCATAAGGAGTATTCCACGTCGGATCAATGCTTGTTTGGCAAACAGAGGAGGATTTACCGGTTACTGACTTTGTTGTGATGCTGTGGTAACTTTTCTGTTTGACCCCGGGTATCATTTTACCCTTATAATGGATGTGCCTTACTTAGTCTAACGATCATTTGGAATAAATCGATGAATGTGAACTTCATTTTATTTTGTCATTTATTTCTTCGACAGTTTCAAAAGGTGACTTTAATAACACTTAAAAATCAAATTTTGGAGAAATAGGACCAAAATTACTATACAAAATGGCCGCCGTTTTTTGGACCCTGTAGAGGTTACAATTTTGATTCGATTTTAATGAAACTTGAAATGTATGATTATAACCCAAAGATCTTGGTTCCTTTCGTTATTTGCATATATCGGATCATAACTTCCTGAATTATGGCCCCTGATTGTCCAAATAAATCGTCTATGGTCCCTCTGGAGGTCACGATTATTATCCGATTTAAAAAAAAAACGCTTAACACTATCACCGTAACACCCTATGGAAAGTTGAGTTTGAATTTCTAGAAAATCGGACTATAATTGCCAGACAAACTGGCCGCCGTTTTTACTCGAATAGTGTAAAAATATGGCATATCAAAGTTGTGGAAATGCATGTTTATAACTTAAAGATGATTATTTTCGATATTTGCGCTTATCAAATTGTAACTTAATGAATTATGGCCTTTGATTGTAAGAAAAATCACTTTCGGTATTGCTTGTTCTCTATCCATCTCTCGAAAATGTGGGCGTATCCTGCCTGACAGTGCCAGCTTACTATCTTACGTAATTTTTTTTTACTTGAGGGTAGTTTAAATCATTTCAGATCATGGAGTCTAATATCACATCAAATATGAATACAAGTAGGCGAATATCCAAGCGATTAGCTGCAACAGTAGCCCAGAACAAACAACTGCATCTGACTTTGTGCCAAGTTCTACTGTTATCTCTGCTAATGCATTATTATTATTATTGTTAAAATATTTACATAGCGGTTATTCCACCAACGGTGTTCAGTAGCGCTTTACAAACATAGACCAGTAAAACAGAAAATATATAAAACACCTAAAAGACTACAAAAAGATGCAATATAATAAAATAATATATATCTAATTAAAGCTTTTTTAAATAAGTTAGTTTGAAGAGAACATTTAAAAGATTGTACTGGAGGGCTGGAACGAATATCAGTATCAGAACCAGATGGTTTAAAATCATTCCACATGTTTGGGGCTAGAAATGAAAACGATCTTTCACCATATGTAACCATTCTAGCAGATCTTGGTTTGAGACGATAGATGTCATTTGAACTACGGAGACTGCGAGCATTTGTTTGTTTTTCAATTAGATGACATAGATAAGATAGGGCTAAACCATAAAAAAACATTTATAGGCAGTTAAAAGAATCTTAAATTGAATACGATATGGAATGGGAAGCCAGTGATGTTGTTTAATAACGAAACTCTTAATATGCAGAGAAGACAGTAATCACTGCATGCGACACTATTGATAAGGCATGCTTCAAATTTACAAACAAGTTGATTAATATTGCAAAAAATAATATCCCTATTAAGAATGTGACTATTAGACCTCGCGATAAACCCTGGGTGAATAATGAAATTAGAAAAAACTGAAGAACAAAATTCATAGAAAAGCAAAAAATTTGGAATCAACAGTGCATTGGAATGCATTACAGTGAATATTCTGTGTATGGTTGCTTTTAAATACAAACAGCTATTGATTTTAATGTATGACGCATATTGACGCCGAAGTAAATAACTAGCGATATGATATTAATAAACGCTTGATTAAACTTAGAATTTATTAACTTTGTGGATGGAATACAGTCATACAAAGTCTGTAGCAATTACGCGTGATATTGTTACTGTTAAGTGCATTTGTTTGACGTATACAAATCATTATGTTTTTAATGAATATAAACAAGCAGTATTGACATTTATCATTATAAAAAAGTATTATTTTTGTAACAATTAAATTAGGGGAATATTAAATTAGGTTGATCTTTCATTTAACCAAGTAATAAAACGCAAAAAATTGGATTATCGTAACACCGGTAGCAATGATAACCAAGGCTATACTATTCTTCAAACGACAATACATCTGCTCAGAACGAAGTTTTATTCTTTAATTTTCGACATATCTACTGTTTAATTATTAGAGCAAGAACTGTATTAATTATCTGGCTAGTTATATTATTAAATTAATTGTTTGAATCAGTGAATAATTAATAAATTAAAGAATCCACCATTAATAAGAACTCTGCCTTTGACAAAATAACTCTTAAATAATAACAAAGTTTTAAGATAAAATATAGATGATTGGGAACAAAACCAATTTTTGTCTCGTACCGATAATTATCCCGAACAACTTATATCAATCCTGCTGCTAGAATTCTGAAGAAAACTGACAACAAAACCTATTATACTCTTCATTAAACTGGTCATTTTTAACGGGGACATCTCACTGTGCACCCTGCTATATTTATCATGGGGGGATTAATCAATACAATGGTGTTAAAAGTATAGTCCGTTTCTTTTAAACTACTAGGTTTAAACTAATTAACAAATTTATTCACAATACATTACATAAAAGTAACAACAAATACATATATAAAACATAAACCACAATCTTACTAAATGTGATATGGCGTCAGTATATTTAATTGCACTTTTTACTCCATTTAATAGTTCGATTTTTAGATCATTAATTTTATTGTCGATCAAGGCGTGAATCGTGTACATTTGAAAAAAAAAGTTTTCGGGCACATTTCGGAAGATATAATGTAATTGGGGGTGACAACTATCCTAATATAATGGTAGTGAGTTTCTAATCATATATTTAATTGATTTATGATTACTGTCTGAATGAAAGGTAGGTGAATAACATTTAAGATACCCGTTAACGTGAACGTAACTTATATATTTTAAAAATTAAATCTTAACTGGATGAACAGTACTAATAATGATATAATCCTTTGTTTACTTAAATTTTCACACCCCTGCTTTATAATACCAGTTGATTGGGGGCACAGTAAGATTAAACCATTTTAAAACGTTTTAACACCATTCTCTTAAACTAACAATGAATTCACAACACATTACATAAAGGTAACAACAAATACATACATCAAACATAAACCATAATCTTACTAAATGTGATATGGCTTCAGTATATTCAATTGCACTTTTTATACGCCCACATTTTCATGTGGACGTATTATGTCGTCGCCCCTGTCCGTCCGTCCGTCCGTCCACAATTGTTTGTGGACTCTCTACAGGTCACAATTCTTGTCGGATTTTGACGAAACTTGAAATATAGGTTTATCCCCAAAAGATCTCGGCTGCTTTCGATATTGGCATGTATCGGAACAAAACTTCATGGATTATGGCCCCTGATTGTACGAAAAATCACGTTTTTAGCTTGTGGACTCTATAGAGGTCACAATTTTGAACCGATTTTGATGAAACTTGACATGCATGTTTATAACCCAAAGATCTTGGTTCCGTTTGATACTTGCGCCTATCGGAACGTAATTTCCTGAACTATGGCCCCTGATTGTCCGAAAAATCACCTGTTAGCATATTCCCAAGTAACTGTACAATACAATTCAAAATGCAATATGACATCCGTTTATTGAGTTGTCATATCACATCTTTACTCAAGAACGAGCAATAACTTATTTATTAAAACTTTTCGCATTTTATTCTAGTTTGTTGTTGGTGATATTTAATTATTATATTGACAAGTTTGGAATCGGAATGGGGATTAACGTCCAACCAACCTGAAGCGAGCGAACCCGCGACCTTCAGACTAGCAAGTCAGGCTCTAATTCACTTACAAAATTACCAATTTAGTATGTATTGGTATTGTCAAAAAACTAAAACATATTCCCAAGTAACTGTAAAATGCCTTTCAAAATGCAATATACTACCCGTTTATATGTGTATAAGATTAGTATTGTATGGGGAGGGGGTGGAGTTAAATGTATTTTTGGGGACAGAAACCACTTGGTTTACTGTTGACAACATGTACTTTTGTGGACAGAAATAATTACGTGCATAATTGAGCTTAAAGTTAGCGTTTTCAAAATATTAAATTATAATGGTACTTTTATAGAGAACTGGAAATGCAAATTAAAAACATCGGTATCTAATTTTAGAAATATATGGATTTTAATCACCATTTCTCCGTAAAAGATACAGATATTTTTTTATTTCTGAAATTATTTGACAAAACCGCTAAAAAAATTCTTAGACCAAATAAAACTTGGCCGATAATAATTATCAGAAATCAATCTTCCCATAAAATTGAAACATTTTCATCTCAACCTTAACTGAACTATATTGGTAAATATTTAAGGGTGGGTGTATTATGAAGTATTGGTCAATTTGCAAATTAAACAACAATAGTGATTCATATGAACACTAATAAATTGTATATTACAAATTAATTTTGAATATATTAACCTGGATGCCGTGTGGCTCCACCCTACAACTCCATCAATTATTATGTGAGTCATCAAAATAGTGCATAGATAAATTTAATTTCAAATTTAATTAAATTGAAAAGAAAATTATGTTACAATGTACTGTTTGAAATGTGGTGTCGTCGAATTTAATACAAATGATAAGATCTCTATATTACAATAATATACAGAATAATTCTAAATACAACGGCATTAAAATTAATCATAACAAGTAAATATAAATCAATGAATTGAATGATGGAAATGATTTGAATATGTGTACAGAAATTGGAAAACTGAGCTTTCTTAGTCTAGATATGATTCAGTTACCTTTCTATTGTGTTAAATAATGATCTAGATTCTTCTTTAACGTAGCATCATAATATCACAGTATTTTAGAAATTGCAAAGGCATTGATACAAATCAATTAAGTAGTTTGTACATTTATAAGAAACCTGCGTTTGACAAAATAACTCTCAAATAATAACACAGTTTTAAGCTATAAAACATATGATTTGGAACAAAACCAATGATAGTCTCGTACCGATAATTATCCCGAACAACTTATATCAATCTTGCTGCTAGAATTCTAAAGGAAAACTGACAACAAAACCTATTATACTCTTCGTTAAACTGGCCATTTAAACACGCTTTAACGCCATATATTTATCTTATTAGTTATTGATATAAGCGAAAAAAACATAAAAATATTCACCAGTAACTGTATATAATACCTTTCAAAATGCAATTTGACAACCGTTTATCGATTTGTCGTTTTTTCTCTTTTCTCATGAACGAGCAATAACTTGTTTATTAAACGTTTCGTATTTTATTCAAAATGGGGAATCAAAATGGGGGTTACGGTCCTACCAACGCGAAGCGAGCGAACACGCGACCTTTAGACTAGCGAGCCAGCGTCTTACTCACTTACAAATCTAACCATATATATTATTTATTGGTATTAGCGACAAAAAAAACAAAAACATATTCCCTAGTAGCCGTAAATACGCTTCAAATGCAAAATGACATGTGTTTATTGATTTATCGTGAAGTAACTATTAATTTTACATTCATCAAGTAATACAGCAATTTCTAATTGTTTTCCTATCATAATTTTTTCTCCAAGAACGAGCAATAACTTGTTTATTAAACGGAATTATTTTCTCTTGTAGCGGCAGTAGCTTTACCGCAAAATTATTTTATTTATGTTTGTTGTTGGCGATATTTAATTATTCCATTGACAAGTTTGGGGTGAAAATGGGGTTTCACGTCGAACATTCGTGAATCCCTGGGAGGCTTACGACCAAACCCAAGTCATGTTTTTAAATACTTGGCATCGAAACAGGCCCGTATCTAGACACCATTAAGCGAAGGGAGGGCATTACCTTTCGGTAGGGGGGCGAACATTTTGAGGAAATTTTCGGATAGGTCATAATCATCATGCTAATAAGCATTCTAAAATAAGTATTCAAACTAAACAAAAATCTTGATTTTTAAATTCATTTAAAAGTATTTTAGATTAGTACAAAAAAGATAGGTTGCCGGGCAACGAAACATACGCCCACAGCATCTAAATCGTCCGGGCAATCAACAAGAGTTGTCGCATATTTTACTCTTTTCGGTAATGAAACATTTATAATACACTAAAATCTGATTAAAAGTAACAACTCATTGTGTAATTATCAGAAAATCATTCGAATTTGTTTAGCATTGATAAAGTTCTCCTCCGTGCTAACGTTTAGTATACGAAACATTTAATATTCTTGATTTAGCTGTTCAAGTTATTAAAATTCATTGAAACTCCCTATACTCGTTGGTTTCATGACCTACAACACTGTGTACCAATTTAAAGTCAATCGGATATTAACTTTAGCCTCTAGAGCGTCCACAATATTTTTTGAAGTGATCAAGGGCTATAATTCTGACAGCAATTATCAGAAATCTCTGAAAATCAATAGACTTATTCGTTTCACGATCTTACAGCGTCCACAGGATATTTTAAAATGATCAAGGGTCATATCTCTGACAGTAATTATCGGAAATATCTGAAAATAAATAGGATTCTTCGTCTCATGAGCATTAAGCCTCTAGAGCATTCACAAGAAATGTTGGACGTACATGTGGGCGTATACAAATGGTTTATAAAGTAATTAGATACATTGGTATTGATATGCACATACTGATAGCATAGCGTTTTAAATAAATATCGCTAAATTAAGGAACTGTGTATACTTTAATGATTGTTAGAAATTTCTGAGCGGGGGGGGGGGCATTTCACGCGGGGGGCCATGAAATTGCTTAGCTTTACTTAACTTTAGAGAATCAAGCATGGTGGAGAATTTCTTCACCTGGATATAAATCCAAAACTATAAGCACAACCGTAAAGCTACACGACTTTGTTTCACGGTAAATGATGAAAGAAATGCCGACACTTTACTTCATTCTCACATACATTAAATATCAGCAGAAAGAAATTAAATGGAAATACTTGCCAGTTGAACAGAGAGTTAACATCGACGCCAATATTAGGATGACAACAGACACTACAGCTTTCATCATGTTTAATTTAAGAAGTTAAACACTACTGGTGAATATTCTGTCTACGGTCGCTTTTAATTACAAACAGCTATTACTAGCGATATGATAATAAAAGCTTGATTAAACTTAAATTTTAGCTTACGTGTTATGCTTATTAATATATAATGAATTTGTCGTGTATTTTGTACACGGGGAGCAGTCAGTCCATTTGCTGATTACACTATTTTGCTTGAATATACTATTTTGCCCATAACGTTTTTTAGGACTTAAAATTCCGTCTTACGGTTTGGATTGTTCGTACTTGGTTTTATTTTATTTATTAATACAGCGCTCCATTCGGGAAACTCCGTATACTCCCGTACCTAACACCTAACCTCGGCTGTATGACGAATTCCGCCATTGGAACTAAAGAATAGAATAATTAAATATCACCAACACTAAACTAGAATGAAATACAAAAATTTTAATAAGTTATTACTCGTTTTTGAGGAAAGATATGATGCGACAAATCAAATCTCTAGATCTTCGAAATAGATGCTTTTGATTTTCAACTTATTTAAAACGATTGCTATTATTAATTTAATTAGAAAATTGGAATATCGTTACACCTGTAACAATGATAATCAAGGCTATACTATTCTTCAAACGACAATACATCTGCTCAGAAAGAAGTTTTTTACTTTAATTTTCTACATATCTACTGTTTAATTATTAGAGCAAGAACTGTATTAATTATCTGGCTAGCTATATTATTAAAATAATGGTTTGAATCAATAAATAATTAATTAATTAAAGAATCCACCATTAATAAGTACTCTGCTTCTGACAAAATAACTCTTAAATAATAACAAAGTTTTAAGGTAAGATATAGATGATAGGGAACAAAATCAATTATTGTCTCATACCGATAATTATCCCAATAAACTAATATCAACCTTGCTGCTAGAATTATAAAGAAAAACTGACAACAAAACCTATAATACTCTCCATTAAACTGGTCATCTTAACACGTTTTAACACCATTCCCTTAATCTAACAATATATTATTTATTGATATTGGCGAAAAAACAAAAACATATTCCCCAGTAACTGTAAAATACCTTTCACAATGCAATATACCACCCGTTTATTGATTAGTTGTATCATATCTTTCCTCACGAACGAGCAATAACTTGTTTGTTAAAATTTTCGTATTATATTCTAGTTTATTGTTGGTGATATTTAATAATTATATTGACAAATCGGAATAGGACTTAACATCCTACCAACATGCAATTATAATTAAGGTTGAGTGAACCAACGAATACTAAAATTTTACTGTATTTATAATACTTAACCAACTATATTTTTGTATTTGTAAAACTATATTTTATTCAAAAAGAATAGGATTGCGGAACAGGCTAGGCAGTGTAGACATTTATCATTATAAAAAAGGATTATTTTGTAAAATTAAAGTAGGGTAATATTTGTTATTAGATGACATCACGGAACAACCCTGATCACTAAACCAATACAATACAAAGGCCAAGGATCTCTATTAAAGATGTAATGTATACGTAGTAAATCTTCCCAATTTAGATCCGTCGAGTAGCCTAACATATTCTACAAATCATCTATTAAATTAGCTAAGCCTTTAAGGGCAAGGTAAAGTGACACCATTTTGTCACAACACCTGAAATGATGAAAAAATTATTCCAAAAAACAGAACATTGGCCCTTGGATACAAAGGTCTTAAATAAAATACATTAGTCACAGACAATTAATTTACAAGCACTGGTCCTTTAAACCATCTTGTAATCATTGAGGCGTGAATTTATGGTCAAAAAATCACAAAATGTCCATCAAACGCGGTTACAGCTACAAGAATTATTTCAAATTTCTGCGCTTACTTACCCAACTTAAATACCGCCCCATGATGTGTACAACAACAGCCGAGACCCGCTTTTTCTATTAACCTTTCTCTATTAATGTAATACCAGTTTAATTACTTCTGTATACCCTCCCATGTGGCATAGCCATTTTGTTTATTCGTGACGTGCGTCGTCTCCACTGACCCTCTGTTGACATATAACAAGAGCACGTAATATCAACAGTATGATCGAAACTCCCGATGGATTCAAAATCGAGCGAAATCATTGATTTACATACCCATATAATTTTAAAGCCCAAACCATTGTATTTAGTTCTAGATCAGCCATTCAATACGTTCCATAATTTCGAACGTAGTCCCAATAACCTTCACCTTCTATTGGGATTACTCCGCGTCAAAGTATTTTTTGGCTCAGTTTTTTAATTGGTCTTAATGTGTGTCATATTATGTGGCATGCTCTTTGACACATATCAGTAAGATTATGTTGCATAAATTATAAATTCTTGCTGAAGTGTAACTTAGTGAATTTAAATTGGCCATGCTGCACTATTGCCATTCGCTGCAGAACATTCACAAGGTGTTATTAGGCCTCCTAATGTCAACAATTCAGAAATTTGACAAAAACTTTATTTCGTGAATATTATGAGAGTAATGTTTTGTAAGGATAAAATTTGAAAGTTACTGTGACATTATGTAGCATCGATGTCATTTGTGATCGGATAGCCGTTCTCTGGAGATGTGTGTTTTTTTTAGGAAGATGGGACGAACTGTCATAATAGTTACACCATGTGCCTTCGCGTCGTCAAGCGATCTCAAATTCGTTGAATAAAGGTTATTTTCATATTGGTAAGTACACACTGCATTCTTACGTTGCAACTTATGTTGTGGTGGTATCCATTTGTAAAAAAAAAGGTTTTAATTGCTTATCTTGTATTTTGTTTGGAACTACGGAACACCACAGGGAACACCACAGGTAGCACCTGCCGAAATGCATTATCAACTTAAAAAATAATTGTTGAATATTTTAAATTATCTCTTAGTGCTACATTTTGTGGGTTTTGTAGAAGTTAAAATTATCAAGCTTAGCCAATTTTAAGGGCCTATATTATTAAATTAGTTTTTGATGTCTTATTTTATTTAAGACATGGTTTGTTGTTTTTTTTATGTTAAAATTATTTTATAATAATTACCGGTATATTATTATAATTATGTGTTACTTATTTAAGATTTGTTTCATATCACTTTTTCATTGATATAGCCTACCTTGTAATTTTTCTTATTTTTTTACAGAGTTGGACAATATAATTTACGCAGATTATGGTGGCAGTGTTGTTTTAAAGGAGGTAAATCGCTAATGTTTGGGACTTAAAATTGACACAAATGGTTCACAACACATATAATAATGTAACTCCAATTTCAAATCAATTATGTTTGGCAAAATAAGTCAGAAGTCTCAATGGAATAACAATCGACTCTAGCGTCTGGTTATTCCAAATTCAAGTCTACAATAATAGTATTTATTGTGCATACTCTCCCGATAAGAATATGTCGTCACCGCTTAACATGACTTGTGGAATATGTCTAGCCTCGTTGCTCGTTCTTCGAATCCCTTATTACAAAAGGCGCTGAAACGCATTATGGTACACAATATGTGTGTCGGTGTATCAATAGTAAAATGATTTTGTCTTAAATATCAGATATAAGAAGTCCATCCTTCCCAGGTAAGATCACAACATCAATGTTGATTTATACTGACATATAATTTGTATTTTCTAGGTCGAAGACTTTGGATAATATGATATTTAGTTAGAGATTTGTGTAATGTGACAGATAAACAAGTAAAATTATGATTTCTTTGGAATTTAAAGCAGCATTACAAATTATGTGGCATATGTCAGTGATAACATGGTATGTATTGTCAAATTATATGAAAAAAAATCAAAAACATTAAACATTCTAAGTCAAATAAAATATGTGAATACATGAACATGTAGGCCCTATGTGGTGATTTAAAATCCTCTGAACTGATGGTTAATGTATCTACAATGGTAGTTGTCTATTTTTTTAAATCTAGTATACCTAAAGCAGCTCTAGACAGTAAAGTTACACTTTTGCAAAGTGGTGAGTGTTGTGCATGGACAGGGTATGCCCAAATGATAATATCACTCTTACACAAACCCTGTTGGCAAGTTTACAAAGCTATGTAGGCCTTCATCAGACAAACCCTACTAGAAGACATGTACATTGTACATCTTTGATTCATGTATGTCAGCATCTCATTATCTAGAACATCTGATATCACCTACACATGTAAATGTACATGTATATTGATCAATTGATGTTTAATTATATAATTTGTGTTTGTGCTGGATTTAGAAAATGAATTGATACATACACCTTTACATTATTTATTTTTCAGATTAAATATAGGATGCTTGTCTAATGAATGCCAGGAACTGAAATATGATTTAGTATTTGTTGACTTTAATATATATTAATAAATGGTGGGTATAAAAAATCGTAAATTATGTGGATTATTCCTTTTGATGTATATACCTGTACATTAGATGAAAGCTTTTTAAGTAAATTAGGTGGCCGAAGCTTAACGCATGCACATTTGATCACAAGTTCTGTCATTGAGTCTACTGGCGTGGTTTCGAATCTCCGGTTGTATGTGGCAAGTAGTAGGGTTGCCTGTCCAACCTTGTGGGTTTTTCCGGCTTCGTTGTCCTCCCATTGCAGAAGACCCCTACGCGCAAGCGAATTATTGAAATAAAATTAAAAAACATATGTTAGTCCCGAAATGACATAGTTTGAGTCAAGTAGCGTACTTTAAGTTGTCTACCTGTATGTGGCAGGTACATGTAGTAGGGTCGCCTGTCCAACCTTTTGGGTTTTGTCTGGGTCCTCCTACTGCTAAAGACCCCCATGCACCAGCGAATTATTGAAATAAATTTGAACCATGTGTTGGTCCCAAAATGACCTAGTTTGTATCCAGAAGTCATTAAACCACACTCTCTTTGTCTCTCTCTTACACACAAATAATACACTCATAACTATATACATGTAATAGAGAGAGAAATGGGGTTTAACGTCCACTCAACACAACAAGGTCATTTCGGGACTAACATATGGTTTAATTTTATTTCAATAAATCACTTGCGGGTAGGGGTCTTTAGCAGTGGGAGGAAACCCACGCGGTTGAGAAGGCGCCCCTATCGCCATGCCACATACGCTCACACCAGGGCTCGAAACCACAGCCGCAAGCCAGAGATGACCGGCCAGCTAGAGGTCGAAGTGCGGCACTCTATACATGTAATAAGCCTTAGCAGACATACATACATTGTAATATAGCCCTGTATTCAAGTCATGAAAAATCCCTGCAAAATGCCTATTGTAATAAGAAGTCATATCAGGAATATGAAGGCTATTTGTACAATGTGTACTTCGTATCATATAAGGGCAATAGTGCTGTTCACTGTGCCACTAGTGGTGCATGTACCATACATCTGCAATGAAAGTAGTGCATGAAACCTTTGAGGTCCTATAACTAAGTTTTTTTGTTTTTTTTCAGATTTCAAGTCTTGATGGTTGGCAACTTTTAGCCATTCAAATTTGTCTGTGTTCTTTTTATAAGCTTGTAGCTGCGCAATCCTGACTTAGGAATTTGTTCCATTATTTGGTAAATATTTTATTACAAAGTCATCATTTTGGATTTCAAAGTTTCCATCCATTTTTTTATTGTTCTGTTTCATCTCAGGTACATACATGTACATGTAGATACCAACATATCTGCATTAAAGCCGGTGTCAATCCCTTTCAGGTGTTGTGACAATATGGTGTCACTTTACCTTGCCCTTAAGCTTTAGCAGACTTACATATATATAGAGCCCTATATGCATTTTATTATTTTAAAAAATGGGCACAAGTTATTATTCTAATATATTACATATAATCTCAGAAATATGAAGGCCATTAATTGTAGTACAATGTGTCAAACTAGCAGCTGCTTGTACCTAATATCATAAATAGTGTTCACTGTGTCACTAGTGGTACACCATACATCTGCAGTGAAAGTAGTCCTTGAAACAAAATGGCCTTTTGTTTACAAATTTTTGTCAAACTTTGTGAACCTAGAACTAAGTTTTGATAATTTTTTTTCAGATTTCAAGCCTGGGTTATTGGAGTTTGTTTATCTGGGCAACTTTTAACTTGATTCATTTTCCTGTATTTTGATCCATATAGCCTGTAGCTGCGTAGTCCTGACATAGGAATTTGCTTCATTATTTGGTTAATATTTTATTTCAAAGACATTTTTTAGAAATTTGATCCATTTTTTATTGTTCTGTATCATCTCAGGCACATGTAGATACCAATATCTAGGCATAAAAGCTTGTTTAAATGTCTTTTTGAAAACCTCCCATTTCAGGTGAGGTGACAAAATGGTGTCACTTTACCTTGCCCTTAACTCAATTTCATCCAAAGTCTTCGGCATTGAAAATACGAATTGGTTGTCAATTTAAATCAACATTTATGTTGTGATCTTACCATAATTGTGTACCATAATGCGCTTCGGGCACATTTGTAACAAAAGAACTCGAAGAACGAGGCTAGATATATTCCATCAAATTAAACGGCTTCGCTATATTCTTATCTGGAGAGTGTTCGCAATTAATAATATGTAGAGTGGAATAACCAGACGCTAAAAACTGGCATTTGATTGAGACTTTTGGCATATTTCGCCGGACATAACTTATTTGAAATAAGAGTAAAAACGGAAACCACTGTTTATATTCATTGATATTACAGTATTATATGCGTTGCGACCCATTTGTGTCAAATTCTAGGTCCCAAATATTAGCGACCTAGTTCCTCTAATTTTTCGACCAACTTATATCAATCCTGCTGCCAGGACTGTGAAGAAAAACTGACATCAAAACCTTTAATACCTTTCATATCTCTGGCCATTTCAACACGTTTTAACACCACATTTATCTTAAACTAACAAAATATGATTTATTGATACTGGCGAAAAAAGGACAACAAAACCTATTATACTCTTCTTTAAACTAGTCATTTTAACACGTTTAAACACCATGAACTAACAATATATTATTTATCGATACTGGCGGAAAGAGGACAACACAACCTGTTATACTCTTCTGTAAACTGGTCATTTTAACACGTTTTAACACAAACTAACAATATATTATTTATTGATACTGGCGAAAAAACAAAAAAAACATATTCCCAAGTAACTGTACAATACAATTCAAAATGCAGTATGACATCCGTTTATTGAGTTGTCATATCACATCTTTACTCAAGAACGAGCAATAACTTGTTTATTAAAACTTTTCGCATTTTATTCTAGTTTGTTGTTGGTGATATTTAATTATTATATTGACAAGTTTGGAATCAGAATGGGGTTTAACGTCCAACCAACCTGAAGCGAGCGAACCCGCGACCTTCAGACTAGCAAGTCAGGGTCTAATTCACTTACAAAATATAGTATTTATTGGTATTGCCAAAAAAATAAAACATATTCCCAAGTAACTGTAAAATGTCTTTCAAAATGCAATATACTACCCGTTTATATGTGTATAAGATTAGTATTGTATGGGGAGGGGGTGGAGGTAAATGTAGTTTTGGGGACAGAAACCACTTGGTTTAATATTGACAAAATGTACTTTTGTGGACAGAAATAATTACGTTCATAATTGAGCTTAAAGTTAGCGTTTTCAAAATATAAAATTATAATGGTACTTTTATAGAGAAATGGAAATGCAATTAAAAACATTGGTATCTAATTTTAGAAATATATGGATTTTAATCACCATTTCTCCGTAAAAGATACAGATATTTTTTTTATTGCTGTAATTATGTGACAAAACCGCTAAAAAAATTCTTAGACAAAGTAAAACTTGGCCGATAATAATTATCACTAGAGATCAATCTTCCATAAAATTGAAACATTTTCATCTCAACATTAACTGAACTATATTGGTAAATATTTAAGGGTGGGTGTATTATGAAGTATTGGTCAATTTGCAAATTAAACGACAATAGTGATTCATATGAACACTAATAAATTTTATATTGCAAATTAATTTGGAATATATTAACCTGGATGCTGTGTGGCTCCACCCTACAACTCCATCAATTATTTTGCGAGTCATCAAAATAATATATAAATAAATTTAATTTCAAATTTAATTAAATTGAAAAGAAAGTTATGTTACAATATACTGTTTGAAATGTAGGGTCATAGAATTAAAAAAAAATGATAAGATCTCTATATTCAGTATATACAGAATAATTCTAATTGCAACGGCATTAAAATTAATCATAACAAGTAAATATAAATCAATGAATTGAATGATGGAAATGATTTGAATATGTGTACATAAATTAGAAAACTGAGCTTTCTTTGTCATACACTAGATATGATTCAGTTACGTGATAAACAGTCATATTTTTCTATTATTCATAATATCACAGTATTTTAGAAATTGCAAAGGCATTGATACAAATCAATTAAGTAGTTTGTACATTTAGAAGAAACCTGCGTTTGACAAAATAACTCTTAAATAATAACAAAGCTTTAAGGTACGATATATATGGTTGGGAACAAAACCAAGTATTGTCTCGTACCGATAATTATCCCGAACAACTTATATCAATCTTGCTGCCAGAATTCTAAAGGCAAACTGACAACAAAACCTATTATACTCTTCATTAAACTGGTCATTTTAACACGCTTTAACGCCATATATTTATCTTATTAGTTATTGATAAAAGCGAAAAAAACATAAAAATATTCACCAGTAACTGTATAATACCTTCCAAATGCAATATGACAACCATTTATTGATTTGTCGTTTATCTTTCCTAACGAACGAGCAATAACTTGTTTATTAAACGTTTCGTATTTTATTCAAAATGGGGAATCAAAATGGGGATTACGGTCCTACCAACCCGAAGCGAGCGAACACGCGACCTTTACACTAGCGAACCAGCGTCTTACTCACTTACAAATCTAACTATATATATATATTATTTATTGGTATTAGCGACAAAAAACAAAAAACATATTCCCTAGTAGCCGTAAATACGCTTCAAATGCAATATGAAATGCATTTATTGATTTGTCGTGAAATAACTATTAATTTTACATTCATCAGGTAATACAGCAATTTCTAAATGTTTTCCTATCATATTTTTTCTCCAAGAACGAGCAATAACTTGTTTATTAAACGGAATTATTTTCTCTTGTAGCGGCAGTAGCTTTATCGCAAAATTATTTTATTTAATTATTCTATTGACAAGTTTGGGGTGAAAATGGGGTTTAACGTCGTAAATTCGTGAATCATTGGAAGGCTTACGACCAAATTCAAGTCATGTTTTTAAATACTTGGCATCGAAACAGGCCCGTATCTAGACACCATTTAGAGGGGGGGGGATTACCTTTCGGTAGGGGGGCGAACATTTTGAGGAAATTTTCGGATAGGTCATAATCATCATGCTAATAAGCATTCTAAAATAAGTATTCAAATTAAACAAAAATCTTGATTTTTAAAATTCATTTAAAACTATTTTAGATTAGTACAAAAAAGATAGGTTGCCGGGCAACGAAACATACGCCCACAGCATCTAAATCGTCCGGGCAAACAACAAGAGTTGTCGCATATTTTACGCTTTTCGGTAATGAAACATTTATAATACACTAAAATCTCATTAAAAGTAACAACTCCTTGTGTAATTATCAGAAAATCATTCGAATTTTTTTGGAATTGATAAAGTTCTCCTAAAGCTAGTATACGAAACATTTAATATTCTTGATTCAGCTGTTCAAGTTATGAAAATTCATTGAAACTCACTAAACCCGTTCGTTTCATGACCTACAACACTGTGTTTATTGATTTGTCGTGGAATAACTATTAATTTTACATTCATCAGGTAATACAGCAATTTCTAAATGTTTTCCTATCATATTTTTTCTCCAAGAACGAGCAATAACTTGCTTTAAATCTTCCGAGGGCAAAATCGGAAGATTTCACCTTTTGACCTCTGGCGTCCAAAAGTCTAAAGGCGAATTTAGCAAGTTGACATTTTTATTGAAAGAGTGATAACTTTCGATCATTTTCAGCAAATTTTCATGATATAAGAATGGTTGCGCATTAACTTTCAGTGCAAATAACCTCATTTGACCTTTGATCCTAAATATCTCGAAAACGCCCCAACGGCAGACTGATTACCACTCGGCATCGTATTCTACGCAAAAGTTGGGTCTGGTTTTGTGCCCATTTGGTGGACCCCCCCCCCCCGCACTGAGCCTCCAGACTATCAGAATCAAGAGAGACAAAGAGGGAAATGGGGTTTAATGTCCACTCGACGCAAACTAGGTCATTTTGGACATTTCACCTTTTGACCTCTGGCGACCAAAGTCTAAAGGCGAATTTAGCAAGTTGACATTTTTATTGAAAAAGTGATAACTTCCGATCATTTTCAGCATATTTTCATGATATAAGAATGGTTGCGCATTAACTTTTAGTGCAAATAACCTCATTTGACCTTTGACCCTAAATATCTCGAAAACGCCCCAACGGCGGACTGATTACCACTCGGCATCGTATTCTACGCAAAAGTTGGGTCTGGTTTTGTGCCCATTTGGTGGACCCCCCCACCCGCACTGAGCCTCCAGGCTATCAGAATCAAGAGAGACAAAGAGAGAAATGGGGTTTAATGTCCACTCGACACAAACTAGGTCATATGGTTTCATTTTATTTCAATAATTCGCTCGCGCGAAGGGGTCTTTAGCAGTGGGAGGATTCGGAGAAAACCCACGAGGTTTGACACACGACCAGGGATTCGAAACTATGCCAGTTGACTCAATGACAGGCCTAATGATACATAATTAAGCATAGTGGAGAATTTCTTCACCTGGATATAAATCCAAAACTATAAGCACAGCCGTAATGCTGCACTACTTTGTTTCACGGTAAATGATGAAAGAAATGCCGACACTTTACTTCATTCTCACATACATTAAATATATGCAGAAAGAAATCAAAGATATAAAATGGAAATACTTGCCAGTAGAACAGAGAGTTAACATCGACGCCAATATTAGGATGACAACAGACACTACAGCTTTCATCATGTTTAATTTAAGAAGTTAAACACTACTGGTGAATATTCTGTCTACTGTCGCTTTTAAATGCAAACAGCTATTGATTTTGATGTATGACGAATATTGACGCAGAAATAAATTACTAGCGATATGATAATAAACGCTTGACTAAATTTTAAATTTATTAACTTTTAGTTTATGTGTTATGCTTATTGAATTTAATATGCACAAACCAATATTCCTAAATCCAAATGTTTGCTCAATTGGTTCATATTTCGATTTCTCACCCATATCTGTTGCAAAACAGAAAGTGTTGGCGAGGGTAGTGACGTTATCAATTTCGAATATGTACTAAAAAGACCTTCGAATTTTTTGTCGAACCTAACTTTTTTTTATATTCTAACCCATGGCGACAATTGCCAGACTACGTCGAGATCGGTCGCATTATTTCTGTTACGTATTTTTTGTAAATCGTATTTCTTTTTATTTATTTTTCTTTAGTGACGCCTAATATATGCATGGTCCCGGATCCATTTACTTGATATATGATATGTGTTGTTTATGTTTTGCAATGTGAATGTCTAAAGACTGTCTTTTCATCAGGTTTGTCTTGCAGGTTTGGATTTTGCTCTATTACGAGCTCATAATTTCAAAAAGGGCAAAAAATAGCGTTAATTATCAATTTCTAGATATGTGTTTAACATCAGAGAGAACTAACCTCTGTGAGGAGAATACAGTTATAAGAGTCTGTAGAAAGTACGTCTGTGATATCAATACTTTAAAAAACGGGCCCCCACCCCCACCCATTACTATTACTACAAGACCGTGCAAGCAATTCTCGATTGGGATGGTGGGGTCTACCATCCCAGGACCTTCGGCGCGCGTCTAGGGGACACCAGAGCCGCTTTGTGACCGGTTTACGGTTAATACAATTACTCAACAAACAAGTGAAATTGTTTTTTTTCTAAATACCTTGCAATGCGCACACAGTCGATGGTTGTTTCCTGCGATACGGAACTTCACAAATATATGCCAAGGTTGTAGATACACTAGAGGTAGAAGTTTTACACGACAAAGTATGTTAATAACCGTAAGATCTCGGTTTCTTTCGATCGCATATAGGATCGCCACTTCTTACATAGATATTTAGCTCGTGGAACCCCTAGAGCTTACAGTTTTCAAAACAGTTCAAGTATCTCTGTTACATCAAAACTATGGTGGAGTCCGAATTCTGGTCAAATGGCCACCCCCCCTCCCTTTACCCAAATAGTATGAAAGCATGCAATGCCCACATTTAGATGAAATTTAAAACAAATAACACTTATAAGAGGACAGCAATTATAATAACTTCGAATCACATTAGTACCCTAGTATGCCCTCTGTGATTGTGTGGTTATAAATTAATTTATTTTATCTGGTACATTACGGAATATAATAAGTGTTTTCCTGTCTTTTGTTTCTCATCAATGAAACAATTAATATATGGTTTCCCTTTTTAATTGTGTGTTATTAGATGTAATTAGCTTCTATATCTTTTGATACGTTTTCCTTCTGATCTGATACAATACAAGGTTATGATTAAGTGGTTTCCATTACCAATTATTGGCTAATCAGATGACATTTATTGTGTATGTTATTATAAGTTTCTCTTTGGTCTGTAACCTTACTAAGATTAGTGGTGTCTCCAATGGTTTATTGGCTATAGTTAGTTGTTATATATATTTTGTGTATATGGTTTCGTAAGCTCTTATTCCTATATCTATTGTCATTTTCATTTGCTTGAAAACGTTGAGAAAACCCCCAACGAAACGGCACTTTAATTAAAATAGTAATTGTGTTCCATAATATGTTTTTGTTTTTATTACGTATGTCAATTGCTAAATGCCAATTAAAGAAGTGGAATATACCTGCCAACTAAATCTATGATTTCATTAAACTGGTCATTTTAACATGTTTTAACATCATATATGTCTCTTAAAACCAACAATATATTATTTATTGATACTGACGAAAAAACTGGCAACAAAACCTATTATACTCTTCTGTAAACTGGTCATTTTAACACGTTTTAACACCTTAAAACTAACAATATATTATTTATATGTCCCTTAAAACTAACAATATATTATTTATTGATATTGGCGAAAAACAAAATATTCCCTACTAGCTGTAAAATATCCTTCAATGCAATATGACACCCTTTTATTGATTTGTCGAATTAATCTTTCCTCAAGAACGAGCAATAACTTGTTTATTAAACTTTTCGTATTTTATTCTAGTTTGATGTTGGTGACATTTAATTATTCTATTGACAAGTTTGGAATCGGAATGGGGTTTAACGTCCTTCCAACCTGAAGCGAGCGAACCCGAGACCTTCAGACTAGCGAGCCAGGGTCTTACTCACATACAACATTAACTATATATTATTTATTGGTATTACAATTAGCCGTTTTAACTGATTATGTAACATCTAATATATATTGTACATTGCCATCTGCCTCATATTTGTGTATTTCTTTGCTATTTTAACTGTGTATATACACCCATTTTGTTCCCTTGTTTTAACCATTATATATGTATACTATTTAGGGAGAGGGGTTTTACATAGGCTAAGCCTGTTCAGACATCCTGAATAAAATATTGTTTATAAAAAAAAAATTACAAAAAAACCCCCAAAATCATATTTCGCAGTAGCTGTAAACTACCGTTCAAATGCAATATGATACTCGTTTATTGATTTGTCGTATCATATCTTTATTCAAGAACGAGCAATAACGTGTTTATTAAACACGCAAATATAGATGTCATATTTTGTACACTTAGTTGTTGGTGATATTAAATTATTCTATGCACAAATTAGGGTCAATTTCTAGGTTCTAAATAGTACTAATTAGCGATTTAGCTCTTTTACGGACAAGGTAAAGTGACACCATTTTGTCACAACACCTAAAATGGAAGGGGGGGGGCATAAAGGCATTTAAACTAGCTTTAATGCCTAAATGTTGGTATCTACAGAAGATAAAGAACAATCAAAAATAGATAACAAATTTTTAAAATGTCTTTGAAATGAAATATTTAGCAAATAATGAAGCTCATTCCTAAGTCAGGACTGCACAGCCACATGCTTCATGAATCAAAATACAGGGAAATTAATCAATAAAAAGAAAAAAAACCCAACCATCCAGACTTGAAATCTGAAAACAATATCAAAACTTACTTATAGGACCTCAAAATGTTCAAATATTTTGTAAACAAAGGGACATTTTGTCATGCACTACTTTCACTGTAGATGTATGGTACATGTACCACATGCTATGGGGTTAACATTGTACATCTAATTACAATAATAGCAGTCTTTTTGAATGGATTTTGCATGACTTGAATACAGGGCTACATTACAATGTGTGTATGATGAGTGTATTATTTGTGTGTAAGAGAGAGACGCGGAGAGTGGGTTTTAATGACTTCTGGACACCAACTAGGTTATTTCAGAACTAACAGATTGTTCAAATTTATCTCAATAATTCGCTAGTGCGAGGGGTCTCTAGCAGTGGGAGGACCCAGAGAAAATCCAGGAGGCTGGACAGGCGACCCTACTGCCTGCCACATACAGGTAGGGGGCTGCGAGCGTAGTTCATTTTGGGGGGGGGGGCTTCGAGCGTAGTTCATTGCTCATGAACGGGATAGATCCCCCAGCCCCCCCCCCCCGCTTCTGACAGGCCTGAGGTCGGTATGGTAACTAACTTAAGGGGCGTGGTCTACAGGTAGGATTATTTACTTGAGGGCAAATAAGGGTATTGTCAACAATAGGAGAGGTATTCCGTGAGATATGTTGGCTTGAAAACTTCAACAAACAAGAGCATGACTAACGTTACAATATACCTTTACATTCCTGCTTTGATCATTTTGCCCTTTTAACAAACATCAAGCATGCAGAATATCCGGAACAGATGTTTTACATAGCGATAATAAATATATTAGACGTGCTGTTTGATAATGTGAAAATTATTTACACTATTAGAGGTATGAATAGAATTATCAAAATATATATAAATTATGAAGTATTTAAATATCTATAAATATACTTACGAAACATGTTGATTAAGCTGATATTTTTAATATTATTTGGCAGAGATCCCCTGAATTTTATACCATTTTAAACAAGAGTAACTGGGGTCTTAGAATAATTAATCTGTTATTAATATCACTATAGGGTGTAGTTTAAAAGGGGGAGAACATTAGGTAAATACTCCGGGCAACGATTATAAATTATTTTGTGAAGTTAGGAGAACATATTTAATAAATATCTTTCCTTAATTTGTAATAAGTTTAGGTCCGCATTGCCAAGAGATAAATCGTGTGTGTGCTCTACACCAAGAATAAGTTGTTGTAATTGGAGAGCATTACGAGATATAATATCGCAGTTATCTCATATAGGTGAACAGTAGTCGAGATATGGCTAAATATATGATTTTAAAAATTTTGATTGGAATTTATATATACTATTCAAAAAAAGTAGGGGATATTTGATTTTTAAGTGTTATTAAAGTCACCTAATGAAACTGACGAAGAAACAAGTGACAAAATGAAATGAAGTTCACATTCATCGATTTATTCCAAATGATCGTTAGACTAATAGTTAGTGCAGGGGGACTGCGCCACATATGATTTACATAAAGGACAAATATAAAGACAAGACATCATACTCCGAAACAGCAAACAAAACAAACAAAAAAACAATTCAAAAAAGAGTGAATGGATTCGGGGGCTAGCCGTAAGCGTTCACTGCGCTGTACAGTCCCGGGCCTGTCTTGGTACAGGCTTCACTAAAATGATTTACATAAAAGATGTAACAAAAAAAAAATGCGACCGATCTTGTAAGTGGTTGTCTCTTCAATGGCAATAGTCAGCTAATTGACGCCAGGTGTTAGAACGTCAAATAATTTTAACAATAAGGGCGATAATCCGGACAGAAACTCGGAAAACGCTAAAAAAAATAAAAATAGTGAGCTAACAGGAGCAAAGCCCGACAACGATAACATTCTGCAATACGAATGGCTAAAACTAGTAAATGCAAGTGGACTGCACTACACGCAAATTAATAAATAAAAAAATTACAAGATAAACCTGCGGACAAGACAGAAAATAGACATTGCAAAAACTAAACAATTATCAAATCAAGTGAATGGATCCGTAGGCCAGCCGTAAGCGTCCACTGCGCTGTACAGTCCCGGGCCTGTAGTGACACAGACTTCACTCAAAATTGAACATATTTCATTCGGAAGAGAAAACGCACAAATAACCGAACACAAAGAAGAAATGAAAATGTAGACCGCCTCAGGAGGCAGTTGTCTGCTAACTGAATGGTGTGACGTAAATACGTCGTAATGTTATCAATGACGTCAATAGAATATCTTAACAAAAAGGGCGATAATCAAGATTGAATGATGCTAAAAGCTATATGTTTAAACAGCCAATCAGAATTTTTAAGTTGTATAATTGCACAAAACATAATACTAAATACCCCATACAAGCAATGCAAAACAGGAATGTAGAAGAAAGCATACAATGTAAGTGTATTTATGAAGTCATAAAATAATAACAATAAGGGCGATAATCCAAACAGGGTTACGTAACTATACAAATTAAACTAAATTAAACTGGATAATTATTCAATATGTACTCGGTTATATACTTATAAGAAACGTTAAACTTGGTATATTGATGAAACGGAATTTCTTTAAATATGCGTAACTGTGTACCTCCTTTGGCAGTTCATTTCAAAAACAGGGATTTTATTCGGGCACAGACTGACCATTATAAGGGTAAAATGATACCCAGGGTCAAACAGCAAACTTACCACAGCATCACAACAAAGTCACTAACGGGTAAATCCTCCTCTGTTTGCCAAACAAGCATTGATCCGACGTGGCATACTCCTAATGAGACGTCTAAGGTCATTTTGGTCCAGATTGTCCCTATTCCTGTTGCAATACAGCAGCAAGTTCTTGGACATTGGCAGGACGTTGTTGACGTTGACATGTTAAGCCATTCTTCCAGCAACAGTGATGCCTCCCCACACCATAACAGAACCTTTCCCAAATCGGTCATGTATGATGACGTTAACGTCTTGGACGTCACACCCTCCTACGTCTGTCCCAAAAATCAACAGTGAACCTTTACTCATTTAAAAACATCACATTGCTCCAGCGTCGATTATCCCAGTGTTGACGATCCCTACACCAACGACGTCTTGCCTAAATGTGATGATCTCTCAAACAAGGGATCACGCGAGGACGTCGGGCGCGAAGGTGACCCCTATGCAATCGATTCCGAATCGTCTGGCCCCTCACTCTGACGCCAGTGTCTGTTTGAAGACGAGCGCTGATCTGATTTGCTGTGATGACACGATTTCTCGAGGCCAAGGTACGGAAAAATCGATCCTGGGCTTGAGATGTCGTCCTTGGTCGACCTGAGCGTAGTCTGTCCTGTACAGATTGTGTATCACGGTATCTGGACCATAGCCTGCTTATGACAGACTGAGAAACATTCATCGTCCGCGCCACAACCACCTGTTTTGTGCCGATCTGTAGCATGCCAAGGGTACGTAACCTTTCATTTTGGGTAAGCCGTACACATATCAAAATTTGTTTTCTGGTCACTAAAACAATTAAACTGATGTTTCCACCCTGGAATTCAATGCCACAATGACTGTAACAGTCAAAGTCAGAGACGTGCAAATCTTGGGTTGGACCCCCATAAATAAATGATTTTCATTTAGTGTTTAGTTTACTGGGGTTTTGGATGAGTTTTTATTTCTTGGGGTTTTAATATGGGGCGCCATTCAATTGCTTAAATTGCCTTACATTAAAATGAACGGGTGGATCGATCGTATATGTATTCACAATGCTCTGAAAAGAAATTGAATGAGAATTGATTTTGTGGATGTTGGTGTGTTGAAATTATGAGTTTCGGGCCGTTTAAACTGTATTATCATTATTCCTATTACACCTTTATGTTGCAATACAGCTAACAACGTAGTCCTAATCAATGTTTGCTAATGTCGTGATTTTAAGTTAGGAGGGGTAGAGAGCTATGCTAAGTTAAAATTGATTTAAGTTAAAATTGTCTCTGAAATAGGTTTGCGAAACCCTGCTATTTTAAGATTAAATTTTAACTAAAATAATATTTTAGTGGATTGTATCTAAAATGATTAATAACGTTTTGTGAAACTCATCTATCTTAAGTTAGGATGAAATATTTAGTTCAAGACGATTTTAAGGACATTTAAGTGTTTGTGAAACAGGGGCCAGATTTATTGATAAACCTTAACAACTGTGCGATTGAAAATGTTATGATGATTTGTAAAAGATAAGTCAATAATCTCAAATGTTATAGGCCTATTTGCAATAAATTTGTACTATCAAAAATTTATGAAGTCTTAGGTCAATAAAACAATAATAATAATAATATGTCCATTTATAAAGCGCTATATCCACAAACGTGCTCATAGCGCATAACACAAGTCTCAATAGTGTAGTTTATACAGATATGTTTTCAAGTCAGATTTGAATTTATTCAGTGTTCGGCTTCTGTGAAGGTCTGATGGCAGTTTGTTCCATTTTGTTGATGCAGCGACTTTAACTTCCACTTAGGAACACAGAGTTTTTTCTGATTAAGTGACCGCAACTGTCTAGATGGGATGTAAAATTTTAAGAGATCGCACAGGTACTTCGGAGCACTTCCATCCAGACACTGATAGGCAGGAGACAATATCTTGAAATCGACCCTGGCTTGGACAGGCAACCAATGTAGAATTTTCAGTACAGGAGTGATAATGAGAGCGTAGATTTGACCTAGTCACAATACGAGCAGCTGTATTTTGAATGCGTTGAAGACGTTCCATTTGATACTTGGGAATGCCGACAAGTAGACTATTGCAATAGTCCAGTCTAGAAAAAATGAGAGATTTAACTAGAGCTGCGGCTGCGTCTTCAGTGATGAGATTCGAATGGAACCAATACTTCTAAGGTTAAAATAACACTATTTGCATAGATCATTTATGTAGTTGTCCATGTTTAACTGAGAGTCAATGAAAACACCAAGGTTTTAGCAACTGGGGAAAAAGGGATGATTACATTGTTGATTAAGAGCGATTTGTCGGTTATTTTCTTGAGTCTTGGTTTTGGTCCTATGAAAAGTATTTCTGTTTTTTCTTCGTTTAATGTTAACTTGTTTATGTTCATCCATAATTTTACATTCTGTATGCAAGATGTCATTTTACAATGTATTTTTGTCTGATTTATGTCCGGAACAAATGAGTCAAAAAGTTGTGAGTCATCGGCGTAGAAGTGATGTTGTGTTGATAACGATTTGAGAAGATGCCCGAGCTGCTTCATGTACATGGTAAACAGCAAGGGGCCGAGAACAGACCCTTGCGGAACGCCGCATCGTAATACAGTCTCACACGAGGACACTGATTTGATGATGACTGTCTGAGTTCTATTTGACAAGTATGAACGAACCAATTTAAGCAAGTTTCGGTTACACCAAATTCAGTTTCCAGGAGTCGAGAGTGGTCGATGGTGTCAAATGCGGCAGACAAATCCAAAAGAACCAGGAGGGATATTTCCCCTCTATCGACACATGTGACAAGATTATTTATTATGCAATTTAGGGCAGTTTCCGTACCATGTTTAGATCTGTATGCAGATTGAAATCCATACAACAGATTTTGTTGATTAAGATGTTCAAGGAGGTTTTTCTGTACTGCTTTTTCTAGAATTTTAGAAAGGAAGGTAAAATTTGACACTGGTCGATAGTTCTTTAAAACATTTTTGTCCAATGTAGGCTTTTTTATCAAGGGTTTAAGAACTGCGTGTTTGAAAAGAGACGGTACTGTGCCAGAAATCAAGCTACCGTTGATGATGGATGTTATTACTGGAAGGAGAACATCAATATGTGCCAGGAGTAAATTAGTGGGCAGGGGATCAAGTTCACAAGACGTTGGCTTGGAGTTCTTAATGATCTGAGGATTTCATCCTCTGAGAGAGTGTTGAGAGTGGACAAATCTTTACCACCGTATGTAGGAAAGGTTGTTGTGATGGATTGTTCATCGGGAATAACACACGATTTTCTAATGGTTGTGATTTTGTTGAGGAAAGAATCACTGAAATTGTTTGATAGAACAGAAACGTCATCAGTATCTGGGAGTGTGACATCTTAAGGGTTTCCTAATAAAGAAGACATGAACGAATAAAGAGCCTTAGCATTTCCAGAACTTGAGGATATCCTCTGAGAACAGAACTTTGCTTTTTCTTATTTTAAGAGCTTATTGACATTTTGTCTCTTTTGAACATAGATTTGTCTGTAAACTTCTAATTTTGATTTTTTCCAGCGACGCTCTGCTTGTCTCCTTTCAGTTTTTGCCTGTCGAATTGAATCAGAATACCAGGGAGCAAAGATTTGACTGTTATGGTTTTAGTGTTGACCGGGGTATGTTTATCAAGGAGGTTTGACAGCGTTATGGAAATAGCGCAGTCAGCTCGTCAACATCTACAGGAGGGTGTGTGATCATTAATGAACAAAGCAAGTTATTCCGAAAATCATTGTGATTGATACCTTTAATGTTTCTACATTGTATAGTTTTGACATTTTTGGGCGGTTTTGTAAGATCGAGTTCCAGGATTATCCATCGATGATCCGACATTTGTTTATCGACTATCTCAAATTTCTTGATTATCTTGTCTGTGGTTTTTGTCACGACCCAGTCTAGTATATGACCATTTTTATGAGTGGCAGTATCAACGTGTTGAACAAGTTCATGCACATTTAGGATTTTTAAAACTCGCTTTACTTCAGGTTTGTTAGGACAGTCAAAATGAATATTTATGTCACCGAGAAGCAATATGTCCATTTATAAAGCGCTATATCCACAAACGTGCTCATAGCGCATAACACACAAGTCTCAATAGTGTAGTTTATACAGATATGTTTTCAAGTCAGATTTGAATTTATTCAGTGTAGGGCTTCTAGTCCAGGGGCTAGCAAAGATTTAATTAGCATCTTGAGTACAAAAGGTTTGAGGTCCGATATCAGTAGATATATGATGGAGGCCTCCAAATTTGCAACTCTTAAGTAATGCTTTTGGAGATGGCAAAAGAAGGCGCTGTTCACATTTCCCCTAAAATTAGTTTTATAATACATATGGAGTACAATAATCAAATTGATGATAAATGGTTACTTGTTTATGTCGGAAACAAATTGATGAACTCTTAAGTGTCCATCATGGGGACAAGTCCATTTCTGAGTGACCTATAGGAGGCGCCCCGTAGGCCTTTAAAGCACATCTCAAGTACATCCATGAAACCTGTGTCAAAGTCTTCCTTGGTGTTCACTGTGATCATATGAATCCTTCTGAGTTGTCATTTATGGGGATTAATCCACTTCTGAGTGGGTCAAAGGTCGCCATGCGATGGCCACGCCCATTCGTCATTTAACGCACATTTCAAGTACAGGCATGAAATTGGTGTCAAACTGTTCTTTATGATCCTCTATGACATTATTAATCCTTCTGAGTTGTTAATTATGGGAATTAACCCTTTTCTGAGTGGGCCAAGGTGATGAGACCAAATAATGTCAAGAACTGAAATTAAGTCAATCTGTTTAGCTATTCATATCTTTATTTAGATCTAATGTAGAGCCACTAGTTAAAGTTCACCGTGTCACACATTTGCCATAATTAAACCCTGATTACATGGTGTTACAAATCTAATATAAAAAAAATGTCAAACAATATTACGTACACTCGATATGATAAACCCTTCACGTTTTATTTAATCTAATCTGTGCACAGTGTATTATCATTGTTAAAGCTTATGAATAGAAATGATTCTTAACTGCGGTGATGACCATGATTTATCACAACATCTTTTACCTGTTTAGAAAAATATAGATATCAGAGGCCCGTCCTAATGAATTGAAAAGCAAATCGTAGGGATACCATTATGTGCCTAAGGTTGAGCTGAGGTAATGCACCGTGTAGCCTATGTTGGCACTGCATTAGCATTTCCATCAATATTGCATACCCTATCTAATGTAAATTACTCTGCTTGTTCATCTTCATCAGTAGTATCTCCATATTCATCTTCCTCATCCGATGACACAATTTCCATTGGTTCATCTTGGTCCTCTTCCTCTAGTATTTCTTCCTCCTCTGGAACAAGGCTTGCTGGCAGCATTTCGCCTTCGAACCAAACAGTTACATATGAGCCTTCTTCCAGTTTCCAGCCATTGCGCTCGTCAGGTTCCTGCCTCAAATCTAGTTGGTCAGCCTGTGCCCACATTCGGGTTACAAAAGCAACACGGTTGATGTGCACGTTTATTTCCGATTCACACGGAGGAATCGCACTTGCGTCAATGCCTTTTAGGTTGGCAAGGGGATTTTTACCTCTCATCTTTGGACCGTAACCCTTCTCAAACCTCAGATACCTGTGATCATTGAGGTTTGTTCCATCCTTGGCACCATATATGGTGGCTGTGTAGTGCTGCAAGGTGACTAGTGTAGTCACACTTGGTTTTTCATCGTGAGCAAGCTCGATAAATGCTTTCTGGACATCCTGCATTTTTATCAACTTATCAAATGGTCTCAGTTTACCCTTCCGTGTAAAGCTGGAGGTGTAATCACACCCTGTAAATGCATGAAATCCAGGAAGGGCTGAGAAAATCTGCGGCCCAAGTTTGATAGATATTGCAGTGATGTTAATGTACCGCCTGTTGTTTTTAGAAGCTGTGCCGGTATCCATCCACAATGTAGCATGTAGGTTTGCAGAGTGAAACAGCAGAATAACAGCAATGTCTGTGTCGGATGCTCGGATGACAAGGTTTCCCTGCTCCTTATCTGCTGCCTTGGCATGGATCACCATCTTTGTGTCTGCTTCCTGGTGATTCGTCTTCAAGGTTTCTTCCACTTCTCTTGCCACGACACCATCTGCTACGTAGAAGTGGAAGCACTCACCAGGGACATCAAGATATAGGTGGCAACTACCAAGTATGTGTCCGTAGGAGGGATCTTGCCACTCATCTGCAAGAAACATTGGAAGCTGTTTTTTGAAAGATCGTGATTTAAGTGCATCTGCCATGTCCTTTGGGATGCGCCTTTGCTCCGGCCCTGTGATTCTGTAAGTCCTTTCAATAACCCCCATCCTATCTCTCTCAGCATCCTTTAGTGACGGCTTAGGGTAGTCGTCAAAGACCAAATGAATGCGGCTGGCAGAAGACATCATAGCCTGGATTAGAATGGTTCTTGCCAAACCTCCATACGTTGGGGGCAGATTTGGCGGAAGCACATGAAGCAGAAATGATCCATCAATAATGAATGCATCAACTGAATCTGGTTTGTCCTGTCGCAACTTTTCCTTCGAGTACATCCAACATTTTACTTTTGCTCGTCTCGGTCATGGTTTCGTCAGGATTACCCATAGACAGAGGCACTGGTGTTAAGGGAGACTGAAAAACGTACTCTAGGTCAAGATTCTTCTTTGTAGCAAGGACAACAAGACGACCCATCAGATCACGTGTACATACCAGGCGAGCAATCCTTTGATCTGGAGTTTTTTTGTTTTTGGCGCCTCCATTGGCAAAGGTCATCAATTTAGTCTTTGTTATACTCCTTTCAAACCTGCTTGCATCATTAGAGCATGCTTCTATGAATTGCTTATGCCGAGTTTTCCCTATGTCTGGGACACTAAGGAGGCTTTTCTTGATTTCGTTACTTGTGGCTTTTCCTGTGTTGATGTTGACGAGTAGATCAGATGTTTCACTTTCATCTTTGAAAGGATTGCATGTGTCTTCAATGTGTTTGACAATTTTCTTCAAGTCGTTGTTGTCACGTTCTTTGCGGCTTGGTCGTAGTTCTGCTTTTGTATCCTCCTGTTTGACCAGTCCTACCATTTCTTCAAGGAGGTTTATGAAAGATGCTCGTGTTGATTTGGTCACCATCCATCGAAGTCAAGCACTGTAGTTATTGGTGATGGACGTGATCCCTGTTAGTCTAGACGCTGCGTCTGCATTGATAGTTTGTTCCAATGTTAGGTCAACAGGACAACGGCTGAATGGGTGGTTTGTGCGGCGCACAGTGAAGGCCCCTTGATCTAGGATGTCTCTAAGTCCAGGATGTGTGTCATCCATATTTAGTAAGTCTAGTTGGAATTGCGACAGCCAGCGTTAGTAGTTCACGTGGTTTGTTGCAAAAAACAAGCCAATGATTGGTGTCAAGGTGTATATGAAGAGACTGATGTTGTTAGTTCGTATGCTTCTTTCAAGCTGGTGGTACAGGCGGATGTAATCGATGTACATGAATCAAAGTTGTGCAATTGCGCCATGTGCTCCTGATCGTGTGATGTTCGAGTATTCTGAATATGCAGTAGCACAACTCAGAAACAGGTCATTCGTGGTAATGCTGGGTAGTTCATCTTGCCTGTGAACCTGTAAAGTCATTCAGTAAACTCTCCAGTTGGTCCTTCTGTTCGTAGGTTTGAAGAAAGACTTGGAAGTGAAGTTTCTCGAAGGCAAGGGCAAGGAGAGGATGCAGCCTTTTGCACCTGTTGAAGTGTTTACCGTTTATAAATCCATTGAGTGACCCTGTGGCAAGAACCTCTGTTTCCGTCATCATACTAGGCCCACCCGATTCAGCAATTAACTTTCCAACTGCTTTGAAGAAAGCCATTTCAATATGGAATGCACCCAACATGACAAAGATATTGTTGAATCTTGGTGCTTCAGTAACTTTGATCTGAATTGCAGGTTTGGCAGCTGCAAGGTCATATGTAACCACTCCATACCTTTGATTGCATTCTTCTGCGCATCTCTGGTGGTTATAAGGGTGTTCTGAACCACAGATAAACTTGTGATTGGTGCTTTTAGATTAGGCATATAGCGAACCTCTTGTTTTGGCAAACTCTCGCTGGTGAGGTTTGCATTAAAAGCTACCCTCATTGGGATATCGTCGTTACTCAGGACATGTTTGATCATCCAAAGGAAGTCCATCTGTTTGGCACCTGTGCTTACATCAGTAAGGCTGTAGACATCGATTAGTTTGTAGTTGAAGACAGTCATCTTTGGAATTCCGCGATATGGAATCAGGTGTTTCAGGGACAGTCAAGGTCCTCCTCTTCGTTGTTTTCTTTGGAGCCCTTCTGGAAGGTGTTTCAACTGTCTTGTTTATCAGAGTGGGGATTTCACCACCATCAATGATTTGTGTCGCTTGAACGTTCTGGTACAATATACCCATTGTATCATGCAATGTGTCCGCCCCCGATAACGTTTGAGTCATCTCATCAAAGTTATCAAATGCCAATCCCATCGGAAGACCAACCACTGTATCCTCCGGGCAAGATTCCTTTCTATCTAGAAGGGCCTTCGCTGTTGCAGTCTCGAGCTCCTCCAAAGCAGAGTAGTTTAGGCAAATACCAAATCTGTTGAGAACTGTCACTAATTTCTTACTTCCAGTAACTGACTTTATTGCCATTCCAAGGGTTACATGTTTTGCAGGCATTGCCCTCCCTCTTTGCACCACAAACAAGGCATCCTGGCTGGACAAGTCAACCCGGCGTTCCACCTTCTTTCCACATGGACCTGGACCGACTTTTCCGCTGTATAGTATCCTGAAGAAATTGGTGACAAGCTCAGGAGGGGATGCATAGCCTTTCCTTAGATCGTTCAGGGTTGGATTGAGAGGCAGATCTTTCTTGGGGGTCTTAAGCAACCGACTTCTTAACAGCATTGCTGCTTTTGTGATAATTCGTTCTTGGGAAACTGAGTAGTCATAGGCTACACGATTTGCATCCTCAGCAATGTTGGCGTTGTAAATTATATTTCCCATTTTCTTACCATGGGGAACTTGTACCCTGATTCTCGCCCCAAAACTATTAGTTAAATTGCGCATCAAACTGGACTTTACCATAGGTGTTTCATCCATAGACAAACAAAAGTCCAAATATCGTTCATATATTGATGTCAACAGTTCTGGACGTTTGTCAACTATGATAGACTTATCAACATATGCGTGCAAGCTCTTGATCGCACTTCCTGATGTTTTCAGTTCATCTGTTGCAATTTCCTGATCAGTATTGGCAGATACTCTGTTTGCTTTCAGCAAGTATGCACTTTTGCATGAATGGTGGTATTTAGCTTCCTTTGCCACCGAAACACCTAAAATCTTAGCTAAAATATGATCGTCCTTGAGTTTTTTAGCAGCCTCTTGAATGTTATCAGCGGCTTCTAATGTTTCACAAGACCCTAACACTTCAACAACGTCCTTTTTCTTTTTTCGCTTTAGTCTATAAAACAAGCATTCTTCAGGAAATATACCAGATGAAGACGGTTGCACATGACCTTCTCTTGTGCCTGTGGAGCGCAGATGCACATTCTGACCAGTTGTCTCTTCACCAACACCGGTTGATCCTTTGACTACAGTGAACTTCTGGTAGCATCTGAGGTGAAACCCATCACTTCCACAGGGCTGTTCTGGCAAATTGATGACCACACCATGATAAATCGATTCCTCGAAATTACGTTTTGTCCGACGATTGTGCGCTGCATCAAGTACAGCTGCCCAGTTCCTTTGGTTGAACGAATGAACATCTTGTCGGGCCTTTTTACTTTCTGTTGGCTCGTTCCCCCTTCCAATATGTAAAATACATTCTCTGATTGGTGCCGGTTCATCATTAGTTGCAGTCGCTTCCATGTTATGTGAACCTGAAAAATAAGTTTTTTTCAGTTTTGGTCCCAAACTAATTGCTGATTATGAAATGAGGAAAAAGGCTTGGGACATGTAGCACGAATCAATAAACGTACTGGACTAAGTTTAACAATCAAATTTAGCAAAGAAGATGAGACAAAAATATGGCCTAGCATAGGTTACGAATAATGCATAACGTGGGTTGGCTGGTAAATAAGGGACACAGGTTTGAAATATACATGTATCTTTTTCTTCTTCCGTATAAAGTGCATAACGTTCCAGGGGGTATAGTCGCACTGTTGTTTAAATGTGTGCATGTGCCCCGAATACTCCGCATATGTATACATGTACCTAGCCATATCAGTCATTATTTCAAGCTCATTCATATTGTGCTCTTATTTTTAATAATTTTAACTTGTGTAAAAATAATGGTTGATCTTACCTCTTCATTCCTCGTTCATATGCATCGTTTTTCCGAATTTGGTAAAGCGGAATCAAAATGGGATTGGAAATAATGTTTGATGCACATATATAGTCCACATGAAATCTTTTGCTGCTATCTGTATGCTAGGTAGCTTACAATTGGCTAATCAGCTTACTTATGCATACTTATCTATGAGTCAGGTTTCTTGGAATGCTCAAAGCGGACCTCCATGCTCAAAGTCATTATTTTCATCTTAAGGTGACCAAAATGCCACATAAAAAACGTATTGCATGAAGTAAGCTTTTACAGCAACCATGGGTGAAATTAGTCACTGGCTGCTGAATTGTTTTCCTGTTGTAAATCTCTTCAATAGGTGTAAAAAGAAATAACCCTTAATTACTAAACAAACGATCAGAATCTTTGCTCTTTGATCCTTAATTCAAAATATCTTTTGTGTGGAATAACAAGTATTGTATCTTAATTACCCGTATAATGTAGACATGGACTGATTTATATGTTTAGAGTTAATATAATATGTCAGTGTTTTCACTTGTATTTGTTGTGCGTGAATCACCAATTGCTGGGATCACAACTGAAATGGTAAACAACTAACATTGTTGAACTAACAACCTGACATTTGTCTATATAAACCTGCCCAGAACTCCATAAATCACCAAGACGTCCATCTAAAATGTACATATGTATGTCACGCCACTTGATATTTGCATGAACGCAACCATGTGCATGAAATGTTTGAGTGGGCTGGGCGAACCCATGGTGACCTTTGGCCC
This sequence comes from Patella pellucida, assembly GCA_917208275.1. Taxonomy (NCBI): domain Eukaryota; kingdom Metazoa; phylum Mollusca; class Gastropoda; family Patellidae; genus Patella; species Patella pellucida. Next base: position 56,985,540 of record OU795044.1, read on the forward strand.
ACTCAGAAAAGGGTTAATTCCCATAATTAACAACTCAGAAGGATTAATAATGTCATAGAGGATCATAAAGAACAGTTTGACACCAATTCCATGCCTGTACTTGAAATGTGCGTTAAATGACGAATGGGCGTGGCCATCGCATGGCGACCTTCGACCCACTCAGAAGTGGATTAATCCCCATAAATGACAACTCAGAAGGATTCATATGATCACAGTGAACACCAAGGAAGACTTTGACACAGGTTTCATAGATGTGCTTTAAAGGCCTACGGGTCGCCACCTATAGGTCACTCAGAAATGGACTTGTCCCCATGATGGACACTTAAGAGTTCATCAATTCGTTTCCGACACAAACAAGTAACCATTTATCATCAATTTGATTATTGTACTCCATATGTATCATAAAACTAATTTTAGGGGAAATGTGAACATCGCCCCCTTTTGCCATCCCCAAAAGCATTACTTAAGAGTTGCAAATTTGGAGGCCTCCATCATATATCTACTGATATCGGACCTCAAACCTTTTGTACTCAAGATGCTAATTGAATTTTTGCTAGCCCCTGAACTTTTTGCTAGCCCCTGTGAAGGTCTGATGGCAGTTTGTTCCATTTTGTTGATGCAGCGACTTTAACTTCCACTTAGGAACACAGAGTTTTTTTCTGATTAAGTGACCGCAACTGTCTAGATGGGATATTAAATTTTAAGAGATCGCACAGGTACTTCGGAGCACTTCCATCCAGACACTGATAGGCAAGAGACAATATCTTGAAATCGACCCTGGCTTGAACAGGCAACCAATGTAGATTTTTCAGTACAGGAGTGATATGAGAGCGTAGATTTGACCTAGTCACAATACGAGCAGCTGTATTTTGAATGCGTTGAAGACGTTCCATTTGATACTTGGGTATGCCGACAAGTAGACTATTGCAATAGTCCAGTCTAGAAAAAATGAGAGATCTAACTAGAGCTGCGGCTGCGTCTTCAGTGATGAGATTTCGAATGGAACCAATACTTCTAAGGTTAAAATAACACTATTTGCATAGATCATTTATGTAGTTGTCCATGTATAACTGAGAGTCAATCAATACACCAAGGTTTTTAGCAACTGGGGAAAAAGGGATGATTACATTGTTGATTAAGAGCGATTTGTCGGTTATTCTTGAGTCTTGGTTTTGGTCCTATGAAAAGTATTTCTGTTTTTTCTTCGTTTAATTTTAACTTGTTTATGTTCATCCATAATTTTACATTCTGTATGCAAGATGTCATTTTACATTGTATTTTTGTCTGATTTATGTCCGGAACAAATAAGTCAAAAAGTTGTGAGTCATCGGCGTAGAAGTGATGTTGTGTTGATAACGATTTGAGAAGATTCCCGAGCTGCTTCATGTACATGGTAAACAGCAAGGGGCCGAGAACAGACCCTTGCGGAACGCCGCACCGTAATACAGTCTCACACGAGGACACTGATTTGATGATGACTGTCTGAGTTCTATTTGACAAGTATGAAGCGAACCAATTTAAGCAAGTTTCGGTTATACCTAATTCAGTTTCCAGGAGTCGAGAGTGGTCGATGGTGTCAAATGCGGAGACAAATCCAAAAGAACCAGGAGGGATATTTCCCCTCTATCGACACATGTGACAAGATTATTTATTATGCAATTTAGGGCAGTTTCCTACCATTTGTTGATTAAGATGTTCAAGGAGGTTTTTCTGTACTGCTTTTTCTAGAATTTTAGAAAGGAAGGTCAAATTTGACACTGGTCGATAGTTCTTTAAAACATTTTTGTCCAATGTAAGCTTTTTTATAAAGGGTTTAAGAACTGCGTGTTTATAAAGAGACGGTACTGTGCGAGAAATCAAGCTACCGTTGATGATGGATGTTATTACTGGAAGGAGAACATCAATATGTGCCAGGAGTAAATTAGTGGGCAGGGGATCAAGTTCACAAGACGTTGGCTTGGAGTTCTTAATGATCTTGAGGATTTCATCCTCTGAGAGAGTGTTGAGAGTGGACAAATCTTTACCACCGTATGTAGGAAAGGTTGTTGTGATGGATTGTTCATCGGGAATAACACACGATTTTCTAATGGTTGTGATTTTGTCGAGGAAAAAATCACTGAAATTGTTTGATAGAACAGAAACGTCATCAGTATCTGGGAGTGTGACATCTTTAGGGTTTCCTAATAAAGAAGACATGAACGAATAAAGAGCCTTAGCATTTCCAGAACTTGGGGATATCCTCTGAGAACAGAACTTTGCTTTTTCTGATTTTAAGAGCTTATTGACATTTTGTCTCTTTTGAACATAGATTTGTCTGTAAACTTCTAATTTTGATTTTTTTTTCCAGGAACGCTCTGCTTGTCTCCTATGTTATATCGAGAAAAAGATTATTTAATTGAGTAAGATAGATACGCATTCAATTGAACGTATAATTGAAAGGGTCTATATGAATGATATTTCGAATTCTCTCAATTCCGAAAATAGTGTCAATCGAGTGAAAAGTAGAATTTCGGAGTACAATGCATGTGTCGACTGCATAAAAAATATCTCAACCAATTATGACAGCTGAGACATATTTGTAATTTAAAATGCGTCACAATTCTACTAACACCACCACGGCTGTCGGGGTTGACAGAGCTGTGACAGGACTGAATTCCACGTCACTCGATTGCAATTCTGTCAATTCGTGACGTTCTGAAATGTGAATCGAGCATCCCCCTGTATTCATTAACATGACAGGCGGGATAACTCCTTTATTAAGGAACATGACTGGGGTGATAACTAAGACTGTATTCGCCCGATTGTATTTATGTTAATATTGTAAATGGGCTTATAAAAAGTGTATAAATTTTAAAATAAATTGATTTTAATACCCATCGTTATATTATAAAGATTTGTCATAATACACATGGAAACATCGTTCTATATTATATAAATTCCCATTAGTGGTGCTGGCGTGCCATTAAACAATATTTTATTCATTCATTCATTATATATATTATAAATACCTACGAAACATCGTCCTTTTGTATAAACACCAATAAAACACCCTTTTCTTATAATAATACATCGTCCTTCTAAATAGGGGATGGGGGGGGTGCCTAAAGGTTAGCGCTTGTGAGTTGTATCATAAGGTCTGTCATCGAATGAATTGGCTAGGTTTCGATTCCCCGGTTTCACATTACAAAAAATAGGGTCACTGTCCAACCTCGTGGATTTTCTTAGAGTCCTGTGGTTCCCCCAACTGCCAAAGACCTCTACGCCAAAGCGAATTTTTGAAATAAAATTGAACCATATGTTAATCCCGAAATGACCTGGTTTGTGTGGAGTGGATGTTACCCCCCCCCCCCCCCCTCTCTCTTTCTGATCGTAAATTCCTGGATGATGGCCCCTGATTGTACGAAGAATATCTCGGATCGTAAAATTCATGGAGTATGCCCCTAATTGTACAATTGGTGTTTAAAACCCTTCAAAAATATCTTCGTTACACAATTATCACTGATTTCGGAAAAAAAACGAACGGAAAATTCCTGTTATAATGGTCCTTCCAAAATATTAGCAAAACATGCAACACTCTACCATTGCTGTGGACCGTCTTAAGGCAAAGATTTTCCTCGAAACTCATAATATATACGTTAAGTAATCAAAGATCTTGTTAAGCATTAGGAGGTAGACCACCATTTAATTTCATCATCTCGATATCAATTGTAGTTCATCTATTTACAGAAATTCCCGACCTGTCCATTTTTTTTGATTTTTTGGTTTAGAATGGACGAAGAGGGTTGGAATTACCATTTTCTGCCAGGTTTTGGTAAATATTCACGATTTTGAGGCGGAAGGATAACAGAGTTATCAGGTTGGTTACGGTGACATGGACAGCGAATAAATACACATTTTTAGTATTCTTCTTCAAGTTTGTGTATCTCAAAATTTTGGTGGTCAACCTCATACATATTTTAGTGCAAATACTTGCCCGACAGAGAACCATTTTGACAATCCCTTGACGGATGGGTAATTTATTTGCAATTACTGATACTAGTCCGAATTGATTCTTTAAACATAATCAACTTTCTACCAACCATAAATTATTACCGCCAACTTCACAGATGGCAATAAATAGATTATTTTAACTAGCAACACTTTACATTAAAATGAAAATGTTACCTACAAAACAATCCAACGAGGCCGAATGTAAAAAGATGACACATAATGATCAAAAGTATCGAGCAATCAAATTGGTTAATCATAAAATATTCACTTTCATATGCTAGCAAGTCAAAACTCGAAGCCTTCGTATTTTCAGTAAATTCTGTAATTTAGAACAGTATAATTATGTTTAGCTTGGACGCCCTACAAATATCTGACAGTAATTTCGAGCTCCTCCGGATATATGAATTCTATATAATTACCGAATTTTTGATTATTCAGTGATAGAACATCATCGATATATCGATAAGTGAAATTAAAATGTCTAACTAAACGTTTATTGGATTTTACGAGTGCCTGCATGTACTCGGCTTCGTAGGAATAGAGAAACACATCAGCAAGCAAAGGTGCACAGTTGGTACCCATGGGGATACCTACCACTTGCTGATAAATTTCTCCTCCAAATTCAACAAAGATATTATCAATTAAAAAATCCAACATCTGAATTATCTTGATGGCTGTGTATTTGTTTTTTGAATCACTATGGTTCTTGACAAAATATGTAGCATACATTCTACAGTAGATATCGCTTGTATGATAAATAATACATTCTACAGTCGATATCGCTTGTATGATAAATAACACATTCTACAGTATATATCGCTTGTATGATAAATAACACATTCTACAGTAGATATCGCTTGAATGATAAATAATACATTCTACAGTAGATATCGCTTGTATGATAAATAACACATTCTACAGTAGATATCGCTTGTATGATAAATAATACATTCTATAGTAGATATCACTTGTAATGATAAATGATACATTCTACATGTACAGTAGATGTCGCCTGTATGATAAATTTCATAATCAACTGCCATTACCTAGGAGATATCGCTTTACATGAATTTGATTGGTCAGTTGAAAAGGAACTACTTTTTTGGTTTTCAAAGAACGGTTCATTTTTTGATTAAAGTAACTTCTTATTTATCAAAAACGAACTATTACTATTTGATTGACCTTGATGGAAGAACTGGGTCAATAGTTGAATTGCTGTAAACATGATGTATTACTACGCCGTAATGTAATCAGGTTCAGTAAAAGTGAAATCTATAGAAAATAATTATATGTATTTATTTGTGCATGTAAGACAGGATTGGCTGATAATAAAATCTCCTACTCGTCTTTTTTTATATCAAAAAAGACTGATTTGAGATTCTCTATGTATCCCCATTTTTGTAAAATTTCAATTTTAGACATCGAATAAATATTGTTTATATTTTATTTTTCATTTCAGGCCGAGCATAGTGTAATGATGGTGTACATATCTGGTTACGCCCTGTCAATCATTCTACTTATCATTAGTATGGTTATCTTCGCTTGTTTTAGGTCATCATCGTCATCATCATCATCATCATTGTCATCATCATCATCATCATCATCATCTGTTTAAAAAAATCATGCTGTGAGCACATGGAACTACCTTCCCCAGTTCAAACACGTCGTTGTCATAAAGCTCTGATGTTCTCCAACTGACCCATTAGTTGACATAACTTTCACACAGCTCTGGTTCAAATACGAAGCTACTAAAAAGCTCTACTGTTCTCCAGCTGATCCCCCTAGTTTAAATACACAACTGTTATAAAACTCTGACGTACTCTAACTGACCCCTCGGCTTCAACTCACAAAGCTCTGGTGTACGCTGGCTGACCCCCAGTTCCAATACACAGCTATTACAAAGCTCTCGCATACTCTAACTGCCCCCCCCCCCCTCAGTTCAAATTCACAAAGCTCTGGTGTACGGTGACTGACCCCTCGGATTCAACTCACAAAGCTCTGGTGTACGCTGGCTGACCCCCAGTTCCAATACACAGCTATTACAAAGCTCTCGCATACTCTAACTGACCCCCCCCCCCTCAGTTCAAATTCACAGAGCTCTGGTGTATGCTGACTGACCCCCAGTTCCAATACACCGCTGTCACAAAGCTTTGGTGTATCCTAACTGCCCCCTCCCCCCCCCTAAATTCCAATTCACAAAGCTCTGGCGTACTCTAGCTAGCCCCCTCAGTTCCAATACACTACTGTCTGTTCCAATACACCAATTCACAAAGCTCTGCTGTACGCTGGCTGACACCCAGCTCCAATACACCGCTGTTACAAAGCTCTGGTGTATGCTAGCTGACCCCGACAGTTAAATATACAACTGTCACAAAACTCTGGAGTTGTCTATATTAACACCCTCTAGTCGAACTCCCCAGTTGAAACCTCACAGTGACACAAAAGTTGATGGTGTCAGATCCATACGTCTTAAATACCTTTTTGCCACAAAGCTTTGGCAGAATAGTTCGGATGAACATAAATAAGAAATATCCGAGTTAAATCAAAAGTAGCTAGCTGAGAAGTGAGTGGCCTCTACAAGAAAATGGTCGTTCCCCGAGCAACATTTAGACCGGCTCGTGTTCAAAGATTTAAGGGGTATCTGAGGTATACCAAGAGTTGCCAGATAAGCTATGGGCACAGCAACAACACGGGAATGTGACTAAATTATTTGAGCCGCTTTCCAACATAACGCACTGATGGCGCCAAACATCTGTCAGCTGAACACACTATGACATGTTTTTGATTATGACAAAGGGAGAAGATGACCCTCCTTCTCTTCTAGCGATAGCGGTTTATATGTGTGTTTTAAATTGACTTTTTAATATTCAAGGACTTTTTATTTTGTGTGATAACCAATTTTAAGGAGACTCTAGACATAAACGTATATCTGAATCGTATGTTTTCACCACCTTTTAACCCATAAAGTGTAAATAATTGAATTAAATCAACCTGTCCATAATATCATATATAATGTATTGGACGTTAAATCTGTAATAAACAACACACAACAACATCATCTGAGCTATTCAATCGTAGCTAGTTTAAAATTAAAGACAGGGAAGGAGAAGAGAGAGAGAGAGAGAGAGATGGGGTTTAACGTCCACTCGACACAAATCATGTTTAATTTTATTTCAATAATTCGCTTGTGTGTAGGGGTCTTTAGCAGTGAGAGGAAATCGGAAGACCCGGAGAAAACCCACGAGGTTGGACAGGCGACCCTACTCCGTGTCCCGTACAAGGAAAGATAAAAATGATTCTTTAACCCGTATCAAAGAGAAACATTATAAATTACGAGAGGCCATTTTACGGATCAAAACAAAAGCCATATCCTCGCACCGTAATGACAATCTTAACATCAATTTAGGTGACTGGTTCTAAACTAAGTACATGATTAACGACTTAAAGGTAGCACCAAGTCGGTAATAAGACTTCATTACGTCTAAACAGATTACTCATAGGTTACTCGACAAACAGCCATCTTAGGTTAACAACTGTCATTCATTGAGCGCGAGACCAGTTATTTTCAAAAACATCGTTATCCCAAAGCCAGCAATTTTCCCTCTTGGTTTTATTTCTCTTCTTAAGAAGGCACTTCAATGATAAATAGGGGTTTGGGTGGCTGAATGGTTAGTATGTGCGCGCTGTATCATAATAAAGTCTGTCATTGAACCATGTATTAGTCCCGAAATGACCTAGTTTGTGTCGAGTGGACGTTAATCCCCATCTCTCTCTCTCTTATGTGTTAAACACTCGGACTTCCCCCCCCCCTTATTTTGAAATCGAAACTAGAACAAGCGTACATTATGACCCATATTGTTAATAGGCTCACAAGCCCTCTATTAAGATGTCATCAATGAAACTCGTGTACAGTCAGCCGTATTTGTTACAATTACATGACAAAATGACCCAACCTAAGCAAAACATGGAAACAGAATTCAAGGACAAGTTATTTGATAAATATGCACAATGTCAGAAATATCTCATTCCTGAGGAAGTATACTACCAGACAGTTGAAGAACTTAAAACCATAGCTGGGCCCGGTTCCTAGAAAATTCTTAAAGTAAGCACAAAGTCATACTTCACTTTTACTTACGTAAGAATCTTATAAAAATACCGTCCCTAGAAAATTCTCAAGACCATTCTTACGTAAGCACAAGTCAAGTACAAGTCTAAGCACATTGTGACTGGTAAAGCTTACCATACACTGAGACTACGATGCTCGTTAACGTCATAAAATAACTTTGGTATGCGAAATACGTCATAAATTTGTCGTCTGCTTCATTGTTGTTGATTTTGATTGACATGTCCCCTGTATAGGCCTACACAATTATAAAATGTGCCAAAATATATTTTAAAAAAACGCAGACACATAGGCCTACAAACTAACTGAATAATTGTGAGAGCGCCTGATCAGCCTGTGTGTTTGTAGCCTATTGTTTACCAATTGGCAAATACATAAATTGGTTTCAGGGTAGGCCTATAAGGCCCTAGATGCAAAATTTTCTATAGCATTCTTAATTTCTTTTTGAGAAGAATTTTCCCCGTCTTGTAATTGTCTCTTTGGTATCAAAAGGTGTCGGAAATGCCGTCGAATAACTCTATGGTCAGCCATCTTTTTGAAGTAGAAACAGACTTAAGGTTGGTAAGCAAGCCCTATACCTTGCTTGGGACTTGTGCTTAGACTGGCTATGTTTAAGAACGAAGTTGTGCTTAAGTTTTTTCGCGGAACGCATAATAACGTTCCTGTGCTCACAATGAAGTCTACTTAAAATCGAAGCACAAGGTCGTTCATAAGAATTTTCTGGGAACACAAAATAAGGTAAGTTTACTTAAATGCAAAGTCGACTAAAATCTAAGCATAAGAACGTGCTTAAGAATTTTCTAGGAATCGGGCCCTGATGTCTCCACTACCAAGTCACGCCACCATTTTAAAGAAGTATGTATGAAGTGCTTAGTTGTGGTGATGTAGAAAAGCTCATCAAGAAAAGGGCAGGATGTTAGAAAGGTTATTATAGCCTAATCTTCAACCCTTCTCAAAAAAAGTCATTATTATTATTATTATTATTATTGTCACCAGAAGACCGACCAGTGTACTACGCCACGATAGAGGACACTTATGACATAATTAGCAAGGCCCACATTGCGACAGTTCATGGTGGTCGGGATAGGATGTTGAAACACCTCTCACAGAAGTATGCCAACATCACGACTGATGCTGTGGAACTCTTCAAGTCGTACTGCATCGTGTGTCAAGAGAAAAGGAAGCGCCCAAAGACTACTGGTGTTGTTGTAAAGCCTATTCTATCAAAAGAATTTAACTCCCGGGGATAAGTAGATCTGATTGATATGCAGTCATCTCAACAAAGCCAATATAAGTGGATTATGGTTTACCAGTGCCACCTGACGAAGTTTGTTATTCTGAAACCCCTGTCTTCTAAGAGAGCTGCTGAAGTAGCATTTCAACTTCTGGATATATTTCTTCTTTTCGGGGCACCAGCCATTCCCCAGAGTAATAATGGATTTGAATTCACCGCCCAAGTTATCACAGAACTCAAGCAGTTGTGGCCCCAGCTCAAATTGGTTCATGTCAAGCCCAGACATCCACAAAGCCAGGGTTCTGTTGAAAGAGCAAATGGTGACATCAAAGACATGCTGGTAGCATTGATGAGTGTCAACAACACCCTGGACTGGACAGTCGGACTTAAATTTGTTCAGCAACAGAAGAACTGCCCTAACAAAACGGACGCCATACAAAGCCATGTTTGGAGAAGACCCCAAAGTTGGATTGACATCATCTAGTCTCCCACCGGAATTGCTCGAGAGGCTTCAATCTGATGACGACCTGCTTACACTTCTTCAGCTGCCATCCTCTACAACAGAACCAGCATCTGATGACACCAGCGGACCAGTCAGCATACAACAAGACAATCAGCTAGCAGAGCAGGAATGTCAGTCTGACAGTCATCTTTCACTGAATTCTGAACTCGTTGACAAAAGGTTGGAGACATACTTGAGCAGCGCAAACGAGCCTGTAATTCCCAGTTGTCCCAAGCTGAAAGGATGGTTAAGCGCTCATGCATCGACTTCAAAGCAGGAAAAATAGGAGATAACGTGGCTATTCCGATTCCTATGACATGTACCGACTAGCTGTGGTGAAACCTGAAATATTAGCGGGGAAGTACTCCAGGAATCAGTTTGACCTGTGTCCCCGGCGCCTCCTTAGTGACTCTGGTGTCAACACTGAGTGCACACTTACACTGCGTCAGGTTGTTAGGGCTACAGCTACAGGTGGTCAAGGATTCTTCCACTGTGAGTGTAGTAAAGGAAAGAAACAGTGCCAAACAAACCGGTGCAAATGTTTCAAAGCACACAGACTTTGTAACAGCAGTTTCACAATCTTACTGTAACGTATATACTTCTCTTTGTATTAATAGTGTTAATACACTGATATTATATTACAAATTTATTCGTACCATTAATATCTTTTTTATATGAGTAAATTTCGTGCGAATCACGCATATTTATCATATCGACAATTTGAACAGTTCTTTTGAGATCAGACTGATTTACATTGGTATCATCTCATTTATTTATTATTCTTAAAGGTGTATTTACTTTTATATTATATAAATCGTATCTAGAGACACCATAACTAATGTTATTACAAGTATTGGACGAGCTACCATGTAAGGCATGACGGGCACATATTTTAATACATTCATTGTTATTTTGAATTGAACTATTAAACTGTTTTACAAATCGTTAATGAAACTGAGCTTCTCTTCTATAGAATAATCCTGACAAATTAATGGAATAAGGACATTTTGTGTACGACATGGAATGTCCCACAGCCTACGAATGCACTTACGCCAAGTACAGTAAAATCTTCCAATGGACCAATCGGAGAAATCCCACAGCTGACAACCATAAAATGGCATACAGTATGTCTTAAATAATTTATACTTTACATTTGAATGTACATGTTTGAATTGAGTATTTACAACATTAAAACTGGTTATAAAGTTTTTAACACCTTTTTGAATTACATGCCCTCTTGTTTCCGATTGTAATGAATTACCTAGGTGTAATTCTGTATCTACAATATTAATAATTTTACCATTAAAATATACATCTTTAATGACGTCTTTATTGTTTTTATTGTGATTGAACCCTACAAGCTTAGACTTGTCTGGATTAAATTTAACATCATATTCATTTGCGAAGTCAGCGCACAGTTTTAGTAATTGGGCATAACAGTAGGACGTTAAACCCCATTTCATTCATTCATTTAGTAATTGGACCAGAGCCAGTCTGGATGGAGTAACAAGCGTTACGTCATCTGCGTAAGCCAAAGCGCCAACATAGGCATGGCCTATTTTACAACCAATGTTGTTGTTTCTTAATCTAAACACTAAACAGTATAGGTGACAACAGCCCGCCCTGTTTCACACCATTTTTAATCTTTAAAGATTCAGTAACATGGTTATCCCACTTTATTCGAATCGTTTGGTAAATATAACTGTTTAAAAGAAATCGGCATAAAAGTGGACATAACCCTCTTTTTATCAGAATAATTAAATATAATGGGCACGGTCGAATGCTTTGCTTGGGTCTAAAAATGTGACATATACATTAGATTTTCTATTATGATAATAACTTATGGTTTCATTAAGGACAAACGAACACTGCGTTGTTAAGTGTCTACTCTTATAGCCGAATTGTAGATCAGATGGTTTTAAACAGTCCTGATTTTGAATAATAATAATCCTATCAAATAATTTCCCAATAATGCTGCTTAGTGCTATTCCCCGGTAGTTATCAGAATCATTTAAGGATTTCTTGCGATTTATTGGGATAGATATAATTGTGGACAAAATAAAATTTGGAGGACAGTAGCCATGGATCAGCATCCCAGTTAATAATAGTGAGAGATGTACATAATATGATGGCGGGGCATATATAATATGTTCTGATCATTGTCCTAAGTTCCCATCGAATTTATTATATTTCAAATGCTTAACAGCTTTTATAACATCTGACGTAGTTATCACATGGTAATGACTGCATTCATCTAGACAGCAGTTTCTAATATTTGATTCAAGATCTTCTTGTAGTTTACTTATTTCTTGCTCATTATATGGTACACAATTACATAATTCATTATATTTGGTGAAAAACAAATTTGCAATATTTTCTGAGCCTATATTACCATCGACGCAGTTAGGAGCATTACTACTTGAGCCTTTAATCTTCTGAATTTCTCGCCAAAATGTTTTTGCTCTGTTATTTAGAAGATTATCGGCAAGTCTATTTGAGCAAATACGATCGCTATCCAACTTCACAGACATGAGAGCATAATGATAACGAGCTCAAGTGCGACGCCGTATATCGGCAAGATATCCAGAGCATGGGGAGTAGTTTTCCTTCCATATATTATGCCAAAATATGGATGCTGTTCTGTCGTCTCTTACGTGATCGTTCGAACCAGGAACGGATTCCCGGTTTCCCGGTTTAGTGTGTGGTATGCTACAGTTAATGATCCTGTTAAAAAAGTCATTTAGAATTGTCCTGTGAAGTCTAATGTGAAATTTCATAGTGGGGACGTTTCTGCCATTTGAGCGAACTGATATGCTTGTATGAGGGTACTCTTTGTGTAAGCACTTCTACCTGTATATTTAACGTTAAGCTTATAGCGGAATGTTCAGATAGGTTATCACCATCATGAATAGACGTATACTTGATAATATATAAAAGGAAGTGATCAATTGTACTTCGATCACCAGTTATTTTACTTTCGAATGAGTATTCAACATCACAAATATTATGATTAGGTGCACATCTTAGTGTGTTTGATAAACAGAATTCACTTAATCTACTTGTGGGAAATCTGTGTTGAGAGAGAGAGAGAGAGAGGGAGACTAGTCTGTATACAGTGTGTTATAGTATGGTGACCTATATAAAGGGTACACCAATCCCCCAGGAAAACAAATTGTCGGTCGCACAATCAGTGCAGTCGGTCGCAAAATAAGAACAGTCGTTAACAACCTATAAAGTGTAAATAATTTACTTAAATCAACCTGTCCATCAATCTGATTAAAACACAGATCCAATTTCGTTTCGTTTTTTATAGTTCAAAATTTGGTTTTACTTGTCTTTACTACACTGTAGGATCTGGGAGGTTTGTTATTTAACTCGTGTTCAGCTTGAAATGAGGGGTCAGCCAATCAAATTGTCTGTCGAATAGGGGGTTTGACCTCTCTTGCACGGAACTGTGGGTAGACATGAACTCCAACAGATATCTAAACAAAGCAAAAATAGATAAAAAAAAAAAAAACATAGCCACTTGCAACAACGATTCTGATTGGTTTATCGAATGACTGACCTTATAGGGTCAAATGTCGTGTTCTACGTCATAGAACGTGACTTCCCACTATAAGTTGTTAGATCTACATGTAGCGAGGCCATCGAAAGTATACAAAACGAAACGAAATATAGATCTGTATTTTAATTAGATTGCCTGTCCATAATATCATATATACTAATTTTGAGTTAAATCTTTAATAATTAACAATAACACATCACAGTCGAAGCCACACCTATACACTGTTAAATTTTTTATGTATTTTTACCTCGTTTTAACTAGCAGATTAATTGCCATCGTTAAAGCTGTATTTTAACATTGCATGTTATTTCACAGTCTATAATATAAATTTACCTCTAGATATTATACATCAAAGGTTAATTTACATACCTGTAAATGGAGTTCATGTAAAATTACAGTGATGTTAATTTACATAAATTTGTACAATAACATTTAAAGCAAAACATATTGTATTGTATAATTACATATTAAGTAATTTGCCGAGGCAACATTATTTAAAGGAATGTGTTTGTCTTCGCTTGGCTTATTATTCCTAGGTTCGATCCTGGCGAACACAGGAAGTTTTACGGAACTTTCAGCCAAACATGTAAAACAACATTCGAGATATGTGAAATGGGGTGTAATGTGCTACTGTTATGCTCCTTATTATCGGCTCAATGTATAGCACATGCCAGTCTTTATTAGCAAGTTCGTTGCATTCAGATTTTGAATAACCAATTTCTCTAAAATGGACTAAACTGACTGACAGAACGGTAAATATTTTGTATAATATTCGATATGTGGTCAAAGGGTGGAATGACCTATATGATCACTATTTGTAGTTAAATTTACAATTTATCTGTAAAAAATAATAATTCCAGCGGCATTTCTGTTAATATGCAACTCGCGTGATGTAAACTTACATATGGTTGTATTACTACATTAAATATGATGTAATTTTACATAAGCCTTGTATTCATATGTGTCTATATCGTTTCAAATGTAAGTTAACAAACTATGCGATATTACAAATCCTGTACTGTATTTTAACTATAATTATAACTGTAAATATACATATAATTTTAAAAGTGTACGTCAATACATATCGACGATATCATGATAACCACCAGAAAGGAAGAATTTAATCGGACGGGTATACTTCCCTCATATTAAAATTGCACAAGACAGTGATATCTTATAATGGACTCGTCCGTCAATAAATATCGATATACATCAAAACACACATAATATAAATGAGCTTTTTTATTCAAATTAAGTAAGAAGTAGTTAAAATTACGCAACATTGCAATATACGGTGGCTGATAAGAGACATAAAAAAAATATCCTTTATTTTAGGTAAAAGAAGCTTGCTGTACGACGGTATTTTCAGAAAAACACACACAATGGCCTATGAGTTTCAGTCTAGCAACACGGCCAGGTATGTCACCAAAGAATATATCTATTTGTTCTATAAGTTCGTCCAGTAATGGCAACGTAACTTCACCAACTATTGAACTATGTAATAATGGCTCATTATAACAGCCGTATGAACTTAATCCTACCAAAAGTCTTCAAATACTATTAAATGCTACGTCTCGTGAGAATCTTACAATATCGGAAACTGGGGGGGGGGGGTGATTTCGACTATACTTTGCTACTGGGCCCTATGTTGAATTTAGACGCTGCTTACAATCTTTTTACTCTACTTCCAAAAAACTTACTACAGATCTAACTAAGAAGGTAGATGTAAATGCACACTGCGAATCATCGATAATTAGAGTGAATTCGACCGATAAAAACTCCAGTTGTAGATATACTATTTCACACAACAGCGAGTGCTCTTGTAAATGGTATAGACCAAAATGTTTTTATTTCTGATCATCTACCCGTTGTACTTGAGCAAATCAACTTATTACCACATTAAAAGAGTTCAAATTTACAATCTATATATTCCGTATTACGATATACTTTTGCTACGTTTTCAATTATATGACAGTTCACATTTTTTATCCATATCTAAGATAGATAGATCCAGAATCAAGATAGCATACTTTTTGAATTTGTAAGATTTATCTATTTTAATATACGAATGACAATTTTAGTTTATTTACATCAAGTGCACTATAGGAGGTTTTATGTGTGACGCACTTCCGGTTTCTATTTTTAGCCTGGCCGTTTTTAGCCCGCAGTTTAAAATGGAAAATGCGAGGGGAAGCGGGGTTTTCTCTCTATTTTTCTTTATATAAAACGTATTCTTTAATGCCACTCTTGTTGTAAGTTGTGTGTAGCATTCGTAATAAATAACTGATTTCAAATCATGTCTTAGTTATTATTTATTTGTTTTAATGACGATATACTGCGTTGTAGCAGACGATATGTCAAGCTCGCACACGGTTCAATAGTCTCTATCATCCAAAAAAATATTCTCCGTATGTTTAAGACTAGGAGGTTCTTGGTGACCGAGACTAACGGTCCAAAAGCATTACACGGGTATTTTTGTATGCAGCCGATTTATATGTTTTGTGTTAATTGTACTGCAAACAAATAATAAAAAAAACATCTGTTTGGTTGTAAAATGCCACGAAATAGAGCATAAGAGTAAACAATATTGATTATAGAGTGGTGCCCTGCGGCTCCACGAAAGAATTATTCAAGACGATATTAAAATTTAAGCACGACCGTAGCAAGTCTAAAAAATGATAACAAATACTAATCACGCTGTAAAAAATAATTCTGTAAATAATGCACCAGTCCAGTTATTGCATTCAACAGTTGTTCTCCAAACCAAATACTAAATTAGAAATTAATCAATAGACACAAATCTATCCTTCTCCATTCTTGGTTGCGACAGTGGTGGAGATAAACTCAACTGACTGGAGCCAAGACGATTTATGTAGTTGTAAAAAGAGCTTTGAAAATATTCACAGATTCCAATTGATCATCGTTTTGTTCTTTCTTTTATTCATTCCATCAAGAGAAAATTTTATAAAAATGGCTGAAGTTTTACTACGTAAATCAAACATATAGAAATGGTGGTTGGTTCCATTTTAGGTAAAAGAAGCTTACTGTACGACGGTATTTTCAGAAAAACACACACAGTGGCCTATGAGTTTCAGTCTAGCAACACGGCCAGTGTTTGCGCATGGCCGAAAATGACGTCAAAATCATTTCATGGATGTACTGCAAAACAATGAGTCTAAATGCATCCTCATGAGTTTTTGTTGTCATTTTACAGGATATGGTGACTTGAGAACTCGGGTCTTCCATTTTCTATAATACTGCCTAATGTCACCAGGACATCACGAGTACTCAAGTCAGTCCAGAGCACAATTTATTTCTTTGACTTTCATTAACAGATTAGTTTAAATGTTTTCAGTAAAATTGTGTAATAAAGGATTGTGTTTTTAGTAATTTCGTGAAATCCCTTGAAATTTTAGTGAATTCATGAAGTCCCTAATTTAAATGGGGATTTCACGAAACCCCTAAAACTTTTAGGGATTGAGTTTCACAATCTTACTGTAACATATATATATATATAAGTGAACAAAAGTGATCACTGATCACGAAGCCACTGGATGCAGACCATGTCGTTTACGCATCCAATCTGCCGAAGGTTAAACTCCTGAAAAATACAATTTCATATACATCATCAATAACGCATTCCATAAAGTGTTTAATTTTGTTATGGTTTTATTATGTCATTTGTTAAATGGTGGCCTTAGCCTACAGTCGAAGAAAGCATATTAATACGATAACACACGACAAAAGAAATGAAATGGGGTTTAACGTCCTACTCTTCTGCACCTAACTCGGGCTAATTGACGGCGGGCATACGCCATACAGTGGGCTATGAGGGGAATGTTTGCCCGGGCAGCAGCGCTACGGCCTACTTTTATTTATCGAATTCCAACTGGCAAGGGATATTTTACGTGAACGCCAATGTGTACGCGGGACCTCAGTTTTTCGTCCCACCCGAACGACTTGGCAGCTGTCCTTGTCAGGCCCTCCTTCTGCATCACTGGAAAGGGGAAATCACGCCGGAAAATCGAGATGAACTTTCTCGGCCAATGCAGGGATCGAACACCGACCTCCAGGCTAGCGAAACAGCGCCTTTTCCACTTAGCCACCGTGATCCCCGTTTCGAATTTGAACAAAAAACGTAGCGAAATCTGATGGTTTTATGTCTATACAATTAGTGCATAATTACCCGGACAGTCTCCCTCGACAAGTGTAATATCATCTATAGCCATATCTGATAAAAAGTCAGATCCTTTAACTCCTTCAAATACAATCTAAAACACAATTTAAATATTTTAACAAAATTATCGTAAAACGTTTTTAATTTTTTTTTGACATTACAATAAAGGGACACCTGTTACCACTGTTTGTCTTGTACTATGTACACAGGGAGCAGTGCATGTGCTGTGTTCACCTTTTTCCTAAACGCACTACTTTGCCTATATAACGTTCTTAGGACTTCGTTTTCTGTCTAACGTTTTGGTTTTATTTTTTTAACAGCTACCGGGACAAGCGATCCTACCCTTTATCGCATACGGGAAAGGGAACTGAATAGGGTTTAACGTCCATTCAGGACTTACATATTGTTTAATGTATTTCAACAATTCGCTTTAGTAGTGAGAGAATCCGAGGTACAGGCACCACATCACTTTACTCCGTGACACGTATTAAATTATTCTGTCGGCATCCACCCCCCTCCGTTTTCTATGAGTGAAATCACTAACTTCTCCTTGATCTGGAATCTTACATCATAAAACTGCTTCCAAATATTGCGTTGGTCGTCTTCGCTTGCCGATAAAGCATCACCCAGCTCCGTCCGATATGTTTTGTATCTTTTCGGTTATTCAAATCCTACTTACCGAATGTAAAAATGGAAGACGTGAAGGAACTTACCGAATATGCAAATGGTATTTGTGTAAGATTTACATAGCCTTGTATCCAAACATCACCCAGGTCACCACCTCTTGTCCATACAGCATCCCCCAATTCAGTCTGATTTGTTTTGGTATACACGTTGAGAGCACCTGAAAATATTGAAAATATCAGTTTCTGAAATCCTTTGTGGAAGTCCAGACCAGAAGAAATATTGTTGTGATTGGAATGCAGCGACAAAGGGTGTTATAAATACAGAATGATGAAAGTAATGTGACAGGCTGGTTTATGGTGGCCTATCGCTATCATTCATTATTATATCAACAAAACAAATAAATTAAGAATAAGAATAATAATAAAAAAGAATATATTTTAAACTTCAAAATGAAATGAAATTAAAATCTAAATTAAACTGAAAATAAACTAAAATAAATTACAAGTAAAGTAAAATCAAATTGAAAAGTAAAATCAAATTGAAAAGTAAAATCAAATTGAAAAGTAAAAGTAAATATAATGAAAAAATGTACTAATTAATCATAATGATAAGGGCTTCCCCAAATGGTTTATTTTCTATAATTTTGTTATATTTTTATGTACATGGTTTCATAGGCTAGTATTCCTATATCGGAGATGGACTTAATATATTATGGTTCCCCTATTCATTATAATAAATCTTCTGTACATTTTCTGATTATCATTTGCTTGAGAACCCTGAACAAAACGTGGCTTTAATTAAAGCCCCAATACCACTTTTGTTGTAACTGAATAATATGGTCCAATCATTATTCTGGTCAACAAATTGTAATATTTTACAACATCCCAATTAATTGATGATACGAATTTCATCTTAACACACCGAATTTAAAAAAAAATTCAAAAAAAAATTCAACTACATGGTTTGAAAAGCTGTACGTAAACACTTTCAAATGCAACTTGGATTTTAACACATTTCCGAACTCTCTGGAGAAGTAAAATATGATGTAATGGATAATTTACGCAACAGGTAGGATACTTAAACATCTAGTAGTTAGAATAAGGCTAATTTTTTTCGGGATCTGTCAAGCCAGCAAGAGTGGTATTTTAAAATAGTAATTGTGTTTCCATATAATGTTGTTGTGTTTATACGTATGCCGCTCAATGAAGAGATTCATAGTAATATCTGAAATGTGAACACGTGTCTCCGTCTGCTCTTACCCATATCTTCTCCAAACATATGATACCAGAACGACAAACACATTGTAGATGTAGTCTGGGTGATTTCTAGACTCTCTAATCTTCCTTTGTCATTTTCTGCGTTGATAGATGTTTCGATATAAATGTATGATCCACCTTGAAGAGAATCAAAACAAAAGTGTTGACATTTCAAAGAAACTTCAATTAATTTAGATTGGGATGGTTAAATCATTCTTATTAAACCGATTCCAAATAGTTATAACAATTACACAAGGACTAAATTATATTGTTTTGGAAAATGGCATGTTGTTAAGGACGCTTTCCTAATTCAAAACGAATTGAAGATATCTGTCATCAGAATTCTATTTTAACCACGGTTTAAATTTAGATTTAAAGGTAAGTCTTTTATCTGAGTCGAGTCCTTTATTGCAGACAAGAAACGGTAGACCTCTGATATCCAATATTTAAAACAAAATAAATATTTTACCATTGGTACACGATTCGTGTACCATAGTGTATATCAGCGTCACATTTAGTGACCAGAAAGAACCAGTGTTCGAGACGATGTTTATTGCAGAGTTTCAAGAACATTTAAACGATGTACAATCTAAATATTTCGATTCGATTGTTCAATCTAAAAGACAAATTCTCCCACATGGCATCTTTTTTTCATTACGTCACTAAACCCGCAGAGTTAGTTCCCTTAAACCCTTCAAACATACGGTCCACCCTGAACTCTAACACACGGTTCCGAACATATTCCCCTCCTTGATGAGAAGTACATGGAACATAAAAAAACAATTAAGATCTACAAAAACGATGAAGTTAACGATATACAATAAATGTAATCTAAGAACTACGATTAAAGTTCTATCAACCATTACTGTCCATAAAATTTATTTCGCTAAAGGTCACTTTAATTTAATCTATACGAACAATGTCCTTATACGATTTTTCGCTGTTAAGTGGACAAAGACGAGTCACTGCTCTCCTATATGTGTTCTTTACTGTATTTACATCTACCACGCGCACATGTCCATCACCTTTGGATAGGTTTTAACTATACGAGCTAATGGCCACTTTTCTCTTGGAGTTTGTGGATCTATCAAAATAACCATATCATCTACTTTAAAGTCTCTGTGTGTAGTTCGCCACTTCTTACGGGCGTTTAAAGTTGGCAAGAATTTCTAACCAACGTCTCCAAAATTGTAATACTAGATCTTGTACCCTGCGCCATCGATTACGAAGATTATGCGGAGTTAAGTCTGTAGATTCTGGCGTCAATTCTTCACCAAGTTGACCTATTAGCAAATGGTTTGGCTCATCATTCGAATCTTCTCCTTGGTAACACAATGGGCGAGAATTTAAAAGACCTTCTGCGTTTACCATTGCCGACATAAGTTCCTCATTTGTGACATCTGCGTCTCCGATAACAGCTTTCATGGCACATTTAGCGGACTTAATTAAAGCTTCAAATACTCCACCAAAGTGAGGCGCGATTGATGGGTTGAACATCCAGTCTATTCCCATCTTTGACATCGAGTTGCCAAATTTACTTTTATCTAACCGCTGTAATAACTCTGTCAGTTCTCTTTTGGCCCCAACGAAATTAGTGCCATTGTCCGATAACATCTGCACTGGTTTACCACGACGACTTACGAAACTATTGAAAGCACATAAAAAAGAGTCGGTGTCCAAACTCCAAGCCATTTCGATGTGTACGGCGCGCGTTACTAAACAAGTAAATAAGCACATGTATCGTTTAGTTCGAACTTTTCCTCTTCCTTGCCTGGTAAGGAAAGTTCCCCCGTAATCTACGCCAACTCTGGCAAAGGCACGCATAGGTTCACCAAGTCTCATTTTAGGCAACGGAGCCATTATTTGTTGGGCAGGGTTTCTCTTACGTCGAATACAGGTATTACACTTATGTTGAATCGACTTAACTGTCTCTCTAGCACGAAGAATCCCAAACTTAGTTCGAAGTTCCGATAGTAGATAAGAAGTACCCGTTTCATGATTCCCCTTCTCATGATAACTATAAACGATAAGACGAGTAATGTCTCCCTTAGTAGGCAAGATAATAGGATATCTGGCGTTATAAGATCAAGTCTCAGGTCGACACAAACGACCGTTAACGCGAAGAATACCTTGATCATCAATAAACGGATTAAGCGATGACAATTTCGAATTGTTCTTAACACACTTGTCTTTTTCTAAGTCTCTGATTTCTTCAAGAAATGCTTGACGTTGTGCGTACTTATACCAACACGTTGCAGAATAACCTATCTCTGCCGATGTAAGTACCTTACCAGTAACACGATTGTCTCGATTACGAATGTTATTAATAAATCGAAAAATCCAAGCAGTTATCCGATGTAATTTGGTAAGATTCGAAAATATCGATGGGCACAGTCTACCGAATTCTTGATTAGAAGTAAGTGTGACGAAAGTATTGCTATTCAACGAATGATCACTAGAACGGACTTCTTGTAACGCTTCAGGTGGGCGACGGTGGTTGAGATTTATCACGAGGCCAAAACGATTCTGGTCCGTTCCACCATAATGTACAGTTGACTAAGTCTTTAACTGATACACCTCTTGTAGCTAAATCTGAACTATTTTCTCGCGAGGGAACATACCTCCACTGTGTCGGGTTTGACGATGAATGAATTTCCCCAACACGATGTGAAACAAATGGTTTGTATCTTCTCGATTCTCCCTTGATCCAGTATAATACATTAAGACTGTCACTCCAATATGTAACTTCTGATGACGAGATATTTAATACCGAACAAACAGTCTGTGTAAGTCGTATACCCAAAACGGCACCCGAAAGTTCTAACTTCGGAATCGATAATGTTTTAAGAGGCGAAACACGAGTTTTAGCAATTATCAAGTTTACTGTTATACTCTGATCAGCATAGATGCAACGAAGATAACAGGCTGCTGCATAAGCATTCTGTGACGCGTCAACAAATGTATTGACAGTTTTATTTAAGATTTTCGAATGATTGTTCGCCAGACAACGAGTAATGTTTATTAAATCAAGTTGCGTTAATTCACTTAACCAGTTCTCCCATAATTTAGCTAAGTCAGGCGGTAACTCGCTGTCCCAATCAAGTCCTCTAACCCAAGCTAGCTGAATTCCGATCTTGGCTCGAATAATTTAGCAGTTTTACTGACGACGGATCTTTGGTTAATACATCACCATTCGGTTTCTCCACTTCAAACGAAAAGCAATCTTTCTCAGCTATCCACAAAATGCCTAACGTCTTTAACGATGGAAGACCAGTCTTGTCACCTATTTCGAAACATTCCATGCGATCTGTAACTGGTACCTCAGATAATACTTCTGGGTCATTAGAAAGCCATTTACGAATTTAAAATCCCGCTGTTCGAAGAAGATCGGTTATCTCTTGTCTATGATGTGAGTTCTACCATCAAGGCTAAATAAATCAACGAATACTTTAGTAGTATTGATTCTATCTTGTTCCCTCCAAGGACGGATACGTTAAGGTTGGCACAAGATCCACTAAGACCCAATGCTGAGGCTAAGTTCTGATTAATGTACGAGTCAGTAGAACATTCATCTAATAAAGTGTTTGCTTGAATAGTGAGATTACTGTTCCGCAAGATCACAGGTACTATTCTCATGGCTACTCTATCACAATCACTGTTCATATTTGTATAAGTTCGACTATTGCGACAAGATCAGGTACGTTACGATCATTACTACGTGCACCATTTGTATTCGGCTCATTTCGTTCTAGGTGATAGTATCCCCCCTCCATGCAGGAGCTGATGATGGGTTCTCGGGCAACCATCTATTCCACACTGTTGAGCATGTCTGCAATTCTTACCATGATGAGATAAACTTAGGCAGCGAAAACATAGAAATTCTCCATCTCTGATATACAGATACTGATTTAAATTTAGAACAATCTACGATGCGATGACATTCTCCACAGAAAGTACACTTTAAATTAAAACTTGAATTTGTATTATTTGTAGCGAATGTTCGGAATCTTCGGTCTGGTGGATCAAATCTACTTTTATTATGCGAAGTGACTTTTGGGGAACAGAAACCTTCTACCTCTTCTTGGGCTTCAATACGATATTTCACTTACGATGATAACCATAAATGTAAATTAACTAAATTCTCTTCTTTCTTTTCAGGCGCTGACCATCTCTTGAAGTGTGCTATGTTAACTGGCGATAACTTTGGTTTGGCTACACTGTAAAACATGGAATTTTCTTCAAATTCCTCCGTACGACCTGACCTGCCTCTTTAAGCGATATTATCGAAAGTTCTAAAATATCTGTAAATTGTTCGACACTCTTTAAATCATTAAACATGATAGGCCTCATCTGTCTAACGGCATCGAGGTGTAATAAAACCATTCGCCTTTTACCACCATATTTATCATTTAATCTTCTTTTTGCTGAATTATATCCCAAAGTAGTCGCAGGAAACCCCTGTATGGCCTTAAGAGCCTCCCCATCCAAATATAGGCGTAACTGCAACATTTAATAACCATCCGAGCAATTTACCCTTCCTATGCATTGGTCGAACAAAGGATATTCTTTTTCTATTACCCATGAACTTGGGAATGGCGACTCTTTGTAACTGTTGGTGCATATCTCTTTCAATTTCATATTTTGGTGCACTTACCGAAGGAGTAGGTGCATTTGAAACGTTGTTCTGGTCGATTTCTGTAATTGGAGGGGTGGGTTGACTATTTGGAGTTGTCTCTCTTTGACCTAATTCTACAGGACTGGGCCCTTCACTGCGATCGTTTACTTTCAACAACGATAAATTTTCTGTACATTTACGACGATATCATTTATTTGAGGGTTACCACTAATTTGATCTAATTCTGTTTTATATTTATCTGAATCGATATCGCAACAAGGATTCTAAGACGTCCACTATCTGTTCTTGGCATGAGAATAAGAAACCTAGTGCACTTCGAAGTTCATGTTTATTTATATCGTCTTTACGCGAAAATAAAGCAGTTAGGTTTATACGCGACCTAGTCAGCTGGGCTTTTACATTTATTTTATTGTTTAACATCTTGTTAAGTCTTGATTCACGCCCATTTTGATTACTTGTCTCACCTTCTTGGTTTGATTGACCGGTGACTCTTTCTCTGTGAGTTTCCGATTCCGACATTTTTCTTCATCGACCTGTTTGAACACTTTTACTTGACTTTGACGAATTCTACGATGCAAAACAGGCCTTACAACCACGCTCTGCTACCAAAAATGTTCGAGACGATGTTTATTGCAGAGTTTCAAGAACATTTAAACGATGTACAATCTAAATATTTCGATTCGTTTGTTCAATCTAAAAGACAAATTCTCCCACATGGCATCTTTTTTCATTACGTCACTAAACCCGCAGAGTTAGTTCCCTTATACCCTTAAAACATACGGGCCACCGTGAACTCCCAACACACGGTTCCGAACAACGAGGCTAGACACATTCCGCAACTCCTGTCAAACGGTGAGGCCATATCTTATCTAGTGGGCATGCGCAGTAGACTGGAATAATCAGACACTCGAAAAAAATTATTCGGTTGAGACTCATGCCGTATTTCGCTGGACATAACAGATTTGAAATTAGAGTCAAAACGGAAAAAAGTCAACGGAAATCAGTTTATATACAATCAGATTATATTATTATATGCGTTGCCACCCATTCGGGTCAATTTCTAGGTCCCAAATATTGGCTATTCAGCTCCTTTAACTTGTCTGTCTAACTATCCTTTTGTTTAACATTGAATCCGATTTCTTCTTGCACACGCAAACTTCGCGATTTTTCAGCCATTCAGTAATTTAGCAGCAGTTAAAAAACAAAATCTTACCGCCTGTATGATCATCCGCTGGCCCTGTTAAAGCTGACGCTGTTCTGCCTTTGTTTATTATCCAATTAAAAATATCGTCAGACGACTGTTTCCATGTACATAAAGTTTCATCAAAATTACAATCGATACCTATTAATTATTATTTAAAAAAATATTATTTAATAGAAGATCATGACACGTCACTGACTGCCATTAATATATCAGAGATATTCAGACTTCGGAAACCAAATAGTGTAAATTAACTAGTTCAAAAAAAGAGAGAGAGAGAGAGATGGAGTTAAGCGCCCACTCGACACACACTATGTCATTTCATCACATACGCTCACACTAGGGCTCGAAACCACAGCCGTAAGCCAGGGGTGACCGGCACCTAAAGGTCTAAGCGCGGCACTCTAGACCACTAGGCCATCCCAACCCACTAACCTGTTCAAGGGAATCTAAGATCTACAACTAAATAATTAAGCATAGTTTCGGTATGTACGTTTCTTATTCCAAACACACCAATTGGTCATCGGGATTTGGTATTTAAATGTCATTTATTTTTTATACGAGAGCAAATCAAAACCACCTTACCCTCACAATAGATTCCTGGGAATTCAGGAGGACAGCTACACCTCACACCACCTTCTGACGGATAACACGTGCCATTATTTACACAAGGGTTGTGTACATCACACGGATTTACTGATATAAATTTAAGAACAGATTAAAGTTTGCTTCCACCGATATGGTCTACAAACGGCATGAACAGGTGCCCAATAAAAGAACATATTTGATAAAACTATTGCCATCCCGCTCAACAAACCAAACAAGGCCGCTTGCATGTTGTTGGTTGATTATAGCACCGACGAAAGGGGGTTGATTTTCCATTATCAATCAGTCTGCGATACGTATTTATGACTTAGGAAATGAAGTGAAATTTGGTTTAACGCCCTGCTGTTCTACTCCGAACTGGGCTTATGAAGACGGGCACACGCCATATATCGAATTCAAAGTATCAAGGGATCTTTTACGTGCTCGCCAATTTGTACACGGGACAAGCTGGATGGACTTTGTCGGCCAATGCAGGGATTAAACAGAAGGTTATCCATGGTCTCATATACAATAATTTTACGGGAACCCATCTCAAAGTTATTCATAGTCACCGTATTTAACTAAAATGTAACTCACCGTCACAGAGTTTACCCAAAAATCCATCAGTACAATTACAGCTGTAAGTGTTGTTCATTGGTGAACACGTACCACTATTTTCACAGGGATTCGGTTCACAGACATACACTAGAATTAAAAAGGATATAGATTATAATATACTCTTCAAACAAAAAGGGGATATTGAAATGCAAATACCTATGCAGGTTGTGATATGATAATGACATGCTTTGAGAGTATGTTCACAGATGAAGAACTTATCGCCCCAACAGAACCACTGAGCCACACGTTCGACACGCCTGAACATATCTCATAAACCGTTCAATAGTCCGGGTTAAAATTAAGGGAGGTGCCACCTGGAGAGATAGAAATTCTCATGGGCTTTTTTAGGCCAGATTTTAATCCCGAACAGAATATATGAGGTAAATAGGCCATATCCTGAACCCTTTTCCGTTAGGGCCCTTTTTTAAAATGGCCGCCAAAATCTCATATACGTAGTGACTATATGGGTTAAGTAAGTAACAATGATGCATGTTTGACCAACTTTTGCATTAGTTAGTATTAGGAGTTATTCTCATACAAGCTGAATCGCTTCAGTAGATTTTGTTTTCATATAGAAACCATCGACCAAACTTCACTAAAATTGATTAACTCGACCCCGAAAACATACAACTTGGGTATAATTGACAAAACTATTTCGCAGGCCAAAATGCTGGCCATCTTCGACTGTTCGGCCATATTGGTAAAATCAATGACCGGATGGATTTTTGATTGCGATATTTCGATTCAGAGACCCATAGAACATTTGAATATACACCTCAGAAGACTCAATTAAATAATTTATATTTTCCCGCCAAATCTGTCAGCCATTTTGAATTTGGCCCTCTAGCGGAGACGCACCCAAGCTTTAACGCTTCAGAAGGTTTTAATCATATAGAAACCACCTTCAAAACAACTTCCCCGCAAATTGGTCACGGATTTTAGGTCTAGTACCCAACTTATATGGGCTTTTCTTCAAGGATTCGGAAAATATAATTCCCTAGTCTGTAAGTAAAATATTAAAATAGCCTTAGGGACTTTTCACGTTTTAATATAGAGGCACTTCCGGTTGTATCGATACACTTCATATCTTGTGTACGCATAGGGAATTCCTCAGGAAACACAGTAACAAAATTTCAAAGCAATCTAGGGTATATTACGTCGATTTTTGGGAAAACTTTGATCCTTAATTTTATCAAGGGGAGATAATTAAGGAAATTCCTAATGTCAGCTTTCAAATCGCATCGGTTAGATCTATAGTCATATTAAATTTCATTAAAATCATGAAACTATTAAATAAATGTCCAAGTTGATCTCAACTTCCGGTTCAAATTAAAGCGAGGAATTTTCGAAATTCTAAAATCAGAAATTGCAGATTTGAAGTTAATGTAACAATATACTTAGAGAAAAATAATTAGTAAAATAGGTCAAATAGTCACAAAGTTACAGCAATGTAGGTCAAATTTATTGGTTCGTACAATGATATTGAAATGCAAATACCTATACAGGTTCTGATATGATAGAATAGTCATGGACACTTGATATGCTTTGAGAACTTATCGTTGAGCTACTGGTGCGACACGCATTCGCGCCATACACGTGGGTGGGTGGGTTTCATTGTCGGTGATGTGACGCGCATGCTCCTGTGCGTACAATCGTAATCAACCTGTCGGCTCGGAAAACATCAAAGGCGAAATTCGAGTTTTCGAAATATTCAATTATTAAACATTCGACCCCGAGTCAGCCTATCCTGAAATGTATTAATTTTGGTAATAGGAGACAGATTCTCTAAGCCACGACCAATTGTGCACCTTTTCAAGCCATTTATGTGGATTTTTCACTATTTTTCATTTTCAATTAAAAAATGGCACCCATTATTTCCCCTAGACGGATATACTATGTAGACTGGAATAACCAGACGCTAGAGATTTACTTTCGATGGAGACATGAGGCGTTCTTCGCCGAACATAACTGATTTCAAATGAGAGTAAAATAGTTTATATACATTCATATTACATTATTATAGCGTTATGACCAATTTGTGTTAATTTATAGGTCCTAATTGTTAGCAATTTGGCTTCTTTATGTACAGTCGCTAAAGATGTATTTATTTCCCACTCCCATATCACTTATATAAATATCAATAATTCGGCATCAATTGAAATTTCGAAATTTCTTGATAACATAAAAAGTTACTTACATACGGCACTTAAACGCATAAAAACACAATTTTTTCGCTTTATATGATTGACTATTATTTTTCATTGGTAAAATGTATTTATACAGTTTTTAAAAACTACTTGTAGGCAATTTGATCTGGGCACTTTTACAGAAAACCATTGAATTCTGGGTTAAGATATGGCAAACAAGCAGTGGGTGTGAACAAATAATTTATGCGAGTGATGTGTAATCAGGCGGATGTACAAGGAAACTACACAAATCATTGTGGAAAGAAAACATGTGCAACGTCCTTGTAACGGACAGGTATTGATGAATAGAGTATTATGGACATAACTGGACATCGGCCCAAAGATGCGTGTAGGGTCTATACAGTTGAAAAAAGAGTTTCTGTTACATAACATCCTCCCTGTAAAGCGGAAAATCTTGAAATCGAAATGTCAAAAGTTTCAACCAGTCATCGAAAGCTACCTGTTTGTCCGATGTAATAAATGTTTGTCGCAATGTTTGTGTTTGTCGCTACATATTTCCTTGACCGTAGACGATTATTTTTTATGACGCGAAGATACTTGGATTGTGGCAATGTAAAGTTTACTATTTGTACGTTTAATTTCATAATATAGA
Source organism: Patella pellucida (assembly GCA_917208275.1). Taxonomy (NCBI): domain Eukaryota; kingdom Metazoa; phylum Mollusca; class Gastropoda; family Patellidae; genus Patella; species Patella pellucida. The sequence goes on from OU795044.1 coordinate 57,014,853, forward strand.
ATTGTATGTAAGAACTGAATAAAATATGTTTTTCTTTTGTGTAATTTCTTCAAGAGTGGTTGGGCCTGAATGTATGCATGATTAATTTATTGATGTCGGTAATCTAAATATAAATTCAAGAAGCAGTGAGCAAAATTAAGAATTGTCTCTTATATAAGACTGAGCTAATTTAAGTACCCATCCATCCACGTGAATATTAGTCCTGTCTTCGCGGGCGGTGGGGTGAAATGGGAGCAGGGCTATATATGTCAATAAAACTGGCCAAGCTAGTTGTTATTGCACAGAAAACCCATCACATTTTTCTTTACGATGTCTACTAAAACTGGCATAAACCAGCGAAAGTGTGCAATATCATTGAAAATGCCTAGTTATTGCACGGTTAAGATCCACCCAATATCTCTGAGGGAAAACAATATGCTTATTCAACGAAAAGAACAAAGGAAGATTAGCTGTCCATGTTACAAATGAATATATTGTAAACACGCTTTATATATCTGGATGCGATTGACTTCGTTCAGAAAAATCAAAGTACATTTAAAGATGGGTTCCCAGCAAAGTATTTATCGGGTAGTTATTTCCAACAAAAGTATGGCAAATTTGGTATATATGGAAAGTATAGACACCCAATCTTACTAGAAAAAAACTATATTTTGCGAAAAACGCCCATGGGGCAAGGACTGGGCAATATTGTCAGGGAATCACTAACTGTCAACCCGACAGGTTTTGCTGGCTTATTGTCTACTAGATTAGGTCAAGGAGCAGTTGTTATTTCTTGCCCAAATGGCTAGGCGGTTTGGGGAACATTGAGGGTTGTCAACGTACAAATGACTCTGCAATTTAACGTTGGAAAAAGAAGTTGACATAAATAATTAAGAATTTACCCAGGCCTCATTGAGTATGGTAAATGTACAGTAAGTAAAGATAGATACATTTTGAAAAATGGACCCTCCCACAATGAAGCTAAGTTGGCAGATATTGCGCCTAACAACAGCCTACTTGTAGCTATAGGTATTTACCGCGAAAACAATGTTTTGAAAGGGAATTGAAGCAAAGTTTTGATAGATTGGTTACTTTGAAGTCCAAATATATTATCAATTCACAAAGTTTGTACCCGGGAACGCACCTTTAATCATTGGCAATAAAAAAGATCTAATTTCAGTTTTCAGTTACACACTGTTAACCACCAATAGAGGTTTTAATGTCAATAAATCATATAATATATAGGGCGCGACGCAAGACGAAAACAAATAGATACAGTTGGTTTAAAGATGCCTTCCCGGGTACAAACTTTGTGAATTGACGATATATGTGGACTAAAAACATATTCAAAGTAACCAATCTATCAAAAATTTGGTTCAATCCCCTTTCAAAACTTTGCTTTCGTCGTGGATACCCATAGCTATAAGAAAGCTGTTGTTAGACGCAATGCCTGCCATCTTAACTTCATTGTGGGAGGGTCCATTTTTCAGAATGTATCCATAATACTTATTGTACATTTACCATACTTACTGAGGCCTAAGTAAATTCTTAGTTATTTCTGTTTACTTCTTTTTAGACCTTTTAATCGCAGAGTCTTTTGTACGTTGACAACACTCAATGTCCCCCAAACCACCTAACCATTTGGGCAAGAAATAACAACTGCTCCCTGACCTTAGCTAGCAGACAATAAGCCAGCAGAACCTGTTGGGTTTCTAGTTAGTGATTCCCTGACAATATTGCCCCGTGCTTGCCCCGTGAGCGTTTTTCGCGTAATCCAGCATTTTTTTTATAGTAAGATTGGGTGTCTTTACTTTCCATATATACCACATTTGACATACTTTTATTGGAAATAACCACCCGATAAATACTTTGCTGGGAACCCAACTTTAACTATTCAGACTTGTTACCGCGAATTTACTCACCCCAACCTGACATAGTTTTCTTGTTTCACTTGACTAGAGAAACATTTTGTAGGAATGTATTCTTTTATAGGCTGAACACTTGTTAGCGACATCACTATCGGTGAAAACGGACACTTTACCTAAAGAATGAACAAATAGCGCGGATTAGGTTTCAGTCGGCTGATTTACATTATTTCTTTAAGTACAGTAAAACTTGAAAAATGTCAGTTTTCACTCTTCAGAATATTTTTGTGAACAAGTTTGTATTGTAGTTTCCGTGACGTATTTCTAATAACGACCCATGCACGATCCATTATATTGCGCAATTTAATTGTCAATACCCTGAATTGACAATTAAATTGACCGTGTATGGGTGATATTGATGACTTGCGCAATTGCATTGAGTGAATCAAACTCTACTTGATATTTTGTTGCGCAAGTCTATTTGCAAATTTATTGATCGTGTGTGGTGATTGTCAATTAAATTATGCAATAAAATCATTTATCTGCCAAAATGTCCCCTAACTGTTCAAAATACCACCCGTCACGTATAAACCCCAACCATTCAAAAAGCATCCGTCATAAAAAAAACAACAACTGTTCAAAATACTATCTGTCACGTAAAAACCCAAATCCTTCCTTCGTAAACGACCAAACCATTCAAAACACCATCCTTCAGATAAAAGCCTATGCTAGGGTGCCCCACCATAAATAAATATCTCCAAATATCTCGACAATTACTCCACAATATTTATATATATACCAAGCCTTAAATCAGTTCCACACAATTATAGTCACTAAATAAACGAGCATGCTGTACTTAATAAGCTAATGATCATTTAATCATATAAATACTAGACTGAAAACTGGTTCCAAGTGTTGTCCATTACATCCAGCACTTTTTGAGTAAAAGACAGGTTACTTGCCCTTGTTTTGACCTTAGTCTTGCTTAACCAGTCTACCAATCATTCTACGTTTGATTGACATGTCGGGATAATCAAGACTATAATTCTTACGAAACGTTAAATAAAGCTGGAACAAAAAATTGAATTTAGAAATTAGCACGTCTGTCAACTCAACACCAGTTTTAAGAAACTTGTAAAAGTAAATCGAAACTGCTGCTAGTATCATGTTCCGGCCTAAACCAAGCGTTTCAGAGATATTATTTCTACTAAACCAAACGATAGCACTCCTAACGGTACAGTTAATAATAAAGCAATTTAAAAAATAAAACGAACGTAATTTCTAAAGCTTCTGTAATAACAAAGAAGCTAATTTTACTGCTATTCGAAATCGTCAACAACAGATTTTTTTTTTAGGGCTCTAATAGCTGAAATATTTGTATAGAAATGCACGTGCCGTGGCTATTTATAGTCTCATACACTCCGGCGCTGACCTATTATAATAGTTCGAGACACAGCCACCCAAGCGTGCACGTGGCCGTGTCGAGACCAACTTTTTGTAGAGCACGGGGCATCCTACCTATGCAAAATATCAGCCGTCACGTAAATGTCCAGAACCTTTCAAAATATGAAAACTGTTCAAAATACCATCCGTTACTTTTCCTTCTTGGAACATCTGTTTTCTCTTCTATAGGAAGAGCAACTGCCACGGCTATTGCTGGGTCAAAACCCCCATCCTTTCTTTTCTCAACGGATAGCAAGACCAAAATGAGTCTAGTTTGCGCAATTAAAGTGTCAATTATATTAAGCTGTGTGTGGGCAGAAAACAAATTGTGAATTATATTGTGCAACCTGGCTTGTGCAACCATCATTTATCGTGTATGGGTTGCTTTAGAAACAAAGATATATACCCCTAACCCCGGTGCCGATAAATGTTGGCTTGTGTGAAACGCCGGATTAACCATGGTGAGGGACCCTTTGATCACCGACCGCGAGCGCCGAAGGCAGGAAGCCCCACAAAGGGGGGGGGGGGCGGTTGTCTGGAAATTTTAGTCCGGAAACGTGATTTCCTGGCATTTCAGGCACTTTCGTGGAATCATTTAGAAGTACCTTCCCCAGATAAAAAATTAAAATTCTGCAACAGAATTAGCTCATTCTGACGATATTTCAGTGAACTTTACCATGCAAATGCCATGAAATGATGGCATTTCTAGAGGAGAGGGCTGGACGCAACTGCGATTTCTCTTTTTTTCGGAGGGGGGGGGCTCTAATGCTATCAAATCTCCGGTACGATTATGTTTGAGACTGGTTGAGAACAGCATTAGAGCATCATGATTGTTTTCATTGGAGGTGGGCCGCAAATATGCAAAGGGGCCCTGTGGAATAACATGCGTTTCTATGTGTTAAATTTGTGTAAATTATATATAGGACAGATTGATATTATGTATATATAGGCGGAGAGTGACAACGTCTTACTCAAAACAAATTGCAAAAGAAACCAGAAAGTTTCGGAGAACGCTATTTCGTAATCATTGTGTCATCCTTTTATTGATTTGATTTAGTTTGAACTAGGCCTACTTCTGATACATTTAACTATGTGGTTACTTGTGTAGCGGAATTTATACAACAATATACGTACATTCGTAATTCTTACAACATATAATAGATCATGACTCATGCTGACACTATATAATTATTTAGTTGTTTTCAAATATGAGTGAAGTCTGTGTCGCAACAGGTCCGGGACTGTACAGCGCAGTGGACGCTTACGGCTAGTCCCCGGATCCATTCGCTTTTTTTGAATTGTTTGTTTGTTGTTGTTTTTTGAGTATGGTGTCTTGTCGCTATGTTTGTCTTTTGTGTAAATCATATGTGGTGCAGTCCCCCTGCACTTACTATTAGTAGTGGGGGAATAAATCATTTCTTTTTAAATTAAATATACTGCATCTGTAAATTGGAGACTCTTTATCAAAATTAATCAGCCAGCTTTAAACTGGACACAAGTACAAATAAGATGATTTTTGTTGATTTTAAACGATTTTCCTTTTTTTTAAACACAGATTTGATATTAAAAGACTGCGAAAGATATTAGTTCAAGATAAACAAGTTTAAATAACAACGAAACATACCTGCTTGATTGGCTAAACGCGAGGCCCTCATTTCCCTAGCGATTTGGCAGTCACTGATAAACATGCCTTCGAAGAAACGACAGGCAAATAACATTGGGTCTTCTGGGTTATTTTCTGGTGAAACATATCCAATAAATAAAATTGAAATCGACACATAAATTCGAAGACTCGTAGACATATTCAATTAATAAATGTATCAACCGAATACAGCAGAAATATGTGTCAGTTCGTTTTTCTTAATTACGTGAGTCGTTAGATAATCAAACCTTAAGTCAGTACTGATAACAACACCTTTAGAACCAGTAATATGTGTTTTTATTAAAATCTGGTATGCTCCCCTAGTGATACGTAATTCACGCACTGATTGGCACGCATCAAATCGAACCCCACCTTCGGGGTATTGGATGGCCGAATGGTTAGCACGCTCGCGCTGTATCATAAAGTCTGTCATTGAGTCAACTGCCGTGGTTTCGATGTAAGTGGCAAGGAGAAGGGTCGCCTGTCCAATCTCGTGGGTTTTATCCGGGTCCTCTGGTTTCCTCCCATTGCTTAAGACCCCTACGCGCAAGCACATTATTGAAATGAAATTAAAACCATGTTGGTCCCGAAATAACCCAGTTCGTGTCGAGTGGACTTTAAACCCCATTTCTCTCCCACCCCCATTCCCCACCCCCACAAATGTACTAAATTTTACGTCATCCGTTCGCGTTTGGGAAGTAATAAGATATATATATAATGTTAGATCAAGCTCATGTAAATGGCGCTACTTATTTCAAATGTGCAGTGAATATCAGGGTGTAGAACAGACATGAAGAAACAAGATTTAATGGATTATAATGACACTGTTCCAAACTTTATTAGCTCAGTTGGAGCAGAAGATTAGGAGATGGAAAGAGAGAGAGAAAGAGAGAGAGATGAAATCAGAATAGTAGGACGTCAGACTTCATTTCCTCACATTGGAGATGACACATAGTTTAATGTCTAGATAGTCAAACTTTAGCTAGATCATCTGATTTGTGGATTACGCGAACACAGACTAAGGCCGGGATTCCATGTGTACGGAATGCGTGTTACGTGATGCGTGTTGCGTAACGCGTATTGTCAGTATCCATGTGTGCGTATCGGAAATGCCTAATGCAGTGACAGTGCGCATATCCCGTCTCCATATACACGTCTCCATATACACGCGTATTGCGTATTCGGACACTCTTTTGAGCGTCCCGGGAAACACGCACTACGCGCTGTGCATCACGCTTTACGCATTACGTGTACATGGAATTAACTCCTACCATTTTAGTGCAAAGTGTTAAATACAGATTACGTACTACGCATTCTGCAATACGCAGTACGTACACATGGAATCCCGGCTTAACACGTGACTTATTTAAGATAATTAATATGAGGAAAAGTGTATGTTACGGTATCGCTGATTATTTTTGCGACTCATTCGTCGTGCTGTCTTAAAGGGGGCTATCGCCTCGAAAATGACAACGTTCCTTCCTTCGCAAACGCATGTCCGAACACAGACAGGATTTCCATCATATTTTTGTCTAAAACTGGCATCTCTTTTAACGATTTTTTTTTTCTTTTTTTTTTCTCAAAATTTTATTTAAAAAATAATAAGTAACGACATAGTACAAATAGTATTAATTACAATCACAGTGTGTAACATCGATCTTAATATAGGCTACCGGATCGGATATAAAAGGATAAACAAGCTTTACATCAAACAACATTTCTTTATGTTTCATTTAATAGGATGTAAAAAAAATAACCGATAAATCATTTTAGCACATAGATAATATAGCGGACTGAGTTGTCTTTTATAGAAGATTATGTAAGAATGGCCGTTTTTAGTTCCAATATAAATTGGTGGTTGGATGGCCGAATGGTAAGCCTTCGCGCTGTATCCTTGTTAGGATTTTGGGTACAGTGTAAAGATAATTAAAAAACTTCCCAGTCCAGGGCACCTCGTCAATTCTAAAATTGACCCTGCTGTTACACAAAAAAGAACTCACGCAGAGGAAATTTGGATAACAAAATTACAGACCATTTTCCCTTATGGTCTCAATGAAAACACTTTGATTACTAGAAATTGTTACAAAAAACTGGATCATAATTTTCGTAATAAAAAACGTTCCATCAAAACGTCGAAATTTCAAAAAGACCCGGGAAGTATTTTAAATGAATTGTATTCTGTATGCCAATGCCATACTTCCGATAAATTGTCCTGTGCTGCCTGTGTACTGAACTTAGCCGACAAATTGTACACACTTTGAAAAAATCTACATCATCCATTCTAATCAACTGAATGAACGTTTTCTACCCCAATACTACGATGTTGTAACCGATTTGATAAATAGTGAATTTTTACCCAAGTATTCAATACAGCCTCATAAAGTGCATTAGAAAAAACCTGACGTGCTATTATAATAATAATAATAAAAAATAATAATCAATTTCCTTAGCGCTGAACATCCAGTCAGTCTGACTGCTCTGTGGTACTTTACAATGTAGATATGTTACATGTATATAAAACAAAAACAAAACAAAACAAAACCTACACGTATATACAAAATAAACAAAATAATACAAAGGAATAGTTAAGTAACATTATACAGATAAAAAGTGAAGCATTTACATTATTTTTGGGTAAAAATGTAAAATCCTTTTCACGGATAAACATATACAAGACAATGGACTGAATAGAATCTTCAGAGACCGTTCAGTAATAAAACCTACACCAGGTATTATTCGTAAAATTTCACCTACAGTCGTATACAAATTGTTACCTCCTATCCGTAATAAAATATTTAACTACCATGAAACTATCGAAAACCTAAACGTACAAGAATTTATTGAAAATTACGATAATACTACATGTCAATGCACCAAATCTCCCTTTAAAGATACATTTCATGACCATATACTGACAGGAAACTTTGACATTATCGAAGACAAAAACCTTAGAAATCTTTTCAGATTAAGACCATAATTTCGGGAACAGCCAAATAGAACTAATTTTTAAAAATTACATAATGATCTCTTGAGTCTTTTGGAGAGTGGAAAAATACTGTGTTTGATCTGTTATCAAATAGAATCAAATATATAAAACTTAAACCAGGACACCCGCCACCAGAGGTTCTTAAAAATGCATCTGCAGTTGAGTGTCTTGCCACTCTCCAAGAGAGATTTGTTCTAACACCCGTCGATAAGGCCAGTAATAATATTGCCTTTATCTGTAAAAAATTCTATATTAAAAATATTCTGACTGAAGATGGACTCTGGCCCAACACAAATAATGACACTTATAAATGTATAACGGATTTAACTTAACAAGATATTTTGCACAACCAATACACTTTTAACAGGAGTATTGATATCAAAGACAGTGTGAAAATAGATGCACTTCCGTACATTTATTCGATTCCCAAATTTCATAAAAACCCAGTAAAATTCAGATATATAATATCCTCCAGTGTTTGCCAGACAAAGCCGCTTGCACAGACGATTACCAAAGGCCTTAAATTATACCAAACCCAACTTGCAATTTGGTGCAAAACACTTCGAAATTACACTGGTATAATAGTTTTTTCATTATTGATAACAACAAACCTATAGTAGAGACTATATATAAAATCAATAATTAAGATAATGCAAAAGCAATAGAAACGTTCGATTTTTCTACTTTGTATACCATGCTCCAACATTGTTGATAAAGCCTTTAATGGAGCTTTCGGAAAAGGCAGAAACTTGATGGCCATTTACTCTCAAGATGCTAGATGGATCATAAAACGTCGCAATGCTGACACTGTAATTTTTGATAAAGAAAAATAATACATTTTCTCATTTTCTCATTTCTTTTTTAGTCTTCCGAAGTCGCTTTTTTTAACTGGGCGATCGTGCTTTTATGGCACTTTAACAATCGCCGCAAAAACTTGCATATATTTTCCTATTTAAATCACACAAGGTCGCATTGTCAGATGTCTCAGTTTCTCTATTTATTAAATTAATTTCATTATTGTCTGTCGATTGAGCCTCGTCCACTATCCCGGAAACAAATGTCAAGAAAATCGTCGTATGATTTCATACATTTTTGGGACTTGGCCTTACTTTTACCAAGCTTTCTAGTCTCTGTCTTCAGTCTGACCGGTTTATTTTGAATGTATTTGTCACACAGTTATCATGTAAATCAGTTATGATAGACCGATGCTCAGTAGTTGTCGGGAATTTAATAACTATGCCTAGTATAAGCCTATTTATGATTTGGTAATTTGGTGTTCAAATTATAAGGGTACTTGTCCAATCTAATGCTGTTTCGGTTATTTTCCGGTTGCAAATAGTTCTGCGTATTTAGAGCTAGCAAATATTTATTTCCTAACTCATACAGAGTGGCACGTAAACCAAGGTTGTAACCACTAAATAAAAGTAAATCCCAAAACGTTGTAATGAGTTTATCCCTGCGCTCTTTCTACCATGGAAGTTAGAAATAAAACGAAGCTATTACAACTAGCTCTGTATCGAAACCGCCAACATCGCCAAAATCAAAAATTAAATCATGGACTGCAATCGAATTTTTTCCTCGAGTTCGCTATTAAATAAACACGAAAGTCGAAGCGCGTAATCAGTGTATTTTCACTTGGCTTTATAATACCACATGGAAAGCTATTGTGACCTATATTTGCTGAGACCTTCAAATTCACGTGCCCGGGACTAACTATCGCTCAAAAAAGCTGTGTTGATCCAAGTGACAACACGCTGTTATTACAGGTCAGTTTATACAGTACAGATATTTGATGCTGTGGGCCACTCTATTAGCCTATTCAGACTTGTTACCGCGAATTTAATCACCCCAACCTCACATAGTTATGAGTTTTCTTCTTTCACTTGACTAGAGAAACATTTTGTAGGAATGTATGCTTTTATAGGCTGAATACTTGTTAGCGATATCATTATCGGCGAAAACGGACACTATACCTAAAAAATGAACAAATAGCGGGGATTGGGTTTCAGTCGGCTGATTTACATTATTTCTTTAAGTACAGTAAAACTTGATAAATGTCAGTTTTCACTCTTCAGAATATTTTTGTGAACAAGTTTGTATTGTAGTTTCCGTGACGTATTTCTAATAGCGACCCATGCACGATCCATTATATTGCGCAATTTAATTGTCAATACCCTGAATTGACAATTAAATTGACCGTGTATGGGTGATATTGATGACTTGCGCAATTGCATTGAGTGAATCAAACTCTACTTGATATTTTGTTGCGCAAGTCTATTTGCAAATTTATTGATCGTGTGTGGTGATTGTCAATTAAATTATGCAATAAAATCATTTATCTGCCAAAATGTCCCCTAACTGTTCAAAATACCACCCGTCACGTATAAACCCCAACCATTCAAAAAGCATCCGTCATAAAAAAAACAACAACTGTTCAAAATACTATCTGTCACGTAAAAACCCAAATCCTTCCTTCGTAAACGACCAAACCATTCAAAACACCATCCTTCAGATAAAAGCCTATGCAAAATATCAGCCGTCACGTAAATGTCCAGAACCTTTCAAAATATGAAAACTGTTCAAAATACCATCCGTTACTTTTCCTTCTTGGAACATCTGTTTTCTCTTCTATAGGAAGAGCAACTGCCACGGCTATTGCTGGGTCAAAACCCCCCATCCTTTCTTTTCTCAACGGATAGCAAGACCAAAATGAGTCTAGTTTGCGCAATTAAAGTGTCAATTATATTAAGCTGTGTGTGGGCAGAAAACAAATTGTGAATTATATTGTGCAACCTGGCTTGTGCAACCATCATTTATCGTGTATGGGTTGCTTTAGAAACAAAGATATATACCCCTAACCCCGGTGCCGATAAATGTTGGCTTGTGTGAAACGCCGGATTAACCATGGTGAGGGACCCTTTGATCACCGACCGCGAGCGCCGAAGGCAGGAAGCCCCACAAAGGGGGGGGGGCGGTTGTCTGGAAATTTTAGTCCGGAAACGTGATTTCCTGGCATTTCAGGCACTTTCGTGGAATCATTTAGAAGTGCCTTCCCCAGATAAAAAATTAAAATTCTGCAACAGAATTAGCTCATTCTGACGATATTTCAGTGAACTTTACCATGCAAATGCCATGAAATGATGGCATTTCTAGAGGAGAGGGCTGGACGCAACTGCGATTTCTCTTTTTTTCGGAGGGGGGGGGGGCTCTAATGCTATTAAATCTCCGGTACGATTATGTTTGAGACTGGTTGAGAACAGCATTAGAGCATCATGATTGTTTTCATTGGAGGTGGGGCGCAAATATGCAAAGGGGCCCTGTGGAATAACATGCGTTTCTATGTGTTAAATTTGTGTAAATTATATATAGGACAGATTGATATTATGTATATATAGGCGGAGAGTGACAACGTCTTACCCAAAACAAATTGCAAAAGAAACCAGAAAGTTTCGGAGAACGCTATTTCGTAATCATTGTGTCATCCTTTTATTGATTTGATTTAGTTTGAACTAGGCCTACTTCTGATACATTTAACTATGTGGTTACTTGTGTAGCGGAATTTATACAACAATATACGTACATTCGTAATTCTTACAACATATAATAGATCATGACTCATGCTGACACTATATAATTATTTAGTTGTTTTCAAATATGAGTGAAGTCTGTGTCGCAACAGGTCCGGGACTGTACAGCGCAGTGGACGCTTACGGCTAGTCCCCGGATCCATTCGCTTTTTTTGAATTGTTTGTTTGTTGTTGTTTTTTGAGTATGGTGTCTTGTCGCTATGTTTGGCTTTTGTGTAAATCATATGTGGTGCAGTCCCCCTGCACTTACTATTAGTAGTGGGGGAATAAATCATTTCTTTTTAAATTAAATATACTGCATCTGTAAATTGGAGACTCTTTATCAAAATTAATCAGCCAGCTTTAAACTGGACACAAGTACAAATAAGATGATTTTTGTTGATTTTAAACAATTTTTCCTTTTTTTTAAACACAGATTTGATATTAAAAGACTGCGAAAGATATTAGTTCAAGATAAACAAGTTTAAATAACAACGAAACATACCTGCTTGATTGGCTAAACGCGAGGCCCTCATTTCCCTAGCGATTTGGCAGTCACTGATAAACATGCCTTCGAAGAAACGACAGGCAAATAACATAGGGTCTTCTGGGTTATTTTCTGGTGAAACATATCCAATAAATAAAATTGAAATCCACACATAAATTCGAAGACTCGTAGACATATTCAATTAATAAATGTATCAACCGAATACAGCAGAAATATGTGTCAGTTCGTTTTTCTTAATTACGTGAGTCGTTAGATAATCAAACCTTAAGTCAGTACTGATAACAACACCTTTAGAACCAGTAATATGTGTTTTTATTAAAATCTGGTATGCTCCCCCAATTGATACGTAATTCACGCACTGATTGGCACGCATCAAATCGACCCCCACCTTCGGGGTATTGGATGGCCGAATGGTTAGCACGCTCGTGCTGTATCATAAAGTCTGTCATTGAGTCAACTGCCGTGGTTTCGATGTAAGTGGCGAGGAGATGGGTCGCCTGTCCAATCTCGTGGGTTTTATCCGGGTCCTCTGGTTTCCTCCCATTGCTTAAGACCCCTACGCGCAAGCAAATTATTGAAATGAAATTAAAACCATGTTGGTCCCGAAATAACCCAGTTCGTGTCGAGTGGACTTTAAACCCCATTTCTCTCCCACCCCCATTCCCCACCCCCACAAATGTACTAAATTTTACGTCATCCGTTCGCGTTTGGGAAGTAAAAAGATATATATATAATGTTAGATCAAGCTCATGTAAATGGCGCTACTTATTTTAGATGTGCAGTGAATATCAGGATGTAGAACAGACATGAAGAAACAAGATTTAATTGATTATAATGACACTGGTCCAAACTTTATTAGCTCAGTTGGAGCAGAAGATTAGGAGATAGAAAGAGAGAGAGAGAAAGAGGGAGAGAGAGGTGAAATCAGAATAGTGGAACGTCAGACTTCATTTCCTCACATTGGAGATGACACATAGTTTAATGTCTAGATAGTCAAACTTTAGCAAGATCATCGGACTTTTGGATTACGCTAACACAGACTAAGGCCAGGATTCCATGTGTACGCAGTGTGTGCGGAATGCGTGTTACGTGATGCGTGTTGCGTAACGCGTATTGTCAGTTTCCATGTGAGCGTGAGTGGCGTATTATATGTGGATGAGAACCGAATATTTCCATTTCAAAACTACATCGGATATGCCTATTGCAGTGACAGTGCGCATATCCCGTCTCCATATACACGCGTATTGCGTATTCGGACACTTTTTCGAGCGTCCCGGGAAACACGCACTACGCGCTGTGCATCACGCTTTACGCATTACGTGATTACGTGTACATAGAATCAACTCGTACCATTTTAGTGCAAAGTGTTAAATACAGATTAGTACTACGCATTCCGCAATACGCAGTACGTACACATGGAATCCCGGCTTAACACGTGACTTATTAAAGATAATTAATATGAGGAAAAGTGTATGTTACGGTATCGCTGATTATTTTTGCGACTCATTCGTCGTGCTGTCTTAAAGGGGATTATCGCCTTGAAAATGACAACGTTCCTTCCTTCGCAAACGCATGGCCGAACACAGACAGGATTGCCATCATATTTTTATCTAAAACTGGCATCTCATTTAACGATCTTTTTTTTTCAAAATTTCATTTAAAAAATGAATAAGTAACGACGTAGTACAATTATTATTAATTGGGGGGCGGTTGTCTGGAAATTTTAGTCCGGAAACGTGATTTCCTGGCATTTCAGGCACTTTCGTGGAATCATTTAGAAGTGCCTTCCCCAGATAAAAAATTAAAATTCTGCAACAGAATTAGCTCATTCTGACGATATTTCAGTGAACTTTACCATGCAAATGCCATGAAATGATGGCATTTCTAGAGGAGAGGGCTGGACGCAACTGCGATTTCTCTTTTTTTCGGAGGGGGGGGGGGCTCTAATGCTATTAAATCTCCGGTACGATTATGTTTGAGACTGGTTGAGAACAGCATTAGAGCATCATGATTGTTTTCATTGGAGGTGGGGCGCAAATATGCAAAGGGGCCCTGTGGAATAACATGCGTTTCTATGTGTTAAATTTGTGTAAATTATATATAGGACAGATTGATATTATGTATATATAGGCGGAGAGTGACAACGTCTTACCCAAAACAAATTGCAAAAGAAACCAGAAAGTTTCGGAGAACGCTATTTCGTAATCATTGTGTCATCCTTTTATTGATTTGATTTAGTTTGAACTAGGCCTACTTCTGATACATTTAACTATGTGGTTACTTGTGTAGCGGAATTTATACAACAATATACGTACATTCGTAATTCTTACAACATATAATAGATCATGACTCATGCTGACACTATATAATTATTTAGTTGTTTTCAAATATGAGTGAAGTCTGTGTCGCAACAGGTCCGGGACTGTACAGCGCAGTGGACGCTTACGGCTAGTCCCCGGATCCATTCGCTTTTTTTGAATTGTTTGTTTGTTGTTGTTTTTTGAGTATGGTGTCTTGTCGCTATGTTTGGCTTTTGTGTAAATCATATGTGGTGCAGTCCCCCTGCACTTACTATTAGTAGTGGGGGAATAAATCATTTCTTTTTAAATTAAATATACTGCATCTGTAAATTGGAGACTCTTTATCAAAATTAATCAGCCAGCTTTAAACTGGACACAAGTACAAATAAGATGATTTTTGTTGATTTTAAACAATTTTTCCTTTTTTTTAAACACAGATTTGATATTAAAAGACTGCGAAAGATATTAGTTCAAGATAAACAAGTTTAAATAACAACGAAACATACCTGCTTGATTGGCTAAACGCGAGGCCCTCATTTCCCTAGCGATTTGGCAGTCACTGATAAACATGCCTTCGAAGAAACGACAGGCAAATAACATAGGGTCTTCTGGGTTTTTTTCTGGTGAAACATATCCAATAAATAAAATTGAAATCCACACATAAATTCGAAGACTCGTAGACATATTCAATTAATAAATGTATCAACCGAATACAGCAGAAATATGTGTCAGTTCGTTTTTCTTAATTACGTGAGTCGTTAGATAATCAAACCTTAAGTCAGTACTGATAACAACACCTTTAGAACCAGTAATATGTGTTTTTATTAAAATCTGGTATGCTCCCCCAATTGATACGTAATTCACGCACTGATTGGCACGCATCAAATCGACCCCCACCTTCGGGGTATTGGATGGCCGAATGGTTAGCACGCTCGTGCTGTATCATAAAGTCTGTCATTGAGTCAACTGCCGTGGTTTCGATGTAAGTGGCGAGGAGATGGGTCGCCTGTCCAATCTCGTGGGTTTTATCCGGGTCCTCTGGTTTCCTCCCATTGCTTAAGACCCCTACGCGCAAGCAAATTATTGAAATGAAATTAAAACCATGTTGGTCCCGAAATAACCCAGTTCGTGTCGAGTGGACTTTAAACCCCATTTCTCTCCCACCCCCATTCCCCACCCCCACAAATGTACTAAATTTTACGTCATCCGTTCGCGTTTGGGAAGTAAAAAGATATATATATAATGTTAGATCAAGCTCATGTAAATGGCGCTACTTATTTTAGATGTGCAGTGAATATCAGGATGTAGAACAGACATGAAGAAACAAGATTTAATTGATTATAATGACACTGGTCCAAACTTTATTAGCTCAGTTGGAGCAGAAGATTAGGAGATAGAAAGAGAGAGAGAGAAAGAGGGAGAGAGAGGTGAAATCAGAATAGTGGAACGTCAGACTTCATTTCCTCACATTGGAGATGACACATAGTTTAATGTCTAGATAGTCAAACTTTAGCAAGATCATCGGACTTTTGGATTACGCTAACACAGACTAAGGCCAGGATTCCATGTGTACGCAGTGTGTGCGGAATGCGTGTTACGTGATGCGTGTTGCGTAACGCGTATTGTCAGTTTCCATGTGAGCGTGAGTGGCGTATTATATGTGGATGAGAACCGAATATTTCCATTTCAAAACTACATCGGATATGCCTATTGCAGTGACAGTGCGCATATCCCGTCTCCATATACACGCGTATTGCGTATTCGGACACTTTTTCGAGCGTCCCGGGAAACACGCACTACGCGCTGTGCATCACGCTTTACGCATTACGTGATTACGTGTACATAGAATCAACTCGTACCATTTTAGTGCAAAGTGTTAAATACAGATTAGTACTACGCATTCCGCAATACGCAGTACGTACACATGGAATCCCGGCTTAACACGTGACTTATTAAAGATAATTAATATGAGGAAAAGTGTATGTTACGGTATCGCTGATTATTTTTGCGACTCATTCGTCGTGCTGTCTTAAAGGGGATTATCGCCTTGAAAATGACAACGTTCCTTCCTTCGCAAACGCATGGCCGAACACAGACAGGATTGCCATCATATTTTTATCTAAAACTGGCATCTCATTTAACGATCTTTTTTTTTCAAAATTTCATTTAAAAAATGAATAAGTAACGACGTAGTACAATTATTATTAATTACAATCACAGTGTGTAACATCGATCTTAATATAGGCTACCGGATCGGATATGCAAGGAGAAACAAGCTTTACATCAAACAACATTTCATTATGTTTCATTTAATAGGATGTAAAAATAATAACCGATAAATCATTTTAGCACATAGATAATATAGCGGACTGAGTTGTCTTTTATAGAAGATTATGTAAGAATGGCCGTTTTTAGTTCCAATATAAATTGGGGGTTGGATGGCCGAATAGTTAGCCTGCGCGCTGTATCCTTGTTAGGATTTGGGGTACAATGTAAAGATAATTAAAAGATAGTAAGCTGGCACTGCCAGGCAGGATACGCCCACATTGCCTTTATCTGTAAAAAATTCTATATTAAAAATATTCTGACTGAAGATGGACTCTGGCCCAACACAAATAATGACACTTATAACTGTATAACGGATTTAACTTAACAAGATATTTTGCACAACCAATACACTTTTAACAGGAGTATTGATATCAAAGACAGTTTGAAAATAGATGCACTACCGTACATTTATTCGATTCCCAAATTTCATAAAAACCCACAAAACCGCTTGCGCAGACGATTACCAAAAGCCTTAAATTATACCAAACCCAACTTGCAATTTGGTGCAAAACACTTCAAAATTACACTGGTATTAATAGTTTTTTTATTATTGATAAAAACAAACCTATAGTAGAGACTATATATAAAATCAATAATTAAGATAATGCAAAAGCAATAGAAACGTTCGATTTTTATACGCCCACATTTTCATGTGGACGTATTATGTCGTCGCCCCTGTCCGTCTGTCCGTCCGTCCACAATTGTTTGTGGACTCTCTACAGGTCACAATTCTTGTCGGATTTTGACGAAACTTGAAATATAGGTTTATCCCCAAAAGATCTCGGCTGCTTTCGATATTGGCATGTATCGGATCAAAACTTCATGGATTATGGCCCCTGATTGTACGAAAAATCACGTTTTTAGCTTGTGGACCCTATAGAGGTCACAATTTTGAACCGATTTTTATGAAACTTGACATGCTTGTTTATAACCCAAAGATCTTGGTTCCTTTCGATATTTGCGCCTATCGGAAAGTAATTTCCTGAATTATGGCCCCTGATTGTCTGAAAAATCACCTATTTTAGCTCGTGGTACCACTAGAGGTGACAATATTATTATTATCCGATTTGAAAAACCGTTCGATTATATCACCGTTACACCCTAAGGAGGGTTGAGTTCAAATCTCGGAACAATCGGACCAAAATTACCATACAAAATGGCCGCCGTTCGTACGCGAATACTGTTAAAAAATGGTATATCAAGGTTGTGGACCCTGTAGAGATCACAATTTTAATTTGATTTTGATGAAACTTGAAATGCATGGTTATAACCCAAAGATCTTGGTTCCTTTCGATATTTGCGCATATCGGATCGTAACTTCCTGAATTATGGCCCCTGATTATACGCAAAATCACCTTGGTTTAGCTTGTGGTCCCTCTGGAGGTTACAATAATTATCCGATGTAAAAAATCGTTTGTTTATATCACCGTTACACCCTTAGGGAGGTTGAGTTCGAATTTCGAAAAAATTGGACCAAAATGGCCGACATTCGTACGCGAATATGGTTAAAAAATAGTATATCAAGGTTGTGGACCCTGTAGAGGTCACAATTTTAATTTCGATTTTGATGAAACTTGAAATGCATGGTTATAACCCAAAGATCTTGGTTCCTTTCGATATTTGCGCATATTGGATCATAACTTTCTGAATTATGGCCCCTGATTATACGCAAAATCGCCTTTGTTTAGCTTGTGGTCCCTCTGGAGGTCACAATTATTATCTGATTAAAAAAATCGTTTGATTATATATCACTGTTACGCCCTAAGGAAGGTTGAGTTCCAATTTCGGCAAAATTGGACCAAAATTGCCATACAAAATGGCCGCCATTCGTACGCGAATACTGTTAAAAAATGGTATATCAAGGTTGTGGACCCTGTAGAGGTCACAATTTTAATTCGATTTTGATGAAACTTGAAATGCATGGTTATAACCCAAAGATCTCGGTTCCTTTCGATGTTTGCACATATCGGATCGTAACTTCCTGAATTATGGCCCCTGATTATACGCAAAATCGTCTTTGTTTGTCTTGTGGTCCCTCTGGAGGTCACAATTATTATCCGATTTAAAAAATCGTTTGATTATATCACCGTTACACCCTAAGGAAGGTTGAGTTCAAATTTCGGAACAAAATTGCCATACAAAATGGCCGCCGTGTGTACGCGAATACTGTTATAAAATGGTATATCAAGGTTGTGGACCCAGTATAGGTCACAATTTTAATTCAATTTTGTTGAAACTTGAAATGCATGTTTATAACCTAAAGATCTTGATTCTTTTCGATATTTGCGCATATCAAATTGTAATTTAATGAATTATAGCCTTTGATTGTAGGAAAAATCACTTTCGGTTTTCCTTGTTCTCTATCCATCTCTCGAAAATGTGGGCGTATCCTGCCTGGCAGTGCCAGCTTACTATCTTTCTACTTTGTATACCATGCTCCAGCATTGTTGATAAAGCCTTTAATGGAGCTTTCGGAAAAGGCAGAAACTTGATGGCCATTTACTCTCAAGATGCTTGATGGACCATAAAACGTCGCAATGCTGACACTGTAATTTTTGATAAAGAAAAATAATACATTTTCTCATTGACAATGCCATATTTGAGGCTGGGAATCAGATAATACAGCAAACTATTGGTTTACCAATGGGAACTGACCCCGCCCCATTTATGGCAAATGCACATTTACATAAATATTGTAGTGAACAGACGGACAGGAGCCAACTATAGCTCCTAAATGGTAGAATGGCTCGCTTTCAGCGGAGCGTCGGGTAGCCAGCCAAAAGGTGGCGAAGAACAACGACTTGTACTTTTTCTTTTCTTTATTATATATTGATTATAGGTACATAACTCGGCTCTCTATTGAGCGCTAACTCTCTCTATCGGGCTCCCTCTCCCGAGCTCTCTCTATCCCGGGCGCTCTCTCTCTCTCTCTAACCGCCGCGCTAATCTCACGAGTCGGTCTACTGGCAAGATGTTATCGCCGTAGACACATCATGACTTCTGTTCATATCCTAACCAAACGTATCTTTATATAGTAGCGAGTCACGTGACAGCTTAACCACGCCTACTACCTGTCAGTCATATGCACGCGGTACGAAGTATTCTAGTTCTATGTCAAAGCATATTATAAATGGCAAGTCAAATAAATAGTACCTACTAGATAATAATTATGAAATGTAACAATAATTAACTTAGATACATATGAAATTGAAATATAACATCAGAATAATATATAAATTAATATCTTACTACGAACGGTGGAACTTGCTTCCATTGTATTTGACATGATGACGTAAGGTTACTAGTTCAAACAGTAGACACGGATCATAACGGTTCATAACATAACCCACGCCTTCGTATAAATGCGTCCACGCATTATGATACCCTTTTAATAGACCCGTAAACGCATAAGAGAGATAGAACTATAAACAAACAATATAAAACATCATACAAAGGTAAACATATTATTAATGGACATTATAAGGCATATTAATAAAATAAAACACAACTTGTCGAATAATCACATATGGAGTCCTATCCTGTTTATACATGTTCATTGTCACTTATTAAAATGTTTTCACAATAACACATTATAGTCCAAGAATTCTACCAACCAATTATGGTCTCTTAAGAGCATCCATCGCCTTAAAATATTGGTCAACATCAGCAGCATACGACGTACTTATAGTTCTGCTTACTAATCTGTCACCTTGTAGACGTTCTGTAGCGGTAAATGTTTCTTCGATAGCCACTAAATTACACTGAACACCGACAGATTTCATACCAGGCGCATCCCTTTCTGGAGATATCCTTATGCGAATTGGTGATTGAGGGAATAACTCAATTTGAGGTTCTTCTCCAATATCAAACTCTGAAGAAATACTAGAAACATTCTCCCTTGTAACAGTAGCGGGTTTGTTACTGGATATTTTAGGGATTTTGAAAAGCGGAGTATCATTATCTTCTATCATGTCTCTTTCTTTGGAACATCTTTCTTTATCCAGTGCTTCTGATATATTCACGTGACGTTTTGAGTCCAGGTGCCTTTTCCAATTCGTGGATTTAGTTGTAGCAAAACCACACCTCCGACATCTAAAATAACCCATAGGCTCTACAAAAATAAGAATCATAATCTTAATTTGGCACCTAATGAAAGATAGTTCAGCATACATAATTATCTAAATAGGCCGGTCGCTTAGTCACTCGTCCTAGTCTAGTACGTTTGGTTTGGAAACCTAATCTAGAGAGCTCGTTTTCGTCGGATTGATTATCATTGTTATCATAATAATTCAATGGTTCTTGCTCAGATACTCGAGGTTCATCATCACTGGATATATCGCTTTCCACCGCGACAATCGGATCATTCTCCGCACGTTTCCTATATTCGCGTAATCGATCAATGTGGACTACTTGACGGCGATCCGATTTCTCATCTATTATCTCGTACGTAATATCGGAATATTTCTTAATCACACGAAATGGGCCTCTCCAATATTTCTGTAACTTATTAGGAATGTTCGGCTTTTTCACTGGCGAATACAACCACACTAATGCTCCAACAATCAAAGGTTCGCGTCCATGTTTTGGGTCATAATAGTTTTTCTGTCGTCGAAGTTGTCCTTCAAGGTAGTTCCTTGTTATACGGTGAGCTTCTTCCATTGTTCTTCTAATATAATTACTCCAGTGCTGAGTTTCGCAGTATGACTCTCCCGGAGGTACTCCAAATTGTAGGTCAACGGGCGTGTTGACATCTCGTCCAAACATTAAGAAGTTTGGTGTTTCATTCGTCGATTGGTGTGTCGTGGATCTGTATGCAAACATAACATAAGGTAAGACAACGTCCCAATCGTCACCCCTTTCCTGAACATAGGATGAAAGCATGGACTTGAGAGTTCTGTTAGCTCTTTCGACTTGTCCATTTGATTGTGGACGATACGGTGTTGTCCTTGTTTTTTCAATTCCCAATAGCGAACACAACTCTTGAAATACTTTGCTCTCGAATTGACGACCTTGATCAGAATGCAACTGTCGTGGCAATCCAAATCGAAGTAAGAAATTTTCGAGTAATACCCTCGCAACCGTTATGGCCTCCATATTTCTCATAGCGTAGGCCTCTGTGTACTTTGTAAAATAGTCTGTTACGACAAGTATGTACGCATTCCCGCGTTCTGTAGCTGGTTCTATCCTTCCCACTATGTCGACCGCTATTCTTTCCATTGGCGCGCCCACTGCATAACATTCTAATCCTGCTTTTCTTTTTCGCATTTTAATAGGGCAACACACAAGACAGGTAGCGACAAATTCCATAACATCTCGTTTTAAGCCCGGCCAGAAATATTTCTGCTTAATTCTTTCGGTAGTTTTTGTTACACCTAGATGTGCACTAGATGGAATATCATGGGAAAGTCTTATTATTTCGTTTCTTTCTGATGTGGGTACAACAATTCTTTTCCGTGCCGGTAAGCTAAGTTTCTTCTCCTCTATATAAAGAACATCATTTTGTATAACCAATTGGTCCCATTTACTCCATAGTTTCTTTACAAATGGACTCTCCTTGGAGACAACTCGCCACTCTGGTTTACCATCTACAGATATCCAGTCGATAACTAATGAGATGTCGTGATCTTCCTTTTGTTTGACACTAAAGCCAGTCATATCGATACCAATTAAATTCAAACATGCATCCTCAGATGACTTAGGACTCTTCCAGGTCGAAATACTATTTTAAAGTCATACATAGCTAATGTCTCCAACCACCGAGCTAGTTGTCCTTCAGGGTTTTTAAAGTTGAGCAGCCACTTCAGAGCCCCGTGGTCTGTTCTGATTGTGAATTGACGCCCGTATAAATACGGCTTAAAATGTTTAACGAAATGGACCACCGCTAATAACTCTCTACGGGTAACACAATAATTTCTTTCTGTTTTAGATAGTGAGCGCGAAGCATAAGCTATAACCTTTTCTTGTGAATCAACAACTTGAGATAAGACGGCCCCAATGCCATTCCCACTTGCGTCTGTATCTAGCACGAATGGGAGCTCTGGATTAGGAAACGTAAGTATAGGAGCTGTAATAAGCCTACTTTTAAGGGTGTTAAAAGCTTCCTGGCACTCTTTGGTCCATTTGAAGTCCCTCCCTTTCTCCGTAAGTCGGTGTAGTGGACTCGCAATTCGAGCGTAACCCTCTATAAATCTTCTGTAATATCCACATAGTCCAAGAAAACTCCGTACCTCACTAACAGAGCTGGGCTCGGGACAATCTCGAATACTTCTTATTTTATCAGGATCAGTAGATATTCCATCTGAAGATATCACATGACCCAAGAAATCTACCTTCTTTCGGAACAAACAGCATTTTGACGGCTTAAATTTTAAACCAGCATCAGATATTCGCTTAATTAATACCATATCTAAATTCTTTATATGTTGGTGAAAATCTTTAGAGAAGACAATTACATCATCAAGATAAACCAGGCAAACTTCCCACTGTAAACCAGCTAAGATGGACTCCATTAACCGTTCGAATGTGCTAGGGGCATTGCATAATCCAAACGGCATCACTCGGAACTGAAATAATCCATACATTGTTGTAAATGCAGTCTTTGGTTTATCTTCGTCTTTAACTTCAACTTGCCAGTAGCCCGAGAGAAGATCAAGGGTGGAAAACCATTTAACTCCACCGAGGCAATCTAGAGTTTGATCTATTCTCGGGAGCGGGTATGCGTCTTTCTCTGTAAGATCATTAATAAGCCGGTAGTCGACGCAAAATCTTAACGATCCATCCTTTTTCTTCACTAAAACTATGGGACTCGCCCACGGACTTGTTGATGGTTCTATAACTCTACGATCTAACATGTCACCTAACATTGATTCAATATCTTTACGCTGGTGAATTGGAACCCTTCTTGTCTTCTGTTTTATTGGCTTCGCATCATTTGTTCTTATTTCGTGTTTAACAAGACTCGTCTGCCCCAAATCTGCCGATGACTTGGCAAACAATTCATGATGACGTTGTAACAATCTTCTAATCTCATTCGCTTCATCACCTTTTAATCCCTCGGAAGCTCTTTTATAGAGATCACCAAGGTGGTTTGGGAGCTCATTTGTTAAAGTCGATTTTGCTCCTACTGTATTACTTGAATTCTGGTCCATTATATCAACTGGGGTATAATTACCTAGTACCACATTTTTATGAAGAACTTTCACATCATTAGACGGATTCATTATTCTAATCATAACTGTCCGTGCCTCCTCCTTCGGTTCTACCAATACACGAGCTGAGAGCACAGCATGTTTATTCAATAAAGCTTCCGTTGGTTCTATTATTCCCGGCGTGTCAAGCCATAATTTCTTTTGGTCCGTCTGAAGGAAAGCCGGTACGATTTTCTCATGCCGTGCAGGTAAACTGGTTGTTTCGGCTAAACTTACTCGACAAATGCCAATGTTGCCTTCTAAATGAGTGTCATATTTCTTGTCCGTGACTGTCAGTACTTTTCCCATTACATCGATTGTATAATTATTGTTTTGGAGGAAGTCTAGACCGATTATACATTGTGACCCTATTTCGGCTACCGCGGCCTCATGTTCGTATATGGAGCCATCTATATTGAACTTGAATAAACCCTTTCCGTGTGTCTTTAAACATTGTCCATTTGCTGCTCTTAACGTCTGCTGTATGGGGTGCAAAAGAGGTCTGTTAACTTTCGAAATCAACATGTAAAGTTCAAGTGATACTATGGTTAGAGTCGCGCCCGTATCTAGCAGACAATGACTCGCAACACCATATATTTTTGCTTTAATGTGAAGCCCTGCCTCACTCGGTTTGTCAAATACATTCGACGGGAGTCTCGTATTACGTTGTCGAGTGGATTTTCCTCTGATGACTCGGAAATTATTTCCACGGCTGCCACAATTTCTTCTTATATGACCCTTTCCTCCACATCCATAACAAAAAAAGTTTTCATTTTCTCGACTGTTTTGTTGAAACTTTCCTGGTGTAAATACTCTTTCTTTATTACCCCCACCACTGTGTCGTTGGCGCTGGTTATTCCGTGTATTACTTTCGTTCCAAGCGGGACGACTTTGATTACTCCATTGTCTGTTTTCAGCTTTCAGTGCCACTTCCATATCTTTTATTAAATGTTTCATGTCTTCCATATCTCTTTGTAGCTTGGTTAATTTATCATCTCCTTCGACAGCTCTCGAGAAAGCATGATCATAATTATGTTTGTTAGCAGACATGAATGCTTCAAATTCAACGGCTATTTGAATTGCTTGTTCCAAATTTACTGGCCTAGACTGCTGGATTCTCCAAACAAGCTCTCTGTCAGATTGAAGAGCATCGTAAAAGGCGTCTCGGGCTAGAGTATCCTGTAATTCTAGCGTAGCAGTCGGATATGAAAGACTGACCTTCCGACGTATCGCCTGTCCTAATTCCGGCAGACTTTCTCTAGGTTTCCGACGCCTGGCTCGCAACTCTGCGCGATATAATTGGGTTTGATTTGCTGGTAAAAATCTGTTTCTTAGGGCACCCATAAGTAAATCATAATTCCTTCGCTCTTCTGGCCTAAGCGACGGCAAAACGGATTGCGCATTGCCGGTTAAAACTCCAGCTAAATGAAGGGCTTTTTCCATCGGGTTCCATTGGTTCAACTCCGCACATGTCTCAAAATGTATCTGATAATCTATCAAAGAAGTGGTTCCATCAAAGGGCTGAGGTTTTATCAATATCCTACCCGGCGTAGGATTAGGCTCATTTCTTCGAGGTGCATTTTCAACTCCCCCTTCAGCTCCCAACGGCGGAATCTCCAGTTTTTCCCGATTGCTGTGATCAACATATATAGGCGTACGATGCTTAGGTATAGCACCAGACGCTCGATTGTAAAGTGAGTCTCCGTTAAATATATCTGGTCTCCGTAGACCTCTTCCAAAACTCCGATAACTCGCTAACGGAGTTTCTATTTTGTGTTCCTTATCGTCCGCTGTACCTTGGCTCTGCTCATTTCCAGGAGAACTCTCCATATCGGACATTAAATCTCTCTTCACCGACAGTAATTTCTCTAACTTATTTCTTTTCGTAATGAATACTACTTCTCCGTCGTCAGTGTCCTGTTTTTCCATCTGTACAAAGTCGCATTCATCCCACCTCTGCCACCAAAAAGACGTATACTATGTAGTGAACAGACGGACAGGAGCCAACTATAGCTCCTAAATGGTAGAATGGCTCGCTTTCAGCGGAGCGTCGGGTAGCCAGCCAAAAGGTGGCGAAGAACAACGACTTGTACTTTTTCTTTTCTTTATTATATATTGATTATATGTACATAACTCGGCTCTCTATTGAGCGCTAACTCTCTCTATCGGGCTCCCTCTCCCGAGCTCTCTCTATCCCGGGCGCTCTCTCGCTCTCTCTAACCGCCGCGCTAATCTCACGAGTCGGTCTATTGGCAAGATGTTATCGCCGTAGACACATCATGACTTCTGTTCATATCCTAACCAAACGTATCTTTATATAGTAGCGAGTCACGTGACAGCTTAACCACGCCTACTACCTGTCAGTCATATGCACGCGGTACGAAGTATTCTAGTTCTATGTCAAAGTATATTATAAATGGCAAGTCAAATAAATAGTACCTACTAGATAATAATTATGAAATGTAACAATAATTAACTTAGATACATATGAAATTGAAATATAACATCAGAATAATATATAAATTAATATCTTACTACGAACGGTGGAACTTGCTTCCATTGTATTTGACATGATGACGTAAGGTTACTAGTTCAAACAGTAGACACGGATCATAACGGTTCATAACAATATGAATTCTACTTTCAGGACCATAAAAGAAAAACAGATTACAAAGTAGCTAAAAGTCTGAACTACACCTTCCGTTACATTGATGACATAACACCCGTCAATGATAATGGAAATTTCAATAGATATAAAAGTGAAATATACTCCCCTGAACTAATATTAAATAAAGAAAATTCCGGCACCCAAAATGCATCTGTTCTTGACCTGGACATCAATATCATTAATAATAAATTTAATGTTGGTATTTTCGACAAAACGGACAAATTCGGTTTTGAAGTACTAAAATATCCGTCAATTTATAGTAACATACCAGATACCACGCTATATAATGTTTTCTATTCACAAGCATTACGATTTTTGACCATATGTAACAATAAAGTATTATTTCTTTCCCGAACAAAATCTCTATTTTTGATATGCACTGCCAAAGGCGGTACACAATTACACATATTTAAAGAAATTTCGAAACTTCCGTTTCTTCAATATACCAAGTTTAACATTTCTTATAAGTATATAACCGAGTACATATTGGATAACGATCCAATTTAATTTAGTTTAAAATTTGTATAGTTACGTAATCCTGTCTGGATTATCACCCTTATTGTTATTATTTTATGACTTTATAAATGGACTTACATTGTACGCTTTCTTCTGCATACATGTTTTGCATTGCTTGTATGGGGTATTTTATATTATGTTGTGTGCAATTATACAACTTATAAATTATGATTGGTTGTTTAAACTTATAGCTTTTAGCATTATTCCATCTTGATTATCGCCCCTTTTGTTAAGATATTCCAGAAGCCTCTAACTTTGACGTCATTGATAACAGAACGACGTATTTACGTCACACCATTCAGTTGGCAGACAGCTGCCTTCTGAGGCAGTCTACATTTCCTTTGCTTCTTTGTATTCGGTTTTGTTTGTGCGTTTTTCTTGTGACGGGTGGAAGATGTTCCCTCAATACATTCACTAAACATCTATTTAATTTACTAATTAAACACTTCTTTAATGTTTTAGACTACCCTTTTTATACATTTCACCGATGTGGTTACTTGTATAGTTGGCTTTTTTACTACAGTATGCTTGCATTTGTATTTTTTGTAGCATATGGCAGACCATGACTCCTATTGACATCACATAATGTATTTCCTGGTCATTTTCAATTTTGAGTGAAGTCTGTGTTACTTTAGACCCGGGACTGTACAGCACAGTGGACGCTTACGGCTAGCCCCCAGATCCATTCACTCTTTTTTGCATTGTTTATTTGTTGTTTCGGAGTATGATGTCTTGTCGTTATATTTGTCTTTTATGTAAATCATGTGTGATGCAGTCCCCCTGCACTAACTAATAAAGCCTGTCATTGAGTCAACTGGCGTGATTTCGAATCCGCGGTTTGCGTGGCAAGGAGTTGGGTCGCCTTTCCAACCTCGTGGGTTTTACCTTGGTCCTCCGGTTTCCTCCTTCTGCTAAAGACACATACGCGCAAGCGAATTTTTGAAATGAAATTGAACCATATGTTAGTCCCAACATAGATAATATTCCGGACTGAGTTACTGTTAAAGAGAATTATGTCAGAATTAGATAACGAGCTGGCCAGCCTTGCTTTTATAAATCTAACATAGATAATGGAACATGAATACATTGCAATTTGTATTCAAATTAATCGCTTCTGGGCCAAGTTATGTTCATAATATTGTCTCGATTTTCAAGCCCGATTATTGGGATAATAAACAGCCTCGATTACCCCTTTTTAGATTAAATTATTTAATGTACATCACGATGCAGTCGCGACCATCCGAGAGTTACTTATGTGCTTGTCACGGGAATGAATATCTAATTAATAATTTATATAACTGATGAAGCCAAAAGAGGACATTCAATGAGCAGATGTAGCCGATGTCGGTGTCGTGTTTTTCTGTCCGTAGGGTTGTCTTGTATAATTGTGTGTGTGGTGCGGTTCTCTTACACTTACCAATAATGTGGTTCTTCTGCACTTACCAATAATGTGGTTCTTCTGCACTTACCAATAATGTGGTTCTTCATACCAATAATGTGGTTCTTCTACACTAACCAATAATGTAGTTCATCAAACCAATAATGTGGTTCTCCTACTCATACCAAAACTGCAAGGGTGCGTATTTTTCTGTATGATTCGTGTGTGTAATTATTCAATTTCCGCTACCTCCACTTTTCGCTAGCTTGTTCGGTGGTTATTAGTAGGTCTAGTAATACACGCCTCAATCCCAATGAAATGCCATTCTAGTCCATGACTGGTCTCTATCAAGATTAACCATATATGAGAGTTCTAAGATGAGAAGTAATACTTCCATACTCGACGGCTTCATAATCATACTGCATACCCTTGATCATCATGGGAATACAATACAATGGGGTTTAACGTCCTACTGTTTTGCTCCTATACTAGGCTAATGAAGACAGACATACGTCATACAGTGTGCTATGAGGGAAATTGTGCCCGTGCAGCGTCACTATGGCCTACTCTTGTATCAAATTCCAACTGCCAGGGTTTTTTTACGTGCACGCCAATGTGTACACATGTTCTCGATTTTCGTCCGATCCGAACGACTATACGTTTTTCCATGCCAGGCCCTCCGTCATACAACACTGGGAGTGGGGAACCACGCCGGAAATTCCCGATCAACTTTGTTACCCAATGCAGGGATCGAACACTGGACTTCAAGATTAATGAGCCAGTGTCTTTTTACACCTGACCGAATAGTCAGGTCGGCTTTATTTTCTGGCCTTAGATAGCGTCACATCCATAATCTGTTTCATCTCTGTTTAAAAGAGTCCCATAAACAATGGGGTGTGTAATCAATGGACACAGATGTAAACTTCAAATGGGCATGTCTTTGAATTGGTACGTTTGAACAATTTTTGAATCAATATGGACGGTATGGAATTTGCCTCGAGCCATTTTGTTGAGTGTGCAAATTGGCGATACACGTAAATGATTTAATAGCCATTGGAACGAAAAGTAGGGAATATTGCTGCCTGGTTACAATTAATTCCAACAAGAAAACACTGTTTCAATGTTATTAGGTTAACTGTTTCTAACACTAACTAATTTCATGTCCTGTTCTATTGTTCTGTTTCTTTCACTGTAAATTTTAGTGATCCGTTACGTTAACACTTGTGCAAACTCTGTTCCATATCTTCTTGTATACCGGAATTCCTCTTTCTGGTTCTTCCTTGCTGTGTGTTAAGATAGGGTACCATAATTCACATTAATATGACAAGTGTACTTGCTAAATCAGACCACTTACAATTCAATTCCATTACCCTTATTTTATAACATGCATTTTAATATTAATTGGAAACGATTATATCGTACTTAATCATATACTTACTATTGAGTTCATTTAAAATTAAACTTGTATTTACTTCATTAAGGGGTACACCTGTATTAACCCTAATTCTATTTGCATAAATGATTAACAATAGAACTGAATCTGTCCTATTAATGACAATTAGCAGTATTTATAGGTACTTATCACCTACAGTAATTATTAACATTAATTCCTTACTTACTTGGTATTATGTGCGAACAGTGAGCCATGTGACCTCATTAGCAAACCAATTAATTACCCCGACGGTATCTGGTTATTGTTAAGACATTCCACTTGTGCTAGAAATCAGCCGTTTAAACATTGTGTATATATATAGAATTGGTATACCTTTTCAACATGTAAGCTACTCTACAACCGACGAGAGCTTCTCACAATGATAATAAATCAACCAAGACAGATAGCCTACGCCTTTCTTCTAACTACCATACAGATATACCAAATACTCATCGTGAGTGTTTTTGATTTCTGCATTTATTTATTTCTTAAATCCACACAAAGCAGTGCCTTTAAATAAAATTTAATGTCATCAATATTTATTTCAAGACCTGGTTGTATTATATGTCTGGTTATTATTAAAAAAACAACTGAAAATATATATTCCTTATATATAACAAATAACAATTTACACATAAGTTCTTGACTTTTTCGCTGTCCTTAAGTATGGTTTAGTATACACTACGCATGGAATCAGGGAATTCAAAATTTATTCGACAGCTAGCCGCACATTCGAATTTAACTTTAAATTACCCATTTTACCATGGTATGTTTTTTACACCTTTTAACACATACATTCGAACTTAATCACCTGTTTACATTTTTAACAAAACAACACGAATAATCCCAAAACAGTTTATACCATTTGCTTTTTAGCTACCCACTATGCAAAGCACACTGTTTCATTTTAAACCATTTATTTAAAACCTTAATCCAATCCATTTAAAAGGGCCATTTAGTTTTAAATTTTCTTTTGGCATTTGTCTTTCACCTGAACCGAAACGCGATTAACGCGAATTACACCGGTAAACACATATACATTACTTGAACAGAACAGCACATTACATTCATTTACAAAATTCGAGTCTAAGACACTCCTCTAGACTTCCGAAATGTTATTACGATCTTTAGCATCCAAATACTTCTTATGGAGTTTTGTGTCAACCGCTTAAACCCTCCATTTCCGAACTTTCTGCCTGCCGAGACCGTCGACAATCATTTACCTAGCTTTACTGTTTCAAGTTTAGGATTCTTAGTGGGCCTTCTTGATTTATCCATACCGGCCCATACCGGCTGACCGTAGTTCGGCAATAATACCGGCGAGGTCACTTGATATAGCCGGAATTCTACAAAAGTTCGGTATCGGTAAAATTCACGTTATTACGAGTGCCATAAAACACTCATTTGAAGGCGTTAAAACCATTTTTTGAAGTTCAGTTGGAGCTTTGTAAAGTCGGATGTTCTTGTGTCATTTATTTTATCTCAGTGATATTGCTAATAAACAGTTTCTGTATATTTTTGGGTCACTTACGACCGTGGTTGGGGGGTTGGATGGCCGAATGGTTCTAATAATAGTAATACTATTACTATTAGCATGTTCGAATCCCTGGTTGTTTTGGACAAACAGTAGCCGTTGGGTTGCCTGTCCAACCTCATGGATGGACGTTAAACCCCATTTCTCTCCCTCACGACCGTGGTACTACTGTTTTTGGTTAAAAGCATTAGTATTAGCATGTATTGTAATGTAACTCCTCGTTTAATATTATACAGCGCAGTGGTCGCTTTTGGCTTGCCCAAAGATATATTCACATGATTTGTTTATTTTTTAATGTCTGTTTTAATCTTTTCCGCGGGTTTATCTCGTATATTTTTGTTTTGTGTACTAATAGTATGCTTATTTCTTACAGTTCTGACACAGCCGAGTTAGAGTAAGAGTTGACAGACGGAACCTCAGTCAACGTCAGTTGCTCCAAAGAGATCTTTAATCTGATAAAGGATAGTGCAACAGGTATTGTTCATTTGCTGGTCAAATTAACCAAAAAATAATTTAGTAAGACCTTACATAAAGACTAAAATATGAATCACTAAAGCTGCTAATTTGATTAAAAACGACTTCAAGTTTGTTTTGATGTTTTCATTTTTGACTTTGACTTTTGGATGTGATCAGTGAATTTTCATATTGGTGTTGTTGAGCTACATGTATAATGATATGGCTGGTGCGTATATCTGCTGTGATTATATTATTTTGTGAATATTAATGCGTTCATATATGGTTAGCTGCGTCAGTTAACAATAGTATTTGGATATTGCGTTCAAGAATCGTGATATTGTGGTGTTGTAATATTGCAATTTATGGATTTTGTTATTCCATTTGTTGTGATATACTGTGTATTGTGATTATATTTTTCACGACTTACACATTTGTTTTAATAATTTTCATATTTTCACGTGTGTTGTGTTTTGAAGGTGATACTTTTGTGTGTATATTTGCGAATCATACTCATGTGCATTGATTGTTTTATTTGCATATTATTTTTTTGTTTTGATTAATGCGATTAATCATATGTGACTTGATATCCGATTATAGTGTTATGAATATTGTGGTTGCGTACGTTTTACTATTATCAACAATGGATTGTGGTGACACATCTGAAGATGCTGAGGACAAGGAGTTGATGAAGGACATAGCAAGCTTGATATCATCTATTCAGGATTTGCAGAATGAAAACCGGTTTCAACATATCCCACTCATCAGCACAGTGTGTCCTGTTACAGATGTGGTGAATCTGGTCATGTGGCCAAAGGCTGCAGACAACACACTTCAACTTGTAATGCACCACAGTTAAACTGTTGGGTGTCTCCGACGAGGGACAGTCTGGAGACACTGTTGATAGTAGTCCCCCACAGATCATTGGAAAGAGTAATGTTACTGCTGTTCAAGTAAATGTCAACAACACATCAGCACTGTTAGACACCGGTTCTACAGTATCTACCATCACAGAGTCTTTCTTCAAATCATTCATAGAAACAGACGAATGCTGTATAACACCTTTGGAAGAGATAATTCACATAGAGAGCGCTGGAGGTCATATATTACCATATTTAGGTGTTACCTGTTTATCTTTAAGAGTTTCCAGCTTAAACTTGTCTGCTGTGAAGAATTTATTTCTTGTTGTGCCTGACACACCGTATGGTAAGGCTGTTCCACTCTTGATCGGAACCAACATTCTGCGACCTATCCGGAATCAGGTGTTAGCCAAGCATGTTCATGATTATTTAAATCAGACTGGGATGCCTGCTACCTGGAGTTGCACTTTTAGATGCATGAAGATTCAGGATAAGAAGACGGATGGAAGAGTAGGACTTGTTAAGTGTGCAGAAACATCATCTTTAGTATTAGGCAGCAACAAATCTCTGTGTTCAACAGGGAACATCAGTGATTGTCAACTGTCTGGGAAACATCATGTCATATTCCAACCCACACCAGAATCTATGTTAATATCATCAACGGAAGTAACACCAGCATTCCTTGAGGTAGATTTTAACAATTTGGAACCAGTTATCTCTATCTCCAATTCGTGTTTTCCCTCATTCTGTGATGTGTGAGCTACAGATAGCTGATTTAGTCGAACAACCAAGTGCTACGGAAATGAATATAACAGCTAGTTCCGCAGATACTGCAAAAGACTTCATGGATTCGATCGATTTTTCATCGTCATCTGTTAGTGGAGATCGTTTAGCAGAGCTGAAGGAACTTCTTCATAGTGGGTCATCAGTCTTTTAACAACATGATACTGATATAGGATGTGTAAATTTAGTGGAACATAAGATCAAGCTTACAAATGAGACTCCGTTTAAGCAACCTCATCGAAGAATTCCACCATCCATGTACGATGAGGTAAAAAAACATCTAAAAGACTTATTAGAAGGTGGCATTATACACAGTTGTAAGGTTTTGGTGTCAAAATGTGATTTCGTAGCAAGTTTGGAAGCAGTAACCAAGGGACATAACTCCTTTATTGCACGAAATATAGATATAAATTTTTATTATACGAGTAATGGTGATTTGATTTGTTTGGGTAAATCGTGCTTCCACGCTAGGCCCTACTCTTATATCGAATTCCAAATGCCAAAGGATCTTTTATGTGCACACCAATGTGTACACAGGTCAGGATCTCCGTTTTCCGTCCCATCCGAACGATGGAACAGCTATCCTTGCCAGGCCCTTCGTACTCCATCACTGACAGGGGTAAACTACGATAGAAAATCAGGACAAACCTCCTTGGGCCTCGGCCTATGCAGGGATCGAACACCCGACCTCAAGGCCAGCAAGCCCAATGCAGGGATCCAACCCCCGACCTTAAGGCTAGCATGCCAGCGTTTTATCCACCTAGCCACCGTGATCCCATTTATTATAACTTTTACACACAGATCATTTACAAAATATTTTTATTTTTTGATTATAGATTAGTTCACTATTGTCATATTTATAAAAATAGTAATGCTTTTGGGTTTTGTGGATCTCTTGTATAATGCAAATCCACATGGGCGTTCAAATCCACAACTTTTCAAATTTATGATTTCCATTAAGAATTATTTTGTTCCAATTTGCATACCCACAAATGTTCTTGAAAGTCGATGAGACCCGTACTTTGTGTCAATATACACTTAAACATTAGATCTAATTCACACCTTATTTTCATAAAAAATAGGCTTCTTTTTAAACATCGGTGTGCTTGTACATGTAGCTTCCACAATATTTACAATGCAACCTGGAATGTAGATATTTGAAAAGAAATAAAATTCTAAATATTTTTTTTTATGTGCATGTCAACAGGCCTTTCGGTTTTTGATACAATCAGAATGACTAGACATTGTTCCTGGCTAGACCAGGCCCCCTCGTCCTGCACTGCACACAAAATGGGGGAAAACTAGAATCACGCTTAATTTTCTTGGCCAAGACTGGGATAGAACTCGCGACCTCCTAGTTGAGTCAACTGGCATGGTTTTGATTCTAAGGTTGTTACGCTACATCAGTTTTCTGCAGGTTAAAGCCTATTTATCTCCCCTCTCTCGGTTTAAATGAAACTAATATTTTTAAAATTAACAACACAGATAATTCCCAGGCAGCCCCACCCCATGTTTGATTTTTTGATTTAAATGGATTATATAAAATACAAAATCAACAACACAGATATATGATTTAAATGGATTATATAAAATAAAAAAATTAACTCATGAGTGATAACAGCAGCTGGTTTGGGTCAAGTTGAGTCAACTGGCATTGTTTCGATTCCCCGGTTGTAGGCCTACATGCCAATTAAGCAAATTTTTGGTCAGCTGATTTGGAGTTTTGTTTTGTCACAATCTAATACAGTTTTTGCTTCTTCCAACAATCCCAGACCCAAAAGGCTTCCCATTACTTTCGAATTATTAGTCAAAATTGTTAAAGCTATCCGCATTAAGGGCGTTGGGTAGTCTAAGATACGCACTAACGTTTCAACACCAAACCTATTAAGACTTTGCACACGTGTTCCATATGTAAAATAACCCAGAGGACACGAAACAGTCCAACCGTTTGATGTGTAATAACCGAAGTACAAGCGGAGAGAGAAAAACTATTTATAGCAAACGAGAAGGTTTCCCCGACCTAGATCAGTTCTTGAATAAGTTATGACGTCGTATACACCGTTCACGTCATCCGCTGTAAACAATCATCGCCGTGTCCAGTAGCAGTTTGACACTGGATCATTCACGCCTATCTAGGTATGACGTCAGAAGGAATTCCTTCTTTCATCTATCGAGATTGGAACGTGGCTGAATTTAATTTTTTGATTGTCAAAGACTGTCATTTTTTAATGTATAAAATGATTTTTAGAGAGGCCGAATAGTGCCTACAGTAGGTATTTACTATATACGTCCGAATCGATCAGAACCGGGGGACGTTGTTCACCCGGCTGTTACCAAAGATATATCAGAACTGGACCCGGTTCCTAGAAAATTCTTAAAGTAAGCACAAAGTCATACTTCACTTTTACTTACGTAAGAATCTTATAAAAATACCGTTCCTAGAAAATTTTCAAGACCATTCTTACGTACGCACGGGTCAAGTACAAGTCTAAGCACATTGTGACTGGTAAAGCTTACCATACACTGAGACTACGATGCTTGTTAACGTCATAAAACGACTTTGGTATGCGAATTACGTCATAAATTGGTCGTCTGCTTCATCGTGGTTGATTTGGATGCATTTGACATGTCCCCTATACAAATAATTATAAAAATTTTATAATGTATATAAAAAAAACGCTGACACATACAAACTAACTGAATAATTGTGAGAGCGCCTGATCTTAAAGTAGCCTGTGTGTTTGTAATCTATTGTTTACTAATTTGCGAATAAATAAATTGATTTCAGAGTAGGCCTATAGGCCTTAGTCGCGAAATTTTTTATAGCATTTAAAATGTGAAAAAAGATATAAAAAGATAGTAAGCTGGCACTGCCAGGCAGGATACGTCCACATTTTCGAGAGATGGTTAAAGAAAAAGCAAAACCGAAAGTGATTTTCCTACAATCAAAGGATATAGTTCATTAAATTACAATTTGATATGCGCAAATATTGAAAAGAATCAAGATCTTTAGGTTATAAACATGCATTTCAAGTTAAGTCAAAATCGAATTAAAATTGTGACCTATACTGGGTCCACAACCTTGTAATACCATATTTTAACACTATAAGCGTACAAACGGCGGCCATTATGGTCGATTTCCCTGTAACGGTGGTAGAGTCAAGCGTATTTTTAAATCGGATGATAATCGTAACCTCCAGAGGGACAATAGGCGATTTTTCGGACAATCAGGGGCCATAATTCAGGAAGTTATGATCTGATATGCGCAAATATCGAAAGGAACCAAGATCTTTGGGTTATAACCATGCATTTCAAGTTTCATCAAAATCGAATTAAAATTGTGACCTCTACAGGGTCCACAACCTTGATATACCACTTTTTAACAGTATTTGCATACAATTGGCTGCCATTTTGTATTACAATGTTGGTCCAATTTTTCCGAAATTCGAACTCAACCTTCCTTAGGGTGTAACGGTGATATAATCAAACGATTTTTCAAATCGGATAATTATTATAACCTCCAGAGGGACCACGAGCTAAACCAAGACGATTTTGCGTATAATCAGGGGCCATAATACAGGGAGTTACGATCCAATATGCGCAAATATCGAAAGGAACAAAGATCTTTTAGTTAAAACCATGCATTTCAAGTCTCATCAAAATCGAATCAAAATTGTGATCTCTACAGGGTCTACAACCTTGATATACCGTACGAACGGCGGCCATTTTGTATGGTAATGTAGAAGTAGCTAGTTTCGGTTTGTTGTTATTATTAATAGTTTATAAATAGTACATAGTAACTAGATAACCAAGACTACGGTCATCTATATTTAGATTTAGGTCACATAGTATTAGTAATAGCCAGCGACTGGATAATTAAGCTAAGGTCCATGATTTACGTTGCACGCTGACAGAGTCTTCTTAAATTGCATAAATAATATTAATAACTGGTAGGTGCCTAATATATTCTATTTTTATAGTTTGATAAAGAATTATATCTTGTATATTTTCATCGTATTGTCATGTGTATATACCATTCTAATTTATCATAATATTAGCGAGTTTGTGATTCCACTTTAAAGTATTGTTTTGGAAGAAATGTCCAATGATGCCATGTACTGTATTGTTGAATATTATTGTCTCCCCTTTATGTAAATAACTGTATTTGATTGTATATCATTCAATTATAATTTATAGGCATATTCTATGAAAAATTTAACGTAATTAGAATATACTTTTCAAAGTCAGTATTATCAGTAATCACATTATGTCCATCTAGTAAATCGAATTGAATTTATATTGATGACAATGTATACTTTGTTTACTAAACGGCAAGTATACTTTATATTATTGCATGACTAGGCAATGAAATCTCAGAATCATGGCCATCTTGTCGAGACGGCCAGGCGAACGTGTTATCCCGCACTAGTACCCTGGGTCAGTTGTTCCCACTGGGATATCCGTTTCCAAGGTCGTAGCGAAGCTATAGTATTTACACCAATAGTTCTTGATAATTGCTCATAGAGCACACAGACATTAAACTGCTTGCAGTTTAAGCACAGACTTTAGATGCTTGCGTCTAATGAAAAGACTAAAAACTGTTTTCAGTTTTTATACAGATACAGCCTTTAACTGCTTGCGGTTAATGAAAAGTTTAGCTTTTAGCTATTTTACAGAACAGAACGGCTTGAACTAGGACAGTTCGCCACTTTTTCAATAATATAAAAGAGTTATTCCAAGCCTGTATTCAACATTGAATATTGTTATTATTAATAAAACTTTGACAAGTTTTACACAGTTAGTTCTATTTATTCAAAGAGAGAGAGAGCCGAATGCAGTACACTACTTTTTAGCTAGTACGCCTCCTCTTCCGAAGAAACTCTACAGAACGGCTTGTGGTCGGCCGATAGACCAATGGTGGCAGAGGTCCTAAAACAACCAATTGCTACAGAACTCCCCCAACCTACTAAATTGCTGCTAAAGTGTTGGCAAATCGCTACACAATTTGGTGGCAGAGGTGGGATGCTGTAAAAAGCTCTCCCTAAACAGAAATCTCACAAAGATTAACATAATTTTAGAGACGATGGCCGATTCAAATTCACATCGTACTCGTACAGAAAGAACAGAAATAACCCCCGCAGAAATTGAAAGAAGACAGATCAGATTGACGGAATTATCTAAAGAACTTGACGAATTAACTTGCAGTTTGGAGGACAACAGACCGCCACCTGATTTAACAGATGAGAGGCGCTACAGAGTAGAGGATAGAAGTTCACAGTTAGAGGGTCATACTATAACTCGTCGACTCAGTTACAGCGATGCCCAGACACAAGAAAACCCGTCAAGTTTCTCAGAGTTTCCAAGTCGATATCGACAGTCCAGACCTCCATTATATCCAATGCCTCAACCACAGCCGCAACAACAGCAAAGACCGACTTATAGCAAGCCGATATTGCCAGCGGGGAAGTATGATGGTAGCACACCATTGATGGATTACAAGGCTCATTTTGAAACTTGTAATATTATTAATGGCTGGACTAGAGAAGAGAGAGGGCTACATTTAGCTGGGAGTTTAGTTGGGCCAGCCCAACAAGTATTAAGCTCTCTTCCCACAACTGAGAGATACAATTATAGACACTTAATGAATGCCCTCGAAAGAAGATTTCAACCCACCAACCAAACTGAGTTGTACAGATCTGAACTGAAAAATAGGCGCAGAAGGATAAACGAAAAATTAACTGAGTTAGGCCAGTCCATCAAAAGACTAGTTATCCTTGCCTACCCTACTGCAGAACAAGATTTACAGGACATTCTAGCAAGGGATGCGTTTCTGGATTCCCTGCAAGAAGATTCAGACATGGTTTGGAAGATCCAACAGACCAGACCCGAAAACCTAGAGAATGCAGTTCAAGTAGCCATTGAGCTAGAGTCTTTTCGAAGTGCCGCTGAAAACAGAAGAGGCCGGGAAAAGTATAATAGATCAGTGCAGGAAAGAACTAAGTCCGACGATGTGCAAGACCTAAGAAAGCAAATATCTTCTCTGACACAAACAGTTGAACAGTTACAGAAACGAATGAGTGCCAAGGAGGAACCAAAACCGCCAATTATTTGCCAGAAATGCAAAAGGTCGGGTCACTTAACTATTAGATGTCCACTTAGAGATCAACCGAAAGAAC
Source organism: Patella pellucida (assembly GCA_917208275.1). NCBI lineage: Eukaryota > Metazoa > Mollusca > Gastropoda > Patellidae > Patella > Patella pellucida. Next base: position 57,054,457 of record OU795044.1, read on the forward strand.
CAACAAAAGAGTCAAAGCCAAAAGTAGAACGCCCAACCAACATCCGACCAATCAGAAAGTCCAGTAATAAAGCTCAAACAGAACCTTTAAAAGATCCGTTCTCCAAACCTAATGAAGGTGGATTGCATGTTTTAGCTAAAGTGGGTGACGTTCCCAGTCATTGCCTGGTTGACACAGGTGCTACTATTAGTATACTAGACACCGAGATTTACAATGCCATGGAAGACAAACCACCACTCGAAGCATATGACCAAGACCTCAAGTTAGCTAATGGGAATATTATGAGAGGTACGGGAACGATCGTAACCAATGTTAATATTGAGGGAATTGTATGTCAACAGAGATTGGTTCTTGCTGATATCGGATCACAGTGTATTTTGGGCTTAGATTTTCTTCAAAAACACAGATGTAAAATCAGCGTTGCAGAAAAGATTTTGGAGTTACAAGAAACAGATCTGCCTTTGCACCTTGAAGGAGATATTTGTGTTTTCAGGATCGTAGCAGAAAGACATGTAGTAATACCGGCTGGTTATGAACAGATTGTTCCCGGAAATGTTAAAGTTGAAAATGACTTATCATTAAAAGGACACATCGGATTGATAGAGCCACATCCGAATCTTCTAAAGAGAAATGGAATTTTAGGAGCTCACGTTCTAACCAAAATTACCGACGACAATGCTTCTGTACCAGTTAGAATTATGAACAATTCAACAAGTCCAGTAACCATACATAAATTAAGTTCAATTGGAACATTCAATCCCGTAGAGGATCCAATAATAGAACTATTACACACAGGACAACCTAATGGTCCAACCTTTACCCAAAAACTACAAGATTTATATGAAAGGTCTAAATCAGAGTTAACTAAATCGGAAGAAACAGATTTAAAAACCTTACTCGTAAAATATGAACACTTGTTTGCTAAAGATGACCTCGACTTAGGACGAACGGATGAGGCTAAACACAAAATCAATATAGGCAATACACATCCTGTGAAACAGAGTCCACGGCGTATCCCTTTACACCAGAAACACGAAGTGGAGGAAATGCTACAGAAGATGTTGGAACAAAACGTGATTGAACCATCAAAAAGTCCCTGGGAATCACCAATCGTGTTGGTAAAAAAGAAAGATGGATCAACGCGATTTTGTGTGGATTACAGAAAACTCAACAGTTTTACAGTGAAAGATGCATACCCGTTACCTAGAATTGACCAGACACTTGATGAATTATCAGGTGTACAATGGTTTTCAACCCTTGATTTGGCTTCTGGGTATTGGCAAGTAGAGATGGAAGATGAAGATAAGCCAAAAACAGCATTTGCTACTTTCAAAGGGTTGTACCAATTTCGAGTAATGCCGTTTGGGTTATGTAACGCTCCTTCAACCTTTGAACGACTTATGGATTCGGTAATGAGAGGACTACAATGGGACATTTGTCTCATATACCTCGACGACATAATCATCTACTCTCAAACTTTCACAGAACATTTAGAAAGGCTAGAGCAGGTCTTCCAAAGATTGAAATGTGCCGGGTTAAAACTCAAGCCAAGTAAATGTACCTTATTACAAAAACAAGTAAAATATTTGGGACATTTAGTATCCGAGAAAGGAATATCGACAGATCCAGACAAAGTGTCGGCTGTGAAAAATTGTAGTCCACCACACAACCTTAAAAGCCTTCGCAGCTTTTTGGGATTGTGCTCATATTATAGACGTTTTATAAAAGGTTTTGCACATATTGCCTCGCCATTACACAAACTTACCCAGAAAGATGAACCGTATCAGTGGAATAAAGAACAAGAAGAAGCTTTTGAAATACTGAAGTCAAGGTTAACAACCAGTCCAATCCTAGCATATCCAGACCCAACCCAACCATTTATAGTAGACACTGATGCAAGTGGATACGGCATTGGATCGGTCTTGTCACAAAAGATAGATGGAACGGAAAGAGTTATCGCCTACGCAAGTCGCACATTATCAAAATCAGAGAAGAAATATTGTGTCACAAGAAGAGAACTCCTGGCAGTAGTGACCTTTATACGACAATTCAGACCTTATTTATATGGAAAACAATTTACTGTTCGCACAGACCATGGTGCCTTAACCTGGCTCTTAAATTTCAAGAACCCCGAAGGACAGATTGCTAGATGGTTAGAAATATTAGCTGAATATGACTTTCAAATAAAGTATCGCCCGGGATTAGTTCATAGGAATGCAGATGGACTTTCAAGAGCGCCATGTGTACAGTGCGATAGAAGTAATTGTACATTGAGTAAAATCGAACCAAAAGTTAAAAAGAAGAATCCAACCATAAATATTATCGAACCAGATCCACAAACTTTTATACAACTACAAAAGGATGATCCAGAGTTAACCATTTTCAGGAATTGGTATGATAAAGGAATTAAACCAAGCTGGGAAACGGTATCACCAGAATCAATCCTAGTAAAAAGACTTTGGACTCAATGGAATTCGATAACTGATATTGGCGGCATTTTATGTCGAGAGGTACACAATTCTTCTGTTAACCGCACCAGGCACCAGAAATTGCTTCCAAAGGATTCGGTTGAAACCATTTTAAGGTTAGGCCACGATGCTCCAACCGCTTGTCACTTGGGATTTCGAAAAACTGTAGAAAGAATCAAGCAAGTTTACTACTGGCCAGGGATGCATGCATCGATTAAAGACTACATCACGAAATGTAAGATATGTTGTAGAAGGAAAGGTACCAAAAAGAGAGCACCACTTAGTTCATATTTGGCTGGCGCTCCCATGGAAAGAATGGCTATTGACGTGATGGGGAAAATAGAACCCGCTACATCAAATGGAAATTGCTATATATTAGTCATATCAGACTATTTCACCAAGTGGACTGAAGCTTTTCCAATGCCGAACATGGAGACAAGAACCATAGCCAAAATACTGGTTGAAGAGGTCTTCCTTAGAATTGGGCTACCACTACAACTTCATAGTGATCAAGGGAGTCAATTTGAGAGTGCTATCTTTTCGGAAATATGTTTACTGCTTGGCATAGAAAAGACAAGGACAACAGCTTACCACCCACAATCAGATGGTTTAGTAGAAAGATTCAACCGAACACTACAAAATATGCTTGCCGCATATGTACGTACGCGAGAAGATGACTGGGACGATTATTTGCCATACGTAATGTCAGCCTATAGAAGTACTTTACAGGAAAGCATAGGCATATCGCCAAATTTCTTAATGTTCGGTAGAGATGTCCGCACTCCACTTGAATTACATTATGGTCTCCCACCTGAGGCAACAGAGCAGATACATCCATATGCAGCAGGCCTTAGAAATAAATTTCAGGAAGCATACGACTTTGCTAGGGAACATATGAAACAATCAGCAGCACGCCAGAAAAGGACCTACGATTTGAAATCTACTCATAGAAGCTTCAACAAAGGTGATTTGGTATTTGTGTTTTCTCCAGTAGCAACCGTCGGGATTCCTAAGAAATTTCAGTCACATTGGAAAGGTCCCTATAGAGTTAAAGAAAAGATTTCAGACATCACATTTAAAGTAGATTTGGGAAGAACAACGAAAGTAATTCATATGGATAGATTGAAAAGGTATCTGGGTGGAACAGATGAAGCTACAGATATAGCTACAGATGAAGCCACAAAGGAAGTTACAGAACCAGTGTTAGAAAAAGATGCAGAGCGAGAAGAAGATTCCATCGAATACTCTTATTCCCCTGCTACAATTGTAACTAGATCTGGTAGAATAATCCAGAAACCTAAAAAATTACAGGAGTATGTCTTGAACCTCACACCAGTTTCTTCTATTTTCAGGTAAATCAAAATGGGTGATCGAAAGGAGTTTTGCAAATGGTGTGGGATTGGTTGTGTTAAGGGTTCGAGGCTTAAGCATGAAACCATGTGTAACCAAAAAGTGATGAGTGTCTGCTACCTTTGTGGCCGAAAATATGTCAAAGTATCTTCCTTGGAGGAACACATGCTGATAAAGCACCCATCGGTCACCTCAGCAATCGCCATAAAGCCTCTTCAAAAGAAACCAAAGATGAAGTCAGTTGTTGTCACACCTTCAACTCATATAGATCACGATATTGGAGCAGAACCAGATATTGAGATTTTGGAATCATCACTTCATTCCTGTACACCCAGTAAAGATGCAGAAATAGAAGATCCAGATATTGAGATTTTGAAGCAGTCACTTCCTTACTGTACACCCAATAAAATTACAGAAATAAAAGAACAAGATGATGAACCCATGATACTGGATGAATTAACTGGAATGCTAATACCCAGTTCAAGTTGGGGAAAACAGAACAAGACTAAAGAGATCGGCACACAGACCAGTACCCAAGTTTATACAGATTTTTCCTGCCAAGTCAACCAACTATTTACTTTAGAACTCTTATAATCGGGACGATTTTATCGGAGGCATGGGTAGTGTAGAAGTAGCTAGTTTCGGTTTGTTGTTATTATTAATAGTTTATAAATAGTACATAGTAACTAGATAACCAAGACTACGGTCATCTATATTTAGATTTAGGTCACATAGTATTAGTAATAGCCAGCGACTGGATAATTAAGCTAAGGTCCATGATTTACGTTGCACGCTGACAGAGTCTTCTTAAATTGCATAAATAATATTAATAACTGGTAGGTGCCTAATATATTCTATTTTTATAGTTTGATAAAGAATTATATCTTGTATATTTTCATCGTATTGTCATGTGTATATACCATTCTAATTTATCATAATATTAGCGAGTTTGTGATTCCACTTTAAAGTATTGTTTTGGAAGAAATGTCCAATGATGCCATGTACTGTATTGTTGAATATTATTGTCTCCCCTTTATGTAAATAACTGTATTTGATTGTATATCATTCAATTATAATTTATAGGCATATTCTATGAAAAATTTAACGTAATTAGAATATACTTTTCAAAGTCAGTATTATCAGTAATCACATTATGTCCATCTAGTAAATCGAATTGAATTTATATTGATGACAATGTATACTTTGTTTACTAAACGGCAAGTATACTTTATATTATTGCATGACTAGGCAATGAAATCTCAGAATCATGGCCATCTTGTCGAGACGGCCAGGCGAACGTGTTATCCCGCACTAGTACCCTGGGTCAGTTGTTCCCACTGGGATATCCGTTTCCAAGGTCGTAGCGAAGCTATAGTATTTACACCAATAGTTCTTGATAATTGCTCATAGAGCACACAGACATTAAACTGCTTGCAGTTTAAGCACAGACTTTAGATGCCTACGTCTAATGAAAAGACTAAAAACTGTTTTCAGTTTTTATACAGATACAGCCTTTAACTGCTTGCGGTTAATGAAAAGTTTAGCTTTTAGCTATTTTACAGAACAGAACGGCTTGAACTAGGACAGTTCGCCACTTTTTCAATAATATAAAAGAGTTATTCCAAGCCTGTATTCAACATTGAATATTGTTATTATTAATAAAACTTTGACAAGTTTTACACAGTTAGTTCTATTTATTGAAAGAGAGAGAGAGCCGAATGCAGTACACTACTTTTTAGCTAGTACGCCTCCTCTTCCGAAGAAACTCTACAGAACGGCTTGTGGTCGGCCGATAGACCAATGGTGGCAGAGAAAAGGGTGTGGGTCCTAAAACAACCAATTGCTACAGAACTCCCCCAACCTACTAAATTGCTGCTAAAGTGTTGGCAAATCGCTACAGTAATTTTTGTCCGATTTTTCGGAAATTTGAACTCAACCTTCCTTAAGCCTGGCGCAGACGGTCAACTTTTCGTCGTTTGTTGCTGCAATAGGCAACTACTGGCAACTCCGAGCAACTGGCAACTCAAGGTCTCCCGTGTGCGCTGACTGGCAACGAGAAGCAACTTTTAACCGAATGTGTCCTGAATGCCGATATCACGTTATCATTCAAAATGTCACCGTGCTCTATCTTAAAGTATCACATGACAGTAGAGCGCTCGCTAATTGGGTAGTTAACCAGTTGCTTGTTGCCTGTTGTCGGCAACAGATGAACGATTTCTCGGCGACGAACGATTTTCTGTGGTCGAATATAAAACATGTTTGATATTTGGCAACAAGAAGCAACTCGGAGCAACAGCAGGCAACTATTGTTGCCCGTTGGCGCAGACGAGCTATTTTTTCTTTCAACGACCAGCGATTTCACTGTTGCCCGACAGTTGCTCAAAAAAGTTGCCCGACTGCGCCTGGCTTTAGGGTGTAACGGTGATATAATCGAACGGTTTTTCAAATCGGATAATAATTGTGACCTCCAGAGGTACCACGAGCTAAAATGGGTGGTTTTTCGGACAATCAGGGGCCATAATTCAGGAAATTACGTTCCGATAGGTGCAAATATCGAAAGGAACCAAAATCTTTGGGTTATAAACATGCATGTCAAGTTTCATCGATATCGGTTCAAAATTGTGACCTCTATAGGGTCCACAAGCTAAAAACGTGATTTTTCGTACAATCAGGGGCCATATTCAATGAAGTTTTGGCCCGATACATGCCAATATCGAGAACAGCCGAGATCTTTTGGGGATAAACCTATATTTCAAGGTTTCGTCAAAATCGGACAAGAATTGTGACCTGTAGAGAGTCCACAAACAATTGTGGACGGACGGACGGACAGGGGCGACGACATAATACGTCCACATAAAAATGTGGGCGTATAAAAAAACGCAGACACATACAAACTAACTGAATAATTGTGAGAGCGCCCGTTCTTAAAGTAGCCTGTGTGTTTGTAGCCTATTGTTTACTAATTGACGAATAAATAAATTGATTTCAGGGTAGGCCTATAGGCCTAAGTCCCTAGTTGCGAAATTTTCTATAGCATTCTTAATTTCTTTTGGAGAAGGATTTTCTGTCTTGTAAGTGTCGGAAATGCCGTCGAATAACTCTACGGTCAGCCATCTTTTTGAAGCTGAAACAGACTTAAGGTTGGTAAGCAAGCCCTACACCTTGCTTGGGACTTGTGCTTAGATTGGCTAAGTTTAAGAACGAAGTTGTGCTTAGGTTTTTTCTTGGAACGCATAATAACGTTCTTGTGCTTACAGTGAAGTCTACTTAAAAGTTCTTAAGAATTTTCTGGGAACACAAAATAAGGTAAGTTTACTTAAATACAAAGTCGACTAAAATCTAAGCACAAGAACGTGCTTAAGAATCTTCTAGGAATCGGGCCCAGATCTAAAGACTGTAACTATTGCTCAACAAAAATTGTGTCATTTGAAAATAAGTTCACTAACGTAAATTACGTAATTAGTTAATAAGTTCCCTGTAATGAAACGTGCCTATCATACTGAACAGCAAGTATGACAAATACAAGTACATTAACACAACCCGAAATGATAATGGGCATTTTATGTAATGGTTTATGTTCGGCTTTTAATTTGGCATAGTGCATTTTGCCAGATTACACTATTTTGCCTATACCGTTTTTTAGGACTTAAATCCATTTGACATTCTTTTAAGCTACTGCTTAATTTTATCCCCTCCTAAAATGTGGTTCAGCAATTTTAGACCAAATTGGATAAATACGAATTTCTAAATTAGTAACCAAGGCAATCATGGCACCAATTCTGCGATTCTGTATTTCGGTTCCTTCGGGAGCTGCCTTCTTACTCTTACCTGCCTAGCCATTTATGCCTGTCTCGTTGTGTAATATTATGCTGAACATATGTGGACTCCTGTACTCACATATTGTCAAAGATTTAAATTGTTTTGATTATATTATAATTAGACCTTATGCTACCCCATGTTTGATTTTTTGATTTAAATGGATTATTTAAAATACAAAATCAACAACACAGATATTTTATTAAAATGGATTATATAAAATAAAACAAGCCAACAGTGAGGCTGATGTCCCCCGCCTAAATCCCAAAATGAATAGATGACACATATTAATTAATCGCATATTTATTTTTTTCAAAAGTATTGAGCAATCAAACTATACACTAAGTTTCATCACTCTCTACCCGATAGAATCAGACATTGTTCATCATCGAACTCCATCAAGGCATTCACCTAATGTAGGCCTACACCTAGTTTGAACATTCTACCTTAATTAGAAGGAGAATTTTTGTTTTAAAGTCTAGACCTATCAGTTGCTTATCGCTCTGCTTACCCTCAACAGAAAATGTTCATTATTGAACTCAGTGAAGGTATTGATGAAATGAAACTATATACCAAGTTTCATCACTCTAACTTAATTACAACTCAAGTTATCGCGTCCCAAAGCATCAACCAATCGAATTGCTTATCTCTGCTTACCCTAAGCGGTAAATGCTCATCTTCGAATTTCATCACGGTATTGACCTAATAAACACCTATAGTTTAAATATCCTAGCTCAATTAGGAGAGTTTTTATATTTCAAAGTCTCAGCCAATCAAATTGCTTATCACTCTGCTTACCCTGAGCAGAAAATGCTCATTATCGAACTTAGTCAAGGTATTGATGAAATAAAACTATATACCAAGTTTCATCACTCTCACTTAATTACAACTTAAGTTATCGTGTCCCAAAGCATCAACCAATCAAATTGCTTATCTTTGCTTACCCTAAGCGGAAAATGCTCATCTCCGAACTCCATCAAGGTAATGACCTAATAAACACCTACACCAAGTTTGAATATTCTAGCTCAATTAGAAAGAGAGTTATTGTGTCCCAAAAAGTGTGACAGACCGACAGACAGACAGACAGACGGACAGACGGACGAACCCATTTTAATAGTCCCCTGCTTTCTTCGAAAGGCGGGGGACAAAAAATTAAGTCATGAGTGATAACAACAGCTGGTTTGGGTCAATATACAATTTTTCGTCAGCTGATTTGGAGTTTTGTTTTGTCACAATCTAATACAGCTTTTGCTTCTTCCAACTTCTGTAGTTTTTAAAAGCTGTCCTTCCAGCACTTCGTGTTCTTTTTTTTTAGAACATCCTCCTGGGCTATTTTCTTTCTTTTTGGCAACGGACTTTTTATTGCGGTAGTTCTGGTGTTCCGTGGTTGGTCTGGGAGGGTAGAAGGGCCTGGCTGTGGGGAAGCTCGGTGTGGAGGGGGGGGGAACGTCTGGATGGACCAGGCTCCACTGGTTGGGGAGCAGTTTGATTCAGTGATGTAGGAAATGATGACTGATTGGAAAGGGATCCATTAAATGTTGGGAATTGTTCAGGGGATGTTCGATATGTTGGTGACATTGACGTATCTTCAGCAAAGATTGTTGACTGTAAAATAGTGCCTGGATGGGAAAAAACCCGAAACAACCCCATTAGATCAGCTTTTTGACATTTTATCATGACGTATGATTATGGTCATAGGTCACCACTTGATAATGCAGTTAATGGTGCGTAACAGTGTGTTACAAGTAAGTACTAACTACTGTACATATTTAAAGAATGGTGTCTTTGTTTCTTGTCTGAACCTTGAAGTTATTGGATTAAAATTATATATCAGACTTGCTCAACTAGATGGGAAACGTTATCTCTTTTTTTATCTCTTATGACAAGGCAGAAATGCAGCAAGATAGCAGTCATGGTTTCAGTAGCCTTCACTGATTTCAATTAAAAAACCGTTATTAGAAGTATAAACAATACATTTATATGATTCGATTTATCTCATCTCCCCGTTGTCCATTTTTGTTATCTGGTCGGGCTTTAGGTTTTTTTTTTACTATTTAAACATTGAATTGTGGTCGTATTTTTTGTCCCCGCCCCCTTCCGTCGTCCGTCCAGGTCCACAATTGCTTCAGAGGCTAAAGTTAATATCTGATTTATACACAGTGTTTAGAGTCATTTAGATAAAGAAGACTTTGATTTTCGACGCTTTCTGATAATTACTGCCAGAGTTAGCTGTTGTGGGTGTGTGTTTCAATTCATAATGAAATAGTGATATTGTTTTGTTTTCAGATTACGTTGCAAAAAAGAAGCCTACGGTCAAAAGATTAAATGTAAACATGCATTATGAAAGAGCTAAATCTGTGCCTATTGCAGATCTATCTTTAGGCCTCAAATATTATCGACATTATTTATTATATTATTATATGAATTAACTTATAAAGACCATAATCAACTCTTATATGGTAGCAAAGATTGTTTATTTATATTAAAATTGTTGTAACATAATGTTGCTGTTTTTTTTAATTAACAAGTTTTTAATCATTTATTAATAATTATGTTATATATATGATCAATCTCGTTCAAAGAGTCGCGTTTTTTTTACAGGTAAACCCCGCCCTTTCTGACCTCTGATTGGTCAATCTTTTTGGGGTCTTTTGTTTCGAAAACAAGATGTCGGATCGTCGTTTTGTTTGTTGTGAAATGATTCTTGAGTCAAAGTCAACTCGCTGACATAACAAAAGTGGATCCTAAATGTAAAAATTTAAGTTTTCGTAAAGATCTATTTTTCTACGTTTATGTATATTTTTAAGTGATTCGGTCATCCAGACACTTAAAATAAATACATGTCACGTGACAGTCGTGTGGTTCGTCCCTTACGGGAAACTGGCTACCCAGTGTCACCAGAGAAATTTCTTTCTCCAAAATTTTTCTGGTTCGAGATTGATATATTATGATGATACAAATCGATTCGACGTTTGTACGTGATAGTTTTCATTTGAATAAAACGTACTCGAAAATATCTTCAATTGAAATATAATTTTGGGGGATCCAAGAACGAAGTTGGATTTGTCGTGTACTTGAATCACTAAATAAACGTTTGTAACAAAAGGTATTTTAGTTTTAGCCTCAGAATTAACAAAATATTTAGTTTGTTGATTTATTGACAAAAATGAATGAATGAAATGGGGTTTAACGATCTACGCTTAAGCACCTAACCTGGGATAATTGAAGACGGGCATACGCCAAACAGTGTGCTATGAATGAAATTTTGCCCGGGCAGCAACTGAATTCCAACTGCCAAAGGTTCTTGTACGTGCACGCCAATGTGTACACGGGACCTCGGGTTTTCGTCCCATCGGAACGACTAGGCAGCTGTCCTTGTCAGTCCCTCCTATTGACAAAAATACCGGCGGCGGTCTATAAATAGGTTGTTGTGAATGACCGTATGACCCAAATTAATGTACGCAGCGCAAGTGTTGACATTATTAAGTGTAGTAGAGATAACTCTATCATAATGAACTAAATTCTATCATTGGGTGGTTGCGTTGACGTTTATGTCTATAGATTGTAGAGACTTAGTTTGTTTTTAACCGTCTTTTCCATTGGATCGGCTGTAGACAAGACTATCATTAGGTTATGGTAAATTTATTCTCTTCGAATGAAATTTAGTGATTAAACATAATATAACACAAAACAGTTCTGTTCTATGGATAATAATCACTATATCATGTATACATTAATTGCCAATTTGGAAAACAGTGTGCATTGTGGGAGAGAGGTGGTAAAACTTACAAGGAGCGACCATTGCTTTGCATGGGATTTCTCTGACCAAATTTCGGAAAAAGGCCGATTTTACGTTGTTTTTAGTAATGGGTTATATTTCATATGATGTGATAGAGACACAGATAAAATTAACATAAAATAGGCGTTTTTCGAAATTTGGTCAGAGAAATCCCATGCAAAGCAATGGTCGCTCCTCAAAAGTTTTACCATCTCTCTCCACAATGCACACTGTTTTCCAAATTGGCAATTCATGTATACACACGATGTTTCTCTAAGATTTCACTGGTCGTTGTCAAGCCTAAAAAGTAACTAAGTCTGAACAGTAAATAATAATGGAATTCGGATTAGCCCTACCGGCGTACCATACGCTGTTGGCCAACATATTAGGTCACAGAATAACCTCACAAAACCTCACAGATCACAGATTCGACATGTCAAAACCTCGTATCTGCTGTTTTCAAGCGAATAATACAGAATTGGCAAATATTCGTGATTATATGGGTAAAGCTGTATTCCGATGTAAGATAAATGTAGTCAGTAGCAATTTATTCCTTGCAGTAAATTTAAAAATCATGTTTCTGTCTCTCCTGAAAAATTTACTTTTTTGCGATCCCAGCGACGATGTTATTTCATCAGTACTTCTTCCAGGGGCGTACATGACGATTTTGATTGGGGGGGGGGGGTAGCCAAAGCGACCGACTGATGCACATACCACCAGTACATGTGACGCAATCAGGAGCTTGGGGGGCATGTGACAGTAGCGGATGTAAAAGCGGGGATAGGGGGTGGGATTTGGTGGGGTCTTTAACGAGAGGATACGTAATGGGACAGAATCTTGTGGCCTGTCTGTCAATTTCACTTGTTTTGTGATTGTTTGTTTACCTCATTAATTCATTTAGACTAAGACCGATGCACATACCACCAGTACATGTGACGCAATCAGGAGCTTGGGGGGCATGTGACAGTAGCGGATGTAAAAGCGGGGATAGGGGGTGGGATTTGGTGGGGTCTTTAACGAGAGGATACGTAATGGGACAGAATCTTGTGGCCTGTCTGTCAATTTCACTTGTTTTGTGATTGTTTGTTTACCTCATTAATTCATTTAGACTAAGACCGACTGGGTGAGTAGTTTTTTGTCAAACCTACTATTTGTTTGCCATGGAGATAAACATTTCATAGAACAACATACTCTCAACAGAATGAGAGAGGGAGAGAGAGATGGGGCTTAACGTCCACTCAACACAACAAGGTCATTTCGGGACTAACATATGGTTTAATTTTATTTCAATAATTCGCTTACGCGCAGGGGTCTTTAGCAGTGGGGGGAAACTGGAGTGCCCGGAGGAAAACCACGAGGTTGAGAAGGCGCTCCTATCTCCATGCCACATACGCTCACACCAGGGCTCGAAACCACAACCGCAAGCCAGAGGTGGCTGGCAAGCTAGAGGTCGAAGCGCGTCACTCTAGACCACTAGGCCACCCAACAGAATAAGAGTGACATTTTGTTCAAAGATGACAAGCAGACATGGTTATTTTATACTATAGTTTTGTGTGGCGTATACAATTTAGGCTCACGCATTCACGCAAATATTTGTGATATATTCTGCTATTGTTTGTTAATTCATTAAGTCGCAGTGACTGCACGTATTTTGAGACCGACTATTTTTCTCTCTGGGGAAATTTTGTTCTTAGACCAATTCTCACATTAGAATAAGCGTAAAACACAGGATTTGTTCAAACACGATAAGTTTACAAGGTTATTTTATACTAACGATTTTCGTGGGTAGCGTCACGTATGCATTGAGCACTTATTTTGATACCGACTGCTCTTATTTTGCGACCGACTGCACTGATTTTGTAACCGACTATTTTGTCCCCCCCCCCACTTACGCCCCTGACTTCTTCTCTGTCATCTTACAGGGGAACTTTCTCGACCGACACCGGGTTCGAACTCTGTACCTCCATTACAATAAAGATGATAAAAGTAATCACGTGTCAAGATTAAAATTAAAATCCAATAACTATATATATATATATATAATTGAAATTAAAGATGGCAAAATAAAAATAAAACTACATTTGTATGCTAACGTTTTCACCGCGATAGCGGCTCATCAGGCGATTTATAACAATAGTCTATGACGTCACAATGTCATAGTTACATAATTATACAGGCAAGGGTACAAATATTCAATCCCACCGCGTTCTTTATTTTAATTAATTTCATAATTCTCTTATTTAGAATTAAGTTTCGGGTGGTACTTCTCAATAAAATAGCTCTCTTTCGCCTCCAAGAGGTCGTTGTTGTTGCTATTAAGTCTATATAAAGGAAAAACACTAAATTTACCCCCACCACATACTTCAAGATGCTCACTGAGCGGGATCATCCTGTATTTTGGTTGAAGTATGTGCTGTCGATGGAGGTATATATATATATATATATATGTATTAAATATCATAGATATATTTATTACAGGTATTCATTATGTTACAGTTATTTTAATTCACCTGTCATAGCTACGGAGGTATACATACATATACCTGGTGTAAACGACTAGCGGTAATATATAATACATATACCCTATATATAGGTCACCATGTCTATACTATAACACACTGTATATAGACTAGTCTCTCTATATATATGATTATACCCCCTGACTACTACATGTATACATATCACCGTCACTCAGTTATTGACGACAAGCGAGGTAGCCGATACAGACTAGTCTCTCTCTCTCTCTATGCATATCGCACGGTACATAGGCTACGCTATCTATATATATATACAGTATGCATATATGATGTAAACGACTAGCGGTATATTGAGTCTACTATCTAACATGTTTTGATCACGTGATATTAGAGAAGAAAGGACGCCATTGGTCGTGTCTCTCGCTCTCTCTACTGATTGTATTGGGTGACATTCATAATATTTAGTTGTTGTTACACCTAAAACATTCCGTGGTGACGTGAAGGATATACAGACAAGGAAGTTTGTAGTATTATATGTGATACTTGATTCTTAATAATTGTGTCCAGTCAGTCTAGTTAGCTGTTATTACTTAAAACATTTACTAGTGAGACGCTCAAACTGTTGTTACATTTCAAACATTTACTGGTGACTGGTCATATGATAAAACATGGCGGAATATACAGACAAGGAAGTTTGTAGTATTTGTTTAAGTACCTTTTATCAACCGAAGGTACTAGATTGTGAGCACTCGTTTTGTTTCATCTGTTTAGAAGACTACGTCAACAAAATAGCCACCAATGACCAGTTTCCGTGTCCATTATGCCGTTCTTACACCAGGATACCAGCGGATGGCGTGAATGGGTTCAAATCGAAGATAACCACGCCAACAATTAGCTTTCCACAATGTGACGTTTGTACCAATAGTGTATCTGGTTTTAGTTGTAAAGATTGTCAACAATATTTATGTGACTCGTGTAAAACATCTCATGATAAGTTTAAGATGTTTAAAGATCATAGTGTGGTTAGATGTGACGACCTTTTGGTTTCCAATACAGAATCAGGGGCAGATAAATCTGTGAATGAAAACGTTAAATCTGGATACAGCCCACTTGATTTGTGTTCCAGTCATGAAGAAAAGCGAGTTGAATTTTACTGTCAACTCTGCTCAATCGCCGTCTGTTCCACATGTTATGTCATCGACCATAATGGACATAAATATTTAAATTTACAAGATGAAAGTGTAAGAGAGGAAATCAAATGTGAACTAAAAACATTAAATATAGAAATAAAAACCCATATTGATAAACTTGAAGAATTTAGTGAAAGTTTAAACATGAAGTACAGTGAGGTGAGTGATTCTGTGAAGACGGCGTGTGACAAGGTTGATGAACAAGTTAATACTATCTGTAGAGAGGTGAGACAAATTGGAGATCAACTCAAAGATAAAATGAAAAATACGTTCGACCAGGATATAAGTGAAGATGATAATATCAAATTTAGAAAATTGATGGAGGATATTAAAATATTAACAGAAGATTTAACAGCTAGCGTTAAATATTCAGGGAATGTTTTAGAAGATTCCTCCATAGTTCAAGTGTTGCAAAGATTACCCAAAGTTCGACAGGAGAGAGATGAAAGTTGTTGTAGAAAATTGGATATACCTGATGTAAGATATTCAACTTTTAAAGTGGGAGAGATAGATAAAACATTGTTAACTAATCAACTTGGTAAAATTGTAAGTTGTCATCAGAATATGTTTGAAGATATTTTTAATGTGGATACTGTGAGACGTCATGGTAGTATTGTGTTTGGTAAACAACATGTAGTTTCAGGTTTTACATGGCGTATCGGTGTAGGTAGAGGCTCATCATTATTACATGTTGATTTAAACCTGGATGACGTAGAAGATAAAAGTATTACGTCATGTAATGTTGACGTCACATGTAAAGTTATAAATAAAACAGATGATAGACAATCTGTAGTTAAACAATGTAATAAGACTGTTGGACCTGGTCATCGTCTACTACTCTGGAATACAGGTATCAACTGGAACAGACTCGTTGATCCTACCAGTGGATTTCTTCATGATGGATGTTTTACAATTCAAGCAACAATAAATAAAATAACGGACGTAAGACGTAAATAATTATCCTTATTCTAGTTAAAACCACAAAGACAAATAACATGTGTGTAGGCTACACGTATAACTCTATTGAACTTCCATGTACATAACTTCACCCTTCATGCTCGTATTGTGATTCATGAAGATTCTGGTGATTTTATCTACAGGTTGTTCTATATCAATTCATCTGTTTGTGTCTGAATGCAATTTTTTTATGACAATGTTTATGTCGTTGGACAGAGTAGATTTTGTATATTAAGTTGAATCGGTGCTGAGAGAGGGCACATTTAATTTTAGTAATTCCGACCAACTTAACTTAAGCATGGTCAATAATATTTAAATGACTATTGTTTAGTAGCTGATTTGTCATGCTAAAATTGGTTTTGTTGGGAAGGGGGGGGGGGGGGCTTCTGACAATAACTCACGCAATGTGGCCGCCCCAACTAAGCACCACATCCATACCTCCCCCCTAACCTTTCTTCGCTTTTTTGAGCTTTTGGCGATATTTAATTTAATTTTTTAATTTAATTTTTGACTATTAAAAATTATTGCCGGGGTTAAATTCCCCTTAGCCCCACCCCCCGCCCCCGGCTTCGCTGCCCCGTGGATTTAGGGGGGGGGGGTCGAATATGTCTCCGTCCCAACCCCCAAGATTTTGATCTCCAGAACCGATTTTTAGGTTTATATCCACATGAATGGTTCACGATATCTTCCTCCTTCATTGTAGGTGATCAAATGTTCCATATCGTCATTATATTACCCCTTGTCACACCTTTTAACGAAGAGGTAACTGTTTACACTATTGGGTTATTTGACTCAGAATGACCCCATAAAGGATGGATTTAATTATGTTCGGTTATCCAGTCATCGACACGATCCAATACGGATTGGTTTAATTATGTTCGGTTATCCAGTCATCGGACCTGTCCAACAAGTAGCGGGATCGCGAGTCCGAGCCATCGGATGGGGTTAATGATATTCTGCTATCATTAGAAATCACGTTGGAAATTTAGATAATGTAAAATTTAGGATTATTTTGAAAATATCGATTACATTAAATCATTGATTTTGACTTATAGACCTTTACGTGTAAACGCTATAAAAACTGTGAATGATTTGAATCTAGCGTCTTATATATTTATTGTTCGAAGCCGTTTATGTTTTGATTTCAGTTTTAATGTATATGAATATATCATTCGGAATCACGTTAGGAAATTTAGATATCGATGACATTCAATCATTTGATTTTAATTTTGTTGTATATGAACATAGTGTGATTAAAAACTGTGTTTTATTTGATTTAAATCTAGCGTTTTATTTTCTTTTAGAGTTTTTGTGTATATAATATAGTTAGATTTACGGAAGAGTCCATTATAGTACATTACAGTCTTATTTTAACACCCCCCCCCCGGAGTATTCTATCAAACAGTTTAATTTAAATTAGGTTTTATTGATTATAAAATAACACTGTTAATTTTGTTGTTGAATGAAAATATTACTTACATCATCTATTTCTACATTTTTAAAATGTCGTCCTTGTCGTCAGCACAGGGCACCATATTAAAGTTGTTTTTTTGTGTTTTTTTTTGGGGGGGGGGGGACCAAGGAGTTAACATAGATTATCAACAAACGTCTGCACATTCACTCTGCTCATCCGTCGGGTTCAAACTCACGGGCGAATTACAACTTTCCTCATCTGTTCCAAGATTACTCATCTGTCAGTTATTCATTCACAACTGCGGAGGGGGGGGGTCTAGTGGTCTAGAGTGCCGCGCTTCGACCTAAAGCTGGCCGGCCACCTCTGGCTTGCGACTGTGATTTTGAGCCCTGGTTTGAGCGTATGTGGTATGGAGAAAGGGGCGCCTTCTAAACCTCGTGGGTTTTCTCCGGGCACTCCGGTTTCCTCCCACTGCTAAAGACCCATAGGCGCAAGCGAATTATTGAAATAAGATTAAACCATATGTTAGTCCCGAAATGACCTAGTTGTACTGAGTGGGCGTTACCCCCCTCTCTCCTTCTCTCATGGAACTGCGGTGATTCAGTGAATAAATAGAATAATGTTGCCTTACCAAAAACTGATAATTGTCCCGCGCTAAGAGCAGACACGCCTATAAGAAAAGTCGAGGTTAAACTTCCCTTCAGATATCATTTTAAGTTCCTAAGAAAGTCGTCGTATGTGGGCTTCCTAGAGATAAACGACTGTCATCCAGATTAGGTTTGTATTTGGGCAGTCTATTTAATTATTATTTAAAAGTACAGTTTCCATTCCAAGGAAGCACAAATAGCAGATATGTTTAAAAAACTTGCATCGAAAATATTTCTCCTAAAAAAGATAAAAGATTATTTACCTTACGAAACACGAATAATCTTTTATAATGGTTACATACTACCAATATTTGATTATTGCTCCATTATTTGGGGGAATGCTACCAAAAGTAGATTAGACATTCTTTTAAAATTACAAAAGAGGGCAGCAAGAATTATTCTTGATGCAACAATTGAAACTCCGTCCACCTCTTTATTTGCTAAACTCGGTTGGCTTACCCTTACACAGATGATTCTATATAATAAAATTGTCTTATTCAAAATTATGACATTTAATACTCCACTTTATCTAAACTCCTTTTTTTATTGAAAAATCTCTTGTTTCCAAAACTGATATCTTGCTCCGTCTTTGTAGCTTAGGAGGGACTTATGGAAGATTAGTTTGTTTGCAAACTAAATAAGTTGCCTCATTGAATAAAGTTATTATTATTATTATAGGTGTTTGGCATGATTTCCCGACCAGATTCTTCGGTATTACACTGTTTCGTTACAGAAATTTCGAAACCGTCAATCGGTAAATTTTAAGAGTTATATAGCAAATATTTGTATCATGATTTACCGACCAGATTCTTCGGTATTACAGTGTTCTGTAATTCTATTACAGGAATTTCGAAACCGTCAGTCGGTAAATTTCAAGAGTTATATAGCAAATATTTGTATCATGATTTACCGGCCAGATTCTTTGGTATTAATTACATTGTTTCGTTACAGAAATTTCGAAACCGCCAGTCGGTAAATTTCAATTATTGACAACTGGTAGATTTACTTTCACGTTGGGTGCGGCACTTGAAACAGTGGCTGGATAGCAGGCGAATGAAACCTTAACCAAATTACATATTGGTCACCGCTATCACAGAATGAGTTCCTGGTGTTAATAGCCGATGACGTGCGATCCACAATATGTAGTGACATTAGAAAAAACACTAGATTTGCAATAATGGCCGATACTACCCCTGATGTTAGCCACATAGACCAGATAACTTTGGTAATAAGATGCGTCAACCACAATTTCGAGATTATGGAACGTTTAGTCAGAATTGATGAAATTGCGAAGAAGACAGGCGATGATTTTGCTGACAGAGTACTGAAACTACTTGAAACGCTTGAGTTATCGTCCGATAATTTACGATTTCAGTACGAGTATGTCCGGTATTTACAACGAAGCGCAGGCAAAATTAAGCGAAAAGGTTGGTCGCCAAATTTCATATGTTCCCTGTCTTGGCCATAAAAGTAACTTCTGTGTTGAACATGCATGCGAAAATTTCATTTTAATCAGCGACTTCTTTAGTTCACTTCAAGAATTATATAATTTTTTAACCCGAAGTACTAGCCGATTCTCTGCAAACAAAACCAAGTCTGAGGCGGTAGGAAAAGTTGAAGGAATTGCGGAAACTTTGATGGTTAAAAATCTTTCAAAGACAAGATGGACTGGCAGAGCGGAATCTATTCGTGCTGTGTGTCAAAGTTACAATCTTCTCATTGAAACGATTTGAAGGATGGTAATCTTGACATAGAAACCCACAGAACGTCCGGTAATTTGTACGATAAAAAGGTGTCTTTCGATTTTTATCTATCTCTGATATTTATGAAAAATATCATGAACAAAACAAAAATAGCAGTAGCCGAGGTTCAAAAAGAAAATGTTGACATTATATCAGGGGTGACAGTCAAACAACAAACCGCAGATTCGATGAAACGTATGAGATCAGATGAAGCGAGTATGGATGGCACCATTGATGTTACTATCGACATGTGTCAGCGTTTAGGTGTCAACTGTGATTATGAATTTAACAAAAAGCACCGTATGCGCAGAACACCCCTTCGAATTTATGGTAACGCAGATACTCGTCAGCAATTGGACATGAAAGTTTTCTACCGAAAAGACATGCAGGCTGTTCTCGACAGGCTTTATCGTGAATTCAATGATGTGGCCGAGTCCGTAGGTAGTCTAATTGCCCCATTTCAGTGTTTTTTACCTGATAACGTATGTGATGCAACAGACTCTGATTTGAAGAAACTCACAAATATATATGGAATTGATCTTCAATTGGATTATTTGTCCTCAGAAGTGGATTTGGTTTCCCGCGATATTAAAGACACGAGTGAGTCCAATGACCTGCGATCTGCGGCTAGGACTCCGAGGGCAAGTGGGCACAGTATCCCAATTTGTGCAAAGTCTATCAACTGTCGCTAACAATCCCCGTTTCCGTAGCTTCGAACGAGCGATAATTTAGTTGTTTGAAACTTGTCAAAACCTATCTTCGCGATAATGTAATTGTTTGAAACTTGTCAAAACCTATCTTCGATCCACGATGTCCGAATATCGCTTGGACAACTTAATGACCATTACTTGTGAGAGCGATGTCACAGACAAAATGAATTTGGACAAACTTGCTGATAACTGGTCAACATTGAAACGAAGACGGCTATCACTATAAGTTGTGTCTACGTATTTTGGTTGTAGCCTATAAGCCATATATGGAATCAGGAGGGGGGGGGGGCTCCTACTTCAAAATTCACCAAAACACCCCTGTATTAAACGAATGCTCTGAATTCTAAATAAATCTTATATGATTTAGAATCCTTGAAAGTGTAGTCATTATGTCTAACCCGCTTTTAAAAAGCTATGTAAAATAGCACATTTTCTCTATTGATCGACCCGTCGGTAAAATCGGCATTTGGATACCCCCACCCCCAGAAATGTATCCCTAATTACGGCACTGATAGAGAGCTGTAACACAAACAGGAGATCTTCCTTTGTTCTTTTCGTTCAATAAGCAGATTGTTTTACCTCTACTAAACTCACTGGGACGTAACTGTACAATAACCAGACATTACTGCACACTTTTGCTGGTTTAGATGAAATTATTCATGTTATTGTCGATATTACTTACTCTAGTATTAATTCATGTGTTATTCCTCTGATTAAAAAGCCGAATCTGGACCCCAATATCTTAAAATAGTAAGCTGGCACAGCCAGGCAGGGTACGCCCACATTTGCGAGAGATAAATAGAGAAGAAACAATATTAAAGTAATTTTTCCTACGATCAAGGGCCATAATTCATTAGGGTTCACAAGCCTAAAAACGCGATTTTTCGTACAATCAGGGGCCATAATCCATGAAGTTACGTTCCGATGCATGCCAATAGCGAAAGGAACCGAGATCTTAGGGAGATAAAGCTATATTTCAAGATTTGTTGAAATCGGATAAAAATTGTGACCTGTAGAGGGTCCACAAACAAATTGTGGACGGACGGACGGACGGACAGACGGACGGACACACGGGGGCGACGACATGATACGTCCACATGGAACTTATTTTTATTTCAAAATTACCTGAAAAATTAATTGCAATCCAACTAATTATAAAGAAGACATATAGAAGACAACTGCTTAGATGAGCCATTTCAAAGTGCATATAAGCAATTCCATAGTACTGAAACTGCCCTAACAGGGGTATCCAATAATATACTTCTTGAATTAGATGATAAAAAGTGTGGTGTGTCTTTTTGCTTTTATTGGATCTATCTGCAACATTTGACACTGTTGACCATTATATCTTTCTTCAAAGATAATGTTTTAGATTTGGTATACAGAGTGATGCATTGAAACTGTTAGAAAGTTTTTTAGTGGGTAGGACACAATCGATTTTATTGGATGGCTAATTATCAAAAGAAACTGTTTCATCTTGTGGTGTTCCACAAGGTTCAGTTTTAGGCCCGATACTTTTTATATTATACTCATCACCGATTAGCAATATTGTAGATAAATATAACCTTAAATTTTACTTATATGCTGATGATACCCAGTTATATATTTCTTTTAACCCCAAATATCCATCTTTTTTTTAACTTATTTAAACAACAACTTGAGGACTGTGATAGTGAATTAAGACTATGGATTACTAAGAATTTTCTTAAATTAAACGACAATAAAACATAATTTCTTCTTTTGGGATCGACATATCAATTAAATAAACATGTACATTCTAACTAATCCATTGTTGTAGGTAATTGTGAGATTAGCCCTACTGCTTTTAGTCGAAATATTGGTGCGATGTTTGATAATTTTATGAATATGGAGGTACAGGTTAATCATATATATAATAATAATAATGTACATTTGTATAGCGCCAAATCCATCCAAGTGAGTCAATATTTATATAAACAGTGAATAGAAAGTTTAATTATCGTTGCATTCTCTAAACAAACGAGTCTTCAGCTGTGATTTGAAAGTAATCAAAGTTTCACTGTTTCGGATATTCAGTGATAAATTATTCCACAATTTAGGTGCAACTACACTAAAACTTCTGTCACCAAAATGTTTCAGTTTTGAATGTGGAACAACAAGAGTATTCTGGTAATAAGATCTCAAGGATCGATTTGGTTGATTTACTGTTAGAAGTTCTGATAAATAGATGGGTGCAAGATTTTGTAGACACTGGTATGTGAGGCACAGGACCTTAAAGTTTTCTAGAGTTTGTTCTTTTAATATTCGTAATATTGGTAAAATACGAGATACAACAAATCAAGAGATACAACAAAATCTCCTATTAACTCCCTTGTGACGTCAAGAGTCGATAATAGTTGGCTTACCCTTTAAACTTATTAACAAACCCCATCGAATACAAAATACAAGTATAACCCCTGTTCTCTTTCAGCTGCACTGGTTGCCCATTAAATATAGAATAGATTTTAAGATTGTACTTTTTACTTTCAAATACCCTAATAAAGTATTTATCTGAACTTTTAGAATTATATACCCCAGATATAATCCTACGATCATCTGATAAATTACTTTTAAATTTTAAAGCAAAAAAATTGTATACCTTTCTGATTATGGTGCACGTTCTTTTAGTTATCAAGCACCTCTGCTGTGGAATCAATTACCTTTAAATATCCGAATTCCATCATCACTAGTTACTTTTAAAAAACAGACTAAAACTTTCTTATTTTTAAAGGCTTATAATTATAACAAATTGTAACACCTAATATTTTGTCTATCCTAGCTTTTTTAATGTATTTCTAACACTCTTGGTGTTATTTATGTTTTGGGTGTATGTTTTTGTTACACTGTAAAGTGCCCTTGAACACACCAGTGAAAGGGGCGCTATATAAATTTTGTAATAAAAATAGTAGAAATCGTATAGAGAAGTGAGGTTGGTTTTCCGTGCAATAACAACGAGCATTTTGAGCAGATGTCAGTATTACAAGTCATTTATAGAACAACGAGCTAACTTCACGTCCCCTCTTTCAAATGGGGGGGGGACGTGAAGTTAGCTCGTTGTTCGTCATCACATAATAAAGGCACTTTCAGAGAGAATATGCCGGGAGTGGGTTTTTATGAGTCTTCAAAATCTTGGGAAAAAGATTCTAACAGTCTGTTTTTCTACCCCAACAACTAGCAGTTTCATATTGGTGAATAACGAACAACGAGCTGGTTAGCCGTCGTTATTGGCGAATAACGAACAACGAGCTGGTTGGTTGTTTGTTATTCACCAGATATGGAATTAGTAACATAATGAAGGCACCTTTTCTAAATTTAATACCAAGCACTTAAAATTATTATTTATTCACAAAATGATAAAAAGTAAATGAACACCGACAAATCAAAATAAAATAGACATTTTGAAATGTTAACAGAAAAAAAATATAATTCTAATACAATTGTGTAATACAAAGTCATATTACAAGTGATTTGTGAGGCATCTAGGAATAATTAGCATACACAGAAAACCAACAAAAGAGAGAGAGAGAAATGGGGTTTAATGTCCACTCGACACAAACTAGATCATTTCGGGACTAACATGTGGTTTAATTATATTTCTATTTTTGCTTGCACGTAGGGGTCTTTAGCAGTGAGAGGAAACTGGAGTATCTAGAGAAAAAAACAACGAGGTGGGATAGGCGACCCTACTCCTTGTCACGCACAATGGGGAATTCGAAATCAAAGGCTGTATGATACAGCGCGGACATGCTAACCATTCTGACATCCACCCCCACCCCCCAACCAACAAAAGGGAGCTTAGCATCATTATTACAGGATTAAAATATAAAAATATGAGAGAAAATCACAAATAAATAATATGTATATATATTTAAACGCAAAATAAAATGAAATGAGGTTTAACATCCCGAGTTTCTACTCCTACATTGGGTGAATGAAGACGGGCATATGCAGTGTGCTATGAGGGAAATTTTGCCCGGGGCAGCGACGCTACTCTTAAATATGCCAAGGGATCTGTTACGTACGCCAATTTGTCCACGGGACCTCGGTTTTTGGAGCCATCCGAACGACTAGACAGCTTTCCTTGTAAGGCCCTCCCGTCCTACATCACTGACATCCGACTTCCAGGCTAGCGAGCCAGTATTTATATGCAATCACAAGTCACTGGTTCAGTGAGTATAAGGAATTGACCGAGAAATATCAGCTGGATTTTCCGACATAGATCCCACATGATTGTCAGTAGTGTAGGACATGGCAAGGGATAATTTTGGTACAAGCCCGGAATCAAAACCACCCCCTCTACGTTCACTTTAAAGAACCCTTGACAATTGAATTATTTGACTTAATGACAGACCTTCTGATCTTATTTCAGGGTGTTAAACATTTAGGCAGAATATTTAACATCAAAACCAAAAACAAAGTGTGTCAAATGCATCCTTTTCCAGAATTATAAAATAAATCGATGCTTGGGTTCTACCGTTATCATACGTCAAATACTCTTCCATGGGTGTTCTAGCCTAAAAAAAAAAAAGTAGGCAATAAGAATGCTTTCTATGGTTCACAATCTTTAAAAAAACAATTTATTTTGCCACATCGAGATGGAGTCTCTATTTTGTTTCAACTTTGCATAATACGTATTGTGTCTTGTCCAGTTACAGGCCCAGGCAGATTATAATGCTCAAATCAAATGGGTTAGAAGTCAGAAACAAGTTTTGCGATTTGGGACTGAAGTCTCATTATAGGTCAACTATTTACCAAATCCAGATTTCCTACTATATCATGGCAGTGCCTATTTATCTGGCAATGTCTAATAATTTTGAGTCCCATTCATATTTTTTTTCCATCAACAACAAATTGGATATTACCTTTTGAAATTTAAAAAGTAAAATATTGTCCATTATTTTATACTGCTATTTACTTTTAAAATACACATATAACAACTTGAAACAAAATGGGGTTTAACATCCTATTGTTATGCACCTAACCTGGGCTAATGGAAGAAAGGAATATGTCATACAGTGTGCCATGAGGGTAATTTTGTCCGGGCAGTGGCGCTACAGCCTACTCTTATATCGAATTCTAACTACCAAGGGATCTTTAACGTACACGCCAATGTGTACACAGATCCTCGTTTTTTTTTGTCCCATCCGAACAACTGGACAAGGGGAAATCACAACTTGAAGAAAATCAATTGATGTGATTGTCAAAATCAAGCATGCCAACTTCTTGAAATAAAGTTGAAATAGCAGAGCCCTGGGTATTACCACAACAAGAATAAATAGATTACCAAGCAAATGTATAGAATAAGTTCCTGGTAAAAAATTCAAATATACATGTTACTTACATTCTGTCTGATTATCAAGCTCTGTGAGAAAAGTTTCCACAATATGAATAGCTATTTCCAATTGCCTGGTTCACTCCGATATCGTTAACGGAGAAAAAAAACATACTATATATTAGTTGACTTAAACTGACTCGATCGTTTGGCTATATTGTGCCAAACACATTATAGTGAGATTCCAAAATACATAACAATTTTTTATATTAAATTTGAACACTTAGCGTCCAAAACTAATCATCATTTCTTCACCTCTTTCTTCTCACATTTTGAGTTCTTTTTTACCTATTTTATTACATCTACCGGGTATATGATATTTGATTTGCTGTGGCATCTAATATTGAAACTGAAAAAAAATAATACATGACATGTCATTAGCCTTCAAAGTCTTTTCGAACCCATGGTTGGAATTGGAGGCTGTAGCGTCCATATCAAAGTTTGGCTGCCAGTTTCTGATACCCCTACATTTGTGTTCTGTACATCATCGCCCATTGTTGTTTTTTTTAGAGAATCAATTTTCTTTCTAGTAAGTGGACACTACCCGAATGATGCGGCAGAATCGTTTGCCCACATAAATTGGCGCAGAGCCATGAGGTTGACACTTCAGACGAATCATTCGCCAGATTCACCACTTGATTGCATCACCTTTCACATCTCATGGTTTATGTCTTCAAACAATCATAATCATGAGACTTCTCTTCTCACTCAGCATGAATAATAAGTGGCAATTGGCAAATGAATTCTAAAATCAGACGAATGCTTTGGCGAAGCAAACACACAAGTCAAATATAATTCAGACGAATATATCAAACATGTGTTTGATTCGGGCAAATGTCAGTGAACACACTAGGTGAATTTTTGCGTTGTTTGATTCAGCCAATTCCTTCGGTTAGTTTGTCTAGCCCTGAAGATTTAAAGCTGCACATTCTTTATAAGCAAATATCATAATTGAAATAGGCCAAACATTTATGTGATTCCCCGCTTGAATGTGACTAGGAGGGTCGTCTGTCCAGGTCCTCCGGTTTCCTCCCTTAGTTTGCTCAGTACCCCTACGCGCAAGCAATTCATCTAGCCTATATAATATAAAAAAAAAGAAATTGTCGCACAGAATAAAGTGTAGATATTATTTGCGAGTTAGTCGTATTTTACGTTCGCTTCCACCGAGGTCGTATCGTATACAATGTAGTACAGGTAACTTGGATCTATCTATTTGTTGTTTAACGTCTGCTTCCACTTAAGTGATATCGCAGACAATGATAACTTGGAGAACCATTATCGCAATAAATCGATTATGAGATAGACCTGGACGATCAATTTATTTTAATTGGTTACCGGTACATTAAATTGTCAGTTAACCAATACTGGCCAATTTCAATTGCATCAACCAATTACTTTAGTAAGAGTTTTACTAACTTTATTCCGATGCAGATTGCGTCAATTTTCAATACACCAGGGTGCTGAAAATCACATGTACACTATATATTCTTCTGATCTATCAGTTAATTGGGCTAATAAATAAAAAACAACCAGTCATTTAAACTATACAGACAACTTAACACCAATTAACATTCAAGTCTGTCTGACAATTGTCTGATTAATTAGTAACCACAACCTTCCAGTGAAGAACAACATTTAATTTTCGGTACTTGAATTAAGCCTTTTATTACTCTCGAATTCAGACTTTTTAAAAGAAAACGAATTGCTGACGGTATACATATTATTATGAACAAAGCACACAAGATTTTATAAATCTACACAAATTTGTGTTATTGCAATGCAAAACAACACAAGATTTGTGTTATTGCAATGCACAACTACACGAGAATTGTGTAAGATTAGTTTAACACTTTTCAAAACGCCCCCAAACCTTGCCATGTCGGCCAAACAAACCACCCAAACAAATAGGGGGTGAAACTATAATTACAATTATATATAGATATTTATAATCATCCCGCAAACTTCCGGTCATGATTTTGATATTGGTTCAAGGGCGAACTCTGTCCACTATAAGTTCGGGGGTTAACTGCTATAGTCATATGTTTTGTTGCCTGGCAAAATATCTTTAAGTTAGAAATATCTTACGTGGATTCATATAATGATAAATTTTACATGTCTTTAAATTGATTTTGTTTATTAGTATATGGTCATTTACATTTTGTCTGTGGTCACTCTATAGGTCACATTTTTGACCGCTTGAAATATAGGTTGATATTCGAAAGATATATTCCGCAAAGACTCATTTCTAAACAAAACACAAATTAAAAACACAAAGTTTTGTCTGTGATGGTACGACGATCTAAAAGTCACATTTTTTATCCGATTTTGATTAAACTTGAATGTATGTTTATAACCCACAGACGATGGTTGGTTCCTGTCAGTATTCTTTATTTTTTCTTTTGCTTTTCTTTTTCAAAAATATTCAAACTTTTATCTTGGTAGAAACATTTAACGTTAAACTTTCCTGCAGACATGATTCATAGAGAGATTTTCCGCTAGATCTAAGTTCTAGGCTAGTTAACTCATGATGTACTATCATAGATGTTGAACAGTGTTAGAATTATTTGATGATCTGAGTTTTATACACAGCGTATACATTAAATTAACTAGACCCACTGATACTGTCACACATAATGCATCTTTAAACTAAGACTTTATACAATCTGGTTAATTTACATAAAATACCAAATATAATATCATCAATACCAACAAATATTATCATAAAAGTCAAGTATGGAGTAGATATGATATACTATATCACATAAGATAACAACCCCAATCACAGTCCATCGATTGATTTAATCGGGGAATTAATAGACTTTGGACTTTGTTCAAGGACAAAACTAACTAGGATTGTTTCACATGATGATGTCTTAAGTTCACCTGATTGGGTTGCATTCTTGTATATTGTTACGACTTTATGGGGCTCCTGTCCACATGGCCCACTCTGTCGTAACCCGTAGGGGTGTTACAGGTTAACCAGAATCAAATAATAATGACAAAGCATGGTAACAATTCATCCACATCTTTAATAGCATGCACAACCATGAGCTACCAAAATACAAGAGATTGGGTAACCTCGACTAAACTTAGGTCATCAGACCAATATATTATACCGCCTTAGTATTTAAAGGAGAACGAATCATAACAATGAATGTAAACAATAACTAAACTATGCAAGGCGTGTCGACTTGACATCGCTACATCACCCCGCTTTAAAATTATGAGTTACACTCGAATGAAGACGTTGTAAAACAGTCGTTCGTTCCAAAGCCTAGAAATAGCAAATTACAGGTCTAACAATATCTCATATGATGTGATAAGTATCGATACAAACTAATGTATAAAGTAGAAACAATGGAAGTAATAATATTCACAATAAGTTTAGGATTAAAAGGGTTAATATTAACCTATCAGAACTATAAAGGGTTCTGCGATCTAATACCCCCGTCAGACTGTGGTGGCGTCATTACCGCGACGCTACGTCGACAGAAAATGGCCACAGAGCCTGTCAAGATCGCCATAAACGCGGTAAAATCGGGGTGGGAACGCCAGATACCGTGCTGGGGTCTCCATGATCGTGAATGTTCGCCTAGTCACCGTTAGATCGGGTGGCGTCCTTACTGCGCTGCAGTGACCATACGGCGACCAGAAAATGCATGTCCCAAAATATCACAAACTTGAAAAAAACATAATTGTGATTTCACATCTTTCCAGTGTAGATCGCAGAACCTTGGCGTTTGTTTTGAACATGCTCAAAACAAACGCCGTGACTCGGCGATCATTTGCGACCACCGAGACCACGGCGCGATATCTGGCGTTTCCACCACGCTTTACCACGCTTATGGCGATCTTGAAGGGCTCTGGGGCTATAGCAGCGCAGTAAAGGCGCCACCCCGATCTGACGGGATAAAGAAACGACTTCTTTCAAGTTTGTAAATTTTGGGGAAATTTTCTCGCGTTGCATTTACGTTTACTGGCGACCTTGTACATTTTCTAGTCGCAGCAGCGCCACTCGGTCTGACGGGGGCATTACTTCAGGTGTAGATCGCCGCGTTTAGTAAAGTTAAGACTGTCTCGCTTTTGTCAATAAATCCGCTACGGCGCTGAATGCACACTCCACGAGATACGAAGTTGGGAAAAGTAATAGCAAGTTCTGTGCTCGTGTGCTCAAATTTGGATAGTTTTCAACGAATATTTTCGTTTTTGAATCCAGAAGGGTCTTGTTTGCATACAACATATCACAAATGTTGAATTAGTTGCTCGGCCCTTTAGGTACGGGATTATCGGGATTGACCCTGTAACTATTTCGGTGGTAATAACCTTTTACTCTTCTTTTATGGCACAACATCAACGCTGCCGACGAAAAATTAAATTTTAGGCCAGCTACGCTCGATGAAATTGTCTTTATTTCAATCTGAATTCCCTAACTTTCAAATTCGCTACTACGGGACTACTACTACAGCGTTAAAAGAAGGCGTTATAATCTCACTTATACCCCTATTTCACTAAGCTGCGGAAAGCTGCGGTACTCACGGACGTCCCCGGGTTGGCTTCTACGGAAGAGCTTCGGCATTTTTAAGCGTAAAAGTGGGAAAAAAATCGACGGAAAATGTCCATTTCACACGCTCTCGGAATACCTTCGGAACAGTAACGGTACCTTCGGAACACATACGGGTAAACTACGGTACAGATCACGGCGAAGCGGCGGCGAAGATATTCGGACAGCTTGCGGGCTACACTCGGCAATTGCGGAAATGACACGGGATAAATGCGGTAGCTGGCGGTATTAATCAGTTTGGCAAGGTGGAACAAGCGCGGACCGTCTTCGGCAACCGCGTTTCGTCTCGGGCCAATCGCGACGCACCTGTGGAAAATCGGTAAAGAGCAAAGGATCACACCGGATTCCGTCAATAAAATCACTGTTTTAATAAAAATAATAATAATAATAATAATCGCGTCATTTTACAAGGGTAGCAAATTAGGCCTGAGGCCTTTTTTCCAATTTGGCCCTTGGCAAAGATCGTGCGAATAATAATAATAATAATAATAACCCCGTCATTTTACAAGGGTAGCAAATTAGGCCTGAGGCCTTTTTTCCAATTTGGCCCTTGGCAAAGATCGTGCGAATGATTTCGATCATTACTGCAGGAACAAACTGAATAACTCGGGGTAAACCTGACTTATCCCTTTCACTTACAACGATAAAGTTCATGCCCTGAGCTGGGATTGAACCCTCGTTGCATTAGTGAGAAGCCGCCTCTCTATCGCCACGGCTATTCGACCAGTTTTGAAGACAGAAAGCACGGAGTTACGTCCCCACTTCACCAAACCGCGGAAGACTTGCGGAAGCAAATCCGCAATTATACCGCAAAGTACCGTATGCCTTTCCTGCTGTACCGTATTGTTCCGCTAGGAAGCGCAGTGAATCCGTATTCATTATACATCATCCGCAGCCTTCCGCTGGAAAAGGAATAACAGCGGAAGACTCTCGGATCGATCCCGGTTTAATTGCGGATTTCCTTCCGCAAAAATCTATGGACAAGGAATGACTACGGATTAACTGCGCTTCCTGGCGGAGCCATACGGAGTAAGAGGAAAGACTTACGGATTCCCTTCCGCAAATCTTTCGTGGCCCAGTGAAATGGGGGTATTAACTTTAGGGTACCTCCCATAGGTCACTTAAAGTTAAGTGGATATTTCTCACTTAAACTGACCTTTGTATACCACTTAAAACTAACACTTAAAAGTTAAGGCAGCCTAACTTTAAGGGAAAATGTGCTAATTAACAGTGCTTTTGAACACCACTTGCCCTTAACTTACAGGAGGTTACGTGTATTTAAGTAAAAGCTAGTAGTTAAGTGACTATCTTACACTTAAGATATTCTTTGAATACGGACCCTGGTGTAAACGACTAGCGGTAATATAGAATGCATATACCCTATACATAGGTCACCATGTATATATACTATAACACGGTATCTATGCAACGGTATATATAGGCTACCCTCTCTCTAAGATATAATCGATAGGTGATATCACTGTCACCATATATACCACGCGACAACTACATGTATACATATCACACGACTAGATATAATCTATTGACACGATCAAAGTTTATTAGATAAGAAAGCACCTCGTGTATCGATTTGATTGTAATGGGTGTAGAGAACAGAGTGTTAGACAATAGTTACCTGTTGTTACATTTAAAACATTTGCTGGTGACTTGTCATATGGTAAAACATGGCGGAATATAGAGACAAGGAAGTTTGTAGTATTTGTTTAAGTAACTTTAATCAACCGAAGGTACTCGGTTGTCAGCACTCTTTTTGTTGCATCTGTTTAGAAGATTACGTCAATAAAGTCGCTACTAATGACCAGTTTCCATGTCCATTATGCCGTTCTTACACCAGGATACCAGCCGATGGAGTGAATGGGTTCAAATCGAAGATAACCACGCCCACAATTAGCTTTCCACAATGTGACGTTTGTACCAATAGTGTATCTGGTTTTAGTTGTAAAGATTGTCAACAATATTTATGTGACTCGTGTAAAACAACTCATGATAAGTTTAAGATGTTTAAAGATCATAGTGTGGTTAGATGTGACGACCTTTTGGTTTCCAATACAGAATCAGGGGCAGATAAATCTGTGAATGAAAACTTTAAATCTGGATACAGCCCACTTGATGTTTGTTCAAATCATGAAAAAAAGCGAGCGAAACTCTACTGCACAAATTGCTCAATGGCCGTCTGTTCTGGATGTTTTGTCACCGATCATAATGGCCATAAATATTTAAATTTACAAGATAAAAGTGTAAGAGCAGAAATCAAAGGTGAACTAAAAACATTAAATATAGAAATAAAAACCCACATTTATAAACTTGAAGAATTTAGTGAAAGTTTAAACATGAAGTACAGTGAGATGAGTGATTCTGTGAAGACGGCGTGTGACAAGGTTGATGAACAAGTTAATACTATCTGTAGAGAGGTGAGACAAATTGGTGATCAACTCAAAGATAAAATGAAAAATACGTTCGACCAGGATATAAGTGAAGATGATAATATCAAATTTAGAAAATTGATGGAGGATATTAAAATATTAACAGAAGATTTAACAGCTAGCGTTAAATTTTCAGTGAATGTTTTAGAAGATTCCTCCATAGTTCAAGTGTTGCAAAGATTACCCAAAGTTCGACAGGAGAGAGGTGAAAGTCGTTGTAGGAAATTGGATATACCGGATGTCCGATATTCAATTTTTAAAGTGGGAGAGATAGATAGAACATTGTTAACTAATCAACTTGGTAAAATTGTAAGTTGTCATCAGAATATGTTTGAAGATGTTATTAGTGTTAATGAGGTGTCACGTGATTGGAGTAAAGGTAAACAACATGTAGTTTCAGGTTTTACATGGCGTATCGATGTAGTTAGAGGCTCATCATCATTATATGTTGATTTAAACCTGGATGACGTAGAAGATAAAAGTATTACGTCATGTAATGTTGACATCACATTTAAAGTTATAAATAAAAGAGATGATAGACAATCTGTAGTTAAACAATGTAATGAGATTGTTAAACCTCGTGGTTATCTACTAGTCTGGGATACAGATAATGGGGCTGTTACACCTGGTGGTTATCTACCCTACTGGTATACAGTTATCAACTGGAACAGACTCATTGATCCTAACAGTGGATTTCTTCATGATGGATGTTTTACAATTCAAACAACAATAAATAAAATAACGGACGTAAGACGTAAATAATTATCCTTATTCTAGTTAAAACCACAAAGACAAATAACATGTGTGTAGGCTACACGTATAACTCTATTGAACTTCCATGTACATAACTCCACCCTTCATGCTCGTATTGTGATTCATGAGGATTCTGGTGATTTTATCTACAGGTTATTCTATATCAATTCATCTGTTTGTGTCTGAATGTAATTTTTTTATGACAATGTTTATGTCGTTGGACAGAGTAGATTTTATAAATTTAGCCGAATCTGTGCTGAGAAAAGGAGCATTTAATTTTAGTAATTCCGACCAAAAAAAGCATGGTAAATAATATTTAAATGACTGTATAGTTCAGTAGCTCATTGGTCCATATTGCTGATATGGGTTTTGTTGGAAATATATTTCCTGACTCAAAGGGATCATGGGCTTGGATTTAGGGGGGGGGGAGCGAATATGTCTCCGTCCCACCCCCAAGATTTTGATCTCAAGAACCGATTTTTAGGTTTATATCCACATAAATGGTTCACGATATCTTCCTCCTTAATTGTTGGTAGTCAATTGTTCCATATCATCATTATATTCCCCCTGGTCACACCTTAATTGTTGGTAGTCAAGTGTTCCATATCGTCATTATATTACCCCTGGTTACACCTTAATTGTAGGTAGTCAATTGTTCCATATCATCATTATATTCCCCCTGGTCACACCTTTCAACGAAGAGGTAACTGTTTACACTATTGGGTGATTTGACTCAGAATGACCGCATAAAGGACGGATTTAATTATGTTCGGTTATCCATTCATCGACACGATCCAAAAGGGATTGGTTTAATTATATTCAGTTATCCAGTCATTGGAACTGTCCAACAAGTCGCGGGACCGCGAGTTCGAGTCATCGGATGGGGTTAATGATATTCTTCTATCATTAGAAATAAACGTTGGAAATTTAGATATTGAAAAGTTAGGGTTATTTTGAAAATATCGATTACATTGATTTTGACTTATAGACCTCTACGTGTAAACGCTTTAAAAACTATGGATGATTTGAATCTAGCGTCTTATATATTTATTGTTCGAAGCCGTTTATGTTTTGATTTCAGTTTTAATGTATATGAATATATCATTCGGAATCACGTTGGAAAATTTAGATATCGATGACATTAAATCATGTAAACAGTATAATTAAAAACTATGAATAATTTGAATATGGCGTCTTATATATTTATCGTTAGAAGCCGTTTTATGTTTTGATTTTAATTTTGTTTTCTAGTTTTTGTGTATAGTATAGTTAGATTTACGGAAGGGTCCATTGTAGGATATTACAGTGTTGTGTTATTGTAATGTGAGGGAAGTCCAACTTAATTCTTCCTTTTAAAGCCCCTCAGTTGGATATAACTATAATAGAATAAATATATACGTCATAGCTGAGTGACGTGTATGCTATTATCGACTAGTATCAAGTTTAATCTATATCGGATTAATAAAAATAAAAAACCAATTGGATATGATGATATCGTCGATATGTATTGACGTATGGGTGTGGCTTCGATTATACCTACCGTAATGTGTGATAATAGAATAACTATATACGTCATAGCTGAGTGACGTGTATGTTATTATCGACTAGACGAGGACGGTGGCACCATATATCCATTTAATGGGACATCCTATGAAAGAGTTTAATTTAAATTTAGTTTTATTGATTATAAAATAACACTGTAATTTTGTTGTTGAATTAAAATATTTCTACACATTTAAAATGTCGTCCTTGTCGTCAGCACAGGGCACCATATTAAAGTTTGGGGGGGGGGGGACCAAGGAGTTAACATAGATTATCAACAAACGTCTGCACATTCACTCTGCTCATCCATCGGGTTCAAACTTTCACGGGCGAATAACAACTTTCCTCATCTGTTCCAACATTATTCATCTGTGAGGTATTGATTCGGAACGGCGGGGGGGGGGGGGCTAGTGGTCTAAAGTGCCGCGCTTCGACCTCTAGCTGGCCGGCCATCTCTGGCTTAAAAATTGAGCCCTGTTGTGAGCGTATGTGGCATGGAGATAGGGGCGCCTTCTCAACCTCGTGGGTTTTCTCCGGGCACTCCGGTTTCCTCCCACTGCTAAAGACCCATAGGCGCAAGCGAATTATTGAAATAAAATTAAACCATAATTATGTTAGTCCCGAAATGACCTAGTTGTATGGAGTGGACGTTACCCCCCCCCCCCCCCCTCTCTCTCTCTCTCTCTCTCCCGGAACTGCGGTGATTCAGTGAATAAATAGAATAATGTTGCCTTACCTAAAACTGATAATTGCCCCGCGCTAATAGCAGACACGCCTATAATTAAAGTCGCGGTTAAACTTCCCTTCAGGTATCATTAATTGGAGTTCCTAAGAAAGTCGTCGTATGTGGGTTTCCTAGAGATATACGACTATCATCCAGATTCAGTTTGTACTCGGGCAGTCTATTTAATTATTATTTTGAAAGTACAGTGTCCATTCCAAGGTCTATATAGTTTATAGGTGTTTGAGTTGTCAGATGGAGACAAAGGTTGAAAGCCGATATCTTTATGAACGTCAATTGTCAAGTAAACTGGTAAACTGTTCTCCGTCTCAGGAAGGTGATCATACTCCCTGTCACGTACAAGTATGGAACGAAACCACGCCCAGTTGACTCTATTATAAATCACACGCGTGACTACGCCTCCCCCCTCCACACACACACACACACACACACCCAGACAGGCCCAGCGTCTTTCTTAACTTAAAACTATGCCAACTCCAAATAAAAGAAATTTTATCTGCTTCAAGTCGTTTAGTTAGGTCATATTTCCTGTTTGTTATTTATCTCTTACCCCTTTCAATATTTACTTAGCCGTCGAACCTCCCCAAACTAAAATATGTTTTATCTAGGTTGTATTATTTCATCAAGTCGTTCAATTAAAGGGATCATCCTGATTGAAGAAATGTAATGGGGTTTAACGTCCTTCTCTTCTGCATCTAACCTGGGCTAATGTAAGACGTCATACAGTGTGCTATGAGGGAATTTTTTGCCCGGGCCGCGGCGCTAGCGAGCCAGCGCCTTACCCACTTAGCCACGTGATCCCCTGAACAAAGTATCATAAATCAATATCCGGTCCGTGTGCGTAAGAAATTTAAGCGCCATGGTGTATTTTATATACTTTGTCTTAAAAGTTCAGCCCAAAATCCTTTTAACATTTCCGGTTATTTAATTTCTTTTGGTTGACCTCATAAAATGGGGTTTAACATTCACTCGACACAAACTAGGTCATTTCGGGACTAACTTGGTTCAATCTTTAATTGAAAATAAAATATGGATCTTTAGCAATGGGATAAAACCGGCGGACAAGGCGAAAACCCACGAGGTTTG
Source organism: Patella pellucida (assembly GCA_917208275.1). Taxonomy (NCBI): domain Eukaryota; kingdom Metazoa; phylum Mollusca; class Gastropoda; family Patellidae; genus Patella; species Patella pellucida. The sequence continues at coordinate 57,091,484 of OU795044.1, forward strand.
ACCGACAGGCGCACACGCGCTAACCATTCGGCCATCCAACCCGGCTTTCAGATAAAGGCTGACGGTATCACGTTTATTAAACATAGATAATGCAAGAAATAAATCTGCCTATTGTGCAGGCCTTTCTTTGGGTCTGGAATGTTATCTTAATTATTAATTAGACATTAATTAACTTATCCAGACTATAGCCAACCCCCGATGTCTTTGCTAGCCTGCGATATGTACTGGATTATAATTCAGTTTGCTGCTCGACTTTCATTCATGATTTAATCATGAAATGGATAATCGAGACTATGTATTTTATCGTATCAATGATATAGACTAGGCTGAAATGTCATTCGATAAATTCGCGGTTCAGGGTAGATCAATTTGACTGAAATTTCAGCAAACTGCCTTTACATTATCTAGCTTTTTATAATGCGAACAACGAGCTCTTTATTTAATCTCTCATAATGTATCTTTGAGTAAATTGCTCGTCCCCAAGGCTGAGAATTTTATGGAGTTTTATTTTCTGAAATATAAATCGACCTACAGTGACACATCGCACGTATTTTACAACATGGTTATACATGATATCATTTTGGGTTTAATCATTGTTGATAACAGGACATCATTTTGGGTTTAACCATTGTTGATAACAGGACATCATTTTGGGTTTAACCAATGATGATAACAGAACATCATTTTTCATTTCATCTGTTTTTAAATCTTGCGTGATGTTTGAGGCCACATCTCTCTCTCTCTCTCTCCCTCTCTCTATTCGTGGACTGTAAACGATTGATTGGAATTCAAAACCCCTAACTCAGAGTTATAAGTCCGATAAATATATTCGTAACATGTGAAGACGAGAATGATCTTCTAGGAAAGGTACGCGGTATTTTTCTCCGAAAAACCAAGACAAATCATCTTATCAACATAGTTATTTTGATCTTTTTAAAATTCCCGTGTTCTGTATAATTGTCGACCTTTAAGCTTGTGATAGAGAGAGAGCGAAGTGGGGTTCAACGTCCACTCGACACAAACTAGGTAATTTTGGGTCAATACGGTTTAATTTTATTTCAATGATTCGCTGTGCGCGTAACGGTCTTGAGCAGTGGGAGGAAACCGGAGAAACCCCACGAGGTTGAACAGGCGATCCTACTCCTTGCCAAAGGCGTCACTAGGACCCAATTAGATCCGGGGCTCAGGCCCAGCTCGTACATATTTTCCAGTATTCGTTTTAATAACGACATGGCGTTGCCGTGGGTATTCTTTTGATGTTTCAAACCGCGGATTATTTTTGTCGATATAATAATATAGTTATTAAAACGAATACTGGGAAATATGTACGAGTTCTTGTGAACTAAAATTTATATGTGATATTGTTGTCCCGCCAAACATACACGGCAGGTAAACCAGGTCATGCACGATCGTTTCTACACTATTTTCAGTCAAATATATATTTAGTTATATAATACTGCATTAAACTGTGCACGTGCAGGCAATTGAGGAAATCTACGGTGGGCCAGAAAGGACAATCCCGAAAAGCTTCGCACTGGAAAGCTTCTCTTCCGTACTCGGGACATTCGAAATAATGATAGAGAAAAGTAGTGAAATTATTGCAAATTATCGATTTTGTCTGCTCAAAATAGATCCGGGGCACACATGAAAAGATCCGGGGCACGTGCCCCCTGTGCCACCCCCTAGTGACGCCACTAGTCAGTAATATTCAGTCAGCGTGTCTTCAGTATGATATTTAGCACGTGAATTATCAGAATTAATAGATGAATTCATCCGTATTCGAATTCTCTAACTAGGCTATATCAGGCCCATGCGTATGCGTAATAATTAGGCTATTTGTAGGCCCATGCGAAATTAGTGTAAGCTGATAGATATGTGTGAACTGTTTATGATGTTTGTAGTAAATTGTACTGGTTAGCTGTTAATATACTATATAAAGTTTATTATATTGAAGAACTCTAGTGTTTATATTTTACTGAATGTTTCGGTATAGAAAGCATTGACTTCCTAGTATTCGTCCGTCAATATTGTTTGGCTGCTTCCGAGATAGAGGTATGCTGTTACAATACCATTGTGATGCTCGACATTATTTTCCTCTACAAATTTAACGGAGTGTTCAAAATTTTCAACTGTTATTAGTTCAGCAATCTCTGATATTCAAAGGATTAGTTTCATAAGATAGTTTCGTCATGAGGCAATATCTACAATAATATTGACCATTCGAAAAATTGGTACAAAATCCACCAATAAAGTGACTGCCAAGATTATCACCCAAGACACAAACAAGATTTGCCTTAATCAATTTTCCATCAATAATAAGCCCAACAGCAAGTTCCTTAATTTCACTAACCAATCGTTCAAGAACTGTTCGTCCATTATCAAAATAAAGAAAATCCTTCTCACGACACAATATAGCCAGTTGTAGAGGGTCAATCTTGGCTCTGTTATATGGATAAATATCCACTAAATTAAAATAAAATCCAATAAGTTTGAAGGTTTTTTTTGTAGATCCTAGCGGATTAACAACTTCGAATGCATCCTGATACAAGATCATTTTTAATGCATCTTTATTCTGTTGAAAATACCTGTTAGTTTTGAAACTTGATCCATCAGTTATGTCTATATAAAGATCTTATTTATCTGATTCATAACACTTACATCTTCAAGCAAAGACTTCAATGTCTCTTTTAAAGGAACATAATGATACACACCTCTTTTGTTATTTTCATCCAGTCCTAAATATAGTTCAATGGGCTCAATATACTTAAAATGTTGTTTAAAAAAACGCTTTCTTTTAAAATCTGTATCAAACTTAGCACTATCACCACTCAGAAGTAATTTGAAATCATCACTGTACATAATATGATTAATTTTAGACTTTGTTTCAGAGTTTCAATGAACTATTAAAAACCTCTGATAAGTTTTGCTCATTAGAATGATCTACTTCAATATCAGACAATACATTTTTTGGTGGTTGACGTGCAAAATACTCTGTCGTACCAGTCTCAATGGCATCGGACAGAACTGTACTGATAATAACACCATTTGACCTAACATATTCCTTAAACCTGCTGCCTGTCGATCCGTGTTTTCTGGATATATGAGATGTGTATGATGAATGTTTCGTAAAAAGCCCATCACAGTTTAAATAAGGACATGGCATTGGTTGATCAAAACTTATGTGCTGTTTGCAATGTGATATTAAATCCTTGAGACTTTCTACTTTCCTTTTGCAACTATCAACGCAACAAATGAAATCATCATTTACTATTTTGTCTTGACCAGATTGTGCACACAAACTATTGGAGATACTGCACAACGATTGTAAATGGTCCCTGGTCATATGACATTTTAGTTAAGTAAATCTAACAAAAGTCCTTTTACAAAAGACAAAACAGCATGGGAAAACTATGTTTTTTTTACATTATAATGCAGCTTATAGTGACTCAAATATTCTTTGACAGAAAAAAGATCAAATGTGCAAAACTGACATTTGTAGATCACCATTTTTCATTCCAGGGATAATCCTAATGGTGTGTGTTTGACATATTTACCGAATAAACAGAGTCTCGAACTAGAATTCCTAAAGAAAAATAATATAAATTGGGTGGTTTTACTCTTGGCCTAAATCAATAACCAAAATAACATGTATGAATACAACTGAAAGAGTAATTTCTTAATCTAAAATAACATAATAATGAAAACATGCATCTGATGTTCAAATTAATTTTAAAAAAAACAAAGAAAAATTCAAACAATATAACCTTGAACAGGGTTTGCAATTCAAATGAAGAATTGAGATAACTTGTTTATCACAGTTTTATGAAAATACACATCACTTTATAAAACTGAGCACTTCGTCAAGTCAGTAATCATGTTGGTCTACATCAACTTCATCAAGATGACTTGCCAAGGTTATAACTTTAGAAGAAACACAGCCTTTCTTTGTACTTTTCTTGGGTTTTTTGGATCCAAAATCTGGATTGATTCCTATAAGTACTCTGAAATAAAATTAGATAATAATATGATCAAAAATTAGGATTCTCAAAATACCATACCATAAGTTTGTCTCTGATCATACCAAAATAAAATTGAAATGAATGTAGCTTAATGTCCTACTTTCTGCACCTTCTGGACTAAAACGATGACAGGCATATACCATGCAGTGTGTAATGAGAAAAATTCTACTCGGACAGCCAGCGATAACTCGCCTACTCTTCTTCGATTTCCAACTGTCTAGGGATCTTTAACAACTAGTTTACTTTGCAAGCCCTGCGCCACTGGCAACCAATATACTCACTGAGCCACCGTGGCTCTCGTATCGAAGTAGAACTTCTGAATGATACATACCAGTACAGGGCCTTACAATTTTGATTAAATTGTTTCTCGAGCATCTTATTTCAAATAAGTACCTGGGGATTTTACTTCTGGAAGCATTTACCACATTAAATTTGCCAAGATGATCCCAACTATAGTTGGATCAGACCGATTTAGTAGTGGAAAATAAATCAAACGAGAGGCTGGATGACCGAATCATAAGAGCTCTAAACAATATCATGATTGACTTCTCAGACCACTTGTTGTTTTGTTATGGGAGGCATACTTCTGGATGATAATGATTGGTAATTAATGCTATTTTTAGCCATGCAGATTCCACGTTTAACTCTCACATTACAATACATCTAATCATCATATTTTACTCAGTAAATTTGATTTCTTGACTAGGGATTTCAGGAGTTTACAATGTTTGTCAGTATACAAGAACTGGAATTCGAGCAATTGGAATAATTATGCAAAAAAGAAGAATTTTTAGTGTGTGGTGGCAATAAATTTATTTTAGATTTTGGGGGTCAAAAAAGTCTGCAGTGGAACTTGTGAAACAATTAGCAAATTTGTATGACCCAAGTTTTTTTGTAGGAGCATGGTGTAAGTTTAACAGCCTACTAAGTTGTGAAAGCAAGGGTATAATCAGAATCTGTGCATGATCTTTTATATTCTATCTGAAGCAAGATGGTAGTACATAATGGTTAATACTATTATTTTTTTAAAGAAAAATCAAAAATCTTACCTTTAAATGAGTTCTAATGTTTGAGTAGCTTTTGGACGGTATTCTAAATTGAAGATATAGTAAATACCGAACATTATTATTACAGCATCATCTATTGTGTCAACTGTAGAAACTATCTTATCTTCTTGAACAACATGATGCAATACCGGACTGTAGAGATCACCTGGAATGGAAATGATACTATGAATTTCAGAGATACATACCGGCATGTACAGTAAAATAAATTTCAATTTTTAGATCCAGGTTTTGTAAAAAAAAAATAGTAGTAATTTCACCCTGAAGCCGCCGGTGGTTGGAGGGGCAAGGCTGGGGCAAAGTCCAAGGTTAAGGGGGAAAAGGCACGAGCTTCAAATAGGGGTAGGGGGTTTCCCCCAGAAATATTTTGAAAAGCACGCTGCCGTAAATGCAGCCTGACAGTATTTCAGGCACTGATCGTTGAGATAACGTGTCAAACAACCTCGACGAAATCCACTCACAAGTGCTAGAGTAGGGAGTCCTTGTGGGGGATATTGGGACCTCCCACGAAATTTTTAAAAAATAGACTGTCGGAAATGCTGTCTGGGAGGATTCAGGCACCGATTGTAGAGATATATAGAGCTGATCAGATACCGTCTGTCGCATGATCACTAGTCTATTCGACCCCAGAGAGGAAAGTGTCAAATGAACGGACCTCAACAAAGCCCCCGAAAATTTGAAAAGTAGACTGCCCGAAATGCAGTATCTAGCAGTATTTCAGGCACTGATCGTCGAGATAAAACAAGCTTACCAGATACCGCCTGTCGCCAAATCACTAGTTTATCCGACCAGAGAGGAATGAATGAATGAATGAAATGGGGTTTAACGTCCTAAGCTTAAGCACCTAACCTGGGCTAATTGAAGACGGGCATACGCCACAGTGTGCAATGAGGGGAATTTTGCTCGGGCAGCGGCGCTACGGCCTACTCTTATATCGAATTCCAACTGTCAAGGGATCTTTTACGTGCACTCCAATTTGTACACGGGACCTCGGTTTTTCGTCCCCATCCGAACGACTAGGCAGCTGTCCTTGTCAGGCCCTCCTTCTGCATCACTGACAAGGGGAAATCATGAACTTTCTCGGCCAATGCAGGGATCGAACACTCAACCTCCAGGCTAGCGAACCAGCGCCCTATCCACTCAGCCACCGTGATCCCACCAGAGAGGAAACTGGCAAACCGACGGAGTGAGTGAATTAAATTGAATGAATATTTTCGCCACAATATTTTATTAAATAAACTGCCGGTAATGCAGTCTGGCGGTATTTCAGATACTGGTCTTCGAGATAAATAGAGCTGACCAGATACTGTTCGTCGCCAAATCACCAGCATATCCGAAAAAAGAGGGAGGTGTCAAACGAACGGATTGAGTGTATCAAGTGAATGCATACTCACGCCGCGTTGAACCTATACCCAAAAACTTTGAGGATCGTAAAAAGCACTTTTTAAGTGATTCGCATGTTATTGTTTAGAGTTTGTGATAGCCTTACGTTTCGGTAATCAATATCTTTTACGGTGATTAAATCTCACATCCCTACTCTGTCAGAGAGTGATTTCTTACAAGCCCATCCTGCTGTAAACCTACTATAAATTATTTAAAAATTATTGGGGGGGGCAAACAGAGGGCATACGAGATTATTGGGGGGGCAAATGCCCCCCCCCCATGCCTCCCCCCCCCCTTGGCGCCGCCCCTGAAACCACTATATGCAAACTTAATTAAAATTATTTAAAAGTAAATTCTCTAGCCCGATTCTTAGTCTCTATACGCAGATATCTCGTTTTGCAGAACATAATTAAGCTAAAGTTGACATTGAAATGTGGACAATGTCCAAAATCGTCAATTCTACGCGAATCTGTAAGCAATACTGAGCATTCAAAGATTCTTTGCATTTTGTTATCGTTAATCGGCGAGGAATTCGTAGCTTATGTATTTTCTAGTGATATCATCTCTGGAGTAGAAGTAGAAAGAGTAGTAGTTAGAGTAGAAAAAATGTCAGCGGACATGGATAATCACATGATGCACAAAATCTTAAGCTAATGTCACACCGAAAAGACGATAGCCGACACAACGTTTTTATAAGTTGAGGAAAATCGTAGCCGTCAGCAGTATCTACGACGACATCGGTCACACCACCGCGACTTTCACCAACTAACAGTCGTGAGTGTCGCTGCGCAGCCTGGCGAGCAGGATATGAACTAACTGAAGGAAATGTCGAGAAATGTGATGGAGCTGACACAAAAGCAGTACCTAGCTTCTACTTCGTACTCCCTCTCCCACATTGAACCAAGCTTCTCTTCATTTTTGAGGTGCCAGAAGTTTGCCATGTTTATTCTAGATTTGCACGTGACAAAACGCTGTCATCTGATTGGCTGGTGGAGATTGTCTGGTCCAGTCGGATCGCACCGAGTGTTCACACGGGACCCGACGACGGCCGACAAATATTAAACATTTTTAATCTTCGCGACGGGACGGAAACTGGAAATCGTAGTCGTAGAAGTGTTCACATCAACCGATTCTCCCCAACAAAACCGTCGAGTTGCGTCGCGTCGGCTATCATCTTTTCGGTGTGACATTATCTTTATCAAACATCAAATGAAATTTTTTCCAGTTACACCAAAATAAGTGCATTTAAAACGAAATATTATGTATTTTGTGTTCATTTTCGTTTATTCATTGAGAACTAATAGAAAAAACAAACAGTCTGATTGGCTCAGTAAATGTTGAAACGTCACAGGTCAGGGTTGACTGACATGACCCCAGAACATTAATCTTAATGGAGTCAAACCAAACACACGAAACAAAATTAAGATATAAATTTATTTAGATTGGCGGATTCAAATCTAATTGATCATTGAACTAATTGAGACATTTTGCAGCAAAAATATCATTTTTCAACAGTTCCAAAGTATGTATGTAAATAATTGATAAATAAAATAAATCACCAACCCTAAATTCTGACCCTCTTACTACCCTCCTCTCTGGAATTCTGTCGAAGGTTTCCATTTGAGTTCACGCTTGATGAGAGCATGTGCTTAAAGTGAGAGTCATTAGTAACAGTTGAAATGAAATGGGGTCCCACTTTTAAGCACGCAAGTAATCAGATGAATGCGATCATACATACCGATTACTGCAATCACAGGAGCACCATCTTTCCTTTGCACCGCTTCAACTTGTTTCGTATCTATACAAGGCTGAAGAAAATAATCCCATATGTCACATCAATACTTTACAATGGCAAATTGGATAGTTTTTGTTGATACAGAAAATATCACAAGATGGAAAGAGCGGTCACCTACGCGATATACGCCCTCGGTAGCTTTATATCTTTGACAATTATTGTATGTGCACAAGTCAAGGGCAGTAACTCTGAAAATATTATTGAGATTCGGAATCGTCCAAGATCTTGTAGATATAAACCTACACACCAAATTTTATAAAAATCTATCAAACACTCTTGCCTCTATCGTGTTCACAAGCCATTTTTAACGTAATTTCGGTATATCAAGGGCAGTAACTCCAGAAATATTTGTCGAATCTTGTTCAAATTCGAACTCGTCCGAGATCTTGTGGATATAAACCTACACACCACATTTTATAAACATTGGACAAAAACTGTGGCCTCTATCGCGTTCACAAGCCACTTTTAACGTATTTTCGTTATATATCAAGGGCAGCAACTCAAAAAATATTTGGCGACTGGTCCGAGATCTTATGGATATGAACCTACACACCAAATTTTATAAACATGTGACAAAAATTGTGGTCTCTATTGCGTTTACAACCAATTGTAGACGCCGGACAGACATGGGCGACGGCAGTATACGGGCGTATAAAAATATACTGTATATATTATAATTTAATTAAATACTAATATTACTGAAGAAAAAAATGAAATGAGTTTATGGGCTAATGAAAACGCAATGATAGCGATAACTCCTCTACTCCTCTTCTTCTTGTTAATCTGTGCACCTGATGCACACAAGGTCCTGGGCAAGGGAAAGCTAGATTGAAAAATCAAGAGTTTCTTTTGCGAGCAAACACTGTACTCACTGAGACACTGCGATAATATATTGTTGCAATACACTACAAGACTGCAGACTGTCATTAGTGTAGTAGAATATACACGTTATCGTACAGATTACATGTGTCGAATACTTTATTGAGGGATAAAAAACCAATTATTTACATAATATATAATTTAAAGATATGCCCACACAGTAGCTATACTTCAAAAAAAATAATTCGGAATTCCACCGAATTCATACGGATGGACAAAATAAAATTTAACACACCTGATAAAATTCCATAAGGCCATCTTCCTTAAAAGACATCATCAATAACTTTACAAACGCAATTAACTTTATGTGATGATTTGTCTCTTTCACGTAAAAATCCATATCAGCAATTGCATTTCTCAAGACTGGAGACTTTTCTTTTCGTAAAAAATGAATAACAGAAAACTTCTTCTTCTCCTACTTTTTATAATTATCCAAGGAGTGTCCCGTGAGTCTTTCAAAATGCACAGCCATAAATTGTTTTTCAAACAAATAAGGGAAATCCTTCCGTACATCATCAGTACTACCAGTACGGAATTTCGTCACCTTCTCTCGTCTATTGCCACACCACGTTGAAAACACCTGGGTCCGTATTCAAAGGTTTTCTAAAAGTTAAGTAAAAATACTTAAATTTTCCACTTAACCAAGTGTCTACCTTAAATCGGTAGTCAAAGGTTCTACTTTACATTTACTTGGCTATGTGAAAACTTAACTCCACACTTAAATTATGGAAAACTCACATTCGCCAAAAAGCAGGAATTTTCAATTTATGGAATGCCCTCCACTTCCAAAAATCACGAATTTCTAACATTGCAAGCAAGTTATGCCCCCTTAAGAGCATCACTATACTCTATTAAATTCTTAGTTCACATTACTAGGAAAATGTTTGTCGAAATATTATATTGTAACACATGAAAATAGTATGATTATAATTCTAGATAAATTATAATAGTGTACATCCTTTGTCGGAATGGCTGTTTTCACAGACTTTTTTTAGAATTCGATTTCTATACATTACAATAAATAGTGGTAGTATAATGATGGATTTTGTAAACTTTAATTTTTATAAAACGTATCACGAATAGAAAATAACATATTAGCCATACACAATGACGTTTGCTTTCTAAGTTAAACTGGACAAATCATATAGTTTTTTTTTATATAAATCTATCATTTGAGAAATTCATAAACATTGTGTAACTACCTTCATTTTAGATTTTCAAAAGCCTGGCATTGACGGTGCATTGTTTGTATGAAAGATGCATGTTACATTATATTTTACCCGAATTAATTCTTCCGATTATGTATATATGGGTATGAGTTGTAAAAAATAAATCATGCCTTGCTTCTAGCGGTTTTCTAAATAATTTCTAAAAACATATAAAGCCATGTCATCACAAATGAATTTAACTTTATTATATGACAGTCGTGGAAACATGATTAAGCATGTATACGAACATGATAGATGATCGGAAAAGGATATCCTTAACTATCTCGGTGGTAATAAACTTTTACTCTATTATGGCACCACAACATCAAAGCCGCCGACGTAAAAATAAATTTAGGTCCAGCTACGCTCCGCGACATTGTCTTTATTTAAATATAAATCCCCTAACTTTTAAAATCGCAAAAACTGGACTACTACTACAGCGTTAAAAGAAGGCATTACAATCTCACTTAACTTTAAGGTACCTCCCATAGGTCACTTAAAGTTAAGTGGATATTTCTCACTTAAACTGGCCTTTGAATACCACTTAAAGACTAACACTTAAAAGTTAAGGCAGCTTAACTTTAAGGGAAAATGTGATACTTAACAGTGTCTTTGAATACCACTTGCCCTTAACTTACAGGAAGTTACGTATATTTAAGTGAAAGCTAGTAGTTAAGTGACTATCTTAGACTTAAGATTTCCTTTGAATACGGACCGAGTACTCGTCCGATCACTGAAGTTAAGCAACGTCGGGCCCGGTGAGTACTTCGATGGGTGACCGCCTGGGAACACCGGGTGCTGTAGACCACCTTTTGAAACATTCAGAGACTAATTATCGGGTCAATACGGTGGGCACAAGTACGGAATTTCGTCACCTTCTCTCGCCTACGGCCACACCACGTTGAAAACACCAGTTCTCGTCCGATCACTGAAGTTAAGCAACGTCGGGCCCGGTGAGTACTTGGATGGGTGACCGCCTGGGAACACCGGGTGCTGTAGACGCCTTTTTGAAACATTCAGAGACTAATTATCGGGTCAATTCGGACGGTACAAGTACGGAATTTCGTCACCTTCTCTCTTCTACGGCCACACCACGTTAAAAACACCAGTTCTCGTCCGATCACTGAAGTTAAGCAACGTCGGGCCCGGTGAGTACTTGGATGGGTGACCGCCTGGGAACACCGGGTGCTGTAGACGCCTTTTTGAAACATTCAGAGACTAATTATCGGGTCAATTCGGTGGGCACAAGTACGGAATTTCGTCACCTTCTCTCGTCTACGGCCACACCGCGTTGAAAACACCAGTTTGACTTCCGATTTGTGATTTGTATGAGTAAGACGTGTTTTACTTCGGCTCTTCAAATCGACTTTTATCGGTGATTATTTTGGATATAATTCTATGTTTTCTAGAGGATTTAACACTATCTAGGGTGAGAATTATATAGATACTGTATATACTTTAAACTTGTGTGAGAGTCGGGCCTGTGGCCCTGACTCTTTGTGAGTCTACTTAGATATGTCTTTGTCTCGCCCTGTTCAACCATCAACGAATGGCGGTGAAAAGCGCTCATTTAAGAAAGAGTGTGTTGTGAAAGTAAGAACTCCTAATTTTTCTAAAGTAAATATTGTAGAATTGATCGATGCCGTAGAAAATGTTTGTGGTGAAGGGTCATGTTTTGCTTGTGTCCCGAGATCTCCAACACATTTTGAAGTTACGGTTAATAACGAAGAAAAGTCTAAGCTGCTATGTCAAGGTTTAAACATTGGTGATGATAAATATTTGTGTGATAGATTATGTGAAACTACTGTTGTTGTTTCCTTTATGAACTTGCCTAGTTACATTGAAGATCGTGATATTGTAGCAAGATTAATCGGACATGGAATTGAAGTGATGGGAGAAGTGAACAGAAGGTATTATGCAAGATCGAAGTGTTGCGACGGAACCAGATTTATGAGATGTAAATTTCCACCCCACATTAGATCATTGCCATATGCTATGAAGTTTGAAACTGTTGAAGGGATGCAGAGTTTCCGTGTTATCCATTCTGATCAACAACGGGTATGTTGGAAATGTTATTCAATAGATCACATTATCACTAACTGCCCTGATGTTCGATGTAGAGTTTGCAAACGCTTTGGTCATGTGTCATATAATTGTAAAGGGATACCATGTGCGATTTGTGATAAATGTGGCGACGAATGTGAATGCGGCAGTTTTGTACAAGAAGACAACAAACTGGATGAACAAATTTGCGACACACCTAAAATTTATCAACAACACTCGGAAAAGAGCGTGTTATTAAAACCAGATACCAATAACAACAGTGATGTAAGTAACAATCACAGTGTGTTGGTTCACCAGGCTGATGTCAGGGAAATGAGTATTGAGAGTAGTACAACTCAGGACAGCGTTATAACAGAGTCGGCTAAACCGGGTGATTTTAATACTGATGTAATAATATCTGATGTTAATAAAGGTGAAGAAAATATGAATCCTGAAGGTGATATTAATGAATATGAAGATGTTGATGACGATGAGACAGCATTAGGTCAGGCACCTAGTCATAGTAATAATGATGGTATTAGGCGTAGTAGGCGTAAGCCGGCTTTAAAGGGTTGTAATAAAGAGAAGAAAACGGTAACAGATAAAGGGAAAAAGATGAAAGCGGTTAAAAATGTGATTAAAGATTACGGTATGGAAGTGATACCTGGCATGGCAAAAAAAGTTCACGGTAGTATCAACTAAAATAAATTGTTCTTTAAAAAAAACTCTTAGCTTTTTGTTTATAATGGTTAAAGTCGTATCGTTGAATGTAAATGGCCTCAGAGATATTAATAAAGTTAAAAATATAGTTTCTACTTTTGAGAATGCTGACATTATTTGTTTACAGGAAACATTTTGGGATGACTCGTTTGTTGATTCGGTGAAACGATTATGGGATGGTCCACTCTTTTTTTCGAATTGTCATTTTGCAAAGAGGAAGGGTGTGGCGATCATTGTTAAAAATGATATTAAAGAATGTGTTGTGAATTCACAGAAAGATAATGACGGCCGAATAGTGAGAGTAGATCTAAATATTGATGAACAACTTGTTTCAATAATTTCCATATATGCCCCAAATGAGTATAAAGAAAGAATTAATTTTTTTGAATATATTAGAACTTTTATTGATATGAATCAACATTTTATTGTAGCAGGCGATTTTAATGATGTTTTAGATCCTAGCTTAGACAGGGGTTATGGTATGGACACGTGCAGAGCGTCTAGTATTGCTTTTAATAGATTCTTGAATTCTTCAAATTTATGTGACATTTACCGTTATAGAAATCCTACTAAAAAGGAATTTACTCGTGTATGTTTAGTTAACGGTAATTATAAAACAAGTCGGTTAGATTATATTCTTGTTAGTAGAAATCTTTTTACATTTTGTCGACATGTATTTATAACTAAAACTAGTTTTAGTGATCATTCCATTGTCTCTTTAATATTAGATTTTTCCAGTTGTGAAAGGGGACCTGGTGTATGGATACATAATAAATCTCTTTTAAATGACGATGATTATGTAAATATTATTAGAAATTGTATTAATAATGAAATCAATAGTGAGTTATTTGAACGTGAGCCATTAGTGTGGTGGGATAATATTAAATATAAGTTTAAAACATTATCTATTATTTATTCGAAGTCAAAGGCTAAGATAGGCAAAAAGAGATTTTGGGAGCTTCAAAATGATTTACAAAGAGAGTATTGTAAAATTGCGGAAAATAGAAATTACAATGTTGATAAAATTAAGGATATTGAGCAAGAACTTTATACTTTTGAAACAACACGTTGCCAAGGGGCAATTGTTCGATCCAAGATGAAATGGGCCCTTGAGTGTGACAAGAATACAAATTACTTTCTGACTTTAGAAAAGCAAAGGCAGGCTTCGAAATTGATAAAACAAGTAAAAACCGCAGATGGTTGTGTTACTGATAGGGGTGATATTTTGTATGAATGTGCATCCTTTTATGAGAAACTTTATACTAAAGAACCTGTCGATGTTGATGCACAAAATAAGCTTTTTTCTTTAGTTCAATCAACTCTGACTGAGGGTGATAGATTGTCATGTGATAATGATTTTACTTATGATGAGATAACTAATGCTTTGAAATGTTTAAATAAAAATCGATCTCCGGGTTTAGATGGGCTAACTCCCGAATTTTACACTTATTTTTGGGATGTTTTAGGCCCTATATATTTTAAAATTGTGAAATCTATTTTTAATCAGAATGAAATGTCTCGCACAGTGAAGCGTGGTATGCTTACCTTATGATTTAAGAATCGTGGCGATAAAAATGATTTAAAAAACTGGAGACCGATTAGTTTACTGAATACTGATTATAAGATTTTAGCACGGGTTTTATCTAATAGATTAAGAAATGTAATTGGCTCGGTTGTTTCTTTAGAGCAAACATGTTGTATACCTGGCAGAGATATAGCTGATAATGTGGCCAGTTTAAGAGATATTATAGACTATTGTGACAGTGAGCAGACTGATGCTTTTTTACTTAAGTTAGATTCTGAGAAGGCTTTTGACCGAACTTCTCATGATTATTTATTTCAACTTTTATCTTATTATGGGTTTGGTGATAATTTTATCAACTGGATAAAGATATTGTATTTTAATGTTTCAAGTTGTATTAAGTGTAATGGGCATTTATCACCCTTTTTTAACGTAACCCGATCTGTGAGACAGGGATGTCCTCTCTCGGCCATGTTATATGTATTATCTGCAGAACCTTTAAATTTATTGATTAAAGATAGTGGTGTAAGAGGAATTCCAATTAAATATTCACAAACTGTTTCTTTAATATATCAGCATGCTGACGACATGAACATTACGATACCTGATATTAAGTCTGTACGCTCGGTTTTTAAGACTATTTTAATATACTGTAAGGCATCCGGTGCCAAGATGAATTTGGAAAAATCTGAGCTTTTACCATTTGGTACAGCCTCTATTAATATAGTAGATTTGGACTTGCCTGTTAAAATCATTAAAGGTTGTACTAAAATTCTCGGTGTTTTTTATTTGGCCTGATCGAAAACTGTGTGAAGAACGTAATTGGAGGGACAAAGTACAAAGTATAAGGCGGCTGTGTGATCTTTGGCTCACACGTGATGTAACGTTAATTAGCAAAGTAATCTTAGTGCAATCTTTAATGATGTCAAAGCTGTGGTATACCTTAGCAGTAGTTCATATTCCCAAATGGGCGGAAAGGGAGATAACCGTCATAATTAATAACTTTTTATGGTACAAAAAACGACCGCTTATAAAACTGCCAACTTTAATTGGTAATTTATTTGAGGGGGGGTTGAAAGTTCCGTACCTTGTTTTAAAGGGCAAAGCATTATGCTTGAAGTGGCTGAAGCGTTTTTGTGATGATTCTTATCAATATGTATGGAAAGATACAGTGTCTTATTTTTTAAAAAAGTATTGTAATTATGGATTTGTAAATTAATTATTTCATATAAGGTATAAACAGACAGAGTTAAACAAATTACCGGTGTTTTATAGTTCGTTGCTTAATGCCTGGCAGGATATTTCAAGTGTTAATTATATACGAATAGATAGTTTAAACGATATTTTAAATCAACCACTGTTTGATAATTGCCATATCTTGCATAATGGTAATAGTCTTATGTTTCTTGATTTTAAGGCAGCTGGTATTGTTAAAATTTATGACATTGTATATTCTGTTAAACCTGGGTTTTTACCCTTGCATTCTATTAAAGATATGGTATTAGATTTTAATCCTGAGTTTAATGTAGATAAGCTAGAACCATTGTATGATTTATTGCTTAGTTGTATCCCAGTAGAATGGTGTGATATTATTAAGACGTCGTGTGGTGATTACAGTTCAGACATTGTACCTGCTATTTCATATGACGACACAGTTTGTACAGTTGATTCGTTTACTGCGAAGTTTTGTTATAATGTTTTATTAGCCAATGTGTATAGACCTCCAACTAGTTATGACTATTGGGAGAAACTTGGATATAATTTAGATTGGCCGAAAGTATGGAAGGGTGTTTTTATTAGATTTAAGAATCCTGATTTAACTAACCTCGATTTTAAGTTAGTTCAAAACGTTTTATGGACAAAGGATAGATTATTTAATATACATAAAGTTGATGATGATATATGTCCTGTATGTAAATCTAAGTCAGAAATTATGATTCATTTATTTTTAGAGTGTGGTGAATTAACTGTTTTTTATTTGTATATTAAAGATTTACTTGTTGATGTTTTTCATAATGGCTTTTCTTTGTTAGATTTTCAGACTTGGGTTTTATTTGGTGTTCAGTCAAAAGATGTTGCTTATGAACTGTTAAATCTACTTTTTAGTTGTTTGAGACAAGCTGTGTATAGACGTCGTATTTTAATGATGAATAGAAATTTGACTGTTAATTTAATAGAACTTTTTAAAAGGATTTTAAAATTAGCTTTCAAACATTTTTTAAATCTAAACCTATGGAATTTCAGGGAAAGTTTTTCTCCTTTATCCCTTCGATTGTATTAGACAATAACCTTGTTAAAATATTGTGATATATTTATTATTTATCTTCTTTCCTAGTTACATCGTTTATTTTCAGTCTGTGATATAATTGTCTGTTGTATTAGACAATAATCTTGTTATATAATTATTATTTATTTACTTATAGTCATATCGTTTATATTCAGTCTGTGATTTAATTGTCTTATGATGTTTTATTTTTTATATTGTATGACACATTTGAATGTTTGTAACTTGATCTAAATAAAATAATAAAAAAAAACCACCAGTTCTCGTCCGATCACCGAAGTTAAGCAACAACGGGCCCGGTGAGTACTTGGATGGGTGACCGCCTGGGAAAACCGGGTGCTGTAGACGCCTTTTTGAAACATTCAGAGACTAATTATCGGGTCAATTCGGAGGGCACAAGTACGGAATTTCGTCACCTTCTCTCGTCTACGGCCACTACCATGTTTGTTGTTATGATACAGTATCAGCTTGTGTTCCAATGAATGGATACTATGAACTGACTCTAACTACAGTAGACCAGCTTTCAAAATTGATAGATGAAGGATTATGTATAGATGAAAAACAATTAGAGGTGAGCTATGTAGGCTTCAGAATTATTGTAGTTTCTTTCATGAATATACCACATTACATCTCAGACGCGGATATTTATGATAAGTTAAAGGCATGGAAAGTAACACCTGTAAGTGAAATAAGGGAACGTTTTTATAAACATGGTGAAAGGAATGTAGCCGATGGAACTCGCTTTGTAAAAGTCAACCCCCCCCCCCCTGAAGTAGCGAGTTTACCGTATGCGACAAGGTTTGATGGCAGATCGTTCTATGTTAAACATGATGATCAATCCCGTGTTTGTTTTAATTGCTTGAAAACAGGACATGAGGTTAAAAATTGCCCAGATTACGTATGTTACAGGTGTAATAAATCGGGTCATACAAAACGTACTTGTGAAGAAGTTGCATGTGGAGATTGTAGCCATTTTATTTGCGTTTGTGAGAAACAAGAGACAGACGATACAGGTGTTAAAACAACAATAGAAACAGCAGTGAGTGAAAACGCGAACCCAGATGAAGACGACAGTGCAAAAACAGACGTTAGAAACCAGTTCAACAGACATGCTTTAGCCGATAAACCTGCATCCAGAATGAGACTAGAACAGTTAACCAGAAATCGGAAAGAACGTTATAATACATTTTATAAAACAGCTAGTCCTAATAAGAGATTACCGTCTGTGTCCAGCCAATAGCTACAATCACAACAGGGTCAGTCGAATGTAATACGCGAACGAAGAATTTAAATTCAATTTTACACCAAGCGAACTATTTACAGTTATGTGTTTAGTGTTTGATAATTGCCATATCTTGCATAATGGTAATAGTCTTATGTTTCTTGATTTTAAGGCAGCTGGTATTGTTAAAATTTATGACATTGTATATTCTGTTAAACCTGGGTTTTTACCCTTGCATTCTATTAAAGATATGATATTAGATTTTAATCCTGAGTTTAATGTAGATAAGCTAGAACCATTGTATGATTTATTGCTTAGTTGTATCCCAGTAGAATGGTGTGATATTATTAAGACGTCGTGTGGTGATTACAGTTCAGACATTTTACCTGCTATTTCATATGAGGACACAGTCTGTACAGTTGATTCGTTTACTGCGAAGTTTTGTTATAATGTTTTATTAGCTAATGTGTATAGACCTCCAACTAGTTATGACTATTGGGAGAAACTTGGTTATAATTTAGATTGGCCGAAAGTATGGAAGGGTGTTTTTATTAGATTTAAGAATCCTGATTTAACTAACCTCGATTTTAAGTTAGTTCACAACGTTTTATGGACAAAGGATAGATTATTTAAAATACATAAAGTTGATGATGATATATGTCCTGTATGTAAATCTAAGTCAGAAAGTATAATTCATTTATTTTTAGAGTGTGGTGAATTAGCTGTTTTTTATTTGTATATTAAATATTTACTTGTTGATGTTTTTCATAATGGCTTTTCTTTGTTAGATTTTCAGACTTGGATTTTATTTGGTGTTCAGTCAAAAGATGTTGCTTATGAACTGTTAAATCTACTTTTTAGTTGTTTGAGACAAGCTGTGTATAGACGTCGTATTTTAATGATGAATAGAAATTTGACTGTTAATTTAATAGAACTTTTTAAAAGGATTTTAAAATTAGCTTTAGAAGAAGTTCAAACATTTTTAAAATCTAAACCTATGGAATTTCAGGGAAAGTTTTTCTCCTTTATCCCTTCGATTGTATTAGACAATAACCTTGTTAAAATATTGTGATATATTTATTATTTATCTACTTTCCTAGTTACATCGTTTATTTTCAGTCTGTGATATAATTGACTGTTGTATTAGACAATAATCTTGTTAAATAATTATTTTTTATTTACTTATAGTCATATCGTTTATATTCAGTCCGTGATTTAATTGTCTTATGATGTTTTATTTTTTATACTGTATGACACATTTGAATGTTTGTAACTTGATCTAAATAAAATAAAAAAAAAAATAAAAAAAAGTAGGATTTGTGACCTAACGGTTGCAGGTTCGAGACCCGAATTGTTCGCCGAGTTTTTGTGTCCTTGAATAAGACACCTCATCCCTGCATTCCAGTCTACCCAGCTGTAAATGGGTACCGGTAGGATGGTGTATGTATTACACAAACAACTGTTGCGCTCCTTGAAACTTCAAGTTGTAGCTGCATATGTTGGAAGCTCTTTCAAAAAAAGAGTTGTAAAGGGAGTTAATCAGGCTTACCTGTATCCTAGAGACCGGGATAGTAATTCTGTCGCGCTATGAGCACGCTTTGTGGATTTGGCGCTATATAAATGGACATATTATTATTATTATTATTGAAGATGTCAAACCAGCTGCATTGAGTCTGATATAGCTGTAAAACGTTTACTAAAGGCCAGCTCCCTACTTTTTGTTAACTTTGACAGCATTAAGAAATTCTTGTTAATTTTAGAATTGATTCTTCAGGTCTGTGTATATGCTGGGGCTGTCAAGAGAGTCAAGTTCCTACACCGCCTAAGGGTAGTTCCTCAAATACATTATATGGCATAGTGTCAAAAACAAAAAATCAACTTCATAGTGAACATTTTCGGAGCCAAAAATGGATCTTGCTGGGCCTTTTAAAACTGAATTTCTATCAGGAGCCGGACCACCTCTAAAACAATTCCAATCTGATTAAAATATAGGTCTTTATTTCGTTTCGTTTTACTTTGATGACCTACACTACATACAGATCCGAATGGTTGTTGCGATAGGTCACATCAGAGGTCATACGAGCGGCAAATGAGCCTATGGCGGCAGACATTTTATTAACCAATCAGCATTAGTGTGTCTACGGACTTGTCCACAGTTCTGTGCAAAACACCGTAATGATGATCGAGGCTAGGCTTGAAATTCAATCGCTAATATTTCGGTTCAGAGAGTAGATCAATTTTCTAACTATTATTATAGTGAGAACTGCCAGCTCTTTATCTATAATGTATCTTTAATATTGTAAAACAAAGAATATTTGAGACAGGTTATTATATATAGATATAAATCAAATAGGGGATAATTAAGGGTTGGATTAAGTTTATCAATTCTGAGAATAATGCATATTAATAAACAAATTTCACTCTACTACAGAGTTCTTGATGTGGAAATTTACATGGAAATATTTATTTATATTTGGGGATATGATATATTTCCTATCTAAATTATCTCCTGCTTATATTTATATATGTACATACATTCAACGATTCAGTCTATATATATAGATAATTTAGATAGGAACGATATCATGATATCATATCCCTAGCTATAAATAAATATTTCCGTGTAAATTTCCACATCAAGAACTCTGTGATGACAGAGAAAATGACATAAATGATATTGTTATAATGCGTTATAGAAGGGTCGAGATAACCTTCTGTGCTTATCAGGACGGGCATACTTCGTACAGTGTACACGCTGTCTTTTGCCAAGACATCCATCCTGCACCTCGAACGTGACCTACAACCTACAAGTTAGCAGGCTAACATCTTACTCACTGAGTCACTGCGACTCTTGTGTAATTTTAAAGGAGACAAATGTATTTGTAGCCATTTTCTTGTAAATAGATAAAATAATTTCTTGAAAGTTTTGAGCAAGGATTAACGTGTTCGCTTTAGTTCATTCAATCCGTCATTGTGTCGACGATTCACAGCTTGTAGGTGACAAGGATTGGGGTCGCCTGTCCAATCTCGTCTGTCTTTTCCTGGTCCACCCGATTGCTCCCATTGCTAAATAATTGAAATAAATTTAAACAATGTTTTAGTCTCGAAGTGACCTAGTTTGTGCCAAATTAAGGTTGAACACCATTTCTCTCTCTTTCTTTCTCTCACTGATCTATTGTGTATTTTATAGTTAACACTCTACAGACTATCGGATTAATTTTAACAATAGTGAGATGAAGAAGCCAATTTAATTTCAACAATTTATTTTAATTATTTCTAAAGTTATGTGGGTACATAATGTCATTTCCCCTGTCTGTCCACAATTTGTTTGTGGGCATTCCACAGGTCACAATATCAGATTTTGATGAAACTTAAAACATATGATTATATCCAAAGGTTTCTGCTGCATACGATATAATGTCGGACCATAACTTCCTGGATTATGACCCCTGATCGTACGAAAAATCACATTTTTAGCTTGTTTAACCTCTAGACGTCACATCTTTTATCCAGTTTTAAAAACCTTCAAAGTGACGCGGCCGACTGGCTGCGATCCAACCATGATAGACGCATATCCCCTCCCTCGTATTGATTAAACGTTAGATTGCTTGGCCGGAGTTCAGTGGCTACCCATCAGTGGATATTAGCAGGTGGAAATGGACACTAAAGACAAACCTTAAACCACTTGTACGACTTTCAAAGGGCTACAACAGTTTAATGTGATGCCTTTTGGGATATGCAACACTCCCCGGACATTTAAACGTCTGATGGAAAATGTTCTGTGTGGTCTCCAATGGGAAGTGTGTCTTGTGTACCTTGATGATATTATTATTTTTTCGATAAACTTTGATGAACATCTCCACGGGATAGAAGTTGTTCTCGATCGACTTCGGGCCACCGGGCCCAAGTTAAAAGCAAGCAAGTGTAACCTATTCCGTGTGGCATTTCAACAGACCCATCCAAGATAGAGTGTGTCCGGAACTGTCCTGTTCCTCAGAATTTAAGTGACGTGGGGCTTTGCAGCTATTACCGGAGGCTTATGGAGCATTTAACCAAAGAGTGTGACGAGTTTTTCAGAAATTTAAAAGAAAAATTGACAGAAAGTCCTATATTAGCGTATCCAGACCGGTCTAAAACGTTCACATTTGATACTGACGCGAGTAGATATGGAGTGGGAGCTGAAAGACGCTATCCAAGTCAGAGCGTAACTTCTGTGTTATCCGACATTTTAAAACTACAAAGCTTAGGACTTACGGTTTGTTTAAAATGGAAATCGATAAACCTACTGAATAAGAACTTTAAAACAGTCATGACCACATTCCGACTTAGTTCACACTCACTCCAAATTAAAATGGGCAGATACAAAAATGTCCCCCCAGATCAAAGAATATTATGCCAACAATGCTCTATGCACAAAACGGAAGATGAAGCACATTTTTTACTAGAATGTCCATTGTATGAACATTTACGTTCCGTTCACATATACCTAGAATTTACAGATAATGATCTACCATATTCTCTAGAAAATCTATTCAATCCACCCAAAACAGTTGCAAAATCAGTTAGTGCATTTCTATTTCATGCAATGAATCTTAGAACATTAATTGTGTAGAGCTACAAGTATCACTACCTTTTTGTATCAAAATTATTATCTAGATTTCCATTTATTATTTATTTCATACCATGCCTCTAGCATTCCTATATCATATTTCGATGTCACCACCCATACTAATTCTTTCTGTTATTTATGTATTCATACATGTAATATTTATACCCATTAATCATACTTGTGTTGAATGTTGTGTCATTATCAGACCAGTTTGAGGTAAATATGTAACCTAGATTAAAATTATCATTTGTCTTGTTTGTAAATATATTATTTGACAATATTGCTATATGTTTCTGTACATGTTCATATTGCAGGCTGTCCTCAATGGATGTTTTGATACAATAAAATCTTATCTTATTTTAATATGGGCCTTCCTTCTGACAGCTCGTCTTTGAAGCCACGCCCCCTTTCATACTAAAATATCAGCCAATTAAACATTAAGAGGACGGCCTTGAACCCGGATTGACCTATATAGTTTATACAAACAGTTAACAACATCCGTCTGCGTCACAAGTAACAATAGACCTCACCACGAAGATGATTGTACTAGTCTCCTCTAATTCCAGCAGCCCCAAGCTTTCGACACAGTGCCTTACTGATGTCACAAGTAACAATAGACCTAACCACGAAGATGATTCTACTAGAAATCGACAACTTTATAAACGGTAAATTTGTACCGACCGAATCACATATAGATAGTTATGAACCGTCCACGGGTGAAGTCTGGGCATCAGTTCCTGATAGTGGTGAGAAGGAGATCGAACTGGCAGTGGCTAGCGCTAAGGCGGCCTTCAAAGGGTATGTTCAACTTCCGTATAGTCCCTTATACATTTCCCTATTCAATTTAATATGCATTCAAAGGGTATACACCTTCAGTATTGAGTCACCTATAGTTATAGATTTCTCTATTCAATTTAATTTAGTTAGATTCCATACTAAAACCAACAATTATTACAATATTATCGGAAAAAGAAACGTTTTGAGCCGGTCGGGTGTAACAGTTCGAGTCGGTCGGATGTAACAGTTCGAGTCGGTCGGATGTAACAGTTCGAGTCGGTCGGGTGTAACAGTTCGAGTCGGTCGGGTGTAACAGTTCGAGTCGGTCGGGTGTAACAGTTCGAGTCGGTCGGGTGTAACAGTTCGAGTCGGTCGGGTGTAACAGTTCGAGTCGGTCGGGTGTAACAGTTCGAGTCGGTCGGATGTAACAGTTCGAGTCGGTCGGGTGTAACAGTTCGAGTCGGTCGGGTGTAACAGTTCGAGCCGGTCGGGTGTAACAGTTCGAGTCGGTCGGATGTAACAGTTCGAGTCGGTCGGATGTAACAGTTCGAGTCGGTTGGGTGTAACAGTTCGAGTCGGTCGGGTGTAACAGTTCGAGTCGGTCGGGTGTAACAGTTCGAGCCGCTCGGATGTAACAGTTCGAGTCGGTCGGGTGTAACAGTTCGAGTCGGTCGGATGTAACAGTTCGAGTCGGTCGGATGTAACAGTTCGAGTCGGTCGGGTGTAACAGTTCGAGCCGGTCGGGTGTAACAGTTCGAGTCGGTCGGATGTAACAGTTCGAGCCGCTCGGATGTAACAGTTCGAGTCGGTCGGGTGTAACAGTTCGAGCCGGTCGGGTGTAACAGTTCGAGTCGGTCGGATGTAACAGTTCGAGCCGCTCGGATGTAACAGTTCTGTAAATACGGGTCTTTCTGGCATAAATAAATTCAGTTTGATACCCGGAGTTTCAGTTTCACACCAATCTTAAAATAATTTAATGGGTATGGTCTAGACTTACATCTGTAGACAGTCCTTCAAGTTCGTTCCTTTCAGATAGCGTACCGACCAATTTTAAATTCGAAGGGGAATAAACGACGATTAACTTAAAAATTCGTCTTTTGGGATTCTATTTTGGTTGGCATTTATCTTTAAATTTAAACATCGAAAACCATATAAAAGATATAAAAGACACAGTAAAAGTCACACCTTTCGACATTCTCGCCGGTTATATGTTAAAAAAAGGCCTTTTTATTATCAAATTAGGCTACAATTAGCCGTCCATGTGAAAAAAAACACCATGTGCTTTTTTTTCTTCCACCTCCTTTTTGGGGGGGGGACATTTCGCTTCTATAACTACTTTTTTAAAAAGTATTACCCCCCCACTCGCCCCGCCCCGCCCCACCACAACACACTGCTCACAAGATATCGCTCTCCAAAACTTTGAGAAGAGCGCCATATTGAGTTACGTTTATTTCGGCAATATTTGAGTACGATGTTGTCTGACAGGTGTATAATTAAATCAATCAGCATTAATTACTTTTACAATTTGTTTGGGGTAAAACGTTATCCCTCCCTGGCTAAAAATAGAATCCACAATTTTAAATTATAGTAAATGTTTCGAAAAATATAAAAACCTGCTGAATAAGGGTTTATTACTATGCCTGATAGAGATTATCAGTGAGTCAAATCATAAGTGACGTGGTAACGATCCAACACATGTTCGTGACATGATAAGAGGATTAGAGTCGCCTGTTCAAGCTCTGGGTCCTCGTCGCACCCCCCCACCACTGATAACGACCCCCACGCGCAAGCGTGTTATTGAATGAATGAATGAATGAAATGGGGTTTAACGTCCTACTATTATGCACCTAACCTGGGCTAATGGAAGACGGGCATACGCCATACAGTGTGATATGAGGGAAATTTTGCCCGGGCAGCGGTGCTACGGCCTACTATTATATCGAATTCCAACTGCCAAGGAATCTTTTACGTGCGCTCCAATGTGTACACGGGACCTCGGATTTTCGTCCCATCCGAACACCTAGACAGCTTTCGTGTTATTGAATTAAAATGAACAATATGTTAGTCCCGAAATAACGTAGCGAG
Organism: Patella pellucida; assembly: GCA_917208275.1. Classification (NCBI taxonomy): domain Eukaryota; kingdom Metazoa; phylum Mollusca; class Gastropoda; family Patellidae; genus Patella; species Patella pellucida. Next base: position 57,117,094 of record OU795044.1, read on the forward strand.
TGCCGCCTAGACTTTAAACATCATTTCTGTTCGAGTTTCGCTAGAAAATGCCTATTATTATATTATATATTATTGAGTCACCATGCAGATGTATCATGTCTATATAGTGTTGTTTCACCTTGTAGGTATAATAGGCCTATATATTGTTTGTTTCACCTTGTAGGTATAATAGGCCTATATATTGTTTGTTTCACCTTGTAGGTATAATAGGCCTATATATTGTTTGTTTCACCGTGTAGGTATAATAGGCCTATATATTGTTTGTTGCACCTTGTAGGTGTAATAGGCCTATATATTGTTGTGCCACCTTACAGGTGTAACAGGCCTAGATATTGCATTAGTGAATCACCTTGCAGGTGTGTATTTAACACTAGTGACACAAACCTTGTAGGTGTGTATTTAACAACACACATGAAATAGGTATCATAGGCCTAGATATTGTTGTAGGTGTAATAGGCCTATATATTGTTGTGCCACCTTACAGATGTAACAGGCCTAGATATTGCATTAGTGTATCACCTTGCAGGTGTGTATTTAACACAAGTGACACAAACAACAGACATGAAATAGGTGACTAATCGGGGACATGATTTCAAAGATTATACCTAACAGTACACATAAAAGAAACCCTGTAACTTAAGACTTTTAAAATAACAATTGTTCCAATTATGTAAGCTTAAGTTTTTCCCCGTGAATTCGACACTTGTGACACTTGTGAGAGCTACAAATAATATGAAAATCCTCTCCTTTTTCTTGAGTTGTTAAATTCATCTTTTGTTTTATTGAATTACTTCTCCTCCCGCTTTGTCTTCTAGATTTATGTTTTATCTGCGATGTCGCCCCCGGTGTAAGCGGACGTTCACGAATGACCCCCTACCCCTTTATTTTATTTAACAAGTAGCCCACTACACGCGGATTATACCGTGAACCAGTGATGTCTGTACGAGATTCAGATAACGGAGACATTTATTGGGGCTGTTAATGCTCTTAACTAATGTATCTTTAAAGCCCCAATACCACTCTTGTTGTAACTGAATAATATGTTCCAATCTTTATTCTGGTCAACAATTTGTACTATTTTACAATATTTAAATTAAAAAATTATAAAAATTTATTATCTTAACACACCTAATTTTAAAAATTGGAAAAAATTCAACTACATGCCGTAACATGGTTTGAAAAGCCTTACGTAAGCACTTTCAAATGCAACTTGGATTTAAACATATTTTTGGACCCTCTGGACAAGTAAGATAGGCTGTATTGGATAATTTACACAACAGGTAGGAAACCTAAACATCTTGTAGTTAGAATAAGGCTAATTTTTTTTCTGGAGCTGTCAAGCCAGCAAGAGTGTTATTATCCCTTTAAGTATGATCTCGTATTGTTTATTTTATAGACAGGAAGTAACTTTCAATGTGACGTGTCGGATGTACATGCCAGTCGCATAATTAAACTAGACGATGCTTCGTATAATAAGGAAAAATGTGCTGGGTGGGTAGGCAACCCTGTACTCATAAATACGGAAAAACAAAAGAATTGGAAATGGTTCATAAAACTGGAATCCAATCATATGTCTAATGATAATATCGTGCCCCTTAACTTCGTCATCGTTTTATTCTTTCTGTCATTCATATAATATCCATGATGGCTGTACGCGCATCAAACAACGATAATTGTTCATTGGTTAAAGACGGCTCAACGCGGAAAAATTTACAGTAGCTATTGGATAACAGCACGTATAAGCAACCATTTTGCATATTGCATAAATATTCTATTTATAGTATTATTAAATTAGCTGGAATTATTTTTAAGTCGATCGCCTCAAGGACCAACGTAGTGCCGTATTTTGGATATTATATGAATGACAGAAAAAATAAAACGATGACGAAGTTGTAAAAGAAGCTTACTGTACGAGTACGACGGTGTTTTTCACAAAAAAAAAAAACACACACAATGGGCTATGGGTTTCAGTCTACGAATAAGGCCACCGTCGCTTGGGACTGTCATTATAAATTAGGTTCTATTATTTGAACGACTGCCTGCTATTATATACATCACAAATTCCAGCGACATGTATAGGCCTACATATGAAATTTGGAATTTAAAATTCAACCCATGACCAAGGCTGTTAATAATTGTTTGACAGTAATTCAGAATTGGCCTAGATGGTTTCGACAAATTATACAAATTATATAAATTGAGTACGGTATCTGAAACTGTTTGACTAAGCTCAAAATAATGCTCCAAATTATAGTATTAAATGAATTTTTGAAACATGAAATTATGCTCATTGGAACATTTTTAGTATGATGTGCAGGAAACCTTACTGTAATGCATACCATTAAAAGAAATTATGTTGCAATTTGTTTTGGGTTAGGCCTTTTTTTAGCTAGATTGACTGGACTAATAAGGATTTTAAATTTATGCTAGGAATAGATAGGCAATTTGACTACTCAATTCTGTTCTTAAAAATAGATGTGCAGTGAAGTAATGTGTAATATAATTGTGCCTAACTGTTGGCCTGTGTAGATTTTTAAACTATTTTCTGGATTAATATTTTCTGGAAGGTGTTATGAATTATCTTGATTATGTGGTGGAAGAATCAAGAAGTAAATATACAGGACTTAGGGAAACGTCAATGTCCTTCAATCTTCAAATAAGGGGGTTGTAATACGTTCTAATCTTTGTCTTACACTCGAGGTTTTGTCTCCGCCAGTCTGTCTGCCCGTCCGTGCAGGTGTTTATTAGGTGAATACCTTGATGGAATTAGAAGATGAGCATTTTCTGCTTCGGGTAGGCAGAGATAAGCAATTTGATTAGTTGATGTTTTGGGACACGATAACTTTAGTTCTAATTAAGTGAGAATGGTGAAACGTGGAATATAGTTTCATTACATCAAGACCTTGACCAAGTTCGATAATGAGCATTTCTGCCCAGGGTAAGCAGAACGATAAGCAGTGTATTTGATTGGTCGAGACTTTGGAACATAACACATCTGTTTTGATGGAGGTAGAATGTTTTAACTTGATGTAGATGTTTATTTTGTGACTGAGTTCAATGATTAACATTTCCCACTAAAGTTAGCAGAGACAAGCAGTGTCATTGATTGATGGTTTTGGCCAAGGAAACTTTGAATCTATTAACTGATGGAGTGTGATGAAACGTATGTGACATGGAGATAGGGGCGCTTTCTCAACCTCGTGGGTTTCCTCTGGGCACTCCGGTTTCCTCCCACAGCTAAAGACCCCTACGCGCAATCGAATTATTGAAAAAAAACCTTGAAAACCATACGTTAATCCCAAAATGAACTAGTTTGTGTCGAGTGGACGTTAAACCCCATTTCTCTCTCTATCTACTACTGTTTTGCTCACACAACAACGTTTAGTCTCCGTAAGAATTTTAAGTGAGCAGAAAAACGCCCACATATCTGTTATCAGTCGGCACTTCACAGCCAGTTATATAGAGGTATGTCTCGTGTTTTTTCTTTGGCGTTTGTCACAGCAGAATTAGGAATCCTGTATAAATCAGCTGTCGTAGCAACGATCTCCGAGTTAAAATTATGTTTGGAACGTGTTTAATTAGTTCTATCAAATATGTGATAATGACTGCCACCAATATTGTCCCTTAACCTATCAATGCTCGTGATGATATTCGTTTACTTCAGTGAGTTCAAAGATTCTCGCAATATTCTGTGATGTGCGTCAACAGAGATGTCAAATACGAGCATTATTTTCATCTCGGGGAATGAAATCATTTGTTGTGACTCTAAAGAGAATTCTTAAATTCATCTAATGATAGTGCTCTTAGGTCAGTCTGTTATCTAATTGTATCAGTAAATAAAAAAAATGCCTTTTTCTGCTTTAGTTTAAAATGCTTTGAAAATGGGTTTGCGGTTGTCAATTTTGAGAATTTTTCAGGGTGGGATTACCACATTCACCCCCCTTCGACGCTCGCGCCCTGAGAGGTACCCTTGTCGCGTACTTGTGTGGGCTTTGGTCAATGACCTGACAGGACTGGGGCGGTACTAAAAACTGATATATCGTTTTGACAGCTGGAATTCGACAAAGGGTACAAGGAAACGCAGATGCAGTGGTGAAGCTAGGATAAATTTTAGGGGGGGACATCACCTAAATTTGCGCCCCCCCCCCCCTATGCCGTATAAAACAGTATAAAATTAAAGTATTACGAACCCATCACCTGAGGATTTCACTAATCTCTATCTCAAATCTAATGTAATCAATTGGCAAATACATGTACATTATGTATATCAATATAAGAAAACGATTTTATATTGTAGAAGACAGATAAGCTTGATAATATATATAAGTGGCTTTTGTTCCTCACAATATTCTCCGACGTAGTTCCATTTGTTTCAACGAAAAACTCCTTCAGTCGTAGAATCCTACAGAAAGCGTTTATATCCCACTCTAATTCCTGTATATTGGCCATCGTCTTCGTCATGACCAGACGCAGAATTAATACTATCATGATCTGTACTACTTAGGGCTGGGTTAACCAAGCGGCACAGGCCCCAGGGCCCTCCACATTAGGGGGCCCCCCACAAAAAATATCAGTTGCGTTCAACCCCTCCTCTAGAAATGCCATCATTTCATAGCACTCGCATGGATTGGTCCACTGAAAAAACACCAGAATTGAATAATTTTGTGGCAGAATTTTTTTTTTTTCCTGGGGGAGGTACTTTATATGGCTCCACACAAGTGCCTGAAATGCCAGGAAATCATGTTTCCGGCCTCCAATTTCTGAAAATTTCTAGAAAAATAAGCCCCCCCCCCTCCAAATGACAACCTATCAATTATAAAAAAATCCACTTGATTATTATCACACAGTGATGCTCCTAAGGCACTGATGAGTCGGTCGGTTTTAATGGCACCTACACCCGATCCAAACTTTCTTATATCTCTTATGTGGAGGCTATCGGGCGCCACCACAGGCGCGGACCGAAAGTGTGGACACCAGGAGCAAAAGCCTCTCCCAAATAATCTGCCGCCATATAAAATACAAAATTGCCACTCAGATATCACCCCAATGGCAGAAAAACGTGTTTCCTGCATCGTTATTTTTTAAAAATTTCTGGGCGAAGGGCCTCTCCTATCACCTCTTTCCGTGTCGGCTCCTGACCTTGGTGGTCTTTGGGGGCGCCACAACCAAATGACATGATTAGAGATTTTCGTTCTGGTCGCCCTATCCACGTGGATTTATGGTGTTTCGGACTTATTCTGTTTAGAGGATACGGAGTTTCTCATTTTGGTGTGCTTAACATCAAAATGAGAAATAGCGCTGCCGAAATTGACACAAGGGAGCGACGTTGATTGCAGTTCCAAGTAGGTGGAAAACGCGTTTGTGACAGTCTAATTTTCATAATTTTCGGGGGGAGGAGCTTCCAGACCCGTATCGCCATCCCCACCCCCACCACACGTACTCAGTAACTCGGGCATTATATTGGCGTCCCTAACACTCTGCTGCACCCCCACTTTTACAATCCTACATACGGCCCTGTCCCAGACCCTACCTTGTGGGGCTTCGCGCCTTCGGCGCTCGCAGTCGGTGATCAGGGGCCCCCCACATTTTTCAGGCCCAGGGCACCCACCATGGTTAATCCGGCGTTGGTACTACTAGGAGTTGCCGTTGCTGGCGAGCAGGAGTGATTTGACAAGGACGATCCTCCTCCTGACCCTGACGACGACACGGGTGCGAGTCCTGCCTTTCCTCTTCCTATCGGTGGGGAGTGGTGTATAATTTGTTCGTTGCCTGACTGCAAACTTGCGTTCCCATCATCGTTATGTGCGGGAGGAGTAGGACTTCTAGGACTAGGAGAGCGTTGAGGAGTAGGACTAGGACTAGAACAGCGCTGGCGCCCCACTGGTGGTAGGCCTACGGGTTGACCATCATCAATACTTACTATTTCTGTATCATGCCTATTATCAACACTTTCACTACTACGACTAGAATTATCATACTCATCATCGTGCTCTTCCTTGAATTTGGATAATTTAGACCCCCATTGTTTCATGAATTGGCGTGATTTCGCCTCTGATGTCTCCCTCTCACGTTTACGCTCTCTATTCTGCGATCCACTTGGTTTTGCGGTCCAGACATCGTAAATTCAGCGAAAAATGTGCAAAATGAAAACTTTCAAACTTAAACCGAATCCAATTAGTGGACCGGAGACCAAGCTTTTACAACAGAAAACAAGTATATCAAACAATCATTTTGGCGCCCCCCGTATTTGCTGATAACATGTTGGCACCCCGGGGACAGCTGCCCCCCCCCCCCCTGCGCCCCCTAGCTTCGCTACTGCGCAGATGACTGGACACACAACTGCATGACGTAAGCCGACATTCATTTCATGATTCGTGTTGAACAGCTGGCAATTAAACATGATTTAACAGCTTTATTATTTCGTATCGGAACAGTACACCCATCCGTGCATCTATCAATCATTTCCAAACATTGATAAATGTTTCTTCAATACTGAAACAGCTAAGAAAATACTAGACACGATATATTACAATAGTTAACTGTTTTAATTCTGTCATATACCATGAAGAACTATTAACATGGTCTGTTAATCTGGCTGGATATTTTACTGACTGATAAACACAGCAATAAACAAAATAAACAACAGACAAGCAATACACATAGTTTGTTTATTTGCGATGTTGTTTATATTTTAATATCTTATCAATTTAAAGAAGAAAAGACTAGTGTATTGAAAGGAGTACAGGTGAATATATAATAGGTGTTGGTTGAACAGGGGCTGGTGAATATGTTAAAGTTGTCAGTATCTAGTTGCTTTATACCCCCATCAGGCCGGTACGGTGCCCTTAAAGCGCTGCTACGGCGACGGAAAACGGTCTCAGGGCGCGTCAAGATCGCCATAATCGTGCTAAAAGCGTGGTCGAAACGCCAGATATCGCGTTGTGGTCTCCATGATTTTAAATGATCGCCGAGTCATGTTCAAAGCAAACGCCAAGGTTCTGCCATATGACCTGGAAAGCTGAGAGAACGTGGTTGGTCGCGAGGTTCTCGAGACAAGCATAGAAATATATCCATGAACGTAGTACATGCGCAGTACACACGTGGCAAAGACGCTGCGAAAATTGTAACATTTGCAACTGTGCCTTCATTGCGTCTTCACCACAACCCTCGCTTGTCGGCCGCGAACCAACCAAGCGTTCCGAGACCTTATGGCGTTGTCATGGCGATGTTACGATGATTTCACCACGGTTGCACGATTGCATCACGACCTCCTAGGGCTACCACTGCGCCTATTGCTACGTTATTAGGTTCCCACTACGTTTATGGAGTTCTTAAGACGACCATGGCGCGGTTACCAAGCTTGCATTACTCGCCTATGGCGACCATACGTTTCATGTACTACTTGCTTTGAAAACGTGCGATTCAAAGGTCATCTTGAAATTTAAGAAAAATCTAACCAGCCTATATAGTCGCGGTGTTTACGTGATGGCAACGCACGAGCAGTCCAAATACACGTAGAAGACGTGTGGTAAGAACTCTTATAAGCGTGGTTAGGGTGCCGCGGATTCAGCGGTAACTGCCGTTGTGCAGCTAAAAACATCTCAATAGAAACACCATAAGCGGGGAGCGATCGTGACGAGCTCGCCTAAAGAACACAGTATAATCGCACAGGTCGCAGGAAGAACGCGACTTGTTTTAAGTTTGAAATATTGGGACATTTTTCCGCGTTGTGTTCACACTTGTCGGCGACCTCGTGCATTTTCTGGTCGTCGAACGGTTCAGCAGCGCAGTAAGGACACCACTCCGGTCTGGCGGGGGCATTAAAGGGTTACAGTTTAGAATTGTTTGTTTAGCCCATACTTCCGTCTACACAAAATGATTCGCCACAATAGAGCTCTGAAAATACAAAATAATATAAATAATATGGTGTTTATTTTTTAAAATTAAATGAACTGTCATAATCCTTCTCGAAATTTCAATAGATTTAGAAAAAAAAACAAATACGTCATCCTCTACTGTCAAATTTCTTTGTGTTAACCTTTCTTCATGTTTCTATATTTTGGTGATGGTTTTGGGCATTTTGACATCCACCATGTCCCAACTATAAAATGTTCCTAATTTCATTAAATATTACAGACAGAGCGTAATAGCAATGTCATTTTCTGGCCTTAAAGCGTTCTTTATAGAGTTCCGTAATCCTAACAAGTTGAATTCTTCATTTTGAAAATTGAAATGACCCGTTTCGCGGTCTTTCACACGTTGCTGTTGTCTACTACCAGGTGCAATTGTTAGCCTTAGGTAGTCGATTTCCCGTAGTAAATCTTTTTTCAGGTGGACTGTTTAGAAGTGGAAGACTGTTAGCTGTTTGTGGTTTATCATGATCTTTGCACTGATCAATGATTTTAATTATCGTGTGTTCTTTTTATCCTTTAATTGTGTCATTTACGTCAAGACTAACTTTTAGAGAATTCCAAAATTAGCCATAAGTCCTTCTTCAATTTCGTTGCTGCCACTGTACTAGTGTCCGACTTGCTGCTCTTCTTCACTTAGGGATAAAAGAGACTGGTATGGTGTGAAAGACTTTTTCAAAACAAAATTGCCGGACATATTTCATTGCAAATGTATATTCCATTGTGTATGTAACTAAATTTCAACTTAAATTATTAAAAACAGTAGTATACTCAACATATTGTAAACTTCGGATGTTACGTCTTTCTATTGTTTTTATTTGTGTATATATATAACGCTATCATATTAAAAATATGTAGTTTGTTTTCTTTTCAAACAAGAAAACAAACTACATATTTCAAGTTAATCAAAATGGTCTGACATATTTACATTGATCTATCCATTACATTATATTATTATAATCAAAATGGTCTGAAGTGGTTCAAGAGAACTGAAAACGTATTTGCAAGCTATTTCATAAAAGCATGGCGTCGATACTTGGACGACTGTTCCGTAATATGGACCCGTTCAAAAGATGACTTGGATATTTTCTTTAAAATATTAAACGGTATGGGTATCAATATACAATTTACAATGGAAATGTCGAACACTAGATTAGCATTTCGAGACACATTGGTTATCAAAAAAGGAGAAAAAATTGAAACTGATATTTTTACAAACCCACTGACACCAAGCAGTATTTGATTATACGTCATGCCATCCAAGTCACACTAAACGGAGTTTACCATACAATCTAGCCAGAGGGATCCGTACAATTGTATCGGACAGCGACCAACAGAAAGTTCGATTCGAAGAGCTACGAATATTCCTTCGAAATAGACAATATCCACTCAATCTAATTAACGATGGAATATCCAAAGCTTTACAACTGGATAGACGCGATCTACTGACTGTGAATGAGAAAAACACGTCACAGCGAAAACCTATTGCATTCGTTTCGACCTTCAACCCTAAAAACCCGGACATTATGAACACAATTAGACATAATACCGGTGTTAGAAAACGATGAACGAATGGAAGAAGTTTTTTTTAAAATCAGTAGAAATCATCAACAGCAAGCGTCAAAGCCGTAGTTTGAAAAACATTCTTACGGAGGCTAAATTCACGTCTGATTCGTCAAACCCAACAAAATATGAGTCGAAGAAATGCCATTGAAGGACCGTCAACCACCTTTTAATGTCACGGGACATTTTACGTTAATGCAAATTTAACATGTGCATCGCGTAATGTGATCTATTTCATAACTTGCCCGGGCTGTATGGAGCTTTATATTGGTCAAACAGAACATTTGAGATCATGAGTTGCTGTACACAAATCACAGATAGAAAATCAAGAATATCGCATGATATCTCTGAGTGAGCATCTGGACATATGTGCACTCAACTTTCAAACCAAATTTCAAATATTCCCGTTCTACCAGCTCTCAAATGATTGCGCAAACAGAGAACAGTTAAAGAGGAATATTTTATAAACAAATTTAGACCTCTGCGAAACAAATAAAATAGCCTAATTGATCTCTTTTTTTGACAAGTAGCTAACTGAATAGTGTATGTATATATTATATTTGTTTATATAATCACCACTATTCATTCATTCATTCATGCAATGTAATGTACCTCTATTGTGACGTCACAAGGGCAACATTGCAACGTTATAAGTTAAATTATCAATGGCTTTCTGATGATATTATATTGAAACATGTAGAAGCAAATCGGTGTTATTTTTTTATTTTATACTATACTATATACCGTAAAAGGATTTCATACATTCTAAAAACTTAAGTAGAAAATACCATTAAAGAAATTTTATTTAAATGCCTACATGCTTCGCCGTTAGGTTTTCAAGGCAATAATGGATAATGGCGTTACGTCATTATGTAGCGTCATCATGGAGAGATAGTTACAATCATTTTACATGTAAATTAAAATGAAACAATATCACTGGTTGAGTTTGGGTTTAAATTTGTTTATAAAATACTCTTATTTAACTCTTAATTTTGTGATATTATTATCAGACAGTTTATAAAATGGGAAAATATGAAAATGTGGCGATTTATTTTCAGCACACTCCGCGATATGCCCAGTTAATGGGATTTTGCGGTATATTTCCTCTTTTATATGCTGTTTATGTACTGTCACACGCTTCCGTAATTCATTTGTGGATCCAACGTACAATTCATTACATCCAAGGCATGTAATTACATATATTACATATGTGACAGAGCATGCCATATTATCATTTATTTTAAATGAAAAACTCTTAAAGTTAAAAGAATTGCCTTCAATCAAGTATTCGCACGTTCCACAGTTTCCTCGTCCACATGTTGTTACCGTGTACTCTGTTTCAACACTATCATATTTTCTTTTGTTAGCATTTTTTTAAAGCTAGGTGGTTGACGCTTTGAAGGAATGAACTTTGTTTCATTAAGGATTTTGCTCATTCGTTCACTACGCCTCAGTAGAGCAAAGTTATCCCGGAGTACATTAGGTCATATTTGGGTTTCGAGGATTGTACGTGGAGATGTATGGTATACACTTTTCTTTTGTTATTTTTGGTCTCACTGTTCTAAGTTCTAAACTATCAAATGCATTCGGCCGCTTTATACCGTCATTGATTAAAGTTAATGGGTATTTACGGTCATGCAGAAAGGTTCGTAATTCTGATAATCTAAGTTCTAAAGTTAAAGGATTTGAGACGACTGTGCAGATTCTCCTTGCAAGATTGTAAGGCAATGCTTTTTTGGTATGGCTCGGATGACACGAGTCAAAATATAAATATTGTTTGGTCTCCGTACTTTTGTAAAAAATATCTGTTTCTGTTTTATTATCATCAGCTTTTAGCACCATAATATCCAAAAATGATATTTTTTGTCGCTTGTTTCAACGGTAAATTGTATTTTTGGGTGTATGCTAATTAGAATTTCACTAAAGATGGATAATTGATCTAGATTTTTTAGCCAAATAAAAAAACAATCATCTAGGAATCTTTTCCATTGTTCCTCAAAGTATATTCTTGTTTCAAGGTCAAATGCTATCTCAACTTTTTCCGCAATTTCAAATTCTAGATAGCTTAAAACTAATGTTGCGTAACAGGGGGCGCATTTAGTTTTCATGGCAGTGCCAACTAGCTGTTTATAAAATTTTGCATCGAAATAGAAACAGTTATTTTCAAGTACGAACTTCAAACTACATAAGATAAAATCTTTTGCGAAACGTTCATGGAGATCTTGTGGGAATTTATCTACCCAGAATTCAATAGCTGTTAATCCTAAATCAAAAGTAATTTTTTGAGTAGAGGTTTGTGACATCGTAAGTAACTAGTGTGGCATTTTCTGCGACCGATGGCGGAAGCTGGTTTAGAAAATCAACACTATCTCTAACATTACTTCTTACCCTAAGTACATATGGTCGTAACAGTATATTTAAAAGGTGACTTAGACGATGGGTTTCACAGGAAGGCCCGGCAATAATTGGGCGTAATTTCAGGTCCTTTGGTCTTTCCATCGTAATGTATTCACTTTTCTGTTTTTCGCATGATTCACTTATCTCTTTGCTTTCAAACCACCGGGATTCAGATTTTTCTTCGGCTGATTTACAAGCTTCATTCCACGTGTTTATTAGTCGCTCCGCAACTTTACCTTTGGATTTTGAATTGATCAGCTCACTAACTTTTTGTGATATTATGAAGTTTTTCGCGGTGTTCTTCTGACCGCATGTACATAAGTTGTATGTTATATCGTATTTTGGACAAAGCTTGTTCCTCCCGCATTGCCCTTTGGTCTTCAAGCTCACCCTTTATAGGGTTTAATTTGTATTTCGGAAGAATCACTAGTTTGTCAGAAGTAATTCATCTTTCTAAGATTGGTGCCGAATTTTTTTTTCTCAATTGGCTCCAGAAGAGGCTTCTTCCAATAAACAATTCTTCTTCCACTCTTTGTTAATTGATTATTTAACCCAACCACATTCTTTTTCAACTGATATTCTTGATGTATCTTCAAGAGCAGCAGATAGAATTGTTGCTGGGTTTTTATCAACAAGCCTTTTGATTTGTTCTCCAATTTGATCCAGTGACTTTACGATAATGTGTGGATCGTTTTGAGACGTGGAAGGAAAATTAGTTATAGAATCGATCGCGCGTTCGAATTTGTTTATCGCTCGTAAGGCACAGACCGACCATAAAATGGTAAAATGATACCCGGGGTCAAACAGCAAAGTTACCACAGCATAACAACAAATTAAGTAACGGGTAAATCCTCCTCTGTTTGCCAAACAAGCATTGATCCGACGTGGCATACCCCTAATCAGACGTCTAAGTTCATTTTGGTCCCGATTGTCCCATTCCTGTTGCAACACAGCAGCAAGATCTTGGACATTGGCAGGACGTTGTTGACGTTGACGTAACCTCTGTCCAAGCATGTCCCAGACATGCTCGTTTGGGGAGAGGTCGGGACCCAGTGCTGGCCAAGGTAAAGTGGTAATGTTCTGTTGTTGGAGGTAACCTGTAACGATTTTCGCCCTGTGACATTTTGCATTGTCATCCTGGAAGATGAAACGGCGGCCATGACGTCGTGCGGACGGCACAACATGGACTGACAAGATGATGTCCCGGCTGACTGGCCTGTAACACGCCCTGCAACAACATGTAAAGCCGTTCTTCCAGCAAATCGATCATGTCTGATGACTATAACGTCTTGGAAGCGCTCGTTTCGACGACGCCACACCCTCCAAAGAAATCAACAGTGAACCTTGACTCATCTGAAAACATCACATCGCTCCAGCGTCGATTATCCCAGTGTTGACGATCCCTACACCAACGACGTCTTGTCTGAATGTGATGATCTCTCAAACAAGGGATCACGCGAGGACGTCGGGCGCGAAGGTGACCCCTATGCAGTCGATTCCGAACCGTCTGGCCACTCACTCTCACACCAGGCCCTGTTTGAAGACGAGCGCTGATCTGATTTGCTGTGATGACACGATTTCTCAAGGCCAAGGTACGGATAAAGCGATCCTGGTCTTGAGCTGTCGGCCTTGGTCGACGTGAGCGTGGTCTTTCCTGTACAGATTGTGTATCACGGTATCTGGACCATAGCCTGCGTTTGACAGACTGAGAAACATTCCTCGTCTGCGCCACAACCGCCTGTGTTGTGCCGATCTGTAGCATGCCAAGGGCACGTAACCTTTCATTTTTGGTAAGCCGACGCATATCAAAATTTGTTTTCTGGCCACTAAAACAAATAAAACTGATGTTTCCACCTGGAATCCAATGCCACAATGACTGTAACATTCAAAGTCAGAGTCGTGCAAATCTTGGGTTGGACCCCCCATGATGATCCCAAGCATCACCTGCATTCCATGCGGTAGCTATTGGTACGTTTGGTCTCACATATTTCTTCTGTTAGCTTCTATAAGGAATTTTTCGTAGTCATTTGCATATTTTAGTATTATGCCCCCAAAATCAATTATCCCCTACTTGTTTTGAATAGTATATATATATTCAAAGTAGCCATGAAAGATAGAGGTAAACCTACACCATGGTAGACGACAAACCTACACCATGGTTAACATCATGACAGATAGAGTAAACCTATAATACACCCTCCAGTGTTCACATTACAATTAATGGGAACAAGAAAAGGTGACATAAAAATGTTGATGTCAAATAATTTGTGTCTTTCTTATTTAAATAAAAGAGGTTAAAGTTGTTTATTTTTTAATCATATTACGGTGGGTGATTATAAATAGAAATATTTACCTGTACAGTGTCCATATAGACATTGATCTAAGATGCGGCCACATTCCGAGTCTAACGTACATGGTTCTATAAATATAAGTAATACACATCAATATATATGACAATATGAATGAAACAAAACCAAGTACGAACAATCCAAACCATTAGACAAAATTCGACGACTGGTATAGGCAAAATAGTGTAATCAGTCAAAATAGTGTAATCAGCATATGGACTGTTAACATCAACATATTAAACGAATTAGATTTACAGATGTCTAGAAATATTGTCTATAATATATATAAATAGCCAGGGTTGGTATAATTAACACACTGTCTATAATATATATAATAGCCAGGGGTTTATATATAAATGACCCATTGTCTATAATATATATAAATAGTCAGGGTTTATATAAATAACCCATTGTCTATAATTTATACAAATAGCCAGAAATATTATTGAAAATATATATAAATAGCCAGGGTTGGTATAATTAACCCACTGTCTACAATATATATAAATAGCCAGGGTTGGTATAATTGACCCACTGTATATAAAATAAATCATATTTACTGAGACAAGCACCACCTTTAAAAGTACCGTACAGGCAAGTTTCACCATCCTCCTTTTTATCACAGCCATATATAGCTATAATAAAGATAATTAAAAATAAACAACTGTGCTTTCATAAGATAAAAGGCTACCATTATCTGGTAGACAAATCATCCAACATAGAATAATGTCATCAAGTGTACCCTCTGTGAACAGTTGAAACATACACTGCTAAACACGAGGTATCGGTCACTGGCATACAAATGAACCAAGTATTGATGTGTTATAAAAACAACATAATATATATATATTATACTTTACACGCGTCATTTACACATTTATATCCACTTTGACAGAAGCTATCATCACCCCCACATCGTTCACCTGAAACAATACAATATGCTTTATTTACAGCAACTTACAGGTTCTCCCAACAGGTCGGTACAAATCCATTTCTTCAATACAGCTAACTTTCTTTGTAGGATTAGGATCTAACCCTTATTGATAACAGTCCAGTTTTCACAGAGAATAGATAATTAGTGTATATCGAATACCCCAGAAAACATTAGTAGGGAAGACAGGGGACATATTGACCATGTGTTTACGTAACTTGAAGTGACTGTGATGTATCTACCAAGTGCGTGAATGTGTGTGTGTTTAGGGGGAGGGGGGTACTACACCCCTGGAAAGAAAAAGTCGGTCGCGAAATAAGTGCAGTCGGTCGCAAGAAAAGGGTAGTCGGTATCCAAAAATAGTTCTCAGTGCACATGTCACGCTACTCACTCAAAACGTTAGTGTAAAATATTCTTGTCAACTAATCATGTTTGATAAAATGTTGTGTTTCACTCTTATTCTGTTTTGAGTATGTTGGTCTAAGAACCAAATTACCCACAAGGAGACAAATAGTCGGTCTCAAAATAAGTGCAATCACTGTAGTCGGTCTCTGTGATTTAATGAATTAATGAGATAAACAAATAATGCCAGAATAGTCCCCAAATACTAATCGGTCGTAAAATCAATCAATGCAGTTGGTCGCAAAAATAACAGTCGGTATCAAAATAAGTGTTCACTGCACATGTCATGCTACTCACGCAAACCTTTAGTATAAAATAACTTTGTCAACTTATCTGTTCGAAAAAAATGTTTTTCACACCAAAAAATTATAGTCGGTCTCAAACAAAGTTCTCACGCAGTCAGTCTCAGATTAAATAAATTAGCGGGGTGTTTTCTGACCATCTGAATTCTGCAAAATCTCTCCAGGGCATTTCAGAGACCAAGTTAGCGCTCCGTTGATATAAAGTGACCTCAGGCCTAGTCCTCAAAAATTAAAAGCTCAGTTTCATATTGTTAGTTCTAACGAGAATTTAGTTCCATTTGCAATGACATTGACTAAACTCTTCAGGCCCAGTGTACAAAAAAAATAAAATCTCGGTTACACATCTGAATTTATTTTGCGCCTGCGGCGCTCCATTCTATTATAACATCATTCTTTCTCTCCTCTCCTCTATTGTCTTATACTGTCTCAGCACCATCATATTCACGGTTATAGTGAACTGTACGGTTATTTTACTAGAACCACTGGTGCGTGGGTCGTCGGTTGTCAGACTATACAAATGTTATGTCAACTCTTGCAAAACTTGCGGAATTGACAGTGACAGATCTCGAGATTCTGGTCCTCTCGTCCACATGATTTTCTCCCAGCTATGACCTCATATGCCAGGATATTGACTCATTTTTTTCAAAATTACTCAGGTTGCTCAGTGTTATAGGCACAATCATATATGGCATTAACTTTATTAGTAAGTGCAGGGGGGGTGCACCACATATGATTTACACAAAAGACAAACATAAGGACAAGACATCATACTCAAAAAACAACAAAAAAACAATTCAAAAAGAATGAATGAATCCGGGGGCTAGTCGTAAGCTAAGCGTCCACTGCGCTGTACAGTCCCGGGCCTGTGGTGACACAGTCTTCACTCATATTTGAAAACAGCTGGGAATGCAACCCATAGAAATAATTATAAAGTGTCAGCATGAGTCATGATCTATTATATGTTGTAAGAATTACGAATGCAAGCATATTGTCGTATAAATTTCACTACACAAGTAACCACATAGTTAAATGTATCAGAAGTAGGCCTAGTTCAAAACTAAATCAATAAAAGGATTGAAGTATATTAAATGCATTTAGGACACACATTAAAACCGTAATAAAACAAAACTGAACACAAAGAAGCAAAGGAATATACACAATGTTTTAACTATTATTATAGTGAGAACTGCCAGCTCTTTATCTATAATGTATCTTTAATATTGTAAAACAAAGAATTTTCAGACAGGTTATTTTATACAGATATAAATAGGGGGTAATTAAGGGTTGGATTAAGTTTATCAATTCTGAGAATAGTGCATATTAATAAACAAATTTCACTCTACTACAGAGTTCTTGATGTGGAAATTTACATGGACATATTTATTTATACTTGAGGATATGATATATTTCCTATCTAAATTATCTCCTGCTTATATTTATATATGTACATACATTCAACAATTCAGTCTATATATATAGATAATTTAGATAGGAACGATATCATGATATCATATCCCTAGTTATAAATAAATATTTCCGTGTAAATTTCCACATCAAGAACTCTGTGATGACAGAGAAAATGACATAAATGATATTGTTATAATGCGTTATAGAAGGGTCGAGATAACCTTCTGTGCTTATCAGGACGGACATACTTCGTACAGTGTACTATGGGTGACATTTTTGCTTGGACAGCAGCGTTACATGCGACACACCAATGTTTATACAGGACCTCGGTTTTCGGGTCATCCAAACGGATACACGCTGTCTTTTGCCAAGACATCCATCCTGCACCTCGAACGTGACCTACAAGTTAGCAGGCTAACATCTTACTCACTGAGTCACTGCGACTCTTGTGTAATTTTAAAGGAGACAAATGTATTTGTAGTCATTTTCTTGTAAATAGATAAAATAATTTCTTGAAAGTTTTGAGCAAGGATGAACGTGTTCGCTTTAGTTCATATAATCCGTCATTGTGTCGACGATTCACAGCTTGTAGGTGACAAGGATTGGGGTCGCCTGTCCAATCTCGTCTGTCTTTTCCTGGTCCACCGGATTGCTCTCATTGCTAAAAAATTGAAATAAATTTAAACAATGTTTTAGTCTCGAAGTAACCTAGTTTGTGCCAAATTAAGGTTGAACACCATTTCTCTCTCTTTCTTTCTCTCACTGATCTATTGTGTATTTTATAGTTAACACTCTACAGACTATCGGATTAATTTTAACAATAGTGAGATGAAGAAGCCAATTTAATTTCAACAATTTATTTTAATTATTTCTAAAGTAATGTGGGTACATAATGTCATTTCCCCTGTCTGTCCACAATTTGTTTGTGGGCATTCCACAGGTCACAATATCAGATTTTGATGAAACTTAAAACATATGATTATATCCAAAGGTTTCTGCTGCTTACGATATAATGTCGGACCATAACTTCCTGGATTATGACCCCTGATCTTACGAAAAATCACATTTTTAGCTTGTTTAACCTCTAGACGTCACATCTTTTATCCAGTTTTAAAAACCTTCAAAGTGACGCGGCCGACTGGCCACGATCCAACCACGAAAGACGCATATCCCCTCCCTCGTATTGCTTAAACGTTAGATTGCTTGGCCGGAGTTAAGTGGCTACCCACAAGTGAATATTAGCAGGTGGTAATGGACACTAAAGACAAACCTTAAACCGCTTTTACGACTTTCAAAGGGCTACAACAGTTTAATGTGATGCCTTTTGGGATATGCAACGCTCCCCGGACATTTAAACATCTGATGGAAAATGTTCTGTGTGGACTCCAATGGGAAGTGTGTCTTGTGTACCTTGATGATATTATTATTTTTTCGATAAACTTTGATGAACATCTCTCGGCGGCCGGGCTCAAGTTAAAAGCAAGCAAGTATAACCTTGTCCGTGTGGCATTTCAACAGACCCATCCAAGATAGAGTGTGTCCGGAACTGTCCTGTTCCTCAGAATTTAACTGACGTGGGGCTTTGCAGCTATTACCGGAGGCTTATGGGGCATTTAACCAAAGAGTGTGACGAGTTTTTCAGAAATTTAAAAACAAAATTGACAGAAAGTCCTATATTAGCGTATCCAGACCGGTCTAAAACGTTCATATTTGATACTGACGCGAGTAGATATGGAGTGGGAGCTGAAAGACGCTATCCAAGTCAGAGCGTAACTTCTGTGTTATCCGACATTTTAAAACTACAAAGCTTAGGACTTACGGTTTGTTTAAAAAGGAAATCTATAAACCTACTGAATAAGAACTTTAAAACAGTCATGACCACATTCCGACTTAGTTCACACTCACTCCAAATTAAAATGGGCAGATACAAAAATGTCCCCCCGGATCAAAGAATATGCCAACAATGCTCTATGCACAAAACCGAAGATGAAGCACATTTTGTACTAGAATGACCATTGTATGAACATTTACGTTCCTGTACAGATAATGATCTACCATATTCTCTAGAAAATATATTCAATCCACCCAAAACAGTTGCAAAATCAGTTAGTGCATTTGTATTTCATGCAACGAATCTTAGAACATAAATTGTGTAGAGCTACATGTATCACTACCTTTTTGTATCAAAATTATTATCTAGATTTCCATTTATTATTTATTTCATACCATGCTTCTAGCATTCCTATATCATATTTCGATGTCACCACCTATACTAATTCTTTCTGTTATTTATGTATTTATACATGTAATATTTATACCCATTCATCATACTTGTGTTGAATGTTGTGTCATTATCAGACCAGTTTGAGGTAAATGTGTAACCTAGATTAAAATTATCATTTGTCTTGTTTGTAAATAAATATATATTATTTGACAATATTGTTTATGTTTCTGTACATGTTCATATTGTAGGCTGTCCTCCATGGATGTTTTGATACAATAAAATCTTATCTTATTTTAATATGGGCCTTCCTTCTGACAGCTCGTCTTTGAAGCCACGCTTCAATATCAGCCAATTCAAGATCGAACTGGCAGTGGCTAGCGCTAAGGCGGCATTCAAAGGGTATGTACACCTTCCGTATAGTCACCTTATACATTTCCCTATTCAATTTAATATGCATTCAAAGGGTATGCACCTTCAGTATTGAGTCACCTATAGTTCTAGATTTCACTATTCAATTTAATTTGGTTAGATTCCATACTAAAACCAACAATTATTACAATATTATCCGAAAAAGAAACGTTTTGAGCCGGTCGGGTGTAACAGTTCGAGTCTGTGTAGGCTAGCTCGAATTGTTCCTTGATCCAACAACCACCCAAGTAAAGTTACCGAACGCGGACACACAAACGTTTTCTTGACAGATAATTTAAGACCATTCTTATTCAATGCGACCAATACACGTTGCCATCTTTGAAACAACTCATCAAGACTGTTAGCGCCGCAATAGAGATCGTCAGCAAGTTTAGCGACATGACCTTTTTCTGTAAGATCACCCAAGACACGACACATCATTTCTTCAAGCGCGGCATTCCCGTGGCTGAGCGAGCATACACGAACACACCGCGAAACGGAGTAGCAACACCGCAATACTTCATCGAATCTTTAGACAGAGGGATTTGATAAAAGGCATTGGACAGATCAGTTGATATGATGAACTTCCATTGAGCAATCAATCTCAACGTGGAGTCAACATCTGGCATCAGTGATGGCATAGGCTTACTATAACGACCTACATCTGCGAAAGCGGTTACCAACCGATAACTACCGTTTGATTTCTTTACTAGAAATGACGGGTTTAAATATTCGACTGTGATGCCAACATTTTCCGGTCTTATGAACACCCCCATCTCTTCCAGTTCATCAAACGTTGATTGCAGTTCACCCAGACGATCGCGAGAATACTGGGGAACTCTTCCTTTCCGTTGAGGTGGTTGAACAGGACCCATATTTACCACAGCTTTAAATGGGCCAGACACCCCATTATAACCGGAAAATTTAGAGTTAAACACTTCATCATACTCTTTATGTAACCTGCTGAATTTATCCCGTGTACAAGTTGGCAGAAGTTTATCTGGGTCCATAGCAACAGAATCAGAGTTGATTGTGTTTCTTACTAACTCGGAGTTACCATTGGCAGTCCTTGGCTGGTACATCAAAGTTTTATCGGACTCATTTTGATCGGTCACAGTAAGCACTTGACAAAAATGCTCATTGCGTTTTAAAAGTTTTGGGGTATTAGTCATATTAGGAATTCTTATCCTACCAGAAACGGTATAAAGTAAGTCCGGCTTGGGCCAAAGATCAGCATGTTTACATGTGAGAGCACTGGAAGTTGAGGTACGGGGTTCCATAGCTATGACAGATGCAGAACTTAAATCAGAGGGCACGTCCAATTCAATATACTCCCCGGGCCAAATGGTTGTAGCTTGGGCTGGTGCACGTAACACGCAGGCGCGTCTAATAGTATGCTCTGTAAAATTATCATCAGATGAGCTATAATTATAAATCGTATCATCACCAATCATAACTTGGTGTTTTGCTGGTCGAACACTTACGTCATTGGCTTCCATAAA
This sequence comes from Patella pellucida, assembly GCA_917208275.1. Classification (NCBI taxonomy): domain Eukaryota; kingdom Metazoa; phylum Mollusca; class Gastropoda; family Patellidae; genus Patella; species Patella pellucida. The sequence goes on from OU795044.1 coordinate 57,138,488, forward strand.
CGGGGTTCCAGCAAGTATCTCGACATCTAGATTCTCTACCACCATCCCTTCAAATACAAAAGTGTGATCAGCCCTGTTGAACGTTACTCTTACCTCGCCAACAACATTCATAGGTGAGGTGCCATCCGCCTGGTGAGCAGACTGTGAGCTGGTTGACATTGGAATGTCAAATCGTCTAACAGTAGATAACTTCATCATATTACCAGTGGCACCGCTATCTATGGTGATGTGGGCAACATGGTGATCATAGAAGGCGTTTAAATAAGGTGACTGACGAACTTGAACGCGTAATGTGGCTGCTTCTATAGGCAAAGGTAGTGTAAGGGATTGATCCTCATCCCCAAGGTAGACGTCGTCATTATCAAAAATGTTGGAAGTTTGTCTAGCTCTCGCCAAATATTTACGATCTTGAGTTGGTAAATACTTGCATTCACTCAAGTAGTGTCTAAAGTCTGGTCGATTGGACTGATGACAAATTGGACATATCTTGCTTGGACGACTTGACGTAGACATAAATCCAGTAGTGCTGACGTTATTTCTAGAAACCGGGAATCTTGGCTTGGTTGTTATACTGGTTCGCATGGCACGCGTCTCATCAGCCGAATGAACTTCAGATAAAAGTGACTCCAAAGCCTGAGATATTTCCGGTTTAATAGATGCTAGAGTTCTGGTTCGTAGCTCAGTTCCATACCGTTGCTTGACAAGTTTCGGAAGATCTTTATGAATAAGACAGAGCCATGTTAATACGACAAAATTTTCCAGAGATGGGGAAATCTCTTCATCTTCCTCTACTACGGCATTGTTGTGAGTAATGATGCCACGGTGTTTTAAAAGATTGTCCTCTATAAATGCGGTGAGACGTTGATAAAGGTCTTCCGCTTTCTCATCAGCTTCTAAGCGGATGTCACTGAAGTCGATAAAATGAGCTCCTGTAGACTGAAACCCATAATGAAGGCGAATAACTTGCCAGATGCTGTCTATAGAAGTTGAATTCTTCACAATTGAACTGCGAGCAATGACCGGACAGTAATTCGCTATTTGACCAAGTAAAAGTTCTAAAATGGTTACTTTTTGTTGTGCTGTACGTCTTCACCATCATTAGTTAGACCTCGTAGAGGTGAATTTCTTGACTTCTTGTTCCATGTTTTTCCAGCAACTAAAAACTGGGCGAAATTCGCATCTAGTGATAGTGAATATAGTAAGTTCTGCCTCCAATTTTCAAATGAATTCACAGTTTCATTTTTTGACAAACATCACTGTTTTGGGGCTCGATGTGAGGTTGCCATACTGCTATGCTGTGCTGCACTGCTATGCCGTATTAATATAAAGATGCGTGTTTGTTCAAACCAGGAGTCGAAAGTCTCTCTTGACAGTCGTTGTTTTGTAGCACGTGTTCTTGGCAAAAGGTCCCTTGCTTACTTCGTTTATTGAGTAGGCTAACTACCAGTGAAACATGTTTCGAATGCGGACAGGTAGGCCATTATAAGAGTGATTGCCCTCTGCAATCTCCCTATTTGCAGACACCTTCTGCCGAAAAGAAACAGTTAAAGATCAAAGAAGAAAATGAGGCTTTAAACAGTCAAGGGACGAGGCAATAGACCTTCCTTCGATCCCGGTAAAACAAGGCCCAAACCTGAAACATTCACCCCTACTTGCACCTGTAGACAAAGGTCATGTTGACCTTGCCCCTATATCCAAGGTTGGGGGTAGTGATAATGTTTCTAAGCATGATAATGAAATTTCTGTTGCTAGGTTACCCTCTACTATTGCATATAGAGTCCCCCTAACAATAGAAAATTTAGTTACTGAGTTTTTATATGACACTGGTTCGGATTGTACAATAATATCGCCTGAGGTTTATGATCAAATTACTATACATGCAGCAGCCAAAAATATGACATTTTTTATTGGCCCTGTAACTCTCCAAATAGGATCTTTTACGTTCACGGATAATGTTTATGTAGCCCCTATAGCTGATACCGCTTTATTGGGTTTGAAATTTCTTAAGAATTGGAAAGATGTATTGACCTCTCACAAGATAGTTTGATAGTTGGTGACGAGACTATTCCTATAGTAACTGGACCAAGGCCTACTTGTAATACTTATAGTACCCCATGTACCGCTTAAGTCATGGTTCCGACTAAAACAATTATTACAGCAAGAGGACATTAAAAGATTATGTAGTGAAACCTATTGAAAGTAATCCATTACTTATTGGACGCACTCTCCATTCAAATACGAAATATCCCACCGTCTGTTTGATTTATGCGACCGATGGGGTAATTGTGTTGCAACCTTATGACATCATATGCGGTTGGAAAGGAATCGATACTGCCTATTCCCGTAGGAGATTCGTTTCTGGGGTCCCCCACCCCCAACCCTCAAGGTTCCTCCAATGGTGACAATGAGGTACTAGACGAAGAAGGTATTCCCACCGTACCGAACATTTAGTTGCCTTATATGAACGATCAATAAAGCATTTGTTCAGCGTCCAAGCCAAACAAGTAGCGGAATTATTGATTGAGTTTAGCGATGTATTTGCTCAGACTGAATATGACTTAGGAAATTTTACGGCGATAGAGCATACTATTCCCACAGGAGATGTCCAGCCCATTAAAAAACGTATGCGTCGAACGCCTTTGCATTTTGTGTCCGAAGAGGAATCCCACTTAAAGAAAATGCTTAAGATAGGTGTTATTGAACCTTCCAATTCGGATTGGGCGTCGGCCCCGTATTAATTTTCTTTGTTCTGCACTTATTCAATGCCACTTTGATTATGCCTGCTCAGCCTGGTATTCTGGTGTGAATCAATCACTCCAAAAAAAAAATTAAATACAATTTGGTCAAAATAAGGTTCTTAGATTTGTGAATGGGCTAGGACGTAGAGATCATGTTTCATATTCAGATTTGAATATACTAAATCTTAAAAACCGAGTTAAAACTATGATTTTTTCATAATAATTGTCCATCGTACCTTCAATTAAAATTCAAATGTGTTAGAGCTACTCATCAATATGGCACAAGATCTAGTTTATTCAATTTAGTGGTTCCAAAATGCGCGGGTAGAGATCAGTTCACATTATTTTATTACACAGCCATAAGTATCTGGATCGATTTACCGAATGATATTAAAGATGAATTCCCGGGTACACACTTTGTGATTTGATGAAATATTTGGACTAAACACATATTTAAAGTAACCAATCTATCAAAAATTTGCTTCAATTCCCTTTCAAAACTCTGTTTGCGCCGGGGATACCTATAGCTGTAAGTAAGCTGTTGTTAAACGCATTGTCTGCCAACTTAACTTCTTGTGGGGGGGGGGTCCATATTTCAAAATGTATCTATCATTATTTACTTTACATTTACCATATAATTGAGGCCTAAATAAATTCTTAATTATTTCTGTCAACTTCTTTTTATACCTTTCAATTGCAGAGTATTTTGTACCCTGACAACCCGCAATGTTCCCAAAACTGCCTAACAATTTGAGCAAGAAATAACAACTGCTCCCTGACCTAAGGTAGCAGACAATAAGCTAGCAAATCCTGTCGGGTTGACAGTAAGTGATTCCCTGACAATATTGCCCAGTCCTTGCCCCATGGGCGATCTTCGCGTTATCTAGTATTTTTCTAGTAAGATTGGGTGTCTATACTTTTCATAAATACCAAATTTGCCATACCTTTATTGGAAATAACCAGCCGATAAATATTTTGCTGGGAACCCATTTTTAATTCTTTAGACTCATTATACAGCTTTAAAGCTGCAACCAAGAAGTATTTATTGTTAATACAAAATTAATCTGTGATAGGCCTACATGCTTGATGATCTACTAATAATAAAATTGGTTGATATATAACCAGTAGACATAAATATATTATAATGCATGTTTTATAAATTTTGCCTCCCAAGGTGACCTGACGCGACCTTGGCAACTTTGGACCCCATTGGAAATAAGCAACGGACGTTATACGTCAGGCTTTATGGGCTATCCTAAGTGAAGGTCTCTTCATGACACCATAACTATCATATTTCTTTATACTTGCCCCTTTACAAATTTATATTATACAATGTGGCAAAGTTCTTATTTTCATATATATATATATTATCTATATTTATTGGTGTAACCCTTCCTTAAAGATTAATTTACTTTAAGATTAGTTTACTGTCATGTTGTAACCTTTACTTAAAGAATAAATAAAACAGCCCGTCCACTTACAGTAGGGCCTGCTCCCTTGTATTACAGGGCCTTAATTGGAATATCTAATTAGCCTTCCTTGATGACGTATTAATTATGGATCAACAATTTGAAGATCACCTCAATAATCTTAAAACCGTTCTATCACGTTTCCGTCAGTATGGCTTAAAAATGAAGCCTAAAAAAACTATTTAGGCAGGAAGTAGAATTTCTGGGTTGTATGGTGAGCAAAAATGGCATTAAAATGAGTGATAAACACTTTGCTCCGGTGAAAGATTGGCCGGTCCCTAAGACTACCCGGGAAGTTGAGAAAGTCTGGGGATTTGCTAATTATCACAGAGTATATTTAAAAGGGTACGCAGAAAAGGCACTGGCCTTGTACTCTATCACGGGTAAGCAACCTTTTTTTGGGGGGAGGAACAGCAAGAGGCGTTTGAAAATATAAAGATGGCGTTAACAACCAATCTTGTTTTAGCATTACCCAATCAAACAGATACTTTTGTCTTGGATACTGACGCGAGTAATTTAGCTGTAGCCGCCGAATTAAGTCAGGCCCAAGATGGGCAAGAGAGAGTAATAGCCTATTCTAGTTTTCATTAACCCCTGAACAGCAACGGTATTGTACGACTGGCTACTGAAATTTAAACGCCCTAACGGTCAGTTAGCTAGGTGGATGGAAGAGCTCGCCCAATATGCCCCTGTCCTGATTTCACCCTTAACGTACGTCCAAGTGATTTGCCCTGTAAAGGCTCAAATATTGTGTCAGAGCCCATGAGAATTGGCACGATTATCACATGGATGTCGAGGAAGCTGCCCCTTTTGTCGCCACAAAAATTAATAGGAGACCCACTGTTGATTTGGATCAAATAGTTTTAAAGCGGAATGGCAAGACAGAATTAATGAAAATCTTGGTACAACCGATTTTAACTGATTGTTAACAACTTGTGCTCTAATAGTCCCTCCTAACAATACCCAGGGAAATCCCAAAGTATTAACTTTGACTCCGGACGATTCAGGAATTGATTTATCAGGAGAGTTAGAAGAGGAAATCAAACAGGACCAAAAGAATGATTCCGGTTTGGCAATTGTGTTAAATTGGATGATTAATAAAATAGAACCGGGGGAGGGTGAATTATTTATAGCTAGTCCTGCCTCTAAAAGTTACTGGATCAATCAGAACTTATATTATCTAGATGAAAATCAAATTTTGTATAGAAAAGACCCGGACGGTCATTATCAACTACTAGTGCCCAAGTCCTTAGTCTCCGTAGTATTACGTTTAAATCACGATGTCCCTACAGCTGGCCATCAAGGGATGGCTCGGACTAGACACATAATAGGACCAAAATATCATTGGTATGGGGTGACCCAAGAAATTAAGTTATATGTCGCATCACGTAAGCAATGCAATCAAAGTAAAAAGGCAACTAGGATAGCTAGATATAATTTAGTCAATTATCATGAAAGAGCCCCTATGGAGATAGTTCATTTGAATTTTTTAGGTCCCTTGCCCAAATCAAATCAAGGTAATGAATATACCTTGATGATGGTGGATCAATTCACGAAATGGGTTGAATGTATCCCCGTTCCAACTCAAACAGCGGAAATCACAGCCCAGACTGCCGTGAATAAATTTTTTTCGAGATTTGGAGTTCCGTTCAGGGGTGGAATTTCCAAAGTGATCTTTTCGTTTCCTTATGTGATTTATTGAAAATACGTAGAGCTAGGACTACCCCTTATCGTCCTTCGTCAAATGGTCAGGTATAACCGGACGTTAATGGACGCCTTACGTTGTTATATGGGAGATACACAAGCAGATTGGGACATTTATTTGCCTCAATTAGCCGGTTCCCTCCGTTCGTCTGAAAACCGGTGCACTAGGTATACGTCCAATAAATTAATGTGGGGAGAGAAGGTAATATGCCCCCTGAGTTAGTGTTTGATATTGGGAATTATGTGTATATCTTAGATACAGCATGCCTCAAGGGGAAGAATAAAAAATTAAATCCATATTGTAAAGGCCCATGGGTGATTGATAAAGTCCTGACCCCTTATCTCTTACGGGTTAAAACGCGCAATGCTCATTCCATTATGCATCATGACCGGATAAAGCTCTGTAAGGATAGGAAAGTACCCCCGTGGGAAGAGCATTATAGAAGTGAAATCATGAGAGGAGATGATCTTACCCCAGTGCGACCTACCCACAAAATTTATTATGTTTGCCGAAGACCCTGGGGACGGGGATTCGGAATCCATTGTGATCATTGTTTGGAGTGGTTCATGGACGGTGTGTTAATCTAACCCATGAGGAGACAGAGTGTATAGATATATATTATATACCTGCCCCATTTGTGATTCCTCTTAAAAATTGTATTATCCATGTCAATAGTTTTAAAATTAGTGTTTTGTATTGAGACTTTTATCCCTGGAGTTTTAATTTATCAGTTTTTATGTTTTTTGTCACATTGACAGGGATACACGGAGAATTGAGCAACCAATACTAAAGACAAGTGATTGGAATAAATTTGGGAATCCCAATTCAGGCTGTGAAGAGTTTGGGTGTAGAAGGAAAACTAATGCCCCCGTCAGACCGGAGTGGCGTCCTCACTGCGACCAGAATCTACACAAGGTCGCCGGCAAACGTTAACACAACGTGAGGAAATGTCCCCAAAAATTACAAACTTGAAAAGGGTTATTTTTTTTACAGCTTTTAGGGTCAGATCGCAGAACCTTGGCGTTTGCTTTGGACATGCTGAAAACAAACGCCATGACTGGGCGATCATTAGCGACCACAGCACCATATGTGGCGTTTCACTACGCTTTTACCACGTTTATGGCGATCTTGACGTATTCGGAAACAATTTTCCGTCGTCGTAGCGGCACAGCAAGGACGCCACCCCGGTCTGACGGGGGTATAAGCGATCGACAATCTATCATACCTAGCTGCCTATAGTCTATTTCACATTAGGATGGGACTAGGTTACCCACTGCCCGATTGTGTGTTTGTAAAGCGCCACTGAGATACACTTGGATATTCACAGAAAGGTAGGCGTTACACACCATTTTATTTAATGTGGCTACGATACCATCAGTGGAACATGACTTTATCTGGGTTTAGTATTATTGTGGCTACGACAGGATAGGTAAATTAAGCCTTACTTTAGGCTACCATTTTCTGTTGACTGCAGATCAGAAACCGTGGTCTGATTCCTGCAATATTATAAATGAGTTACGTCCCTTCACTACATCTATCAAACCAGCATCATACAATCCAGATGTTTTTTAACCAATAATTTAAATGCTAAACATAACACCGGGGTCTATGAAATAAATGAAATGAAATGGGGTTTAACGTCCTACTGTTCTGGGGGTTGGGATGGCCTAGTGGTCTAGAGTGCCGCGCTTCGACCTCTTGCTGGCCTGGCCCCTCAGGCTTGCGGCTGTGGATTCGAGCCCTAGTGTGAGCGTATGTGACATTGAGATAGAGGCGCTTTCTGAACCTCGTGGGTTTCCTCCGGTTTCCTCCCACAACTAAAGACCCATACGAGCAAGCGAATTATTGAAATAAAAACTTGAAAACCATACGTTAGTCCCTAGTTTGTGTCGAGTGGACGTTAAACCCAATTTCTCTCTCTATCTACTACTGTTTTCCTCACACAACAACGTTGAGTCTTCGTAAGAATTTTTAGTGAGCAGAAAAACGCCCACATATCTGTTATCAGTCGGCACTTCACAGCCAGTTATTTTTATTTAGGAATAAATCAGCTATCGTAGCAACGATCTTCGAGTTAAAATTATGTTTGGAACGTGTTTAATCAGTTCTATCACATATGCGATAATGACTGCCACCAATATTGTCCTTTAACCTATCAATGCTCGTGATGATATTCGTTTACTTCTGTGGTTCGAAGATTCTCGTTATATTCTGTGATGTGTGTCAACAGAGATGTCAAATACGAGCATTATTTTCATCTCGGGGAATGAAATCATTTGTTTGTGACTCTGAAGAGAATTCTCAAATTCATCTAATGATAGTGCTTTTAGGTCAGTCTGTTATCTAATTGTATCAGTAAATAAAACAAATTGCCTTCTTCTGCTTTAGTTTAAAGTGCTTGGAACATTGGTTTGCGGTTGTCAATTTTGAGAATTTTCCAGGGGGGGGGGGATTACCACATTCACTCCCCTTCGACGCTCGCGCCCACAGACGTGCCTTTGTCGCGTACTTGTGTGGGCTTTGGTCAATGACCTGACAGGACTTGGGCGGTACTAAAAACTGACATATCGTTTTAACAGCTGGAATTAGACAAAGGGTACACGGAAACGCAGATGACTGGACACACAGCTGCATGACGGAAGCCGACATTCATTTCATGATTCGTGTTGAACAGCTGGCAATTAAACATGATTTAACAGCTTTATTATTTCGTATCGGAACAGTACACCCATCCGTGCATCTACATAATACAGTTTGGGACACCCGACTCCATTTCAAAATGAAGACTGTGGGTTTAGGTTGTTTGAGTTAGTTGCTTGGCCCTAAGGTAGGGGATCTTAATGGGTTGTAACACAAAATTAAAAAGTTTTATTCTCAAAAACATTATCGGGATGTACCATTTAACAGGTTAACTTTAAGGGGTGCTGGTGAATATATTAAAGTTGTTGGTATCTAGTTGCTTTATACCTCTATTAGACCGGGGCGGTGCCCTTAAACCGCTGCTACGGCGACAGAAAATGGTCTCAGGGCGCGTCAAGATCGCCATGATCGGGGTGAAAGCCTGGTCGAAACGCCAGATATCGCGTTGTTGTCTCCATGATTTCAAATGATCGCCGAGTCATGTTCAAAGCTGAGAGAACGTGGTGGGTCGTGAGGGTCAAGAGACAGGCGTGGTGACATCTCTATGAATGTAGTACATGCGCAGTACACACGTGGCAAAGACGCTGCGAAACTTGTAAAATTGCAACTGTGCCTCCATGGGGTCCTCACCACAACTCTCGCTTGTCGGCCGCGAACCAACCAAGCGTTCCGAATCCTCATGGCGATGTTACGATGATTTCAACACGGTTGCACGATTGCACGACGAACTCTTGTGGCTACAACAGCGCCTATTGCGAAGTTATAAGCTTCCCACTACGTTTATGGAGTTTTTAAAACGACCATGGCGCGGTTACCAAGCCTGCGACGCTAATACATCTCAAAAGAAACGCCATAAGCGCGGAGCGATAGTGACGAGCTCGTCGTAAGAACACAGTATAATCGCACAGGACGCAGTAAGAACGGAACTTTTTTAAGTTTAAAATTTTAAGACATTTCTCCGCGCTGTGTTCAGGCTTGTCGGCGACCTCGTGCATTTTCTGGTCGACGAACGGTTCAACAGCGCAGTAAGGACACCACTCCGGTCTGACGGGGTCATTAAAGGGTTTCAGTTTAGAGTTGTCGGTTTAGTTGGGATAACAAAATGATTCGTCACAATAGATCTCTGAAAATACAAAATAATATAAATAATATGGTGGGTTTTTTAAATAAATAAATAAACTGTCATAATCCTTGTCGAAATGTCAAATTTGTTTGTGTCAACCCTTCTTCAAGTTTCTATATTTTGGTAGTTGTGTTGGGCATTTTGACATCCACCATGTCCCAACTATAAAATGTTCCTAATTTCATTAAATATTACAGACAGGGCGTAATTTTACAGAACATCATCAAGATATACCATCCATCAGAACATCTGGGCCCGTATTCAAAGGATATCTTAAGTCTAAGATAGTCACTTAACTACTAGCTTTCACTTAAATATACGTAACTTCCTGTAAGTTAAGGGCAAGTGGTATTCAAAGGCACTGATAAGTATCAAATTTTCCCTTAAAGTTAAGCTGCCTTAACTTTTAAGTGTACGTCTTTCAATGGTATTCAAAGGCCAGTTTAAGTGAGAAATATCCACTTAACTTTAAGTGACCTATGGGAGGTACCTTAAAGTTAAGTGAGATTATAATGCCTTCTTTTAACGCTTTAGTAGTAGTCCCGTAGTGGCGATTTTAAACGTTGTTAGGGGATTCGGATTGAAATAAAGACAATGTCACCGAGCGTAGCTGGCCTTAAATTTCTTTTTTCGTCGGCAGCTTTGATATTTTGGTGTCATAATAGAGTAAAAGGTTATTACCACTGAGATAGTTATGGATATCTTTTTCCGGTTATCTATCATGTTCGTATACATGCTTAATAATGTTTCAACGATTGTCATATAATAAAGTTAAATTCAATTGTGATGACGTGGCTTTATAGATTTTAAGAAATTATTTATACTACCGCTAGAAGGAAGGAATGATTTATTTTTTACAACTCATTCGCATTGTTAAATACATTATCGGTAGTATTTATTCAGGTAAAATATAATGCAACATGCATCTTTCGTACACACAATGAATGCACCTCAATACCATGTAAAATTGTAGGTAGTTACACAATGTCTATAAATTTCTCAAATGGTAGATTTATAAAAAAACAACACTGTATGATTTGTCCAGTCAACTTAGAAGGCAAATCTCATTGTGTATTGATAATAATATATTGTTTTCTATTCGCGATACATTGTTAAACAATTAAAGTTTACAATATCCATCAGTATACTACCACTATTTATTGCAATGTATCGAAATGAATTTTTTTTTTTAAAAAGTCTATGAAAACAGCCATTCCGGCAAAGGATGCACACTATCATAATTTATCCCAATTATAATCATACTTATTTTCATGTGTTACAAAATAATATTTCGACAAACATTTCCCTAGTAATGTAAACTAAGAATTTTAAATAGAGTATAGTGATGCTCTTAAGGGGGTATAACTTGCTTGTTATGTTAGTAATTTCTGATTTTGGCTGTGGAGGGCATTCCTTAAATTGAAAATTCATGCTTTTTGGCGAATGTGAGTTTTCCATAATTTAAGTGTGGAGTTAAGTTTTCACATAGCCAAGTATATGTGAAATAGAGCCTTTGAATACCGATTTAAGGTAGGACACTTGGTTAAGTGGGAAAATTAAGTATTTTTACTTAACTTTTAGAAAACCTTTGAATACGGACCCTGGTATATATATTTACATCCAACTTCTACCTCGATGCCATTGGCAGCCTTTGATAAAACTGGCCTGTTTATTTCCAATACAGGCTTAAAAGTATCAGTGTATCAGAAATGAACAGTACACTTTTTAAAAAAGAGTACTGTTCATTCCCGACAAACGAAGGCTTCTACACGGTTTAGGATACCATTCAAGCAATAAGTAGCGGACGTTTAGTCCGGACCAGATCGCAATGATAGCTATGACTCTATACAATGCGGCCGGCAAATTACATGTAACAACTAGTCAAAATCACAGTAACAAAACAAACCGGGTGGAACAAACTGGCAGTACAAAAATATATACAATGACATTAAATTAACAAAACAACACATTACACAAATCAATTATTATACATGTCAATTGGCACCTATTCCATAATTTGGTTTGATTTATATTAATATGCAAAACATATAAATGAGAACACTGAATAATTATTGTAATTGTGATGATAAAAGGCGCAGTTCTCTTGCTGGACACTTCACAGACATTTAAAATAAGCATGATAAAAACAAAAATGCCTAGAAAGACATCCATTTTATTACAAATAATTCGTTGATGCATACTTTCACCAGGAATGACCCAGGTTTCCCATTTCCTCCACACTGCATTTAATAATAATATTATTAGTATTGCAGTCCTCTACGATGTGGTCTAAACAATCACGTGATTGTTTTACGCTCAGGGTATAGCTAGACGCACGTGTAAATACTATTCAGCTCGTCTCTCCACTGCGAAATCATTCTACCATGAAATGTAACGTGAGGCTCAGAAAGGGATAAATGAAATAACATTTGTCACTTTTCGGTTGAAACGACTCGATAATAAATACTATTTTTTACATATCGCTTCAAAATACTCGATAGAAATGTGATGTAAGTGACTTATTAGCACCTTTCCTAGGTGTATCGGTGAATATCAGGACAGTTTTGGCCGTAGACCGCCTCGGCTGATCCCCCGACCAAAACTGTCTTGATATTTACCGATACACCTGGGAAAGGGTGCTAATAACTACTACATATTTTACAGCACACCACCAGGTTATACTATCTGGTATATATATATATATATATATATATATATATATATATATATATATATATATATATATATATATATATATATATATATATATATATATATATATATATATATATATATATATATATATAATTGAAATTAAAGATGGCAAAATAAAAATAAAACTACATTTGTATGCTAACGTTTTCACCGCGATAGCGGCTCATTTTGGCTAGTACTTCCATCGTTATCAAACGAATCGTCAGGCCATTTTTAATGCGTTACTATGCTGTTACGATTCGTTTGATAACGATGAAAGTACTAGCCAAAATTTTAATTTTTAGTGTTTTTTCTCTTATATTCTATGATATATATATATATATATATATAAATGTAAACTAAATAAAGCTGCTCTCAGTATATAATATTTAAAAAAACACAATTTTTAACTAATAACGATTCATTAAAACTAAAAAATTATCACATTCCGCCGAGTACTTTCGACCGCTAGGTGTCTTCAGGGCGATAATAATGGAAGTGATAATAATGGAAGTGACAATACGTCGTCATAGCGACGTCAACAGTTACAAGGGATAGTAACTATTTTTAGCATTTTACATTTAGCTTTGCATTAAACATTTTTATAAAGCGGAGTTCTTTAAGTTCCAAAAGATGCATGTCAAAATTGTTCAATTTATAAATGGGTGAAACTTTCCTTTCCCACATATATCAAAATGTCTACTGACAGGAACTGTGCGGTTTTCCGGAATCTTAATGTGTGAGCGATGAAGGTTCATTCTCAGGCATAATTTTTGGTCCGTTTTTCCTATGTACCGCTCATTGCAGCCCCCGCAAGTCATCATGTACACAACATGTTCTGACTTACAGTTCATATTCTGGCGAATATAGAAAGTTTTTTCGTTAGAAATCCGAATTTCCGATCCTTCTATCATGTCCTCACACAAACTACACCTTTTATCTCCACATTTGACGACTTTCGGGATATTTGTAGTCTGCCGCTCATCGAAACGTGATGATGTTAAAATCCTTCGTAGATTTGGCGGCTGTTTATAACTACTTATCATTGTTGTCTTTTTGAGATAGGTTCGCATTTTAGAACATTTTTCTAGAAATAACTTCGAATGATCTATAACATTCATCGGTCGGATATAATTTGGATTATAAGTGGATACAAATGTCACAATATTTTTCTCCAAATCTTTTTGTTTGGGTGTTCTCAATGTGGTTTGATCTAAAGATAATGCTTTGGTTACTGCATCCTGTATTAGTTTTGATGGGTAATCCTGCTTTTTAAGATATACCTTAAGTTCCTCTAGTCTTTGTTTTTTCCATTCCGGATTAGAAACTATGGTGCAAACTCTTCTCGCAAGGTTATATGGTATGTTCCTTTTTGTGTGAGATGGATGGCACGACTTGAAATTCAAGTATTGGTGGGTGTCTGTACTTTTATAGTATAAGTCCGTTTCGATTTCCCCGGATGGATGTAGATGGACAGTAACGTCTAAAAAGCTTAAATTATTCTTGCTTTTTTCCATGGTGAATTTTAATGACGGATCCAGAGAATTAAGAATGTAATGAAGATCTTCTAGATCGCTTTCTTCTCCATTATATATGGTGAAACAGTCATCTAAAAAACGTTTCCAGAATTCTTCAAAGTATTCCCTGGTTGTTGATCCAAATCGATCACCAATTGATTTGTAGAGTAGCGTCTCTAAATACCCAAGACTTAATGTTGCATAGGTTGGAGCTACCTTTGTACCCATCGCAACGCCTTTGATTTGGCTGTAGTAGGCTCCATCAAAGTAAAATATGTTGTTTGTGATGACTAATTCCAATGCTTCGAGTATGAAGTTAATTGAAAATCTAGACGGAATGTCATCACTATAGTTGGAGATCCAATATCTGATGGCCTTCATACCTAGATATAGGTCGATGTTGCTGTACAGGTTCACAACATCAAAACTAACAAGTATACTACCCGGAAGCGTTTTTTGAGGCAGTTTACTTAGAAATGCAGTTCCGTCTTTTAGGTAGCTTTTAACATGCTTACAGAGGGGCTTCAGTATAATGTCGACGAAATTGCTCAAACGTTGGGTTAGACATTGTGGGCCTCCCACTATTGGCCGGAATGTTAGATCTTCCGGTTCCTCGATATAAATGACTTCAGAATTTTGATTTCTCACCTGTGTCTGTATTAACTTACTTTTGTGTACTTTGGGTAATCCATAAAAGTAGGCTGTTTTGGACTCGTGGATTGTGAGGTATTCTTTCTCTTTCTCTGTAAGATGACTTCCATTATTATCACCACCATTATTATATATATATATATATATTCAAAGTAGCCATGAAAGATAGGGGTAAACCTACACCAAAGCTGACGACTAAAACCCTCCAGTGTACACATTACAATCAACGGGAACGAGAAAAGGCGACATAAAAAAATTAGTGTCAAATAATTTGTGTCTTTCTTATTTAAATAAAGAGGTTAAACTTGTTTATATTTTAATCCTATTACGGTGGGTGATTATAAATAGAATAGTGAATATTTACCTGGACAGTATCCTCCGAGACATGGTTTATTATAGCCACACCCACCTTCTGTACTACATGGTACTATAGATATAAGTAATATACATCATTATATATGACAATATAAATATCATGAATATAAACATATTAAACGTATTATATTTACAGATGCCTAGAAATATTATCGATAATATATATAAATAGCCAGGGTTGGTATAATTGGCCCATTGTCTATAATATATATATATAAATAGCCAGGGTTTATATAATTGACCCATTGTCTACAATATATATAAATAACCAGGGTTGGTATAAATGACCCACTGTCTATAATATAAATCATATTTACCGAGACAAACACCACCTTTACAAGTACCTCTGCCCCACGAGCAAGAATCACCATCAGTCTTTGTATCACAATCATATATATCTAAAATAAAAATAATTTACAATATACAACTATGCTTTCATAACTATAATAAAGATAATTTACAATATACAACTGTCGGGTCCGTAGCTAAGTTGTCGACCCCCGAACCCCCTATCAGCCGGGCTGCCCCCTCCGCCAGCAAGCTGGCTACGGACTTGACAACTGTGCCTTCATAAGATAAAAGTAAAAGGCTAACATGATCTGGTAGACAAATCATCGAACACAGAATTATGTCATCAAGTGTACCCTCTGTGAACAGTTTAAACATACCCTGCTAAACACGAGGTATCGGTCACTCGCATACGAATGAACCAAGTATTGATGTGTTATAAAACAACATAATATATATTTTATACTTACTCCAGCATGTGTCATTTACACATTTACTTCTTCTAAAACAGAAGTTATCCCCACATCGTTCACCTGAAACAATACAATATGCTTTATTTACAGCAACTTACAGGTTCTCCCAACAGGTCGGTACAAATCCATTTCTTCAATACAGCTTATTTTCTTTGTGCTATTATTGATAACAGTCAAGTTTTCCCAGAGAATAGATAATTAGTGTATATCGAATACCCAAGAAAACATTAGTAAGGAAGACAGGGGACATATTGACCATGTGTTTACGTAACTTGAAGTGACTGTGATGTATCTACAAAGTGCGTAAATGTGTGTGTGTTTAGGGGGGGGGGGTACTACACCCCCGGAAAAAAAGTCGGTCGAGAAATCAGAGCAGTCTGTCGCAACAAAAAGGGCAGACGGTATTTAAAAAAAATTCTCAGTACACACGTCACGCTACTCACGCAAAACGTTAGTATAAAATATTCTTGTCAACTAATCATGTTTGATAAAATGTTGGGTTCACTCTTATTCTGTTTGGAGAATGTTGGTCTAAGAAGAAAATTTCACACGAGGAGACAAATAGTCGATCTCAAAATAAGTGCAGTCACTGCAGTCGGTCTCGGCAACTTAATGAATTAATGAGGTAAACAAATAGTGCCAGAAAAGACCCCAAATACTAATCGGTCGTAAAATCAATCAGTGCAGTTGGTCGCAAAAAAACAGCAGTCGGTATCAATATAAGATTTCACTGCACACCTCACGCTACTCCCGCAAGCCTTTAGTATAAAATAACCTTGTCAACTTATCATGTTCGAAAAAAATGTTTTTCACACCATGGCAAAAAAAAAGTCGGTCTCAAACAAAGTTCTCACGCAGTCGGTCTTAGATTAAATAAATGAGTGGGGTGTTTTCTGACCATCTGAATTCTGCAAAATCTCTCCAGGGCATTTCAGAGACCAAGTTAGCGCCCCGTTGAGATACAGTGACCTCAAGCCTAGTCCTCAAAAACTAAAAGCTCAGTTGCATATCATTAGTTCTAACGAGAATTTGGTTCCATTAGCCATAACATTGACTAAACTTTTCAGGCCCAGTGTACAAAAAATTAAAATCTCGGTTACACATCTCAATTTTTTTTGCACCTGCGGCGCTCCATTCTATTATAACATCATTCTTCCACTCCTCTGTTGTCTTATACTGTCTCAGCACCATCATATTCACGGTTATAGTGAACTGTACGGTTATATTAGTAGAACCACTGGTGTGTGGGTCGTCGGGTGTCAGACTATACAAATGTTATGTCAACTCTTGCAAAACATCGACTCACATTTCTGGTCCTCTCGTCCACATGATTTTCTCCGAGCAATGAGCTCAAATGCCAGAAAATTAACTCAATTTTTCAAAATTTCTCAGGGTTGCTCAGTGTTATAGGCACAATCATATATGGCATTAAATTTATGTCAACTTAAATAAAACTGCTTTCCAGCGAGACAACGATCGGCGAACAACTATATCATAAACTAATACTATCTATGTTCTATCGGGACGCTTAACATTATAGTTAGTATTTTGTTGTCAAACATTTGGGGTGGGATTGTGGCTGGAACCGCCCTTACCCACCACCTATTTCCAGCTTTTGGATCCACTACTGCACATGACCCCTAGACAACTAGGCTCCTGATGCGTCAACTTCTTGTACCCACACAATACACAGACTAGAGTAGTATTTATAGTCTTAGGGAAGTTTGAAATAGGATATCGAAGTGATATAGGAGCGAAATTTTAATGTGAACTTTGCAACCGAGTTGGGAATTTTAGAGATAACGGACACGCCATTTAAGCAGTGTACGCGTGATCATAGCGTACCATCGATCTTGGCCTTTAACATTACCGGTAGTGTCGTTCTTTACGGTCACGAAAAAAGATATACCAAATGTAACTTTGCTAAATTTCCCTTCTTTCGACATTCACCAGGATGGAGTTGTACCCAGATGGAAGAAATGGCTTGAAAGGTTTTACCGTATGTTCATCGCGATGAATATTAACCATGACTGCAAAAGAAAACGAGCCATTTTGCTTCATTACGCTTGACGGAATTTTCGACACACTTGAAAATACAGGTCAAGACAATGAATATGATAATAGCAGTCACAAAATTGAATCAATACTTCATTCCAAAGACATGCCTTGCATATGAAGTTTCGTCGTAATCAATTCAGGGGTGATAGAACTGAAAATTATCATAAACATGATACAATTAACAACGATAAGCCTATGTGTAATAAATGTGGAACACCCAGCAGCCATAATACCAGCCCTGCAAGAGAAAAAAAATGTCGTCACTGCCTTGCATATCAAGTTTGCAACTTTCGTCAGGCTAAACAGGCAAAGGAAGAAAACTTAGATTCCTATCACACACGTCTCCGATATCTTGCTAAAACCTGCAAATTTGCTGATTTTGACAGAGCATTAGCCAGTTATATTATACTGCACTGCGCATCGCAACGCCTAAGAAGACGAGCAATTTGTGAAATCTTGGCTTTAAAGTTATAGTGGAAGCGGACAGAGCACTGGAAATTAGTGAAACACAAGCAACAAAATTAGAAAAGGCTGACGACCACACAATATTTGAAATAAATCAATGAATGGATGAAATGGGGTTTAACATCCTACTGTTATGCACTTAACCTGGGCTAATTGAAGACGGGGATAAATCAATGACACCTACCCCTCATGTCAACTACATGCGATTTAGAGGTCGTGCTCGCAGATCGTTCGAACATAACAGAAGATACGACCACCCTTCTCGTAATCAATTCAGGGGTGATAGAACTGAAAATGATACATATAACGAAGATAAGCCTATGTGTAATAAATGTGGAACACCCAGCAGCCATAATACCAGTCCTGCAAGAGGAAAACAATGTCGTCACTGTGGAAGAGAAACCCTGTCTCTATCGTCTGGAATAGCCGAAATGCTTATAAACAGCAATCAGGTCATATTCATAGTTTGTCTGCGGACGTTAAATTAAGCTATTTCAAACACATATTCATAGCCTCGATGATAACGGTACTGATGATGATGTAGAATATTTGTTTGCAATTGATGGTAAATCGACACATACAACAAAGCCGTATCATGATGTTAATATTAGTTACACAAAAGTACCAATGGTTATTCATGTGCATCTGTCAACACCATTGATGAACCATCTTACCAACAAATTAAGCGCCATTCCACAGTAAAATTGGAACTAAAGAAATCAGGCAGAAAGCTGTTTGCATATGGTTCAACTGTTCCTATACCGATAGAAGTAGTAATCACTCTACCTGTCAAATTCAGAGACAAACTTACGGAGGCTTCATTCTACGTTGTCAAACAAGCTCGATGTAACCTGTTAGGTTATAAGACAGCTGTGGATCTTGTGTTGATGTATATTGAACCTAAATCAGTCAACACAGTGAATGAATCACCAGAACTAAAAACAATTCTGCTCGAATACGAAAACATCTTCAAAGGGTTTGGAAGTATTAATGGCTAGGAAGTTGCCCTTCACATTGACAAAGATGAGGTCCAAAACAACAACGTCGCAGATGTATTCCGTTTCATGTACGTAAAGAGGTCGAAGCGAAATTAAAACGGATTAGAATCACTCGACATAATCGAAATAGTAAATGGTCCCACACCGTGGATACATCAGGTTGTTGTAGTCCCAAAGAAAATTGGTTTTGACCTAAGAAGCACTGGTGGTGTTTCAAAGAAATATGGTGTTTGAATATGCATTGATATGAGAGAAGCCAATTAAGCGATTAAACGAGAAAAACATCCGATGCTAACCAACTGTGGCCTTATTTATGACCTTAATGGAAGTAAAATTTGTTCTATGTGCGGTCTCACGAACGCATACCCCCAGCTCGAATTAGTTGAAGAGAGTAAACAAATCACAACGTTCACCACTCATGCTGGTCTTCGTCGACACACACGACGGGTCAGAATGAACACAATCGCAACCTCAGAACCGCTGTGCAGAAATTGAAATCAACAGGAGTAAATCTCAACAAGGCCAAATTCGTATTCAGAACAGACAGAATATTATTTCATGGTCATATCTTCGATGGAAACGGAATCTCAGCTGATCCGAAGAAGATAGATTCCATCATTAATGCTAAACAGCCAAATAATGTCAGCGAATGGAAATCACTACTCGGGATGGCACAGTATGTTTCTAGATTCATACTTTATTACGCCTCGCTTACTGAGCCTCCACGAATCAATTGGAAACAAATTTAACAAGTTACTTCGTCATGACCTATTTTAATCGTGGATGTTAGTCCAGTTGGATTATCTGCTCTAGTTTCCCAAGAAGGCAAAATAGTTAACTATGTTAGTAGAGCATCAACAATGCACCGTGCAACGCTACTCGCAGACTGAACCAGAGATGCTTGCTGGCGCAGGGGCTGTAGAACATTATCACTAATACTTGTATGGTTCGAAAGTCAATGTCATCACAGCCCACAAACCACTACAAGGAATTTTTTTAAAGTCTAAAGACTGCATCGTCTGGAATAGAAAGGTGGTGAGTTAGATTAATGTCATATTAATACCAGCTAATTTTCAAATCTGGAAAATCCCGATAATTTTTTGAGTAGACACCTAAATAATGTATGTCCCGAGAAGGAGTCGATTTATGATGAATAAAATTAAACTAAGATATAATTCGAAGTTCGAAAAACGTTATAGGCAAAATAGCGTAATCAACAAATGGACTGTCCCCCGTGTACTAAAATACAGGACAAACAGTGGTAATAGGTTTCCGGAAGAGTAAGCGTACCCGCCTTGCGCCACACCCGCCATAGCTCCATCCAAACCATTAGGCGAAACGTCGGTAAAATAGCGTGTTTATCAGGGAGATAGTAATAGTATACGTGTCAATTAAATATATCTAGAATAATAGCCGAGCGAGACACGTTATATTTACCAATCAAATCAATATGACGGCCATAAAACTTGTTAAAGGTTTTTAAAAGTTTAGTGCGCAAGTATCCTTGTAGTTGAAGCTTAATTAGATGACAAATACCTCGATCTACTTTAACAGAATCAGAATAAAAAGAACAGGCTCTCGCGTAACGGTTTACCTGAGACAAACACTCCATAAGCTGGTGATATTGGAAAATTACTACTAAAAAATAGAAAATTAACAATCGGAAAGTCAAAGTCATCATATGTATCGTACAATTTCACACTCAGTTTATGGCAATTTTCAAAATCGAGACGCAGATCGAAGTAGGAAGCATAATTGTCACTGTCGGTGGTGTTGTTAATTTCGAGCTCATCGGGATATATAAATTCTACATAATCACTAAATTTAGGATTACTAAGCTAAATTTATTTGTTTTTACGAGTGTCTGTATGTAATAGGCTTCGAGTGTCTGTGCGTAACAGGGAATGGTGAAAAACGAAATGTCTTTTTAGAGAGAAAATCTGGTTTCCAGGCAAAGACAGAATGGTGGAAAACAAAGTCAGATCTTGCATTTCTTGTCAAGCAGCAACAAACACTCCAGAGAAAAGAGAACCACCTGTAATGTCTCAAATGCCCACGGGTCCTTGGGACAATTTATCAATGGATTTTGCTGTCCAGAAGCAAATGAAGAGTCTGAACTGTTTATGTCCACTCTGAACAAATCAGCCAGAACATGAGTAGCAGCTGATTTGAAATGGAAGAAAGAATTGGTTGAATTTTTAGGTCAATATAGAGCAACGCCTCACTCTAGTACCAAACTTTCAGCGTTTGAAGCTTTGTATTGTAGAAAAATGATCATTCTTTGACCTTCAAGTAATACTGAGAAACCGTATAATAATCACGAGGAATTGTTGCAACAACATAAAAAGAGTAAGGATAAAAAACCAAACAATATACTGATGAAAAACGTCATACAAACCCGTATTTTGGCAAAATTGGTGACACAGTATTAGTCAAACAGTGAAAAATCACAAAAGTATCTAAACTGATAAACTCTAAGTCATACAGAGTTATAGAAAAGAAAGGAAGTATGATCACTGCTCAATCTGGTGGTCACAAAGTCACTAGAAATTCTTCACACTTTAAAAGAGTTGATGTGAACCCAGAGGGTCATATTTCAAGAAGAAGAGGAAGAAGAAGATGATAACAATTTTGAAAGAATCAAAATATGAAATTAAAGACTGTTTAAATAAGAAACCACCAACACATTTTCATTGTTTAATGCCAAACTTTAATTTCTAAAGAGATGTTCAGTTTATTTTATTTGGGTGAATTACAAACAGTGGATCATAAAAGTCCTTTCAGAATTTATTAATTTAAGTTTCAGTTTTAACCTTTTACATTTTGATAATTAATTTTAGGAAACAAATTTCTATTGAAGATTAGGAGGATTGTCGTGTCGCGATATCTGGTTTGATCCGTGGTTTGATTTCATGATAATATTATTGTAGTAGAGTTATCTCCCTAATTGTAGCACGCGGGTTTTAGATTATAAACATCAGGCTGCCTACAAACCGTCTTGTTATTTTTCCCCTAGAAGACTCGAACCCACACAATACACACACATTACAATATTGACCATTTGTTTATGTAAACTGAAGTGACGGTGTTGAATCTTCTCAGTTCGAAAACATTTGACTTGATATTCTCTTTTTAAAACCCCGTATTATGCAAACTATTTTTAGCAGCCACATTGTACATGTGAAACTTCTTTAATTAAATCACTTTCAATAGCGTAGTTGTTTTTTTCTTGGCCATTGTTTTTTGCCATTAAGGTAATTATATAAATCCAAACATGAACTGGTTATATGATTATGGCTTAGGAAATTATATAATATTGTAAGACAACATACCCTTTAGAGGACACAAGTTATACACGCCATCTGTCTCTTTACGACACACACTATCTAAAGTATAAAACATATATAAACTATATATATACTAAAATTATAAACTAAATATATACTAAAAGTATAAAACATATAAACTAGTGTCCAAAAGAAACAATACCAACTTTTCTTTCCAAATTTTTTTTTTTTCAAATTATATTTTTAGTATGGAAACATGCAAATTCGTATTGAACATCCCTATCACAACATAGTCCATAAAAATATCGGGAACAATTGATCACTTTAGGGAAAAAACGTAAATTTCGTGAAAATGGCATTTCCCACTCTAGCATGTTCTGCACGTGCATGACAACTGTATAGAACGGCTGATCAGACACGTTGATATCCCAGCAACAAACAGAACACAACATATGCCACGTATAACCGCCATAAAGAGAGAGAGAGAGGGGGAGAGAGAGCCGTTGAAATGGTTAAAAAGGAGCGTCAGATGTCGACGTCGCCAGACGGTTGGGCTGCGCACGCATCACTATCACCAGGTTGATGCAGCGGTTCGGTCTGGCAGGTCATACGCCAGATCGGCCCAGAAGTGAAAGACCACGAGTAACCACGCCCCATGAGGATCGTTACATCCGAATATTACACCTGAGGAACCACACCGTTACAGCGACATCCATGGCGGCGACAGCACCGGGGCACAGGATTAGTCGACAAACCGTCTACAGGAAACACAGGATTAGTCAACAAACCGTCTACAAGAGACTACGGCAGTATGGTATCCGGCCACATCACCCCTACAGCGGACCGCCCCTGACGCCTCGACACCGGCACGACAGACTGATATGGGCTAGGCGAGTTCGACGTTGGCAACGGCGGGACTGGACCCGTGTTATGTTCTCTGATGAGAACAGATTCCTCGTGTTCCGAAACAATGGACGACAGCTTGTATACCGAAGAGTTGGTGATTGTTTGGCGCCTAACTGTGTCCTATAGGTTCGGCCATTAGGAGGTGGGGGGTAAATGGTTTGGGGTGGCATATGTTGTGACGTCATCAGTCCACAGGCGTGTTCTGGCATGTGTTGATGCTCACGGTGGAAATACCCGTTACTGACTTGACTTTTAGACATGTGGTGTGTCATTTCCCGTTGTTTCTGTGATCAGTGTTCTAACGAAATGTTTATTTTTCAACCCCACCGATCTTTAACGACACGCATATGTATTGTACCGATTTGATTGAAATGATTTTGTGTACAGATGTTGTGAAAGGATTTCTCAAAAGAATAACACTAATCCTAAACTTCTGCTTTGTTTAGTTTTACTTTTCTATCGTTGCAAACTGGTGGTATCGTTTCTTTTGGACACTAGTTTACATATAAAGTAAAAGGATTTAGTTAAAGCTACTAATCTCATCAAAATTCTAATCAATTTAAATCATAACCTCAGTCATCAAATGTAATGATACCAAATGTAAAACATGTTCAATCATAGTTAAGGGTTCACCCATACATAATACGGACAATCTTATATTTCATGTAAAACAACCGATTATATTATTTATTTTACAACCCCCCCCCCCCTGGGGTGTAGGGGGTGATAAGAATATACCCTTCGTATGTCCTGCGTGTCGTAAAAGGCGACTAAAAGGATCCCTGTAATGGGGCAACGTGTTTGCCGTGCGTTGCGACCCGTGTCGATGGAGAGTGGAATCCTGGTAATTGAGTGGGGATTTGGCTTGCGAGCCCTTTCTCTGCAACTTTGGCCCATGGTTCACCTAGACGGGAGGTCAGAGTGGCCCACTCTGATCAATCGGCTTTGGTCGTTTTTAGCTCTGTAGAATGTACCCTTCCAAGTTTAATGCTCTGTTATTTTTTACTCAGCATAATACCTACCTTTGTGTCCTAAGTACATTCTACAGAGCCGCGGCTTGGGTCAATCAGGTTAGACAAGTATTTTTTACTTTCTGGCTTGAGTATACCCCTTGGCGAGCCATGAGGCCATGCGCAGGTTATCCGCACTAGCTCTCTACCTAGTAGGCAGGGCAGTAACCTGGGGGACGTCAAGGGGTGAAACTGAAGGAAATATTTCATGGATTCCTCACCCCCCCCACCCAAAAATTAAAGAGAAAAATAAACAGAAACGTCTGAATACAGAAGACGTTTCTGATTTATTTACAACTAAAAATAAATTGTCAAAGTCTTGGCCGAGGTTTCTCTTGATTGAGAGTCCCTCTCGAGACCTATCAAAACTGTCACCTTTTTTAATAACCAAGGGCATAGCTGGCTTGGCCGGCGAGTCCAAGGCTATTAAAAAACTAAAGAACGGAGCACTCTTAATAGAATGTGCCAAAAACAGCATGCTACCATGCTTCTTAAATCTTCATCTTTGGCTGACATTCCTATTAAGGTGTCTCCGCATAGGTCTTTAAACAATAGTAGAGGTGTAATACGTTGCCGGAATAAATGGTAGAATACCTATCTTCTCAAGGTGTACAACACGTCAAAAGAATTAGTGTTCGTCGAGGAGATAAGGTGATTCCAACAAGCACCTACATCCTCACATTCGACCGTCCCGACATACCAAAGACTCTCAAGGCAGGTTATTTAAGTATACCTGTGGATTCTTACATATCCAATCCTCTTCGTTGCTACAAGTGTCAAAAATTTGGACACAACAAAACTGTCTGCAGGGGTACAGACACCTGCGCTCGTTGTGGCCATGATGGCCACGACAGCGCTGCCTGTCAGGCTGAGTTTTGTTGCGTTAACTGTAAGGGAAAGCATTTTGCTTATTTCCGTGAATGTCCAATATGGCAAAAAGAGAAAAGAATCCAACAGGTCATGTCTGAGCGAAAGATACCATATTTCGATGCTCGAAAACAGGTAGATTTATCTGCACCGTTTCCCATTGCACCACAAGGGAAATCTTTTGCTAGTGCAGTTAAAGTTTCAACCACATCTATCTCTGTTCAGACAGAAATAACCTGGGCAGATAAGCAGAAAATGAAGACTTTGACAATACCCGATTATGTAAAAGGGGTCTCGAGCTCTTCCCAGTCATCTGAGAGCTCGATCCAAACATCTTTGCCCTTGCCTGATGAGGGTTCATCTTCCTTGCCCCCAACTGAAGTTATTGGGAACATTCCCAAAACTTCCTCCCAGCACAACAAGGAACAATCCACATTGGATAAACCAAAAGCTGCAACTCCTGATCCCAGGTCCACTGGTTCAGCATCGCAGCTAGAGGTTATCCCACCCTCACAGGAAAAGTATATCTTCTTCCAGACAACGAAAGTTAGCAAAGTTGCGTGATAAGGGTAAGAAGGGTTCACAAGACCCTATTGTCCATTTAAAAAAATATGGTGTTGATTTAATGGACGGTATTACCGCAGAGGGGGCCAGTAATGACCCCATCGGCGGTAAGAGACCCCCAATAAATTATCCCTGAAGATGGCGAATTCCATTATTCAATGGAATTGTCGTGGTTCAAAACCAAATTTTAATGAAGTTCAATTATTAATTCAAAAAAACAATCCTTTAGCTATTTGTTTACAGGAAACCTTTTTACGGAATTCTGACACTTTGTCATTTAGACAATTTGTTGGTTACCATCATCATGCAGTTGGTGATGGTAGAGCACATGGGGGTGTTTCTATTATTCTTAATGGAGACAGGCAGTTGCAGCCCGGGTGACTTTACATATTCCTATAACACTCTGCTCTGTTTATCTTCCACCAAGTTTACATCTTAATCCCAGAGATCTTGATGACCTTGTTGCCCAACTTCCTTTCCCGTTTATTATTACGGGAGATTTCAATGGTCATCATTCACTCTGGGGTAGTCCAGATGATAACAACAGAGGTAAACAAATAGCGGACTTTATTAACCTTAATAATTTGTGTTTATTAAATTAATGATGACTCGCCTACTTATCTACATCCTGCCACCGCTTCTTTTTCTTCCCTCGATCTCACCATTTGCTCTCCGGTCCTGTTTCAGGATTTTACATGGAGAGTAAATAAAGACATGTGTGGTAGTGACCACTTCCCTATCTTAATTGATAATAATGGTACCTTTCCGGTCAAAAGACCTCAGAGGTGGAAGTTGCATAAAAGCGGATTGGGCTCTGTTTGAGTCTTTGTGCCTTTCTCTTTTGATGCAAAAGAATTAGAAGATGCAGATGAGCCCATGGCCTTATTCACTTCAATTCTTCAAGATGTAGCTGAGCAGGCGATTCCAAAAACCACGACAGAACCACAACGTTTCAATAAACCATGGTTTAACGACGATTGCAAATCCGCTCTTAAAGAGCGTGATCGTATCCTAAGACGACTCAAGAATCATCCTTCCATGGAAAATATTGCGGCATACCGGATGGTCCGGGCGAAGGCCCGTGGAACCATACGCCAAGCAAAGAAGTCTTCATGGCAAGGTTACGTCTCTAGGATCAATTCCCGTCGGTATGGGATAGGATTCGTAGGATTAAAGGTAAAAGTAGTGCATTATCAGTTAACCATCTCAATGTTGATAATACCACCTTAACAACATTTCCTGATATTGCTAATTCTCTGGCCAGTACATTTTCATTCAATTCATCATCCAATTTCTCCTCTGATGCCTTTCGGGGCATAAAGAATCAACAGGAGAAAAGGCGACTTAATTTCAAGTCCCGTAATGATGAATGTTATAATGATCGTTTTTCCATTGCAGAGTTCCGGGATTCGTTAAAGCGAGCCCGGGACACGGCAACTGGTCCAGATGAAATACACTACCAGATTTTAAAACATTTACCTTTTCCCAACACTTTTAATATTACTGGATCTTTTTAACCGGATTTGGGTTGATGGAAATTTTCCTCCTTCGTGGCATGAAGCCACAATAATGTCCATCCCTAAACCGGGAAAAGATCATACGAATCTGCAAATCCATGGAGAGATTGATCAATCGAAGGCTTGTTGGGTACCTTGAGTCCAACAACCTCATCACTGACCTCCAATGTGGATTTCGGTCCCAAAGGAGCACTCTTGATCATCTCGTCCGATTCGAAACGTTCGTCAGGGACGCTTTCATCCAGAAACAACATTTAGTTGCAATATTTTTTGATCTGGAGAAAGCTTATGATACAACATGGAAACATGGTATCATGCGCGACCTTTAATATTACTGGATTTTTTTAACCGCATTTGGGTTGATGGAAATTTTCCATCTTCGTGGCATGAACCCACAATAATGTCCATCCCTAAACCGGGAAAAGATCATACGAATCCTACCAACTATCGTCCGATCGCTTTAACTGGCTGCATCTGCAAAACCATGGAGAGATTGATCAATCGAAGGCTTGTTGGGTACCTTGAGTCCAACAACCTCATCACTGACCTCCAATGTGGATTTCGGTCCCAAAGGAGCACTCTTGATCATCTCGTCCGATTCGAAACGTTCGTCAGGGACGCTTTCATCCAGAAACAACATTTAGTTGCAATATTTTTTGATCTGGAGAAAGCTTATGATACAACATGGAAACATGGTATCATGCGCGACCTCCGTAACCTCGGCATACGAGGTCGCTTACCTATCTTTATTAAAAATTTCCTGGAAGATAGGTCATTTAAGGTACGACTGGTATCAATCTTCTCTGACCTATTTCCCCAGGAAATGGGGGTTCCCCAGGGAAGTATTTTATCTCCAACACAATTTGCCATAAAAATTAACACGATCCCATCGTGCCTTAAACCAGGTACAAATGGAGCTCTCTGTGTTGATGACTTTCAGATGTGCTATGGTTCTACAGACATGCGGATAATCGAACGTAAGTTGCAGCTTTGTTTGAATTCACTTCAACAATGGGCAACCGAAAATGGATTTCGTTTTTCGAAATCCAAGACTGTCTGCATGCATGTCTGTCAGAAACGAGGTTTACATCCACATCCAGAAATTTTCTTGGATGGCAACCGCCTTCCAGTTGTGGATGAAACCAAATTTCTGGGGCTGATATTTGATAAGAAATTATCATTTATCCCCCACATTAAAAACCTAAAAAAGAAATGTCTGAAAGCCCTCAACATATTGAGAGTCTTATCAAATACTGACCGGGGAGCAGACCGTAAGGTCTTGCTCAGATTATATCGAGCTTTAATAAGATCTAAACTCGATTATGGGTGTATTGTGTATGGGTCTGCCCGCGAGTCTTATCTCAAAGAGCTTGACACCATACACAACCAGGGACTTAGAATCAGCTTAGGAGCATTTCGAACATCTCCAGTGGACAGTTTATACGTCGAGGCGTACGAGCCCTCATTGTACAACAGACGTGATAAACTGGCCCTGCAGTATGCTACGAAAATAGCATCTTTACCAAATCATATTTCATTTAACACCATATTTAGACCCTATCATGAGCATTTGTATTTTGTGAAGGCTAAAGTTATTCCATCATTCGGTATTCGCATACAACCTCTTTTGTCTGAGGCTGGTATCAGCTTGACAGTATTGCGAATACCCCTTTCTTTAGGGCTCCACCGTGGGCTATATCTCCCCCAAAGATCGATTTCGATCTTACTCAACATAACAAGAGAGACACTAGATCTACGGTGCTCCAATCTCTGTTTAGAGAGTTAAGGTCTAAGTATGGTGATTATGCTCCTATTTACACAGATGGTTCGAAAGATGGTGATCGGGTTGCTTCGGCTACCGTGACGCCATCCGAGACTATTTCTGTTCGCCTACTCCCTGCTGCATCTATTTTTACAGCTGAGCTCCAGGCTATTCTTCAAGCCCTGGAATTAATTAAATCCTCTCCATCTTTAAAGCATATCATCTATACTGATTCTCTGTCTTCGCTTCAAGCAATTAACAATAAACAGCTTGAACACCCATGTTTATCATCTGCTACTATCTAACGAGTTTAACAGCAAAGACGTCGTCTTTTGCTGGATCCCCAGTCACGTTGACATAAGGGGGAATGATCTAGCATATTTTGCTGCCAAAGCTGCTTTAGATCTTCCCCAATCAACTTTTTTAATTCCATATAATGATTTTAAATGTACAATAAATCATTGTATATATGACCGCTGGCAACGGCCTTGGGATCTTGCAGGTACAAACAAACTTCATCACATCAAGCGGTAGTGTATAATCCGAAGATCGAAGATCGCAGACCTGTATAATCCGAAGATCGCAGACCTCAACTATAATCCACAGACCCCCTATACTATATTCCG
Organism: Patella pellucida; assembly: GCA_917208275.1. Lineage (NCBI taxonomy): Eukaryota > Metazoa > Mollusca > Gastropoda > Patellidae > Patella > Patella pellucida. Next base: position 57,168,221 of record OU795044.1, read on the forward strand.
CAGACCCCAACTATAATCCGCAGACCCCCTATACTATATTCCGCAGACCCCAACTATAATCCGCAGACCCCCTATACTATATTCCGCAGACCCAACTATATTCCGCAGACCCCCTATACTATATTCCGCAGACCCCAACTATAATCCGCAGACCCCCTATACTATATTCCGCAGACCCCAACTATAATCCGCAGACCCCCTATACTATATTCCGCAGACCCCAACTATAATCCGCAGACCCCCTATACTATATTCCGCAGACCCCAACTATAATCCGCAGACCCCCTATACTATATTCCGCAGACCCCAACTATAATCCGCAGACCCCCTATACTATATTCCGCAGACCCCCTTTAAAGCTTCAATTTTTTTAATTTTTCACACTTTCAGAATTCCTAATACAATGTTGCAAGGTCACAGTAATTTGACTTTATGTCCAAAGCTTTGAATTCGATTGATCTTTGACTTCAAAGGACTGACTCGGCATTACTATAACGAAAATTTCATCAGATGGTTCATATATTGCCCTTATTCACTGGGCACTGTAAGGCTAATTAAAGACGGGCATATGCCAAGTGTGTGCAATAAGGGTGAATTTTGCCAAGGCAGCGGTACATGGCCTACTGATTTTTAACTGCCGAGGTGTCTTTAACGTGCTCGATCTAATGAACACGGGACTCCGTTTATCGTCGTCTCCGATGGACTAGAACGCTTTTCCATGTCAGCCCTCACCTGACAAGGAGGAACGCAGTCGGAAAAATCCAAAGGTTGAACCCGGGACCCCCTGCATGAGCGGCAAGCGTCCTAACCACTCGGCATTCTAGATTTTTTCACTCCTCTGCCTTGGAACGATGACAGGCCAACCATATCGCTTATTATAAAATGTACATACCTCTGGATGTCTAGATGATCTCATCTCGAAGTCTAATTATCGACACATATCGATACATTGCTTGTATATGAAAAAATGTCAGCGCAAAAATAATGGCTTCAAATGTCCGTTGTTGATTCACTGGAACATATGATATACTTGTACAAAAAATGAAAATAAGGGGTCATGGTGGTTATAGAAAGGAACCATCAACGCCTATACACGGTCCTGTACAAGGTTGCTTATGAATGTTTGGGTCTGCGGTTTCTAGTTGGGGTCTGCGGAATATAGTATAGGGGGTCTGCGGATTCTAGTTGGGGTCTGCGGAATATAGTATAGGGGGTCTGCGGATTATAGTTTGGGTCTGCGGAATATAGTATAGGGGGTCTGCGGATTATAGTTGGGGTCTGCGGAATATAGTATAGGGGGTCTGCGGATTATAGTTGGGGTCTGCGGAATATAGTATAGGGGGTCTGCGGATTATAGTTGGGGTCTGCGGAATATAGTATAGGGGGTCTGCGGATTATAGTTGGGGTCTGCGGAATATAGTATAGGGGGTCTGCGGATTATAGTTGGGGTCTGCGGAATATAGTATAGGGGGTCTGCGGATTATAGTTGGGGTCTGCGGAATATAGTATAGGGGGTCTGCGGATTATAGTTGGGGTCTGCGGAATATAGTATAGGGGGTCTGCGGATTATAGTTGGGGTCTGCGGAATATAGTATAGGGGGTCTGCGGATTATAGTTGGGGTCTGTGGAATATAGTATAGGGGGTCTGCGGATTATAGTTGGGGTCTGCGGAATATAGTATAGGGGGTCTGCGGATTATAGTTGGGGTCTGCGGAATATAGTATAGGGGGTCTGCGGAATATAGTATAGGGGGTCTGCGGAATATAGTTGGGTTGCGGAATATAGTATAGGGGGTCTGCGGATTATAGTTGGGGTCTGCGGAATATAGTATTGGGGGTCTGCGGATTATAGTTGGGGTCTGCGGAATATAGTATAGGGGGTCTGCGATCTTCGGATTATACAGGTCTGTGATCTTCGATCTTCGGATTATACACTACCCACATCAAGCCTCTCCTTGGAGACTGGCCAAACTACTACAGATCTAATATGAGAGATGAAGTTGTTTTGTGTCGCTCTCGTAAAGGTCATACTTTTTTAACTCATATTTTCATCCTGAAGCGAGAGCCTCAACCGGAATGTGAACACTGTCATGTTCCTTTGACAGTGAAGCACATTTTGATTGAGTGCAAGTATCTCAAAGATATAAGATTACGGCATTACCGTTGCCAATCACTCAATCAATTGTTTGCCCAACCGGGTCTATATTATAAAGCGCTGAACTTTTTAAAAGAGACAAATTTTTATCGAAAATTTTAATTGTAAATATCTGAAATATCGTTTAATGTTTTAAATATATTTACATAAAGTTTATGTTTATTTTTATTGAAATTTACTGTGATATTTGTTTTTATTTATGTGAATATAGTTATTAATGTGATTATATATTTCTAGTTTGTCTCGAGAACACATATTTGTTTGGCGCAATATGGCCCGGTTGGAGCTCACGTGCCATTAAACAATATTTCATTCATTCATCACTTTACAATTTGTCTAGGCGGTAAGGGTACATGTATTGTTAAGACAATATATATGCTTAGATTAAACATACATTATGCAAGAGCTAAATTTGCCTTTTGCAGATGTGTCTTTAAGCCTGGAATTATTAATACGACATTAATGAACTTACCAGACCATAAACAACTATCGATGTCAACGCTTGCCTGTGATATATATTTGATTATGATCCGATTTGCTGCTCAAATTTCATTCATGATTTTGATTGTTCTGAATTTAGTAATGATGATTGAGGCTAGCCCGTAATTTCAATCGATTAATTTTCAATTCATAGTGGATCAGTTTGACTGAACTTTTCAGGAAATATTCTTTACATTTGTTTTCAACTCTAATATCTCCATGCCACATACGCTCACACCAGCGCTCGAAACCACAGCCGCAAGCCATTCATTTTGTTGTAATTTGATACTTACTTCTGTCTTCACATCTACCATTATAACACCGCCCGTTGTTCTTACAGGATATACCACCACAATCGGTAGCTGAAAAATACAACCCATTTACTGGTTAGACGATTTATAACACAGTTTAAGATTTTAATATATTTAACAAATTCACATGTAGATACTGTCGTATTTACCTATTTGACCGTTATTTGAAATTTGACAAAACAATGCACAGATTATATGACGGAATTCTGTTCAATTTGTACGGAAACATACAACATTTAATAAAATTATTTAATTAACAGAAGACTAGGTATCTTACTATTATCCATACATCTGAGATTGACACAGTATTTTATTTCCTGACCACGAGCTTTACACTCGTTCACGCTACAAACCATCCCTGTAAAATAATATTATAATATAGTTAAGATAAACATTAATTATCTGAAATTGGTCAGATCTCTTATATCAGTACGTGTACACGTGATTCAACAGCGGGTACGGTGATCATTCTAGAGAGACACAAATCATAATATCAAACACTTTCACATTGTTCACATAAATATTTCACATTCAATCTAAAATAATTAGTTTTTGTCCTTCTTGTTTCTAATATATTTATTTGATAGGTTACCACGGTTACCGTCTCTGACAAGTTTAAATCTATAGTAAGGTCAAGAAATACCAAATCATCTGTCATTGCATCAATTGAAATTTTGTAATTATAATAGCAACTTCGTTTTATACACGTCAACAGCGTGGCTTCCATTAATCAAATTATAGTTAACATAAAAATATGATACTTACTTTCTCTTACTTGTTTTGTGACTTCTGAAATAGAGACAAAATCCATGACAACGTGACATCCATGAATTATTTTATAGTAAAAATGAAAATATTTTTTCGTACTATCTTTAATTGTTGTTCGGCTGCTCTTTTCTGAATCTCTGTAAACTATTGTGTTATTTCAGTTAAAACCGTCATTTGAAAATGACAAATAATTCGATGAGTGATTAAAATCGTATTTATTTCAAGTAAATACTTAATAAAGATAACTACATGTGAATATGCGTTTTCAGAATTTCAGTTTCAATTATAAGACAAATAAACCCGTAAAGCGTGGCAATCTGATTCGAAAGGAAAATTTTATCATACCACATTTGCTCCCCCCCCCCATCCCCCAACACACAACCACACCACTCCTGGACATGGCGGTTCGATACCTGTCAATATCGACAGGAACCGAGATCAGTGTAATATAAACCTTGTATTTAAGTTTCGTCAAAAATCGTATAAAATACAAAATAATGAACGGATGACAATATATATATATGGGTGGGCCTATAAAAACCAATAACCATGACAGAGCTAAAAATGGCAAGAAGCAACGAAGTTCCACATTAAAGATACCAATGGGTAATTCCATTTGTCAATTCATAGCATTCAAACTTGTATGCTTTGCAGCGTGCATATATATACAGTGTATCAATGTTAAGTCAATGAGTCGGTCCCCTATATTTACTAGGTTTTTAACTCTTTTCTCTTTTGTTCATTTTATTAACATAAACACTGTGTATAAATATCAAGCTAATCAAATTAGGTCTCTATTAAAAATATTAGTATGTCCACAATATGTGACGGACAGACAGGCAGTCGGGTGATCGTATTGTACCTAATCCCCAGAATTCATCTAAAGATCACACTATACATAAATCCCCCATTTGGAAAACAATGTGCATTGTGGGAGAGAGCTGAGAAAACTTACGAAGAGCGACCATTGCTTTGCATGGGATTTCTCTGACCAAATTTCGAAAAACGACGATTTTACGTTAATTTAAGTGATGGGTTATATTTCATATGATGTGATAGAGACACAGATAGTTGATGCACTAAAATTAACGTAAAATCGAAATTTTACAAAATAATTGTGTTACCGATCACACCGGAATATTCAGAGCGAAATAGAAAGTAACTGAACTATCTGCCGATAATTAATCTGGTGTGCGGTATGATTAATTGTTGGTAATCATATTTGGTATTTATATATAAAAAAATAACGTTATAGGCCTACTGGGTCCGAAAAAAATATCTTATTCATACACAACTGTTACGACAGACAAGCGTTTGCGTACCCCCCCCCCTCCAATTGCAAAACGTTCTATCCCGATCAGTGACGTAATTAGCATCCATTTTGGTTATTTCTCGGTGTCAAGTTGTGACAGTGTCAGTTTTTGATGAGTACAACTTTACAAGAGAGAACTTTTTTATTCCCTAGGATAATAGTTGTACAATGGATTTTATATAACCGGGGGTAATTTCAAACACACGGGTAAGTGTATAATAACCAAAGTAGAGTAGTTTGTCCATATTTGAAGAAATCAGTTTATTATTTACCATGGTTCTCATAGTAGCTTGTCTTTTTGACCATAAAACTATATGTTTTAAATTGTAACAATATGGGCACATTACTGTGGGAACAAGGTAGTACAGGCTTACCTTGTCAAAATTCGCCTATAACTATAAGTCCAATTACAATTTACACCAATTTCTGATATGGATAACACGTAGTAACGCACCTCTACCAGTTCCCTTTTCAAGGCATGGTCGTGGTGGCTGGCAATGACCTCAAGCTTTCTCTCTCCCTCTCCCCCCCCCTTCTCTCTCTCTGTAGTAGTAAGGGAATGTCGTTTTAACTCTCTTGAGTAGTAAGTGAAGATCGATTTAATACTCCGCCCTCTCTCCAATATTGACTCAATAATATTGAAAATGTGTGGGCTATATTGATGTAAATCGATTTAAAACTCTCCCCCCTTTCCCTCTCCCCCCCTCTCTCTCTCTCGTAGTAAGGGAATATTGTTTTAACTCTCTCGTAGTGAGTGAAGATCGATTTAAATCTCTCCCCCTTTCTCTTTCTCTCTCCTCTCTATCTCTCTCTCTCTGTCAAAGTAAGGGACTGTCGTTTTAACTCTCTCTCGTAGTAAGGGAAGATCGATTTAATACCCCCCCCCCCCTCTCTCCCTTTCTTTCTCTCTCTCTCTCTTGCAGTAAGAGAAGATCGATTTAACTCCCTCTATCTCTCTCTCTCGATTGAACTCTCTCTCTCGTATAGTAAGGGAAGATCGATTTAACTCCCTCTACCTCTCTTTCTCTCTCTCTCTTTATCTCTCCCTCTCTCTTGTAGTAAGGGAAGATCGATTTAACTTTCTCTCTCGTATAGTAACGGAAGATAGATTTGTTGCGTTACTGAAATAGAACCTAATTAAGAATTAAGAAATACGAGTTAAGAACTAAGAATTAGGTAATATGAATTATTTGAAAATTATCTTACCCTCACAAAATTCACCCTTGAAACCAGCTGCACATTTACAGGACACTCCATGGACTTTTGGTACACAAGTTCCCTTATTTTTGCAAGGTTTAGCAGCACACAAATCAACTAAAAAATTATATCAAAAACCTTCCTCATAAAATAATCTATCACAAAATAGTGTAAAAATTCTGAAATACGACAACAAATGAAGAAATAAAGAGTTCATACTAATTTTAATTTCTTTGTTCTTAATTTTTAGTTCTTAACAAGCTAGAAAAAGTTTTGTTGTACAATATGCATAATTCATCTACGTCACATGGTGGATCATTAAGTAGATCTGAGGATTTCAGGTCAGCAATAAAATCTGATATTTTCATACCTTTAATGTTCCGACACACTCTTTCAATACGTTCATTAGATGGTTTTGGCATGCACCAATCCATCTGAATGAGGAAATGATCACATATTTGAATATCAGAAACTGATACATTGGACATGAGATTACATGTTTCGGGAGATATAACCTCATCCAGAGTATGGCCATGTTTATGTGTAGGGTTGGATATATGTTGTTGCAGACTAAAGGATTAAAGGAGTTTTCTAAATTTCTGTGTTGTGTATTCATATTGAAAATAAAAGTACCCAAGGTAAACTGTGTTATCCTTTTTGTGATTACCAATAATAGAGTTTCAAATTCGTCAAAGTTAGTAGCAACAGAAGCATTGTTCTTTTTGGATACCGGTGGTCAAAAAATACAGACAGCATGAACCGCCACGTTATAAGAACTGAATTTTACATGAAATAGCTCAAAACAATTGTATTTCCATGAATTGTTATTTATAACTTCTAGGTTTGATCTAAGGTTTAAACTAAGTTTGAAGATTACTGCTTATGGGGTCCATACACGATCAATAATTCCGTCAATATTATTGACTCAATATATTGCCTCAACATATTGAGCCAATAATATTGACAGGAATTGCCCACATACGAGTCAATATTTCCATCAATAATTTCATCATTTTTTGGCCATTTTTCAAAATGGATGCCATGTTTACTCTTCCGAGGTTGACAATGGAATGAAAATATTGACGCAATTATTGGCAAATTATCCACACACGATCAATTGTGTCATTCAATAATTGACCATCTGCTAATATATTGATGAACCATCAATAAAAGTCGAAATGATTTTGATCCGTCAAATATATATTATTGAATCAATATGTTGAGTCAATAATATTGACGGAATTATTGATCGTGTGTGGACCCCATAAGCCTCCGCCAGCACGATTGGGTCAATAATTCCGTCAATATTTTTGACTCATATATTAACTCAATAATATTGAAAATGTGTGGGCTATATTGATGTAAAATATTGTCAATAACCATCGTTGCGTCAATATATTAAACTGTGAGATCAATATGGATCTGAGTATAGTGGCTAACCGTTAGCGCTCAGAAGAGGATCTGTAAGTATAGTAACGGAAGATCGATTTAACACCCTCTCCCCCCCTCTCTCGTAATATCGTTTTAACTCTCTCTCGTAGTGAGGGAAGATCGATTTAATACTCCCCCTCTCTCTCGCTCACTCTCTCCCACCCTCTATCTCTCTCTCTCTCTGTCGTAGTAAGGGAATATCGTTTTAATTCTCTCTCGTAGTAAGGGAAGATCGTTTTAATACTCCCTCTCTCTCTCTTTCTCTCTCTCTCGCTCTATCGTGGTAAGGGGCTGTCGTTTTAACTCTCTCTCGTAGTAAGGGAAGATCGTTTTAATACCCCCCCCCCCCTCTCTCTCTCTCTCTTACTCCCCCCCCTCTCTCTTGTAGTAAGGGGAGATCGATTTGACTCTCTCGTATAGTAAGGGAAGATCGATTTAACTCCCTCTCTCTCTCTCACTCTGTCTATCTCTCTCTCCCCCTCTCTCTCTCTTGTAGTAAGGGACGATCGATTTAACTCTCTCTCTCTCGTATAGTAACGTAATGCAAGATCGATTTGTTGCGTTACTTAAATAGAACCTAATTAAGGAAGACGAATTAAGAACTAAAAATTAAGAACTAAGAAATACGAATAAAGAACTAAGAATTAAGGAATATAAATTATTTGAAAATTATCTTACCATGACAATATGCACCCGTAAATCCATCAGCACAATTACAGCTCGCTGAATCGTGGCCTGTTGGTGTACAAGTTCCCATATTTAAGCAAGGTGTAGGATCACACGGATCAACTAAAATGAGAATTAAGTACTAAGAAATAAGAAATACGAGTTAAAAACTTAGAATTAAGAAATAATAATAATAATAATAATAATGTCAATTTCTAGAGCGCCAAATTCATCCATAGGCATGCTCAATGCGCTCTTTAAAAAAGAAGTAAAAACCCACAATTAAATTAGTCTGGATAAGATAGTTTAAACATGTAAGTTTTTAAATGTGATTTAAAACTTGATAGAGTTTACAGTCATGGATATTGATTGACAAACTATTCCAGAGTTTGGGTGCAGCAACACTGAAACTTCAATCTCCAAACTGTTTCAATTTTGATGACGGAATGCATAAAAGGTTGTGATGTTAGGATCTCAAAGTACGGGTAGGCTGATATATAGTTAATAGTTCTGAATGATACAAGGGTGCAGTACCCTGTTAACACAGGTAAGTCAAACACAAGATCTTAAATTCAATACGTGTAAGAATCGGAAGGCAATGCATGTATTTCAAGACAGGGGTGATGTGTGATGATTTGTTTGTTCTAGTTATATGATCATGGCAGCTGTATTCTGAACTCTTTGTAGAAAGTCATATTTTGAAAGGACGAGAGATTGAACTAATGATTTAGTCGCTTCCACAGTGATGCTGTTTCGTATTCCCTTTATTCTTTGAACCCTGGCGTCCTGGTGCCAAATTGCCAGCCACCCTGAGCTCCTGGTGACATGGTGCCGAATTGTCAGCCAACCTGAGTTACTTAGAACAAGCCAACAGTGAGGCTGATGTCCCCAGCCGAAATCCCAAAATAAATAGATGACACATATTAATTAATTGCACATTTATTCTTTTCAAAAGTATTGAGCAATCAAACTATACGCTAAGTTTCATCACTCTCTATCAGATAGAATCAGACAATGCTCATCATCGAACTCCATCAAGGCATTCACCTATTGACGCCTACACCTAGTTTGAACAGTCTACCTTAATTAGAAGGAGAATTAGTGTGTTCCAAAGTCTAGACCTATCAAATTGCTTATCGCTCTGCTTACCCTCAGCAGAAAATGTTCATTATTAAATTTTTTAATGAAATGAAACTATATACCAAGTTTTATCACTCTCACTTAATTACAACTAAAGTTATTGCATCCCAAAGCATCAACCAATCAAATTGCTTATATCTGCTAACCCTAAATAGAAAATGCTCCTCTTCGAACTCCATCAAGGTATTGACTTAGTAAACATCTACATCAAGTTTGAATATCCTAACTCAATTAGAAGGAGAGTTATTATGTTCCAAAGTCTCGGCCAATCAAATTTCTTATCGCTCTGCTTACCCTGAGCAGAAAATCCTCATTATCGAACTTAGTCAAGGTATTGATGAAATAAAACTATATACCAAGTTTCATCACTCTCACTTAATTACAACTGAAGTTATCGTCTCCCAAAGCATCAACCAATCAAATTGCTTATCTCTGCTTACCCTAAGCGGAAAATGTTCATCTTCGAACTCGATCAAGGTAATGGACCTAATAAACACCTACACCAAGTTTGAATATTCTAGCTCAATTAGAAAAAAAGTTATTGTGTCCCAAAAAGTGTGACAGATTGACAGACAGACGGACGGACAGACGGGCGGACGAACCCATTTTAATAGTCCCCTGCTTTCTTCGAAAGGCGGGGGACAATAAAATCTAAAAATGAAGGAACCTGAACGAAACTGCTTGTAAATGATGATAAGGAATAGCCTGTAACTATCTTAATGAACATTTAAAACATTTCATATCTTTTAACGCCAGTAGTCCTGCTAACACATGGATCCTTCGCGAATACGGAAGTGCGAGGGGTGCTTGTCATAATTACGCTTTAAAACTGTTCAAAATTCGCTAAAAAAAACCTCCAAACAATAGAAATATTGGCAAATGTTTTGTGTCCGGTTTAACTGGAAATACTCGCTTTAATAGTTAGTGCAGGGGGACTGCGCCACATATGATTTACAAAAAGGACAAATACAACGACAAGACATCATACTCCGAAACAGCAAACAAAACAAACAATAAAACAACAATTCAAAAAAGAGTGAATGGATCCGGGGGCTAGCCGTAAGCGTCCACTGCGCTGTACAGTCCCGGGTCTGAAGCAACACAGACTTCACTCAAGATTGAACATATTTACTCGTACAAGAAAACGCACAAACAACCCAACACAATGAAGCAAAGAAAATGTAGACCGCCTCGGGAGGCAGTCGTCTGCTAACTGAATGGTGTGACGTAAATACGTCGTAATGTTATTAATGACGTCAATAGAATTTCTTAACAAAAAGGGCGATAATCAAGATTTAATAATGCTAAAAGCTATAAGTTTAAACAACCAATCTGAATTTTTAAGTTGTATAATTGCACAAAACATAATACTAAATACCCCATACAAGCAATGCAAAACAGGAATGTAGAAGAAAGCATACAATGTAAGTGTATTTATGAAGTAATAAAATAATAACAATAAGGGCGATAATCCAAACATGGCTACGTAACTATACAAATTAAACTAAATTAAATTGGATAATTATCCAATATGTACTCGGTTATATACTTATAAGAAATGTTAAACTTGGTATATTGATGAAACGGAAGTTTCGAAATTTCTTTAAATATGCGTAACTGTGTACCACCTTTGGCAGTGCATTTCAAAAACAGGGATTTTATTCGGGAAAGAAACAGTTCTTTGTTGTTACATACGGTCAAAAATCGTAATGCCTGTGAATAGAAAACATTATATAGTGTTGTATCTGGTATGTTACTATAAATTGACGGATATTTTACTACTTCAAAACCGAATTTGTCCGTTTTGTCGAAAATACCAACATTAAATCTATTGTTAATGATATTGATGTCCAGGTCAAGAACAGATGCAATTTGGGTGCCGGAATTTTCTTTAATTAATATTAGTTCAGGGGGATATATTTCACTTTTATATTTATTGAAATTTCCATTATCATTGATGGGTGTTATGTCATCAATGTAACGGAAGGTGTAGTTGAGACTTTTAGCTACTTTGTAATCTGTTTTTCTTTTATGGTCCTGAAAATAGAATTCATATTTATGTAAATGTGCATTTGCCATAAATGGGGCGGGGTCAGTTCCCATTGGTAAACCAATAGTTTGCTGTATTATCTGATCCCCAACCTCAAATATGGCATTGTCAATGAGAAAATGTATTATGTTTTGAAATTTTTCTTTATCAAAAATTACAGTTTCGGCATTGCGAGGTTTTATAATCCATCTAGCATCTTGAGAGTAAATGGCCATCAAGTTTCTGCCTTTTCCGAAAGCTCCATTAAAGGCTTTATCTACAAACCAATCCAAATTATTTTTAAGATCTGCATGTTGGAGCATAGTATACAAAGTAGAAAAATCGAACGTTTCTATTGTTTTTGCATTATCTTTATTATTGATTTTATCTATAGTCTCTACTATAGGTTTATTTTTATCAATAATGAAAAAACTATTAATACCAGTGTAATTTCGAAGTGTTTTGCACCAAATTGCATGTTGGGTTTGGCATAATTTAAGGCCTTTGGTGATTGTCTGCGCTAGAGGGTTTGTCTGGCAAACACTGGAGGATATTATATATCTAAATTTTACTGGGTTTTTATGAAATTTGGGTATCGAATAAATGTACGGTAGTGCATCTATTTTCACATTGTCTTTAATATTATTACTCCTGTTAAAAGAGTATTGGTTGTGCAAGATATCTTGTTTAGTTAAATCCGTAATGCATTTATAAGTGTCATTATTTGTGTTGGGCCAGAGTCCAACTTCAGTCAGAATATTTTTAATATAGTACTTTTTACAGATAAAGGCAATGTTATTACTGGCCTTCAAAATTCGCTAAAAAAAAACTCCAAACAATAGAAATATTGGCGAATGTTCTGTGTCCGGTTTAACCGGAAATACTCGCTGAATACTTTAAAAACCGATGTAAACAAAACGCACGTGGTCAAATACCGGAAAACAGGTCTAACAGGGTATAGACAAAGTAGAGTCAGACCGGTATTCCGGTCTTACGGGTTCAAAGAATTAAACGTCTCAGTTGAAAGTAGCATGATATGCAGAGATGATGGACCTGTCCTTCTAAAGTAAGAGATGAATCTAGAACTACGCCAAGATTTTTAACATCATCAGAAACTAGGGTGCCGGAATCTCCAATGGCTATACTAATTTCAGATATTAATGTCAGAAATCTTCTCATTGCATTATCAAGCTTTTACACGCTTCAGCGTTTTTATATTTGTTCCTTTCTGATTTTAAAAATTTGTCGGTGAACGTCTAAGTGCGACTTCCGCAAAGTCTTTCAGATTTTCCTCGGCGATGCTTAGCTTCTTTGATCTCCTTGTCGTACCATTCGGTGCCTGGTCTGATAATTACCCTTGTGGTCACAAGGGCATTCTTATCCAACAAGCTAGAAATAGTCTTGTTGTACAATATGCATAATTCATCTACGTCACATGGTGAATCATTAAGTACCTTCCGACACACTCTTTCAATATGTTCATTACATGGTTTTTGCATGCACCAATTCATCTGAATGAGGAAATGATCACGTATTTGAATATCAGAAACTGATACATTGGTAATGAGATTACATGTTTCGGGAGATATAACCACATCCAGAGTATGGCCATGTTTATGTGTAGGGCTGGATATATGTTGTTGCAGACTAAAGGATTTAAGGAGTTTTCTAAATTTCTGTGTAGCGGAATTAGTTGTGTCTTCATAGTGAAAATTAAAGTATCCAAGGTAAACTGTGTTATCCGTTTTGTGATTACCAAATAGATTTTCAAATTCGTCAAAGATAGTAGCAACAGAAGCATTGTTCTTTTTGGATACCGGTGGTCAAAAAATACAGACAGCATGAACCGCCACGTTATAAGCACTGAATTGTACATGAAATGACTCAAAACAATTGTATTTCCATGAACTGTTATTAATAGCTTCTAGGTTTAATCCAAGTTTGAAGATTACTGCTAAGCGTCCGCCAGCACGATTGGGTCTTGGAACTTGATAAATATCGTAGCCATCAGGAGTGAGCTCCGAAATCTTAACATCGTCCCCTGCTTCTTTTAGCCATGTCTCTGATATAAAAAACAGGACATCAACATCTTCGAAAAGTAATAAATCAGCAATTTCTAGGGTTTTATTGCGACATGATTGATAAATTAAAACTTAATCTTTCAATGATATAGATGATTTTACATCTGGTGCTTGATTGACTGAGTTTTGCCAAGACTGGATTGAACAGTCTAAGGAAACAATTTTACCACCTCTAGTTCCTCTAGTTACTTGAGATAGCCAGTGGAGTAAGACGTGTATTGTGTCGCTCTCCAGATTAGTCAGCCATGACGAAATAAGTAGTTGTTAAGGCGGCTACAGATCGACCTTGCGACGCGACTCAACTGTCGGCGACTATCGTAGATTGCACTCAGATCGAATTCAGCAATGATCGCCGACCAGTTGCTTTCGGTCGTACGATTGAACGCGAGCGCGCTCACATCGACACCGATACACCGACTTGTGGCGTCCTCACGAATAGATCATGTGACTCGTTCAAAATGGCGCCACACAAAATATGCCTAATTATTCGAAAATCTCTCCATCTAATTAGCAGACTATTTTGAGAAAGTAATTTAAATTAACTCGAGGGATTCAAATTTTTGTTTATGATTCTATTTGATATGATTTATATTCCTAAATTTTAGATTTATCAACAAAGGCTTTATGTCAACATATTACAAAAACGTCGTAGACAGGCAGCTACAGCAGTCGCGTTAGCCGTTTATCTAGGCTTAGAAGAGAAGCAAACAAACAAAACGAATTTGGAAGAAGGATTGGCAATCAGGCTTTCTTCTTCTTCGGTCGTCCACGAGGTCGCCATTTTGATTTTTTATTTGCCGCTCTGATTGGCTAAAATTTATAGCGCAGTCGGCAACCGATCGTAGAAATGCACGCATCGACGATGATGAGTCGGCGACTGGTTCCGTCGCGTCGTAGAAGTAGAACATGTTCAACTCCTCCGACTCAGTCGCCGATCGTGAAAAACTGTCGCACGACGGTCGAAGCTAGACTCAGATCTACTAGAATCGGCGACTGAAATCGTGCGACGATCGGCGGCAGTCGCCGGAAAACCAGTCGGCGACCAGTTGAGTCGCGTCGATCTGTAGCCGCCTTTATTTATAAAGAGATGGCCACTGAAGAAATGTTACATATTGTTCATCAAACGGACGAGTTACTAAAAACTATAAATACCAGGATGAGAAATATTGAAATAAGATTGGCGACAATTGATCATATTGAAAATATGTTAACTCATCTTACAAACAAGGTTATTAACAGCCTTTAAGTAAAAAATAGGAAAACGCGGAGAGTATAATCAGTGTGCTATCTTGGAATGTTGTCAAAGGTCTATGTGATAAACTTAGGGACGGTTCCTTTATTGATATGATATCTACATGTGACGTTGGCTGTTTATATGAGTGTTGGATAAATACTGATGATCAAATAGAAATCCCCAATTATCACGCGTATAAAAATTTGTGAGAGACTTAGGTAAAGGTGGTGGAATAGTTATTTTAGTTATAAATAGAATTGACAAGCTCTATTCAGTGTTCAGTTGTTGATAATGTTTTTGATACTATTATTGTCCTATACATACGTAGTCAGCAAGAGAACGTTTTTATTTGTGCCTGTTATTTTCCACCCTATTATAGTATATATTTTATAATAGATATAATGTTGAATTGTTCATCTATCTAGAAGACACTATTACACTGTTAGAAAAAAAACCTGGTAAAATTACAGTAAATTTACTGGCAGCAAAAGTTGCCAGTAAATTTACTGTAAATAAACATTTAGCTGTAATATTATATAGTTTCTATAATTTCACTTTGTATGTAACTTTACCCGAAAGCAGTAAATAGAAAATAACTATGAGTTTGTTTTTTTTAACTTTGGTCTGTAAATTCACCGCCATAAAGTAAATGGACGGTTACAGTAAGTTTGTTTTTTAACTTCCAAATGTAAATTTACCCAAAAGCAGTAAATGAAAAATTACAGACAAATGTTAAAAAAAACTTGACTGTAACTACCGTTATTTCTATATACACGGTCTAATATTAAGGCAATATGTTTAATCGTATACTATTAAAATAAAGTAGGGGATATTTGATTTTGGGGGCATAATACTAAAATATGCAAATGGCTACGAAAAAAGTCACTATAGAACCTAACAGAAGACACATTTCCAATAGCTACCAATAGCTATGCTTGGGATCATCATGTGGTCCAAACCAAGATTTCCACGACTCTGACTTTGAATGTTACAGTCATTGTGGCATTGAATTCCAGGGTGGAAACATCAGTTTAATTGTTTTAGTGACCAGAATTTTTTTTTTCATATGCGTCGGCTTCTGGACCAAAATGACCTTAGACGTCTCATAAGGAGTATTCCACGTCGGATCAATGCTTGTTTGGCAAACAGAGGAGGATTTACCGGTTACTGACTTTGTTGTGATGCTGTGGTAACTTTGCTGTTTGACCCCGGGTATCATTTTACCCTTATAATGGATGTGCCTTACTTAGTCTAACGATCATTTGGAATAAATCGATGAATGTGAACTTCATTTCATTTTGTCATTTATTTCTTCGTCAGTTTCATAAGGTGACTTTAATAACACTTAAAAATCAAATATCCCCTACTTTTTTTGAATAGTATATTAACTGCGTGTAATCAGCGTTTTTACATGTCAGGGATGTTATAAGTTCAATCAGGATGTAATAAGTGCAATTAGCTGTTTATATTGTTTGGATGTGAGAGGTACAATGAGCTGTTTATTACATGGATGAAATAAGTGTAATCAACCTTTTTAAGTGCAATCAGCTGTTGCTATATTGCATTGATTAATAAATAAATTGCATGGATGCAAAAAGTGCCACCACCTATTAAATAAATTTATATTATATATATGGTGTTTTTTACGCCCACATGTTCATGTTGACGTATTATGTCGTCGCCCCTGTCCGTCGGAAAATACCGACATTTTTTAAACATTACCAATATCCAATAAATAGCATGTGGAAAACAAAAAAACTCCCCTTGATTGGACATACAACACCGCTTAGGTGTTCTTCGCAATTACAGCAACGGATGCATCAAAATGATGCAGATTATAGGATGATTGTTTTCTACACACTTTTTTGGTTCCATCGGTGCCAATTAATAGGTTATACAATTGTGTGTGGACACACTACACATCACAATTCTTACCCGATTTTGACGAAACTTGAAATATAGGTTAATACCCAAAAGGTGGACCCTATAGAGGTCACAATTTTGAACCGATTTTGATGAAACTTGACATGCATGTTTATAACCCAAATATCTTGATTCCTGTCGATATTTGCGTCTATAGCAACGTAATGTCCTGAATTATGGCCCCTGATTGTCCGAAAAATCACCTATTTTAGCTTGTGGTCCCTCTGGAGGTCACAATTATTATCCGATTTGAAAAACCGTTTGATTATAAGGAAGGTTGAGTTAAAATTTCGGCAAAATCAGACCAAAATTGCCATACAAAATGGCCGCCGTTTGTACGCGAATACTGTTAAAAAATGGTATATCAAGGTTGTGGACCCTTTAAAGGTCCCAATTGGAATGAAACTTGAAATTCAGAGTTATAACCCAAAGATCTTGGTTCCTTTCGATATTTGCGCATATCGGATCGTAACTTCCTGAATTGTGGCCTCTGATTCTACGCAAAATCGTTTGATTATATCACTGTTACACCCTAAGGAAGGTTGAGTTCAAATTTCGGGAAAATCGGACCCTGATTGTCCAAATAAATCGTCTATGGTCCCTCTGGAGGTCACGAATATTATCCGATTTTTAAAAAAACGCTTGACACTATCACCGTTACACCCTACGGAAAGTTGAGTTTGAATTTCTAGAAAATCGGACTATAATGACCAGACAAAATGGCCGCCGTTTTTACTCGAATAGTGTAAAAATATGGTATATCAAAGATGTGGAAATGCATGTTTATAACTTACAGATGATTCTTTTCAATATTTGCGCTTATCAAATTGTAACTTAATGAATTATGGCCTTTGATTGTAAGAAAAATCACTTTCGGTATTGCTTGTTCTCTATCCATCTTTCGAAAATGTGGTCGTATCCTGCCTGACAGTGCCAGCTTACTATCTTACGTAATTTTTTATTTACTTGAGGGTATTTTAAATCATTTCAGATCATGGAGTCTAATATCACATCAAATATGAATACAAGTAGGCGAAAATCCAAGCGATTAGCTGCAACAGTAGCCCAGAACAAACAACTGCATCTGACTGTGTGCCAAGTTCTACTGTTATCTCTGCTAATGCATTATTATTATTATTGTTAAAATATTTATATAGCGCTTATTCAACCAACGGTGTTCAGTAGCGCTTTACAATCATAGACCAGTAAAACAGAAAATATATAAAACATCTAAAAGACTACAAAACGATGCAATATAATAAAATAATATATATCTAATTAAAGCTTTTTTAAATAAGTAAGTTTTACGAGAACATTAAAAAGATTGTACTGAAGGGCTGGAACGAATATCAGTATCAGAACCAGATGGTTTAAAATCATTCCACATGTTTGGGGCTAGAAATGAAAACGATCTTTCACCATATGTGACCATTCTAGCAGATCTTGGTTTGAGACGATAGATGTCATGTGAACTACGGAGACTGCGAGCATTTGTTTGTTTTTCAATTAGATGACATGGATAAGATAGGGCTAAACCATAAAACATTTATAGGCAGTTAAAAGAATCTTAAATTGAATACGATATGGAATGGGAAGCCAGTGAAGTTGTTTAATAACGAAACTCTTAATATGCAGAGAAGACAGTAATCACTGCATGCGACACTATTGATAAGGCATGCTTCAAATTTACAAACAAGTTGATTAATATTGCAAAAAATAATACCCCTATTAAGAATGTGACTATTAGACCTCGCGATAAACCCTGGGTGAATAATGAAATTAGAAAAAACTGAAGAACAAAATTCATAGAAAAGCAAAAAATTTGGAATCAACAAGGCAATGGAATGCATTACAGCTTTCATCATGTTTAATTTAAGAAGTTTTAACACTTCTACTGGTGAATATTCTGTTTATGGTTGCTTTTAAATACAAACAGCTATTGATTTTAATGTATGACGCATATTGACGCAGAAGTAAATAACTAGCGATATGATATTAATAAACGCTTGATTAAACTTAGAATTTATTAACTTTGTGGATGGAATACAGTCGAACAGAGTCTGTAGCAATTACGCGTGATATTGTTACTGCTAAGTGCAATTGTTTGACGTATACAAATCATTATGTTTTTAATGAATATAAACAAGCAGTATTGACATTTATAATTATAAAAAAGTATTATTTTTGTAACAATTAAATTAGGGGAATATTAAATAAGGTTGATCTTTCATTTAACCAAGTAATAAAACGTAAAAAATTGGATTATCGTAACACCGGTAGCAATGATAACCAAGGCTATACTATTCTTCAAACGACAATACATCTGCTCAGAACGAAGTTTTATTCTTTAATTTTCGACATATCTACTGTTTAATTATTAGAGCAAGAACTATATTAATTATCTGGCTAGTTATATTATAAAATTAATTGTTTGAATCAGTGAATAATTAATTAATTAAAGAATCCACCATCAATAAGAACTCTGCTTTTGACAAAATAACTCTTAAATAATAACAAAGTTTTAAGATAAGATATAGATGATTGGGAACAAAACCAATTTTTGTCTCGTACCGATAATTATCCCGAACAACTTATATCAATCCTGCTGCTAGAATTCTAAAGAAAAACTGACAACAAAACCTATTATACTCTTCATTAAACTGGTCAGTTTAACGGGGACATCTCACTGTGCACTCTATATTTATCATGGGGGGATTAATCAAGCAAGGGGATTATCGAATACAATGGTGTTCAAAGTATAGTCCGTTTTTTTTAAACTTAAGGATTATAGGTTTAAACTAATTAACAAATTTATTCACAATACATTACATAAAAGTAACAACAAATACATATATCAAACATAAACCATAATATTATTAAATGTGATATGGCGTCAGTATATTCAATTGCACTTTTTACTCCATTTTATAGTTCGATTTTTAGATCATTAATTTTATTGTCGATCAAGGCGTGAATCGTGTACATTTGACAAAAAAAAGTTTTCGGGCACATTCCGGAAGATATAATGTAATTGGGGGTGACAACTATCCTAATATAATGATAGTGAGTTTCTAATCATATATTTAATTGATTTATAAGTACTGTCTGAATGAAAGGTAGGTGAATAACATTTAAGATACTCGTTAACGTGAACGTTACTTATATATTTAAAAAAATAAATCTTAACTGGATGAACAGTACTAATAATGATATAATCCTTTGTTTACTTAAATTTTCACACCCCTGCCTTATAATACCAGTTGATTGGGGGGCACAGTGAAATTACACCATTTTAAAACGTTTTAACACCATTCTCTTAAACTAACAATATATTAAAAATAAACACACTTTATGGATATACTACTTCTGAATTTTATTAACATGCTACGTTTCAATACACATACAGGTATCGTTATCAAGCAAATAATGATTAATTAACAAAAATGTGATGTAATATATAGGTGAACACTTTGGAAGCCATTCTGTAGATAAAACAGTAACAATAAACTGATTAACAAGATGAAAGATGTAATATATACACAACAAGGAGAAACCATTATAGCGGATAACACAATAACAACAATTAATTAACCAGATCAAAGATAACAATTTTGCAGATACTCAAAGACCATAATAATTAAACAAATAGTAGAAACCATAATAATTAAACAAATGGATAATAAGTAGAAACCATAGACCACAATAATTTACCAGATGAAATACATATATAATAAATAGAAACCATTTTAGCAGATTAAAGAAAAAGATAATAAGTAGAAACCATGTTTCGGGTACGCCAAAGACCACAGTGATATAAATATTTAATAAGTAGAAACCATTTAGCAGAATAAATAAAAAAGAAAAAATTGTTTGGAGGGGGGGGGGGCACACATTAACCAACTATTAGGGATTAAGTAAATCTACCCATAGGTTTGGGAGAAAATGTCCAGTGTCTCTGTTTAGTTTGGGCTTATGTTTCTGGATTTCTAGTGCTTCTCTGAGGACTCTGTTTTTCCACACTGTCAAGTTCCTGGCTAGAATTTCCGTTTTTTCCCATTTAATCTCATGCTGTGGGTTGTTATAAATATGTTCTGCAATTGCTGATTTGTTATACTCTTAGACCAAATAAAACTTGGCCGATAATAATTATCAGAATCAATCTTCCCATAAAATTGAAACATTTTCATCTCAACATTAACTGAACTATATTGGTAAATATTTAAGGGTGGGTGTATTATGAAGTATTGGTAAATTTGCAAATTAAACGACAATAGTGATTCATATGAACACTAATAAATTGTATAATACAAATTAATTTTGAATATATTAACCTGGATGCCGTGTGGCTCCACCCTACAACTCCATCAATTATTATGTGAGTCATCAAAATAATATATAAATAAATTTAATTTCAAATTTAATTAAATTGATAAGAACATTATGTTACAATATACTGTTTGAAATGTAGTGTCGTCGAATTTGATACAAATGATAAGATCTCTATATTACAATAATATACAGAATAATTCTAAATACAACGGCATTAAAATTAATCATAAAGTAAATATAAATCAATGAATTGAATGATGGAAATGATTTGAATATGTGTACAGAAATTGGAAAATTGAACTTTCTTAGTCATACACTTTCTTAGTCATACCTTTCTATTGTGTTAAACAGTCATATCTTTCTATTTTGTTAAATTATGATCTAGATTCTTCTTTAACGTAGCATCATAATATCACAGTATTTTAAAAATTGCAAAGGCATTGATACAAATCAATTAAGTAGTTTGTACATTTATAAGAAACCTGCTTTTGACAAAATAACTCTCAAATAATAACACAGTTTTATGCTAAAAAACATATGATTGGGAACAAAACCAATGATAGTCTCGTACCGATAATTATCCCGAACAACTTATATCAGTCTTGCTGCTAGAATTCTAAAGGAAAACTGACAACAAAACTTATTATACTCTTCATTAAACTGGCCATTTTAACACGCTTTAACGCCATATATTTATCTTATTAGTTATTGATATAAGCCAAAAAAACATAAAGATATTCACCAGTAACTGTATAATACCTTTCAAAATGCAATTTGACAACCGTTTATTGATTTGTCGTTTATCTTTCCTCACGAACGAGCAATAACTTGTTTATTAAACGTTTCGTATTTTATTCAAAATGGGGAATCAAAATGGGGATTACGGTCCTACCAACCCGAAGCGAGCGAACACGAGACCTTTAGACTAGCGAGCCAGCGTCTTACTCACTTACAAATCTAACCATATAATATTATTTATTGGTATTAGGGACAAAAAAACAAAAACATATTCCCTAGTAGCCGTAAATACGCTTCAAATGCAATATGAAATGCGTTTATTGATTTGTCGTGAAGTAACTATTAATTTTACATTCATCAAGTAATACAGCAATTTTAAATGTTTTCCTGTCATATTTTTTTCTCCAAGAACGAGCAATAACTTGTTTATTAAACGGAATTATTTTCTCTTGTAGCGGCAGTAGAATTACCGAAAAATTATTTTATTTATGTTTGTTGTTGGCGATATTTAATTATTCTATTGACAAGTTTGGGGTGAAAATGGGGTTTAACGTCGTACATTCGTGAATCCCTGGGAGGCTTACCACCAAACCCAAGTCATGTTTTTAAATACTTGGCATCGAAACAGGCGGGGGGGGGGGCATTACCTTTCGGTAGGGGGCGAACATTTTGAGGAAATTTTCGGATAGGTCATAATTATCATGCTAATAAGCATTCTAAAATAAGTATTCAAACTAAACAAAAATCTTGATTTTTAAAATTCATTTAAAAGTATTTTAGATTAGTACAAAAAAGATAGGTTGCCGGGCAACAAAACATACGCCCATAGCATCTAAATCGTCGTCCGGGCAATCAACAAGAGTTGTCGCATATTTTACTCTTTTCGGTAATGAAACATTTATAATACACTAAAATCTGATTAAAAGTAACAACTCATTGTGTAATTATCAGAAAATCATTCGAATTTGTTTGGCATTGATAAAGTTCACCTCCGTGCTAACGTTTAGTATACGAAACATTTAATATTCTTGATTTAGCTGTTCAAGTTATCAAAATTCATTGAAACCCCCTATACTCGTTCGTTTCATGACCTACAACACTGTGTACCAATTTAAAGTCAATCGGATATTTACTTTAGCCTCTAGAGCGTCCACAAGATTTTTTGAAGTGATCAAGGGCTATAACTCTGACAGCAATTATTAGAAATCTCTGAAAATCAATAGACTTCTTCGTTTCACGATCTTACAGCGTCCACAGGATATTTTAAAATGATCAAGGGCCATATCTCTGACAGTAATTATCGGAAATATCTCAAAATCAATAGGATTCTTCATCTCATGATATTAACTTAAGCCTCTAGAGCGTTCACAAGAAATGTTGGACGTACATACGGACGTGTCGACGGCAATATACGACAACATTTCTAATGGTTTATAAAGTAATTAGATACATTGGGATTGATATGCACATACTGATAGCATAGCGTTTTAAATAAATATCGCTAAGTTAAGGAACTGTGTATACTTTAATGATTGTTAGAAATTTCTGAGCGGGGGGGGGGCGAGCATTTCACGCGGGGGGCCATGAGATTGCTTAGCTTTACTTAACTTTAGAGAATCAAGCATAGTGGAGAATTTCTTCACCTGGAAATAAATCCAAAACTATAAGCACGGTAAATGATGAAAGAAATGCCGACACTTTACTTTATTCTCTCATACATTAAATATCTGCAGAAATAAATCATAGATATAAAATGGAAATACTTGCCAGTTGAACAGAGAGTTAACACCGACGCCAATATTAGGATGACAACAGACACTACAGCTTTCATCATGTTTAATTTAAGAAGTTAAACACTACTGGTGAATATTCTGTCTGCGGTCGCTTTTAAATACAAACAGCTATTACTAGCGATATGACAATAAACGCTTGATTAAACTTAAAATTTATTAACTTTTAGCTTACATGTTATGCTTATTAATATATAATGAATTTGTCGTGTATTTTGTACACGGGGAGGAGTCAGTCCATTTGCTGATTACACTATTTTGCATGAGTAAGGTTATTTTGCCTATAACGTTTTTTAGGACTTAAAATTCCGTCTTACGGTTTGGATTGTTCGTACTTGGTTTTATTTTATTTATTAATACAGCGCTCCATTCGGGAAAGGGGATCACGGTGGCTAAGTGGATAAGGCGCTGGTTCGCTAGCCTGGAGGTTGAGTGTTCGATCCCTGCATTGGCCGAGAAAGTTCATCTCGATTTTCCGGCGTGATTTCCCCTTGTCAGTGATGCAGAAGGAGGGCCTGACAAGGACAGCTGCCTAGTCGTTCGGATGGGACGAAAAACCGAGGTCCCGTGTACAAATTGGAGTGCACGTAAAAGATCCCTTGGCAGTTGGAATTCGATATAAGAGTAGGCCGTAGCGCCGCTGCCCGGGCAAAAATTTCCCTCATAGCACACTGTATGGCGTATGCCCGTCTTCAATTGGCCCAGGTACGGTGCTTAAGCGTAGGACGTTAAACCCCATTTCATTCATTCCATTCGGGAAACTCCGTATACTCCCGTACCTAACACCTAACCTCGGCTGTATGACGAATTCCGCCGTTTGAACTAAAGAATAGAATAATTAAATATCACCAACACTAAACTAGAATGAAATACGAAAATTTTAATAAACAAGTTATTACTCGTTCTTGAGGAAAGATATGATACGACAAATCAAATCTCTGGATCTTCGAAATAGATGCTTTTGATTTTCAACTTATTTAAAACGATAGCTATCATTAATTTAATTAGAAAATTGGATTATCGTTACATCTGTAGCAATGATAATCAAGGCTATTCGTAATCTTCAAACGACAATACATCTGCTCAGAAAGAATTTTTTTTATTTTAATTTTCTACATATCTACTGTTTAATTATTAGAGCAAGAACTGTATTAATTATCTGGCTAGCTATATTATTAAAATAATGGTTTGAATCAATAAATAATTAATTAATTAAAGAATCCACCATTAGTCATACTCTCCATTAAACTGAGATTACACCATTTTAACACGTTTTAACACCATTCCCTTAAACTAACAATATATTATTTATTGATATTGGCGAAAGAACGAAAACATATTCCCCAGTAACTGTAAAATACCTTTCACAATGCAATATACCACCCGTTTATTGATTTGTTGTATCATATCTTTCCTCATGAACGAGCAATAACTTGTTTGTTAAAATTTTCGTATTATATTCTAGTTTATTGTTGGTGATATTTAAAAATTCTATTGACAAATCGGAATGGGACTTAACATCCTACCAACATGCAATTATAACTAAGGTTGAGCGAACCAACGAATACTAAAATTTTAAACTGTATTTATAATACTTAACCAACTATATTTTTGTATTTGTAAAACTATATTTTATTCAAAAAGAATAGGATTGGGGAACAGGCTAGGCAGTGTAGACATTTATCATTATAAAAAAGTATTATTTTGTAAAATTAAAGTAGGGTAATATTTGTTATTAGATGACATCACGGAACAACCCTGATCACTAAACCAATACGTAGTAAATCTTCCTAATTTAGATCCGTCGAGTAGCCTCACATATTCTACAAATCATCTATTAAATTAGCTAAGTCTTTAACTCAATTTCATCCAAAGTCTTCGGCATTGAAAATACGAATTGGTTGTCAATTTAAACATTTATGTTGTGATCTTACCATAATTGTGTACCATAATGCGCTCCGGGCACATTTGTAACAAAAGAATTGGAAGAACGAGGCTAGATATATTCCACCAAATTAAACGGCTTCGCTACATTCTTATCTGGAGAGTGTTCGCAATAAATAATATGTAGAGTGGAATAACCAGACGCTAGAAATTGGCATTTGATTGAGACTTTTGGCATATTTCGCCGGACATAACTTATTTGAAATAAGAGTAAAAACGGAAACCACTGTTTTTATTCATTGATATTACAGTATTATATGCGTTGCGACCCATTTGTGTCAAATTCTAGTCCCAAATCTTAGCGACCTAGTTCCTTTAAACTTTTGACCAACTTATATCAATCTTGCTGCCAGGATTGTGAAGAAAAACTGACATCAAAACCTTTAATACCTTTCATATCTCTGGCCATTTCAACACGTTTTAACACCACATTTATCTTAAACTAACAAAATATGATTTATTGATACTGGCGAAAAAAGGACAACAAAACCTATTATACTCTTCTTTAAACTAGTCATTTTAACACGTTTTAACACCATAAACTAACAATATATTATTTATTGATACTGGCGAAAAGAGGACAACACAACCTATTATACTTTTCTGTAAACTGGTCATTTTAACACGTTTTAACACAATTTAACTATATATTATTTATTGATACTGGCGAAAAAAACAAAAAAACATATTCCCAAGTCACTGTACAATACAATTCAAAATGCAATATGACATCCGTTTATTGAGTTGTCATATCACATCTTTACTCAAGAACGAGCAATAACTTGTTTATTAAAACTTTTCGCATTTTATTCTAGTTTGTTGTTGGTTATATGTTATTATTATATTGACAAGTTTGGAATCGGAATGGGGTTTAACGTCCAACCAACCTGAAGCGAGCGAACCCGCGACCTCCAGACTAGCAAGTCAGGGTCTAATTCACTTACAAAATTAACATATTCCCAAGTAACTGTAAAATGTCTTTCAAAATGCAATATACTACCCGTTTATATGTGTATAAGATTAGTATTGTATGGGGAGGGGGTGGAGGTAAATGTATTTTGGGGGACAGAAACCACTTGGTTTCATATTGACAACATGTACTTTTGTGGACAGAAATAATTACGTTCATAATTGAGCTTAAAGTTAGCGTTTTCAAAACACAAAATTATAATGGTACTTTTATAGAGAACTGGAAATGCAAATTAAAAACATTGGTATCTAATTTTAGAAATATATGGATTTTAATCACCATTTCTCCGTAAAAGATACAGATATTTTTTTTATTGCTGTAATTATTTGACAAAAACGCTAAAAAAAATCCTTAGACAAAGTAAAACTTGGCCGATAATAATTATCAGAAATCAATCTTCCCATAAAATTAAAACATTTTCATCTCAACATTAACTGAACTATATTGGTAAATATTTAAGGGTTGGTCGATTATGAAGTATTGGTCAATTTGCAAATTAAACGACAATAATGATTCATATGAACACTAATAAATTTTATATTGCAAATTAATTTGGAATATATTAACCTGGATGCAGTGTGGCTCCACCCTACAACTCCATCAATTTTTTTGCGAGTCATCAAAATAAAATATAAATAAGTTTAATTTCAAATTTAATAAAATTAAAAAGAACATTATGTTACAATATACTGTTTGAAATGTAGTGTCATAGAATTTAACAAAAATGATAAGAAATCTATATTACAATATACAGAATAATTCTAAATACAACGGCATTAAAATTAATCATAACAAGTAAATATAAATCAATGAATTGAATGATGGAAATGATTTGAATATGTGTACAGAAATTAGAAAACTGAGCTTTCTTTGTCATACACTAGATATGATTCAGTTACGTGATAAACAGCCATACCTTTCTATTTTGTTAAATTATGATCTAGATTCTTTTTTAACGTGGCATCATAATATCACAGTATTTTAGAAATTGTAAAGGCATTGATACAAATCAATTAAGTAGTTTGTACATTTAGAAGAAACCTGCTTTTGACAAAATAACTCTTAAATAATAACAAAGCTTTAAGGTACGATATATATGATTGGGAACAAAACCAATGATAGTCTCGTACCGATAATTATCCCGAACAACTTATATCAATCTTACTGCTAGAATTCTACAGGAAAACTGACAACAAAACCTATTATACTCTTCGTTTAACTGGCCATTTAACACGCTTTAACGCCATATATTTATATTATTAGTTATTGATATAAGCGAAAAATATTCATCAGTAACTGTATAATACCTTCCTAATGCAATATGACAACGGTTTATTGATTTATCGTTTATCTTTCCTCACGAACGAGCAATAACTTGTTTATTAAACGTTTCGTATTTTATACAAAATGGGGAATCAAAATGGGGATTACGGTCCTACCAACCCGAAGCGAGCGAGTCCGCGACCTTAAGACTAGCAAACAAGCGTCTTACTCACTTACAAATCTAACTATATATATATTATTTATTGGTATTAGGGACAAAAAAAAACCCCAAAACATATTCCCTAGTAGCCGTAAATACGCTTCAAATGTAATATGAAATGCGTTTATTGATTTGTCGTGAAAAAACTATTAATTTTACATTCATCAGGTAATACAGCAATTTCTAAATGTTTTCCTATCATATTTTTTTCTCCAAGAACGAGCAATAATTATTTTCTCTTGTAGCGACAGTAGCTTCATCGCAAAATTATTTTATTTATGTTTGTAGTTGGCGATATTTAATTATTCTATTGACAAGTTTGGGGTGAAAATGGGGTTTAACTCAAGTCATGCTTTTAAATACTTGGCATCGAAACAGGCCCGTATCTAGACACCATTAAGCGGGGGGGGGGGCGAACGTTTTGAGAATATTTTCGGATAGGTCATAATCATCATGCTAATAAGCTTTCTAAAAAAAGTATTGAAACTAAACAAAAATCTTGATTTTTAAAATTCATTTAAAACTATTTTAGATTAGTACAAAAAAGATAGGTTGCCGGGCAACGAAACATACGCCCACAGCATCTAAATCGTCCGGGCAATCAACAAGAGTTGTCGCATATTTTACTCTTTTCGGTAGTGAAACATTTATAATAAACTAAAATCTGATTAAAAGTAACAACTCATTGTGTAATTATCAGAAAATCATTCGAATTTGTTTGGCATTGATAAAGTTCACCTCCGTGCTAACGTTTAGTATACGAAACATTTAATATTCTTGATTTAGCTGTTCAAGTTATCAAAATTCATTGAAACCCCCTATACTCGTTCGTTTCATGACCTACAACACTGTGTACCAATTTAAAGTCAATCGGATATTTACTTTAGCCTCTAGAGCGTCCACAAGATTTTTTGAAGTGATCAAGGGCTATAACTCTGACAGCAATTATTAGAAATCTCTGAAAATCAATAGACTTCTTCGTTTCACGATCTTACAGCGTCCACAGGATATTTTAAAATGATCAAGGGCCATATCTCTGACAGTAATTATCGGAAATATCTCAAAATCAATAGGATTCTTCATCTCATGATATTAACTTAAGCCTCTAGAGCGTTCACAAGAAATGTTGGACGTACATACGGACGTGTCGACGGCAATATACGACAACATTTCTAATGGTTTATAAAGTAATTAGATACATTGGGATTGATATGCACATACTGATAGCATAGCGTTTTAAATAAATATCGCTAAGTTAAGGAACTGTGTATACTTTAATGATTGTTAGAAATTTCTGAGCGGGGGGGGGGGGGCGAGCATTTCACGCGGGGGGCCATGAGATTGCTTAGCTTTACTTAACTTTAGAGAATCAAGCATAGTGGAGAATTTCTTCACCTGGAAATAAATCCAAAACTATAAGCACGGTAAATGATGAAAGAAATGCCGACACTTTACTTTATTCTCTCATACATTAAATATCTGCAGAAATAAATCATAGATATAAAATGGAAATACTTGCCAGTTGAACAGAGAGTTAACACCGACGCCAATATTAGGATGACAACAGACACTACAGCTTTCATCATGTTTAATTTAAGAAGTTAAACACTACTGGTGAATATTCTGTCTGCGGTCGCTTTTAAATACAAACAGCTATTACTAGCGATATGACAATAAACGCTTGATTAAACTTAAAATTTATTAACTTTTAGCTTACATGTTATGCTTATTAATATATAATGAATTTGTCGTGTATTTTGTACACGGGGAGGAGTCAGTCCATTTGCTGATTACACTATTTTGCATGAGTAAGGTTATTTTGCCTATAACGTTTTTTAGGACTTAAAATTCCGTCTTACGGTTTGGATTGTTCGTACTTGGTTTTATTTTATTTATTAATACAGCGCTCCATTCGGGAAAGGGGATCACGGTGGCTAAGTGGATAAGGCGCTGGTTCGCTAGCCTGGAGGTTGAGTGTTCGATCCCTGCATTGGCCGAGAAAGTTCATCTCGATTTTCCGGCGTGATTTCCCCTTGTCAGTGATGCAGAAGGAGGGCCTGACAAGGACAGCTGCCTAGTCGTTCGGATGGGACGAAAAACCGAGGTCCCGTGTACAAATTGGAGTGCACGTAAAAGATCCCTTGGCAGTTGGAATTCGATATAAGAGTAGGCCGTAGCGCCGCTGCCCGGGCAAAAATTTCCCTCATAGCACACTGTATGGCGTATGCCCGTCTTCAATTGGCCCAGGTACGGTGCTTAAGCGTAGGACGTTAAACCCCATTTCATTCATTCCATTCGGGAAACTCCGTATACTCCCGTACCTAACACCTAACCTCGGCTGTATGACGTATTCCGCCGTTTGAACTAAAGAATAGAATAATTAAATATCACCAACACTAAACTAGAATGAAATACGAAAATTTTAATAAACAAGTTATTACTCGTTCTTGAGGAAAGATATGATACGACAAATCAAATCTCTGGATCTTCGAAATAGATGCTTTTGATTTTCAACTTATTTAAAACGATAGCTATCATTAATTTAATTAGAAAATTGGATTATCGTTACATCTGTAGCAATGATAATCAAGGCTATTCGTAATCTTCAAACGACAATACATCTGCTCAGAAAGAATTTTTTTTATTTTAATTTTCTACATATCTACTGTTTAATTATTAGAGCAAGAACTGTATTAATTATCTGGCTAGCTATATTATTAAAATAATGGTTTGAATCAATAAATAATTAATTAATTAAAGAATCCACCATTAGTCATACTCTCCATTAAACTGAGATTACACCATTTTAACACGTTTTAACACCATTCCCTTAAACTAACAATATATTATTTATTGATATTGGCGAAAGAACGAAAACATATTCCCCAGTAACTGTAAAATACCTTTCACAATGCAATATACCACCCGTTTATTGATTTGTTGTATCATATCTTTCCTCATGAACGAGCAATAACTTGTTTGTTAAAATTTTCGTATTATATTCTAGTTTATTGTTGGTGATATTTAAAAATTCTATTGACAAATCGGAATGGGACTTAACATCCTACCAACATGCAATTATAACTAAGGTTGAGCGAACCAACGAATACTAAAATTTTAAACTGTATTTATAATACTTAACCAACTATATTTTTGTATTTGTAAAACTATATTTTATTCAAAAAGAATAGGATTGGGGAACAGGCTAGGCAGTGTAGACATTTATCATTATAAAAAAGTATTATTTTGTAAAATTAAAGTAGGGTAATATTTGTTATTAGATGACATCACGGAACAACCCTGATCACTAAACCAATACGTAGTAAATCTTCCTAATTTAGATCCGTCGAGTAGCCTCACATATTCTACAAATCATCTATTAAATTAGCTAAGTCTTTAACTCAATTTCATCCAAAGTCTTCGGCATTGAAAATACGAATTGGTTGTCAATTTAAACATTTATGTTGTGATCTTACCATAATTGTGTACCATAATGCGCTCCGGGCACATTTGTAACAAAAGAATTGGAAGAACGAGGCTAGATATATTCCACCAAATTAAACGGCTTCGCTACATTCTTATCTGGAGAGTGTTCGCAATAAATAATATGTAGAGTGGAATAACCAGACGCTAGAAATTGGCATTTGATTGAGACTTTTGGCATATTTCGCCGGACATAACTTATTTGAAATAAGAGTAAAAACGGAAACCACTGTTTTTATTCATTGATATTACAGTATTATATGCGTTGCGACCCATTTGTGTCAAATTCTAGTCCCAAATCTTAGCGACCTAGTTCCTTTAAACTTTTGACCAACTTATATCAATCTTGCTGCCAGGATTGTGAAGAAAAACTGACATCAAAACCTTTAATACCTTTCATATCTCTGGCCATTTCAACACGTTTTAACACCACATTTATCTTAAACTAACAAAATATGATTTATTGATACTGGCGAAAAAAGGACAACAAAACCTATTATACTCTTCTTTAAACTAGTCATTTTAACACGTTTTAACACCATAAACTAACAATATATTATTTATTGATACTGGCGAAAAGAGGACAACACAACCTATTATACTTTTCTGTAAACTGGTCATTTTAACACGTTTTAACACAATTTAACTATATATTATTTATTGATACTGGCGAAAAAACAAAAAAACATATTCCCAAGTCACTGTACAATACAATTCAAAATGCAATATGACATCCGTTTATTGAGTTGTCATATCACATCTTTACTCAAGAACGAGCAATAACTTGTTTATTAAAACTTTTCGCATTTTATTCTAGTTTGTTGTTGGTTATATGTTATTATTATATTGACAAGTTTGGAATCGGAATGGGGTTTAACGTCCAACCAACCTGAAGCGAGCGAACCCGCGACCTCCAGACTAGCAAGTCAGGGTCTAATTCACTTACAAAATTAACATATTCCCAAGTAACTGTAAAATGTCTTTCAAAATGCAATATACTACCCGTTTATATGTGTATAAGATTAGTATTGTATGGGGAGGGGGTGGAGGTAAATGTATTTTGGGGGACAGAAACCACTTGGTTTCATATTGACAACATGTACTTTTGTGGACAGAAATAATTACGTTCATAATTGAGCTTAAAGTTAGCGTTTTCAAAACACAAAATTATAATGGTACTTTTATAGAGAACTGGAAATGCAAATTAAAAACATTGGTATCTAATTTTAGAAATATATGGATTTTAATCACCATTTCTCCGTAAAAGATACAGATATTTTTTTTATTGCTGTAATTATTTGACAAAAACGCTAAAAAAAATCCTTAGACAAAGTAAAACTTGGCCGATAATAATTATCAGAAATCAATCTTCCCATAAAATTAAAACATTTTCATCTCAACATTAACTGAACTATATTGGTAAATATTTAAGGGTTGGTCGATTATGAAGTATTGGTCAATTTGCAAATTAAACGACAATAATGATTCATATGAACACTAATAAATTTTATATTGCAAATTAATTTGGAATATATTAACCTGGATGCAGTGTGGCTCCACCCTACAACTCCATCAATTTTTTTGCGAGTCATCAAAATAAAATATAAATAAATTTAATTTCAAATTTAATAAAATTAAAAAGAACATTATGTTACAATATACTGTTTGAAATGTAGTGTCATAGAATTTAACAAAAATGATAAGAAATCTATATTACAATATACAGAATAATTCTAAATACAACGGCATTAAAATTAATCATAACAAGTAAATATAAATCAATGAATTGAATGATGGAAATGATTTGAATATGTGTACAGAAATTAGAAAACTGAGCTTTCTTTGTCATACACTAGATATGATTCAGTTACGTGATAAACAGCCATACCTTTCTATTTTGTTAAATTATGATCTAGATTCTTTTTTAACGTGGCATCATAATATCACAGTATTTTAGAAATTGTAAAGGCATTGATACAAATCAATTAAGTAGTTTGTACATTTAGAAGAAACCTGCTTTTGACAAAATAACTCTTAAATAATAACAAAGCTTTAAGGTACGATATATATGATTGGGAACAAAACCAATGATAGTCTCGTACCGATAATTATCCCGAACAACTTATATCAATCTTACTGCTAGAATTCTACAGGAAAACTGACAACAAAACCTATTATACTCTTCGTTTAACTGGCCATTTAACACGCTTTAACGCCATATATTTATATTATTAGTTATTGATATAAGCGAAAAATATTCATCAGTAACTGTATAATACCTTCCTAATGCAATATGACAACGGTTTATTGATTTATCGTTTATCTTTCCTCACGAACGAGCAATAACTTGTTTATTAAACGTTTCGTATTTTATACAAAATGGGGAATCAAAATGGGGATTACGGTCCTACCAACCCGAAGCGAGCGAGTCCGCGACCTTAAGACTAGCAAACAAGCGTCTTACTCACTTACAAATCTAACTATATATATATTATTTATTGGTATTAGGGACAAAAAAAACCCCCAAAACATATTCCCTAGTAGCCGTAAATACGCTTCAAATGTAATATGAAATGCGTTTATTGATTTGTCGTGAAAAAACTATTAATTTTACATTCATCAGGTAATACAGCAATTTCTAAATGTTTTCCTATCATATTTTTTTCTCCAAGAACGAGCAATAATTATTTTCTCTTGTAGCGACAGTAGCTTCATCGCAAAATTATTTTATTTATGTTTGTAGTTGGCGATATTTAATTATTCTATTGACAAGTTTGGGGTGAAAATGGGGTTTAACTCAAGTCATGCTTTTAAATACTTGGCATCGAAACAGGCCCGTATCTAGACACCATTAAGCGGGGGGGGGGGGCGAACGTTTTGAGAATATTTTCGGATAGGTCATAATCATCATGCTAATAAGCTTTCTAAAAAAAGTATTGAAACTAAACAAAAATCTTGATTTTTAAAATTCATTTAAAACTATTTTAGATTAGTACAAAAAAGATAGGTTGCCGGGCAACGAAACATACGCCCACAGCATCTAAATCGTCCGGGCAATCAACAAGAGTTGTCGCATATTTTACTCTTTTCGGTAGTGAAACATTTATAATAAACTAAAATCTGATTAAAAGTAACAACTCATTGTGTAATTATCAGAAAATCATTCGAATTTGTTTGGCATTGATAAAGTTCTCCTAAAGTTAGTATACGAAACATTTAATATTCTTGATTTAGCTGTTTAAGTTATCAAAATTCATTCAAACTCACTATACCCGTGTACTCACTGTGTACCAATTTAAAGTCAATCGGATATTAACTTTAGCCTCTAGAGCGTCCACAAGATTTTTTGAAGTGATTAAGGGCTATAACTCTGACAGCAATTATCAGAAATCTCTGAAAATCAATAGACTTCTTCATTTCACGACGTTTCACGACCTTAAACACTGTGTATAAATTTAAAGTCATCGGATATTAACTTCAGCCTCTAAAGCGTCCACAGGATTTTTTGAAGTGATAAAGGGTCATAACTCTGACAGCAATTATCTGAAATCTCTGAAAATCATGACCTTAAACACTGTGTATAAACTTAAAGTCAATCGGGTGTTAACTTTAGCCTCTACAGCGTCCACATGATATTTTAAAATGATCAAGGGCCATATCTCTGACAGTAATTATCGGAAATATCTGAAAATCAATAGGATTCTTCTTCTCATGATATTAATGTTAGCCTCTTGAGCGTTCACAAGAAATGCTGGACGTACATACGGACGTGTCGACGGCAATATACGACCACATTTCTAATGTAGGCGTATAAAAAATGGTTTATAAAGTAATTAGATACATTTGGATTGATATGCACATACTGATAGCATAGCGTTTTAAATAAATATCGTTAAATTAAGGAACTGTGTCTAATTTAATGATTGTTAGAAATTTCTGAGCGGGGGGGGGGGGGCATTTGACGCGGGGGGCCATGAAATTGCTTAGCTTTACTTAACTTTAGCGGGAAATGTTAATCAATGAACTCAGTCAAGACATTCGCCTAATTAACATATATACCTAAATTAAAGCAGGGTTGTTATGTTCCAAGAGTTAGGTTGTTATGTTCTTAGACCAAGTAAACCTTCGCCGATAATAATTATCAGAAATCAATCTTCCCATAAAATTGAAACATTTTCATGTGAACATTAATTACAGTATTTGTCAATTTGCAAATTAAACGACAATAGTGAATCATATGAACACTAATAAAGTTTATATTGCAAATTAATTTTAAATATATTAACCTGGATGCCGTGTGGCCCCGACCCACAACTCCATCATCTATTATGTGGGTCATCAAAATAATGCGGGGGTGTCCACCAAATGGGCACAAAACCAGACCCAACTAGAGTAAAATTTTGCGTAGAATACGATACCGAGTGGTAATCAGCCCGGCGTTGGGGCGTTTTCGAGATATTCATGGTCAAAGGTCAAATGAAGTTATTTGCACTGACAGTTAATGCACAACCATTCTTATATCATGAAAATATGCTGAAAATGATAGAAAGTTATCACTCTTTCAATAAAAATGTCAACTTGCTAAATTGACTTTAGACTTTTTGCCGCCAGAGGTCATAAGGTGAAATGTTCCGATTTTGCCCTTGGAAGATTTAAGGCAATGAGATGTCAGCATAAAATATATAAACGAAAGCAAAATCTGTTCTAGTTAAAAGTAGGAACATTTAAAACTTATCTTTATGTGGTCTTAGCACCGTGCATTTACTTTGGAACGTCGAAAAGGATCTTGCATAACAGAACCAACGGATTTCGAAACCTGTTTCAAAAATACTCAAAAACTGTCAAAATAAAATCTCCCCGATTATATATAACATTGATCGGTATATATAATGAAATTAGTTGTCCAAAAAATAATTGAATAGTTTCGAGGTTATAAGGCTGCAGCCTGCAGGCCGCGTGGATTTCCAGGTATCCCAATATGAGAAAACCGACGTTAACCTGTGACTGAAAAACACGTATCTGACCACGAGATTGAATGTTTGAAATTTTATTTTGAGTTTTCGTGAATTTCGCCGGAATATAGACACAGATAAAACCAAACGATGCATTGTACATAATAACTCACGGTATATAAACGTCGTATTGATCAATGTTACTGGGTAAATGTTTGACTGCCTTTGTGACGTGGCCTGCAGGCTGGAATCCAACTATGAAACTATTCCATATTTTTTTTCGACAACTAGTATGATTATGTATAGCGCTCGTCGTAAAACTTATTCGGAAATTTTTTGATTTGACAGTTTTAACGTATTTTTTTAAACAGGTTTGAAGTGTTATGGTTCTGTTATGCAAGATCTGTTTCGACGTTCCAAAGTAAAAGTTATGTGCTAAGACCACCTAAAGATACATTTTAAATGTCCCTATTATTAATAAGATTAGGTTTCGCTTTAGTTTTTATATTTTATGCTGACATTTCATTGCTTTAAATCTTCCGAGGGCAAAATCGGAACATTTCACCTTTTGACCTCTGGCGTCAAAAAGTCTAAAGGCGAATTTAGCAAGTTGACATTTTTATTGAAAGAGTGATAACTTTCGATCATTTTCAGCATATTTCCATGATATAAGAATGGTTGCGCATTAACTTTCAGTGCAAATAACCTCATTTGACCTTTGACACTAAATATCTCGAAAACGCCCCAACGGCGGACTGATTACCACTCGGCATCGTATTCTACGCAAAAGTTGGGTCTGGTTTTGTGCCCATTTGGTGGACACCCCCACCCTCGCACTGAGCCTGCAGCCTATCAGAATCAAGAGAGACAATGAATGAATGAAATGGGGTTTAACGTCCTACGCTTAAGCACCTAACCTGGGCCAATTGAAGACGGGCATACGCCAACAGTGTGCTATGAGGGAAATTTTGCCCGGGCAGCGGCGCTACGGCCTACTCTTATATCGAATTCCAACTGCCAAGGGATCTTTTACGTGCACTCCAATTTGTACACGGGACCTCGGTTTTTCGTCCCATCCGAACGACTAGGCAGCTGTCCTTGTCAGGCCCTCCTTCTGCATCACTGACAAGGGGAAATCACGCCGGAAACAAGAGAGACAAAGAGAGCAATGGAGTTTAATGTCCACTCGACACAAACTAGGTCATTTTGGAACTAACATATGGTTTCATTTTATTTCAATAATTCGCTCGCAGAAGGGGTCTTTAGCAGTGGGAGGACCCGGAGAAAACCCACGAAGTTGGACACACGACCAGAATTCGAAACTATGCCAGTTGATTAATGACAGGCCTAATGATACAGAATCAAGCATAGTGGAGAATTTCTTCACCTGGATATAAATCCAAAACTATAAGCACAACCGTAAAGCTACACTACTTTGTTTCACGGTAAATGATGAAAGAAATGCCGACACTTTACTTCATTCTCACATACATTAAATATCTGCAGAAAGAAATCAAAGATATAAAATGGAAATACTTGCCAGTTGAACAGAGAGTTAACATCGACGCCAATATTAGGATGACAACAGACACTACAGCTTTCATCATGTTTAATTTAAGAAGTTAAACACTACTGGTGAATATTCTGTCTACGGTCGCTTTTCAATACAAACAGCTATTGATTTTGATGTATGACGAATATTGACGCAGAAATAAATTACTAGCGATATGATAATACACGCTTGATTAAACTTAAAATTTATTAACTTTTAGTTTACGTGTTATGCTTATTAATATATAATGAAATTGTCGTGTATTTTGTACACGGGGAGCAGTCAGTCCATTTACTGATTACACTATTTTGCTTGAATATACTATTTTGCCTATAACGTTTTTCAGGACTTAAAATTCCGTCTTACGGTTTGGCTTGTTCGTACTTGGTTTTATTTTATTTATTAATACAGCGCTCCATTCGGGGAACTCCTATACTCCCGTACCTACGCCTAACCTCAGCTGTATGACGAATTCCGCCATTGGAACTAAAGAATAGAATAATTAAATATCACCAACAATAAACTAGAATAAAATACGAAAATTTTAATAAACAAGTTATTACTCGTTCTTGAGGAAAGATATGATACGACAAATCAAATCTCTAGATCTTCGAAATAGATCCTTTTGATTTTCAACTAATTTAAAACGATTGCTATCATTAATTTAATTAGAAAATTGGATTATCGTTACACCGGTAGCAATGATAATCAAGGCTATACTATTCTTCAAACGACAATACATCTGCTCAGAAAGAAGTTTTTTTACTTTAATTTTCTACATATCTACTGTTTAATTATTAGAGCAGGAACTGTATTAATTATCTGGCTAGCTATATTATTAAATTAATTGTTTAAATCAATGAATAATTAATTAATTAAAGAATCCACCATTAATAAGAACTCTGCGTTTTACAAAATAACTCTAAAATAATAACAAAGTTTTAAGGTAAGATATAGATGATTGGGAACAAAACCAATTATTGTCTCGTACCGATAATTATCCCGAAAAA
This sequence comes from Patella pellucida, assembly GCA_917208275.1. Lineage (NCBI taxonomy): Eukaryota > Metazoa > Mollusca > Gastropoda > Patellidae > Patella > Patella pellucida. The sequence goes on from OU795044.1 coordinate 57,207,198, forward strand.
CTAATATCAATCTTGCTGCTAGAATTCTAATGAAAAACTGACAACAGAACCTATCATACTCTCCATAAAAACTTGTCATTTTAACACGTTTAACACCATTCCCTTAAACTAACAATATATTATTTATTGATATTGGCGAAAAAACAAAAACATATTCCCCAGTAACTGTAAAATACCCTTCACAATGCAATATACCACCCGTTTATTGATTTGTTGTATCATATCTTTCCTCATGAACGAGCAATAACTTGTTCGTTAAAATTTACCTTTTATATTCTAGTTTATTGTTGGTGATATTTAATAATTATATTGACAAATTGGAATGGGACTTAACATCCTACCAACATGCAATTATAACTAAGGTTGAGCGAACCAACGAATACTAAAATTTTAAACTGTATTTATAATACTTAACCAACTATATTTTTGTACTTGTAAAACTATATTTTATTCAATAAGAATAGGATTGGGGAACAGGCTAGGCAGTGTAGACATTTATCATTATAAAAAAAGTATTATTTTGTAAAATCAAAGTAGGGTAATATTTGTTTTTAGATGACATAACGGAACAACCCTGATCACTAAACCAATACAATACGAAGGCCAAGGATCTCTATTAAAGATGTATTGTATACGTAGTAAATCTTCCTAATGTAGATCCGCCGAGTGGCCTCACATATTCTACATATCATCTATTAAATTAGCTAAGTCTTTAACTTCGGATATATTTGTAACAAATAAACTCGAAGAACGAGGCTAGATATATTCCTCCAAATTAAACGGCGTCGCCATATTCTTATCTGGAGAGTGTTCGCAATAAATAATATGTAGAGTGGAATAACCAAACGCTAGAAATTGGCATTTGATTGAGACTTCTGGCATATTTCGCCGAACATAACTGAGTTGAAACCATTGAATATTAATCAGTTTATATACATTCATATTACAGTATTATATGCGTTGCGACTCATTTGTGTCAAATTCTAGGTCACAAATATTAGCGACGTAGTTTCTTTAAACTTTCGATCAAATAATATCAATCTTGCTGCCAGGACTCTGAAGGAAAAAATTACAAAAAAACATTTAATAACTTTCATTAAACTTGCCATTTTAACACGTTTTAACTCCATATTTACCTTAAACTAACAAAATATGATTTATTGATGCTGGCGAAAAAAGGACAACAAAACCTATTATACTCTTCTTTAAACTGGTCATTTTAACAGGTTTTTACGTCATATGAACCCACAGTAAACGAAATTCAACTATCGAAACATGTAACTTTCTTTGAAAAACGTTGTCGGACAACGATCGGCCATTTTGATTTTTGATTACTTCCCTTTGTTTTAATTACGCAACACCATTAGTCACCGCTAATCTATTTGTTAAGGTTAATAAATATGATGAGTACTGCTTAGATATAGGCTTTATTATCTGCAATTATCAATCAGTTATTTACCAAATAATGAAGCAAATTCCTATGTCAGGACTACGCAGCTACAAGCTCTATGGATCAAAATACAGGAAAATGAATTTAGTTAAAAGTTGCCCAGATAACCAAACTCAAATAACCCAGGCTTGAATTCTGAATTTATCACAACTTAGTTCTAGGTTCACACAGTTTTAAAAAATGTTGTAGTACGTTTGCCAAATGTTTCTGACTATGCTGAAAAAGCTGGGCCCTGTTTCACGAAAACTTTTAAATTTTATGCGTTTCACGAAAGCAAATACGCTCCGAAACTGAAAACTGTTGACAGACTGAATTAACTGTTACATTATCAATAGGGAGAGTTTCATACGTTGTAGAAATGTCTGCGCATGGTCAGAAAGTCGTAGAGAGGTGATATAAATGAGTTTTTTGCGTATGATTAGTTTCGAAATGTATTGGTGGGTTGACCTTGAACTTGGCATTTGATTTCCTTGCAGGCTTCAATAGAAATAATGTGTATCGATAAACTAAAGCGCTTGAATTTCGAATTTTTATAGTAATTTGGACAAGAGGAACTTTTGAGAATTTTCACAAACATATTTTGATATGTGTCACTCAAACAACTAATCTAGGCTTCAATTTTTTTGTCGTAGTTTTTATCAACTTGGAAATTAATACGCCAAATAGGCAATGTTCCGATGCCTAGATTATAAATGTCATTCTAATAGACCCTTTCAATGATACTTTGAAAATGCAAAAGAGTCTATCTATCTTACTCAATTAAATGAGTTTTTCCCAAGATAAAATAGTTTTGGCGCCTATTTTTTTAATTATTTTTGTTGTTTCATTAACGTAACTTCATTAAAAAATAATAATGAATTTATGTTATTAAAATTTAATTTCAAATAGGCCTATAACATTTTTGAATAAACACATTTGGGATTATTGATTTATTTTTTTACTAATCATCATAACCCCAAAAACATGAGTAAATCCTAAGTTAGGGTGAAATTTTAGTTTACAATGACTTTAAGGAGATTTAAGTTTTCGTGAAACAGGGCCCTGTACTAGAGGTAGAATATGATAACGACGATTTCAAAAAATCTAGCCCTACTCACAGTTGAGTTAGTGACGGAGGTATCCTCAGACAATAAAATAAACAAACCAACCAAACAAATATCCAGAGTTTATTTACTGTCACATAATTCATATTTACATTGTAGGCTTATATCAAACTGATATTATTTAATGAAGAAAATCGTTTGTTTGTATTACAATATGACAACGACGATTTCAAGAAATCTATTTACAGTTGAGTTAGTGACCGAGTTATGCCCAGACATTAGGAAAAAAACCCAAACAACCAAATATCCAAAGTTTATTTACAGTTACATAATTTGTATCTAATGAACAAAATCGTTTGTTTGGGTCACTGTTTTTCCAAATAAAATTCACAAATGGATGAAATATTTTTACTGTAATGCTGTCGCTTTCACAATTTCAGTCTGACATCAGCCTTGGTGGAACTGGTTGACAAAACATGATTATACACTTTATATTACAAATCTGGAAAATTTCTTAATTTTTTTATAAATTTAGATAAGTCTCAGCTTCTGGGGCAACATTGGTAGTTTACGAACTATCTTCAAATAGGTTAACCTTGGTCGCGACTATAGTCTAACCATTTCAAGTTCGGGTGTACATGGTCGAGACATAGTTTAACTATGTTAAACATTTGGATTAGCCGAAGGCGGCCCAGTTATGAGTGTATTATTTCTGTGTAAGAGAGAGACAAGGAGAGTGGGGTTTAATGACCTCTGGACACAAACTAGGTCATTTTGGAACTAACATATGGTTCAAATTTATTTCAATAATTCGCTGGTGCGCAGGGGTCTTCAGCAATGGGAGGAAACGGAGAAAACCCACAAGGTTGGACAGGCAACCCAACTACTTGCCACATACAACCGGAGATTCGAAACAACGCCAGTTGACTCAATGACAGGTTTAATGATACATGATAACCATTCGGCCATCCAACCCCATGACTCAATGACAGAACTTGTGATCCAATGTGCACGCGTTAACCTTTCGGGCACTTAGTTTACTTAATTCATCTGATGTAAAGGTATATACATCAAATGGAATAATCCACATAATTTACAATTTTTTATACCCACCAGTTACTACTGCAATTCACTTTTATACCAATTACCAGCATCAGATATAAACAGACTCCAGAAAATTCAGAACAAGGCTGCACGAATCGTATCTCTAACTAAACAATCTGAACACATTACTCCAGTACTTCAAAACCTCCATTGGCTACCAGTTTATCAACGAATTGATTTTAAGATTGGCGTTTTAACTTTTAATTGTCTAAATAGCAGCTGTTCCCCACAATATCTTAACGAACTTTTAACCCCATATAAACCTTGTAGGAACCTGCGCTCTGCTGACAAAAACTTACTCCATGTTCCCACAGTAAGGACTAAAACCGGTGAACGGGCTTTTGTTTACGCCTCTGCTAACGTGTGGAATGAACTCCCTAGTCATGTAAAAAGCTCTGCTAATGTTGCTGTTTTTAAAAAGAATCTTAAAACCGAACTTTTTAAACGTGCTTTTGAACTATGAATATGTTGACATTTTAATGTGTTAGAACTATTTTGTCTTTACTTTGAATGTATTTTAAAAGAATCTTAAAACCGAACTTTTTAAACGTGCTTTTGAACTATATGTTGACATTTTAATGTTTTAGAATTTTTGTTTTTACTTTGAATGTATTTTAATTGTGAAGAGCGCCATGGAGCAGCTTGTTAGCTGGAGCACTCAGCGCTATATAAATTGATTATTATTATTATTATTATTATTATATATATTAAGGTCAACAAATCCTAAATCATATTTCAGTTCCTGGCATTCATTAGACAGGCATCCTTTATTTAATCTGAAAAATAAATAATGTAAAGGTGTATGTATCAATTCATTTTCTAAATCCAGCACAAACACAAATTATATAATTAAACATCAATATACATGTACATGTGTAAGTGATATCAGATGTTCTAGTTAATTAGATGCTGACATACATGAATCAAAGATGTACAATGCACATGTCTTCTAAAAGGCCTACATAGATTTGTAAACTTGCCAACAGGGTTTGTGTAATAGTTATATTTTGGGCATACTGTTCAGTAATATACCTTAGACCTAACAGTCTTCCACAATACATTATGCTTAATGGGGAATAACTCCTGTATATCTGTAGGTTAGATGTAAATGAGAGTATTTTCCCTTGAATGATAATGAAGGGGAGAGAACTCCAAGGACTTCTAGAAAAGAAGCATGTTGTTTATTTTATGAAGAATAGAAATGTATATGGAAAATAATAAATGTATATCAACTATTTATTGAACTCTCTTCATTGTGTACACCCCCTACAACATGGTGGAGATGCTAAATTGCCGACATTAACGTTATAGAAGAAAATAGTTATAGTATTTAGTGATCAAATAATTTGTAAAAAAAAAAATATTGAACATTTCAAACAGTGACCTTTACATAGATTTAACTTTAACCATGTGTTCAACAAATGATTTAATCGATTTAGAAGAAGACAACAATACTTTTACGAGTGATAGCCAGAATCTCCATTTGTTCATGGATGTAACCACGCCAGATTTCGTGTCTACACCCCAATTGCCGCACACATGTTTTGTACCAGCCCCTTTTACTCACAACAATAATTTAAACTATGCTACACACACACCCCTGGCAACATGCGGAGTACCACCAGTCCTCCAGACCCATCAGCCACGTCCAAGTTTTCATTTGCACAACAATGAGCCCACCAACGACCCCGTATCTATGACAGCCAACTATCAACCATTTGCCACACGCTTTAATGGCTTATATTCTAGTGATGTCCCTTCATTTTTAGCTGAATTTGACTCGTATACGTCATTATCTCATGGTATTGATACTGTAGCAAAGAAAAAGGCAGCCTTTCACCTTCAGTTGGATGGTCCTGCAAAAATATGGTATGAACAGTTGACAGCTGGCGATCTACAGAAAATGTCCTGGACGCAATTCATTGAATGTTTTAAAAACCGGTTTCACCCATTACATAATCCAGCGCTAATAGCGGAATCCGCAAAGTTTGACTCTCTCACCTTACAACCTCACATGCCAATTGAATTTTTTCATGGAACATTACTACAAATGGGCCATAGACTTAGCAAATCGGATAAGGATATAACAGCCCGTTTTATTGCTGGGTTGCCCGCACAGTTGGCATTTTATGTTCGAGCTGGTAATGCTTGTGACAATATGAGTGCTTTGATGGCTGCAAAGATGGGCGAAGCCTATGGGTACAGGACTGACTCTCTTCCTTTTGCAAGTTTGCCGCCCGTATCACAACCAGTACAACATACAGAGCTTGAAGAAATTTAGAATAAAATGTCCACAATATCTTCACAGTTTCAAGACCTTCAACAGAAATTTTCAAGTATTTCCAAGTTCCAATCTCATGGAAGTTATCTGCCGCCCAACAGACAAAGACAGACAAATCCATCTCAGTGGTATAATCCACGTTACCAGCCGCAATATTACAGACCAAGATATTCTAATTATTCACCCAGAAACTTTAATTTACCACAGACTCCATTCAATTATGAGCAACCAAGGCCATCTGATCATCGTGCACCAGTATACCACAATTATAGAACGCAATCACCATCATTTAAATCACAACGGGAAGCCCGTCCGTCATTCCATCATGATCCTGCTCGCGCCGCCCCAGAAAGTCACCCGGGAAACTGACAACTGCCAAGGCTGAAGGAGTGTGTCCCCTTGGTGGCCCTATGTTACTAAATCATGCTCAGTTGAACAATGACCCGACTCTCAGTGACCGCCATTCGAATAAACATTTTATTTATTTGCCAATCAAGTTTCAAACTGTTAGTGTGTCAGCTTTAATTGATACGGGAAGTTCTATTAATATTTTGTCTTTCAGATTTTATAATAGTTTACCTGATAATGTTAAAACGAAATTGAAACCTGTGGAGGGGAAAGTTATAAAACTTGCCAATGATCTCAAAATTGGTGTAGTAGGAACAATTTTTGTTCAGTTTTCCTCTCCGCGTGGTTCACATTATGTTGAATTTTTTGTTTTAGAAAAATCCTCACAACCTGTTATATTAGGGGCTCATTTTTTGCATATTACTGGAGCCGTATTAGATTTCTCTCAGCAAACACTATCTTTTGACCGATTAAAGGTCAAGTGTTTCAAACATGTTGATATTCCCGCCAACTCCGAGGTTCTAATATGGGCCAATGTCCCACAACATTTATCGCCTGGCTTACAGGGTATATGTACAGCACGTGATAGTGCATATAAGCAAAACTTGATGGTTTCTAAAAGTATATGTGTTGTATCAAGTAGTCATACTGTTCCTCTTAGGGTTTTGAATTTAACCAATAGTGTTGTAAGTTTAGTTAAAGGTAGTATTATAGCTGAATTTAGTGTAATTGATACAAATTATGATGTTATACCTATAGATTTGCCTATTAACCAAATCAGTCACGATAACTCAGAGAAATCACACACTGAGAAAGATAAATTTCTTAATCAAATTAATTTTTCTAATACCTGTGTAACTGGCGACGAACTTGAATCCTTACAGAGATGTTTATATAATAATCATGATATATTCTTAACCGATGAAAATTCTGATTTAGGGGTGACTGATTTAGTCCAACATAAGATACATTTAAAGCCAAACTTTGTGCCCAAACAACAACGACCTTATAGATTACCACCAGATAAACGTATCGTTTTACGACATCAGTTAGACGAACTTATCCGCCAAGGCGTTATTTGTTCTGTCAATGAAAATGATACAGTCCCAATTACCAGTCCCATTGTACTTGTAACGAAGCATAACAAATCCGGAAAACAGTATGTTCCTGGAACGAAGGAAGCTAGTTTATCAATGTATCGATTTTGCTGTGATTTTCGATATCTGAATTCTCAAACACAGGACTTTAACTACAGTATCCCCGACCTCCAGGAATTAACGGAGTCTTTTTCTAATCAACGACCGCACTATTTGACATCGATCGACTTGAGTCATGGATTTTTCCAAATGCCTATTGATCCCGAATCATCAAAATATACAGCTTTTTCCACTTGTTTTGGCACTAACCGTTTCTTACGTTTACCTATGGGTTTAAAGACATCCCCCAATTCTTTCCAATTGCTTATGGATAAATTGTTACATGGATTAACATATAAATCAGTGCTGTGCTATTTAGACGACATCCTCATCCACAGCGAAACATTCGATCAACATATTACCGATCTACAAACTATTTTTTCTCGGATCCGTAGCGCTGGTCTTAAACTGAACCCAAAGAAGTGTTTTTTCGCACAGGACAAATGTGAATTCCTTGGACACGAAATATCAGCGAAGGGAATTTCTCCACCACCTACACATGTACAAGTGATTCAGGAATATCCAGCTCCCAGGTCTCCAAAGGAATTAAAACGTTTTTTGGGTATGATAAACTGGTTTCGGAAATTCATACCAAATTTCAGCAGTCTTGCTCAACCTTTGTACGCTCTACTCAAAAAGGGTGTTTTCTTTCAATGGACTGATGTAGAAGGTTTTTCATTTAAAGAATTAAAGCAACAATTATCCGAATCTCGCGTATTAGCTTTCCCTAGGTACGACATTCCATTTACACTAAGTGTGGATACTTCAAGTAAAGGCATTGGTTATATGCTTTCCCAGGCTCATCCTGAACCAGAATTTCCGGCAAATACGGACATCCGTGAACGTACTAGAGTAATAAAGTTTGGCTCCAAATCTCTTGCTAAATACCAACATTCATATGGTCCAACCAAGTTAGAACTTCTGGGTATGACCACCAGTATATTAGATTGTGCACCATATCTACGTGGCCGACATTTTTATGTTGAGTGTGATCACCAGGCATTGAAACCATTATTTGAAAAGAAATTGAGTGGCGCCATTTATGAGCGATGGATAGCAATACTTCAGCAATTTTCTTTTGAAATAACATATAAACCTGCAGCACAAATGTGTGTCGCTGATGCGTTGTCCCGGTGTCCACCAGGTTCTTCTCCAACAGTAGTTAGCCCAGCGGAGGATGACCCACATTTTCCGTACATACCTGAGCAAGCGGGGAAAATTATCTTGCCGAATGGCCTAACTTTTGATAACTATTTTGACTCTGACTCCCCTGTGTGTAATTGTGTGGTTTATCAGGACATTGAGTATGATGGGGATACCGAAGACCTTGACGTTGCCGAGAATTTTGTTCGCTCGGAGGACATCCTGGTCTTAGCAGCCGAGATATCGCCTGGATCAACTTCCATATCGTCTGGTGATGATCCAGGTAACACCAGTGAACAAACTGAATCTGACCAGCAGATGACCGATTCTACTACCGACAAGAACACCCGTCTAGCTGAAGAAATTCAGAACATAAAACTTATGGATCACTTTGATTTTTCACTACCAGACTTCGCAAAACTACAAAATAATGACGTGTCTTTGAAACCAATTATCGACTACTTAATTTCTAATATATTACCGACATCACAGAAACAAGCTCGGCGTTTATTGTTGGAAGCCACAGATTACGCTATAATTGAAGGTGTTTTATTTCATTCAAGAGTTGCTAAATCCCAACGTGCTCAAACTTTAGACAAATATCAAGTAGTGGTTCCCGTCATTTTGATTAAGCAATTACTGGGACTTTATCATGATTCTCCTTTCGGGGGTCATGGCGGTATTCACGACACTCTTGATCGGCTTAAAGACACATACCACTTTCCAAGAATGAGCTCAATTGTTAATGATTATGTGAAATCCTGTGATGATTGTCAGCGTCGTAAGCTTACCAAAGCCCACACTAAAAGTGGAATTATTGGATATCCTACGCCTCAAGCTCCTTTTCTTGTTTGGGAAATCGACTTGTTTGGACCTTTACCCGTTACACCTAATGGTTTCTCTTATATTTTTACTGCCATAGATATGTTTAGTAAATACCTATATGCAATGCCTATCGCTAGTTCTGATGCCTTGACAGTTAGTACAGCGTTTTTTCAATTATTTACTACGTTTGGAACCTGTCATACCTTTATCAGTGATAGGGGCTCCGAATTTATTGCTCAGTGCACAAAGTCTTTGTGTGAACTGCTACAGGTGCCACAACAGTTTTCCCCCAGTTTCGTTCACCACTGTCTTGGAGCCTGTGAGCGGTCCCATCGTACATTAGCTGAAAGATTATCGCCATATGTTTCTCATAATCTCACAGCCTGGCAGGATGTTTTAAGTTCTATTGTGTTTGCTTTTAACAATAGTGTTAATTCTTCAACTGGTTATTCTCCATTTGAGGTTGTTTTTGCAAGACGTCCACATTTTCCCTTGACTGCCAACACTTCAGTGACTGTAATAGATCGTGCTCCAAGCGACATTAAGCCATTTTTAAAGGAACAAGTTCAAAAACTTCAAATTATTCGAGAACAACTTCAGTCTAGTGTTTTGCAGAATCAAGCAAAAATGTGTGAACGTTTTAATTCTAAATCCAATCCCTTGACTTTAGAAAAGGGAGATTATGTCTATTTAAATACTGTTTCTACCGGAACTGGCCAGAAACTACAACCCCGTTATATGGGACCCTATGTTGTGAACGCCCTGCATAGCGATCATATTGTTGATATTATTGACCCCCTTACTAATAAAGTTATCTCTAATGTACATAAGGACAGATTGAAGATGGCCTATGTTCGTATTCCCAATCCTTCCCCGTATTTTCCTAGTACTGTTGTTACGCATGTACCCAAAATCAACAAACCGTCTCGACTCCCAGTACCGGTACTTAAAAGATTAAATCAGACCAAAACGACACCTCCACATAATTTACGTGTCTCAGAAGCACCGTCTCAACAATCGAGTAAAGGGTCACATATCCCCGTACGCCGTTCTATGCGAACCCATCAGAAACCCTTAAGATATCGTTCTGAAAGTGATGGTAATGTTGATTGTGGGTTAAATTCTTGTTCCATTGGTAGCGACAGTGATGGTTTTTACAAGATTAGGAAAGTTATCGGGCAAAGGGTTAAAAATAACAAAACGGAATATCTCGTACAAATAAAGGGTGAAGCTGCCCACAAGTCGTTTTGGGTAACCGACTCGGCTCTTAATGCTAAGGCCAAACAGGCCATTAAAGCTAAACCGCCCCCTGTTATTTAGATCAGGTTTATTATGATTTAAGATGTATATTTTACCATCTTGGTTTTAGTATTTTATTCTTGTTGCATTAATTTGTTTTTAGTTTTGTTTTGTATATTTGAATGTCTTGTTAAAGACTGTCAGGTCTATTGAAAACAATGGCATTGTTTTTCTTTTCGCGGGGGGATGTTCAGTAATATACCTTAGACCTAACAGTCTTCCACAATACATTATGCTTAATGGGGAATAACTCCTGTATATCTGTAGGTTAGATGTAAATGAGAGTATTTTCCCTTGAATGATAATGAAGGGGAGAGAACTCCAAGGACTTCTAGAAAAGAAGCATGTTGTTTATTTTATGAAGAATAGAAATGTATATGGAAAATAATAAATGTATATCAACTATTTATTGAACTCTCTTCATTGTGTACACCCCCTACAACAATACCCTGTCCATGCACAACACTCGCCACTTTGCAAAAGTGTAACTTAACTCTCTAGATTGGGGATGTTTTGGATTGACATGTATGTAATGGTTGATTCAGGTATGCTAGATTAAAAAAAAGAGACAGCTACCATTGTAGATACACTAACCATCAGTTCGGAGAATTTTAAACCCACACATGTTTTATTTGACTTGGAATGTTTAATTTTTTTTTAAGGTTTTTTCATATAATTTGACAATACGTACTATTTTATCATATATGCCACATAATTTGTAATTCTGCTTTAAATTCCAAAGAAATCATAGTTTTACTTGTTTATCTGTCACATTACACAAATCTCTAACTAAATATAAATAAAAAAACATATTATCCAAAGTCTTCGACCTAGAAAATACAAATTATATGTCAGTTTAAATCAACATCAGGATGGGCTTCCGATAAGACAAAATAATAATTTTACCATTGGTACACGACACACGTATTGCGTACCATAATTCGTATCAGCGCCTTTTGTAATAAGGGATTCGAAGAACGAGCAACAAGGCTAGACATATTCCACAAGTCATGCTAGGCGGTGACAACATATTCTTTTCGGGAGAGTATGCACAATAAATACTATTATTGTAGACTGGAATTTGGAATAACCAGACGCAAGAATCGATTGTCATTCAATTGAGACTTCTGACATATTTTGCCAAACATAATTGATTTGAAATTTTAGGAAAAAAGGACACGATTGAATGTAAATGAGTTACATTATTATATGGGTTGTGAACCATTTGTGTCAATTTTTAAGTCCCAAATATAAGTGATTTACCTCCTTTAAACAACACGGCCACCATTATATGCGTAGATTATATTGTCCAATTCTGTAAAATAAGAAGAACAATTACAAGGTATATCAATGAAAAAGTGATATTATTATGAAACAAATCTTAAAAAAGCAACACATAATTATAATAATATAATAATATAATTATTATAAAATAATTTTAACATGAAAAACCCAACAAAACATACCATGTCTTAAATCAATAAGACATAAACTAATTTAATAATATTTATAGGCCTAGGCCCTAGGCTAAAACTTGATAATTTTAACTTATACAAAACCATGTATAAGATCCATGACAAAACCCACAAAATATACAACAATTAATTTTCAAGTTGATAATGCATTTTGGCAAAGTTTTAATTTCAAAAGGCCTAAATAATTAGGCAAATATAAATTGAAGACTCCGAGTCAGACTGTCGTCGTTGGCAGCTAGGTGCTACCTGTGGTGTTCCGTAGTCCCAAACAAAATACAGGATAAGCAATTAAAAAATTTTTTTCCAAATGGACGCCACCACAACATAAGTTGCAATGTAAGAATGCAGTATGTACTTACCAATATGAAAATAACATGTATTCAACGAATTTCACATCACTTGACGACCAAAGCACATGGTCTAACTTTTTTGACAGTTCGTCCCATCTTTCTAAATAAAAACTCACATCCCCAGAGAACGGCTATCTGATCACAAATTTAATGCGGAGTAATTCCTATAGAAGGTGAAGGTTATTGGGACTTCGCTCGAAATTATGGAACGCATTGAATGGCTCATCTTGAACTAAATGCAATGGTTTGGACTTTAAAAATTATATGTGTATGTAAATCATTGATTTCCCCCGATTTTTAATCCATCAGGAGGGTCGATCATACTGTCGATTTTACGTGCATTACGTACACATGGAATCCCGGTCATAATCGTCAGAGTTGCCAGTTAGGGAAACCTTACATTTGTGTCCTGTATGCAGCCCATGGTTGTTTTTCAGGGGAATTCGGTATTGTTCTAGTAAGATCGGATGTTTCTACTCTCAATGCATATAAAAAATATCATACTTTATTGGAAATAACCACCCGATAAATATTTTTCAGGAGGAAAGTATCTTTGATGCATACATATATATATATCCATTGATAACTTATGAGTAGAGACTTGTCGAGTATTCGAGAAGCATTCTCTGTCTCCATGTTTGCGATGTTTGTAAGAAATTCCTCTATCAATGTTGTGCACATTGATGAACGTTTTAAAAAAACTGATAACAGTAAGCAAAAAGTAGAACCCCAGGGCAATTTGATGATTGTCTGATATGCAAAACTTCGGAAATGCACTGCTGTTTTTTTTATTAGAGGTTACCAGTGTATGTTAATAACAGGGCAATAGCCAAAACGTGAAACATAAACAGTTCATATGGGTTTATCAAAAAAAGGGGGATTTGGAAATTTTAGTTCGTAATTGTCGAAATCACTTTTTTATTTGAACATTTATTGGTTTTAAGGAAATGTTTTTTTTATTTATATTGGGGAAATATTTTACAGTTCTTGCTAAAATATTTTAGTCAAAAGAAATTTTGAAATCGTCGAAGCGTTTAAAAACTAGTATATAAACTTTTTAAAATTTGACACGTCCCCCCACCCACAGACACGGATACTGTTTATATATAGATATCAAGCAATAAGTAGCGGACGTTTAGTCAGACCCAGTTAGCAATGATAACGATGGCTCTATACAATGCACAAGACAATGTACATGAAACAACTAGTCAACATCATAGTAACAAAACAAACCGAGAGGAACTACATGTCAGTACCGAAATATATACAATGATATTAAATTAACATAACAATATATTAGAAAAAACTATTTTTATTCATATCAATTGGCATCTATGACATAAGTTAGTGTGATTTATATTAATATGCAAAACATATAAATTAGAATATCAATTATTTAATTAATTGTGATGATAGAAGGCGCAGTTCTAACAAGCATTGAAAATAAGCAGGATGAAAAAAAACGTCTAGAAAGTCATAAATTTTATTACACATACATTTCAACGGACGAGCCATCCGCCGATGCATACTTTTACCGAGGAATGACACACGTTTCGCATTTCGTTTACGCTACATTTAATATCACCGCCATAGCCAAGTTGTTTTGACGAGGTGGTCCAAACAAACACGTGACTGTACGGTGTCATAGCAAGACGCACGTGTAAATACTACTTAGCAAAAAGTAACTTTTCGATTGAAACGACTCGATTATAAATACTATTTTTCAGATATTTGTATCAAGTTTTCAGGTGTTCATACAGTAAAATTGTTTCATGTCGTTATTACTTATGTATATAAAAGACTTTTTTTAATACAAATGTTAAAACGTTTTGAATAATTCGTTATTGTAGTTCGTCTCTGCCTTTTGCATGCCCATTTTTGTTGATCTTTTGGCCACGAATTGATGAAGAGTGTTTGAACGAACATTTTCTGTCAGGTTTTGGTAAATATTTATGATTTATAGGCGAAATGATAACAGAGTAATCAGGTTGGTTACGGTGATTTGTACCACGAATAGTATGCTCCTTTAAGTTTTATATATGATAATTTTGAAGGTCAATCTCATACAAATTTTAGAGGTCAATCTTATAAAAAATTCAGTGCTAACACATGGCCATTCGTTTCTCTGTCTGTGGTGAAAAGCATTGGAGTCGGACAAAGAGGCCAGAATTAACATTGAAGTCAATGTGGAAATTAATGGTGGTCTGCATCCATAGAAAAAATACAATACACCTTTTACCATCACACCACCAATCAATTCAACCACTTCTTTTTGGCATAGAAAATCAGGCTACATCAAATAACATCTTTAAAATATTACACGAATACTTCGATGTTACCAGACGTCTCAAAATCTGATTAGATTTAAAGAATCTTTTTATCATGTTATAAAAATAATACTTCCTCCTTTTTTTTCATTTGTGTTAAATACTAGTAGATTGTATAATAATATGAATTATTAAATTCATTTGACTTTCACCATTATATATTATAATATGTACATATGTGATCTGTATATTATATTTTTATATTCATTGTATGGGGAGATGGGTGATATAGGCCTTGCCTGTTCCCTTTTTAAAAAATTCTGAAATAAAATATTGTTTACACAAAAAAAGAAAATAATATTAGAGTTATCTCCCCTCCGTAAACTTTCAAAGTTTTGAAATCTTGTCAACGTGATAGAGGACAAAGTTCGCAATGAATGTTCTGAACTTGTTCTGTGAGGTAACGCGTCCTCATTAGCCCAGTCGGAGCAGAACAGTGGGACATTAAACTCGATTTCATTTCTATGGGGCATGCTTTTAGGATCGTATCTTTCAATTGCGTTTCGTGGAGTAATATTTCTTATCTTTACGTACATATTCCATAAAAGGTATTTTAAAACTTTTTATTTGAGATATATTAACAATGATTTTCTATTTATCTTGATGACTTTACTGCTGGTCGGTTAGTGTTCACTCGGCTATCTATTTCAATACGGATCCCTTGATTGTAGAACAGATTATACTAGCTGTATTCATTATACCAAGTTGAACAAACTATTAAAATTACCCTAACCCAGTTGTAAGTTCGATCCCTGTATAACCTAGTAAGTAAGACATTGACTAGTCAACCAGAGTTTCAGTGTTCGATTCCTGTATAACCTAGTAAGTAAGACATTGACTAGTCAACCTAGAGTTTCCCTATTCGATTCCTGTGTTGACTTATAAATTTTATAGGATTTTTCCGAAGTGACCTCCCCCCAACACCCCTCCCGAATTGGTCACGTTTGTCGGTGACGCAGGACGGGGGGCTGGCAAGGGACAACGTATATTCGTTCGGAAGAGACGTACAACTGAGATCCTGTGCGCACATTAGCGTGCTCGTAAAATATTCTCGGAAATAAGAATTCGATATAAGAGTAGGCCGTGGCGCCGCTGTCTGGATAAAAGTTCCCTCATACACGGCGAATTCCAGTCTTCATTAGCCCAGGAAACGTTACACCCCATTTCATTTTATCCACCCTCGTTTATTGTGGGTTGGACTGCAGGGAAATAACATACAACTAAATTAAAATATGTTTTTCTATGAAAATACATTATAATATCAACAATTGTACCATATAACTACATACCAAAATAACTTGGTACTTGATGAAAAATATTTAAAGATGACTCACCTCTTGTAAGACATGCGCACATCTAGTGTTTCTAATCAAACAATATTAGTAACGTACATTTATGCCGCATACAGTTTCTAATAATAATAATAATAATAATAAATTTATTTCTCTAAGACCGACATAAATTTTAACACATTTATACGTACATGTAATATCAGGGATGAATACAAATATTTATAAAATAAAATCATTTGAAATGCAATAGTTTGTGTTAATAAGTCCATCCTTAACTTTAAAACATGTAAATAATAATTTGAAATTCAATAGCACTTAAAAGTGAGAGACGTAAATAAAAGTAATATAAATAAAATATGATAAAATGGCACAGCAATATACATGTAAAGCTACATAAGAATTAACTTTACAACATATATAAATATAATACCAAGAAAGAATAAAATATGATAAAATGCAATAACAATATAAAGCTACACATACGTATACGTATAAAATAAAGGACGAAAACACAAAATAAGATAACATGTAAGAGTAGTTTCTGTCAATATTTAAAATATTTTAAATGATAATATGAGCACATGGCCAGGGGGGGGGGGTATGAATGTGTTTTTAGTTTAAACTTAAACTTGTCAACATTTTTATATACAGGATATCGAAAAGTATCTGTTATGACTCCCCTTTTTTCTTTTGGTAGGACAGAGGATTAACTTGTCGGTGAAAGGATCAATATACCCGCTCTTTTAAACAAGCGATGTTTAGAATGAAGTTTTAAATGTAATAATTGTGAATGGACATAAGACAAATATATTATAACACAATGTTTCTAATTAAACAGTATATATTTATAACACATTGTTTCTAATTAAACAGTGTATATTTATAACACAGTGTTTCTAATTAAACAGTACATATTTATAACACTGTGTTTCTAATTAAATAGTATATATTTATAACACCGTGTTTCTATTTAAACAGTATATTATATTTATAACACTGTGTTTCTAATCAAACAGTATTTATTTATAACACCGTGTTTCTATTTAAATAGTATATATTTATAACACTGTGTTTCTAATCAAATAGTATATATTTATAACACCGTGTTTGTAATCCAGCAGTGTATAGTATAAGACAGTGTTTCTAATCAAACAGTGTATATTTATAACACAGTGTTTCTAATTAAACAGTATATATTTATAACACAGTGTTTCTAATCCAACAGTATTTATTTATAACACGGTGTTTCTAATCAAACAGTTATTATGGCACCTATCGTTTAAAACCAGTTATATATACAGTATATTCAACATTGTTTATTATTTTTGTAACTATATCTGTTCTATGGCCAGTATATCTACAGTAGCATGTATATTAAATGTCTCGTTGCTATCAATCAATCCGTAATTCACATCCCGTAGTTTATTCCAGTTTACACCTACTACACAATGTAAACAAATATTATCACGTAGTCGAAATGTATCTGTATCTTGTTTAACTACTGATTTACTCTCATCGTTGATATTTAAGAGTTTTACGGTATAACTAGCTTTAACGGTTTTAATAGTGTTTTCTTCTTCGTCCTTTATTCCCAGGTAAATATATAACTTGGATGTACTATGTCTGACACATACACACCATTGTAATCCTTGTATTATTACAACATCACCATAATACTTCTCACCTTGTCTCACTATCTGGTTCAAACTAAAACTACTAGTAAATATTGCTGGTGTCTGTACCTCATCTAGTACATTATCACAAGCTATCATCACCATTTCTCTCATTTCCTGGTCTATTTCACCTAATTCTGCCATTGTGTGGTCTTTATGATTAACCATAACACACACAGAACAACATCGTTTCCGACAATCTCGACAATAAACTTTAACTTCTTCCTTCTCGTGATCTGGACAATACTCTTTATCATCATCATCATCGTCATCACAATCGTCTTCTGCTAGATTACAGTCGGTGGGAAGTTGACTGGCCCCGCCTGATGGTATATCCGTTTCCCGGTGACAAGTAGGGCAGATAAACTTGTTTAAATTAGCCTGAGCCTTGATATCATCATCTATACATTGTTCACAGAAGGTGTGGTTACATGGCAGTAATTTAGGTTTAATAAAGTAATTTAAACAAATAGAACAGTTATTTTTAGCAGCCATCTTGGATCAAGTTATACTACACTATATATTGAAACATAGATCACGTTATGTGTAGTCATCACACCCCTGTCTTAACATGTTCTGACTAACTGTCTTCAATATTGGTTGTTTGATCTAAGAAATAAATCGCCCTCGGTGTCGAATGTAAGGGAAGGCGACTACCATTATGTTAGTCAAGGACTAACCCCAATTCCTAACAATTATATTTACGACGACACTTATAGCGAACAATACCCATGGTAACCAGGCTATTCTAGTGAACAAATCTTCAAGACAGTTGGCAATTTAAAAGGTGATTTATTATCAATAGTTGATAAAGAAATACTACATATAATACACCCATATAACACACAGAAACCGGATTAGAAATAAATATATAGCAAATATAGTGTTCTCACCATAGTATAATAAAGATTTTTATGTTATATGACAACATTTATTTTCGCTCTGGGCAGACACTGGCTGTTATATATTCAGTCTTGAATTGAATTATTCTTACTACTATATGTATTCATAATACACGAGGGGAGATAAACTACTTGACCTCATTTAACCAAACACGCGAGTAATAAGGGCATTAAAGAGGAAATCCCAGTTTACAGAGAGTCTCTTTAAGTATGCAATTTATCAGCTTATATAAAATCGCTTTTATAATAAGTGCAGGAGGACCGCACTACACACAAAACAAACATCTAAAAGATAAACCTGCTGACAAGACAGAAAATAGACATAGCATTTAAACTCCAAAATATAGAGAAAATCGTATATAGCGTGTCTGAAAATTACAATCGTACGGATATGAACTTCAAAATCGCTAAACTGAGTTAAACATACATTATGCAAGAGCTAATCAGCCAATTGCAGGTCATTTTGTAGGGCTGAAGTGTTATCTACATAATTAATTATACATTAATTAACTTATCCATAAAAATATCAGCTCCCGGTGGCATCGCTGACCGTGCCCCCTCCCCCCTCAGCCCCACTGAGACAGGTCATTTTGAGACCAGCACCTGCAGCCAGCAATGCAATGGGAGTCCCAAATTGTAGTTTCTGTGCGACGAAAACTGTGGGGACTACACCAAACAACTAATTCATGCGGCACTCTGATGATTACCTTTTGATCTAATGTATGACCCCCCCCCCCCATGACAAAATCCTTGATCCCAGCCTGGAGAAAAATCATCTCTCTCTCTCTCTCTCTCTCTCTCTCTCTCTCTCTCTCTCTGTCTCTCTCCGGTTAAAACCCATCAATAAGAAACCAATACAATGAGATACATGTACACCATCCTTTACGAATGTTTTTATGTGTGATATATAATAGGTTGGATGCAGACAGGGTAAGCTTACTCTTCCGGACACCTGTTCCACTGTTTGTCGTGTATTTTGTACACAGTGAACAGTCCATCTATGTTGATTACACTATTTTGCCAGATGACACTATTTTGCCTATACCGTTTTTTAGGACTTCGAATTTTGTCTAATGGTTTGGATTGTTTACTTATTTTATATATAGATACCTTTAGTTGTAAAAAGACTTGTTACAAACGAGGTTGGTATGTGTGCTATATATACACCTTTAATAATAATAAGCCTCGTTACAAGCCGTATAATGTAGTAATAATAATAATAAAATACAACCATTTATATCGGTATCTATTAATAGCAATAGTATAGAATTACAAACAATATCATAGAATAGGTAGAACTAAAATAACTTGTCATTAACTATCAATTTAACGGTTAAACTTTATAATTTGTTCTGGTCTATTTTGATACCAACACGGTAAAATTACAAGATAGTTTTCTTTGTTCAGTTATTTATATGCAAGTCATTGATACTTCAACTGTGTTCAGTTATTTCTATGCAGTTTACTATATTTAATCAACTTTTGTTGTTTACAGGATTAGGACAAGTTGTAGAAAATGTCTACACTTGTCTCTTTAGGGTGTCCGAGACCGACCAGCTTCTGATGCGGCAGATCTTCTTTATCATGTAAACAATTCCAAATAAACAAGTCCTAATAAATTAAATCGAATGGGTTTAACGTCCTACTGTTCTGCTCCGACTGGGCTAATGAAGACGAGCATATCCCATACGGTGTGCTTCAAGCATAATTTTACCCTAAAAACGATGCTACCGCTTACTCTTATATCGAATAAGAGGGGACTTCAGTTTTTCGTCCAATCTGAACTACTGGATAGATGTCCCTGTCGGACTCTCCGCCCTGAAACACGGACAGGGGAATAATATAAAACCAAGTACGAACAATCCAAACCATTCGAAGTCCAAAAAAACCGGATGAGCTTGCTCGGCCAACACTTGCAACCTCCTGGCTAGTATTCCTTATAAACAAGTCCCAAAATCACCTAGTTTGAGTTGAGAGCGAGAAAGACTGGGTTTAATGTCCACTCGACACAAACTAGGTCATTTCGGGAGTAACATAATATGGTCTTATTTTTATTTCAAAAGTCGCTTGCGCGTAGAGGTCTTTAGCAGTGGGTGGAAACCGGAGGACTCGGAGAAACCCCACGAGGTTAAACAGGCGACCCTACTCCTTTTCGGAGATTCGAAACCGTGCAAGTTGACTCAATGCCGGGCCGTATGATAAAGCATGCAAGTGCTTGCCATTCGGTCATCCAATCCCCCTATTTCTCATGAACGAAGAGTGGTTGAAAGTCTGAGAATGCTGTATGAATTCGGGACCTGATCCATATAAATATATTCAGATGGTCTATTGACTAACAGTAGGTTTAATAATCCTTCCAACGAAAACAGGTTATTGTAGATGCTACTGCTATAAATACAATATACCACGTTAGAAGCATATCAATATATAACAATACATAACATAAAAAGAGTTTTAATAGAAGTTAACAAAGATTAAAAACTGCATTAAAATAAAACCAGTTTATTAAATAAAAAGCCAAAAATCCAAATAAAAGAGTATTTTATAGGTTGATTTAAGACTGTCTATTTAAGCATTAATTTCAAAATAAATACAAACAATCGGCAAACAATCGGCAATTAATAGGTAATTTCGGGACTAACATATAGTTCAATATTATTTTATTATCTCCCTTGCGCGAAGGGGTGTTTATCAGAGAGGTGAAACCGGTGGATCCGAGAAAACCCACCTTGTTTGACAGAATACCCTAGCGGTAAGAGAGAGAGATGCGGTCATTGTGGGTATAAAATATGGCATATTGCCATACTTGTTTTTATTTTTTTCAGTTTGTCGTTTTGGAACCTAAATGCAAAGCCAAGGAAGATGATTAAACTGAGAAGCAACCTAAAATCGATTTTCGGTTGTAAAGGGAGATAACTGGGTAAACAAATATCGAATATTTGTTGCAGTAATTATACTAATGTGCTGCTATTTGACAATATTAGGTTGTTATTTAATCATATTGGGTAGTATTGGGTAGTATGTGATGAGTATTTGGTAGTATTGGGTTATTATTGTCTTGGTTGTGGTGGCATAGGCAGGGAAATGGAACAAACAGACATCGGTATCGCATTTGAAGTACATTTTCGGCGATATAAAAAAAAAAATCAAATGATATGTCTATTTTACATCATTATCTTGTAGTATTGGGTAGTATGTGGTGATATTGGGGTGGTATTTGGGTGGTATCGGGTGGTATTGGGTACTATTGCATAAGTAAATATCTCAACCAACAACGCAGCTGAAACATATGCGTTGTTTGTAAGTAACTATTCTACTCACACCACCTCCGTTGTCGGGAATCACAGAACTGTGACAGGACTAATTCCTCGTCACTCGATTGCATTCCTTTCAATTCGGGATGTTCTGGGCTGTTAATCGAGCATCATGGTTCCTTTTCATTATCCAGCATATCCGATTTCAACCATAATGAAGGTTGAATTTGAATTTCAGGAAAATTGAAACGAAACTGCCTAACAAAATGGCCGCTCTTTGTACGCAAATAGTGTAAAAGTATGTAATACGAATGTTGTAGACCCTCTAGAGGTCACAATTTGTATCCGAATTTGTTGAAACTTGAAATGTATGTTTATATTCGCGCATATCGGACCATATTTTCCTGGATTATAGCCTCTAATCGTACGCAAAATCAAATAGTTTTTTTACACTTGGGCATATCTTACATGGTAACCACTTGTTAACTATTATAGCGAGAACTGCCGACTCGTTATTTAATCTCCCATAGCTTGGGCTATTTGCCAGTTGTTGGGAGACAATTCGGAGACATGCCATGCATTTGGAGCAATGCCATGCATATCAATATTATGCAGCATATGCAGAGAAACCAAACGTACAATTCTTTCGAAATTAAAATTTCCAATACCAGGTTTCCCACCAATGAGGCGCTTACATGCGAAACCTCTAATTTAATATACCTAATTTCTTGCACAGTATGTCGGGCAAAAGCAAAATTCTTTGAAGAACAGATTATTGGGTCACTTATCAGATATCGGGCGGAACAATAATGAACCCATTTCCCTACATTTCAATCGCGCCAATCATTCAATAACAGATCTCAAAATTACTCACATAGAAAAACTAAAGGAATGAATGAAATGGGGTTTAACGTCCTACGCTTAAGCACGTACCTGGGCCAACTGAAGACGGAAAAACTTAAGGAAAGGATTGACAAGGAAGATACAAGAACGCATTCCGTTTGATAAGAGAGGACTTCTGGATAAAGATGAAGCAACTTTTAAGTACAACTTCTTTAAACGGAATTAACATTTTCTGCAACACCCAAAATCTCTCTCCACCCCCCTGTCATCCAACACAACAGCACAGCTTATCGCGCCACTAAGAGCAATAAAACATAAAATTACTGTAGCTTACTAAAGGAACAAAAACCTGTCTAAGCTACCAGTTCTACGTTAAAATACCATGCATAGATCGCCAAAAATAATATCCCTTACCCGAACTCTAGCCCTGTTGTAGACATAAAAACAACAAACCTGGGCCATAGTTCTCGCCCCAAACGACGATTGAGGCCCGATAACAAATGTACTTGTTTATCATAAGTGCAACTTGCCCTGGACCCGCCTGGACTAAAAGTATCGGTGATTGGCACCATTTATTGTATTTCGGGGTTCAACACCTAATTCAATTGTACCATCCCAGATTAAGCGGAGGGCTAACCAGGCCTAACCTAACCCTTGTGGGTTCTCGTTGTGGGAATCACACAACATATGGACCCCAGTTATAATTCAAAGTTTTTACGTACAGATATATTTGAATTAAAAGGCAGCAGTTTAGTTTTTATTTGTAATTATATTTGACAACTGAATTATAAGACAAAAACATTTTAGTGACATTTGGAAAATATTTAATAATTCTAATAGGACATACACATATCTTAAATAACCTTACATGACTTGCTGACAATTTCTCTGAATTTTTCCAGAACAAAGTTGAAAAGATAATGCAAAGTTTTGACTCTGACAACATTACGGATTTAACACCATTTGCTGGTAAGCCATTCAATAATTTCTCATCTGTCACTACCGAACAGATTACAAAACTTATCTCGTAGCCAGCCCCAAAAAAGATGCAGTTTAGATCCGATACCGACGAACATTTCTAAATCATGTATATCCGAACTTGTCTCGGTCATAACAGACACTGTGAACAGCTGCATTGAAATAGGTATAGCTCCCAATGAAATGAAACTAGCATCAGTAAATTCGCCTAATTGTATAAGTGTGGTGTTACACCAGAATTTAATTTTGGAATTTGGCGGTATTTTGGCCATTGTGTTTATTTACTTTATGTCGAAGTACAACATATTGTGAACAGTGTTCAGGATTACAACCAAAGGGTCTATCAGTGAGCTATAGCAGTGAAGACCTACTCAGATTTAACCTTGTTGACAGCAGAGTTTTATCTCACTTATTTAAAACACTATTCAAGTTAAGATTGAATGTTCACCTTAGAACAAAAAAGGGAAAACGAAGTTCAGGTCATTCATTAACTCAGAAAAAGCCACCGTAAATTTTGATCATTTACAAAAGAATGAAAATAAATCTTCCTGTCCTGATAGTGTTTTATCAAAGTCGTCAAA
This sequence comes from Patella pellucida, assembly GCA_917208275.1. Lineage (NCBI taxonomy): Eukaryota > Metazoa > Mollusca > Gastropoda > Patellidae > Patella > Patella pellucida. The sequence goes on from OU795044.1 coordinate 57,231,562, forward strand.
ACCTATATCAAATGCCTTTTTTTTAACAAAGTCAATTCAGCCTCTGCATCTAAAACTATGTCTTTTGAATATCAAATCTGCTTGTAATAAACGACTTGACATTGAGGAGACTATCATACATCACAACATTGATTTGCTTGTCTTGACTGAAACCTGGCTCAAACCGTAAGGTGATGAATCAATAATTGCTACCATGACACCGAATGGTTACAAATTTGAACACAAACTCCGCACGTCTTAAGGCGGTTCCATAGCCGTATTTTTTCGGGAAAAGCTTTCACTAAAATTCTACCCTCTGAAACTCATAGATGTTAAATCATTTGCATATTTAGAATGTTTACTAACATGTGCACAAACTGCAACAAGATTAATTGTTGTATATCGGCCTCCAACATCAAAGAAAAATCAATTGAAGACGGCAATGTTTCATGATGAATTTTCCAATTTACTTGAATATGTCCTTTCTTCAAATGCTCTCTATAAATTAATGTTTCGGTTTATGGGTAAGAAAGACAAAGATTCAACTCTTCCTGATCTTGATGGACATCAAGCGATAGCAGAGGCCTTTTCAAATTATTTTACAGAGAAGATACATAGTATTAGAAGACAACTTAGCATGGAGTTTGTATCATCAAGTACTACCCCACCCCTCCCCCCTTAGTTGAGTTTGCAACTCTCACTGAGGCTGATGTGTTGCCTATTCTAAAAAGGTCAAAACCAACAACCTGTAAACTTTTATTCTGTCCAAACAACACTGATTTTTGATCATCTCGACCTGTTTTTACCCGCTATACACAATTAGTGAACATGAGTATTACTGAAGCCAGAATGCCTACAGTATTCAAATCATACCTCGTTAAACCCTTGCTGAAGAAACCAGGTCTTAATTCTGAGGCGTTGAATAACTTCCGCCCAGTATCAAACTTCCATTGTTTTCCAAAGTGATAGTTAATCTTCGTCTTTCGGAACATCTATCACTACATAAATTGTTCGAGCCTTACCAGTATGCCTATCGCCCATTCCATTCTACAGAATCTGCCCTTCTTCGTGTGTCAAATGATATACGTACTGGTATTGACATGCGACTCTATTGGTACTACTTGATTTCAGCGCAGCATTTGATACAATCAACCACAATAGCCTACTTTCGAGGCTGAAAGAGGACTATGGACTTGCTGGTAATGCACTAAATTGGTTTGGGTCATATCTTACAGACAGAAGTCAAAGTGTTGCAGTTCACGATTGTGTTTCTACTCCTGTTGATCTAACCTGTGGAGTTTCCCAAGGATCGGTATCTGTATTGGGGCCGGTACTGTTTACCCTATACACTAAAGGCTTGGGTTCACTTATCAGTGGCCATGAGTTTCTTAGACATTTTTACGCTGATGACTCTCAAATTATGTCTATATTCAAGCCTACCCCGATGTCAGCTGCATCAACCATATCTCAACTTTCAAAGTGTCATAAACAAATTAAATTGTGGATGACAGCAATAAACTAAAACATAATGATGAGAAAACCGAAGCTTTACTCCTTGGTCCTGTATCTAGACGTAATCTTTGGGGTATAACCCATGTCAATGTTGGCAACCATTCTATCCCAATTCAAATAGTATAAGAAATCTTGGAGTGATGTTTGATAGCAACCTTAATATGGAAACTCATATCAACCATATATCTAAAGTGTGTTATCTCATTGTACGGAACATTTGGGTGCATCACTGAGTGTCTTTATGCTGAGTCTACGAAGATACTGGTGTCCTCGTTGATTCTTTCCAGAATATATTACTGCAATAGTTTACTGGCTGGTTCTCCTACTTCTCTTGTTTCGCGATTCCAAAATCCAGAACACAGCAGCTAGCATAATATCTCTGGTCCCTCGTTACAGTCACAAAACTCAAATTCTCAAAGGACTCCATTTTCGTTTTGTTAGTTACCGAATCAAATTTAAAATTCTGTGTTTTTTACATTTCGATGTTTAAATGGCACGGCACCAAAATACCCTGGTGATCTCTTACAATCATATACTCCTGCGAGGACCTCAAGATCTGTAGATAAGCAACTGCTTGTAGAGCCTAAGCCTAATACGATTGGAATGATAACAGCTTGGAATGATCTGCCACTGGAAATAAATAACTCTCCAAATATTGTTGTGTTTAGATCAAGACTTAAAACCTTTTTGTTTAAGAAAGCATCCACTTTGTGAAAGCATTCACTTTGAGCATGCTCATGCATAGATATTGCGCAATATAAATAGACTATTATTGTTATTATAAAGAAACCATCATTAGATCCAGATGAACTTAAAAAACCAAGTATGAAACCATAGTGAAATCAGACAAAATAGTGTAATCAACTATAGGCCATTCATATCCAAAATTATAGAAAAGGTTGTTGCATCTACGTTGCAACAAATTGAGTCTTACCAATCTGAAGCCCAAACAAGGTACCGAGACAGCCTTAATGAGAGTAAAAGATGACATCCCTAAGGAAATGGACACCAATAAAACTGTATTTCTTTTTTTACTGGATCTTAGTGCAGCAGAATTTGGCATCATTTAAACAGCTCTATCATGGTTTACATCTTACCCATGTCGACGCTTTCAAACTGTGGTAGTTGGCGGGCATAGCTCTAAACGAGTGCTTCTCAACCTATATGATACCATTCCCCGCTATTAACCCCTGGCATCATAAAACATCAAATTACTAAAAACTGAAAAATGCCAATAAATCCAAAATTCAGATAATCAATTGAATATTTTCGAACTTTCCCCTTCGCTTTCGTAGCCATGATGTTAATTCACTCGGACACTAGCTTTGGTGTTTGATACTGCAGGAAATAATGCACAATCGCACAATACGGTGCTTGTTGTCACATTGACATCGACAGGGATACACGGATAATTGAGCAACCAATACTAAAGACAAGTGATTGGGATAAATTTGGGAATCCCCATTTAGGCTTTGCAGAGTTTGGGTGTAAAAGGAAACTTATGCCCCCTTCAGACCGGAGTGGCGTCCTTACTGCGACCAGAAAATACACAAGGTCGCCGGCAAACGTGAACACAACGTGAGGAAATGTCCCCAAAAATTACAAACTTGAACAAGGTCACTTTCTTACAGCTTTTCAGGTCAGATCGCAGAACCTTGGCGTTTGCTTTGGACATGCTGAAAACAAATGCCGTGACTGGGCGATCATTGGCGACCATTGAGATCACAGCACGATATGTGGCGTTTCCACTACGCTTTTACCACGTTTATGGCGATCTTGACGTACTCGGATACAATTTTCCGTCGCCATAGCAGCACAGCAAGGACGCCACCCGGTCTGATTGGGGTATAAGCGATCGACGATCTATCATACCTAGCTGCCTATAGTCTATTTCACATTAGGATGAGACTGTGTTTGTAAAGCGCTACTGAGAAACACTGGTGTTGGATATTTACAGAAAGGTAGGCGTTACACATCATTTTATTTAATGTGGCTACGATATCATTAGTGGAACATGACTTAATCTTGGTTTAGTATTATTGTGGCTACGACAGGATTTTAGGCTACCATCTGCTGTTGACTGCAGATCAGAAACCGTGGTCTGATACCTGTAATATTATACAGGAGTTACGTCCCTTCACTACATCTATCAAACCAGCATCATAAAATCAAGATGTTTTTTTAACCAATAATTTAAATGATATACATAACACCGGGGTCTATGAAATAAATGAAATGAAATGGGGTTTAACGTCCTTCTGTTCTGGGGGTTGGGGTGGCCAAGTGGTCTAGAGTGCCGCGCTTCGACCTCTAGCTGGCCGGCCACATCTGGCATAATGTGGATTCGAGTCCTAGTGTGAGCGTATGTGGCATGGAGATAGGGGCGCTTTCTCAACCTCGTGGGTTTCCTCTGGGCACTCCGGTTTCCTCCCACTGCTAAAGACCCCTAGACGCAAGCGAATTATTGAAATAGAATCTTGAAAACCATACGTTATTCCCAAAATGACCTAGTTTGTGTCGAGTGGGCGTTAAACCCCATGTCTCTCTCTATCTACTACTCTTTTGCTCACACAACAACGTTTAGTCTTCGTGAGAATTTTTAGTGAGCAGAAAAACGCCCACATATCTGTTATCAGTCGGCACTTCACAGCCAGTTATATAGAGGTATGTCTCGTGTTTTTCCTTTGGTGTTTGTCACAGCCGATTCAGGAATCCTGTATAAATCAGCTGTCGTAGCAACGATCTCCGAGTTAAAATTATGTTTTAACGTGTTTAATTAGTTCTATCAAATATGTGATAATGACTGCCACCAATATTGTCCTTTAACCTAGCAATGCTCGTGATGATATTCGTTTACTTCTGTGAGTGCAAAGATTCTCGCAATATTCTGTGATGTGTGTCAACAGAGATGTCAAATACGAGCATTATTTTCATCTAGGGGAATGAAATCATTTGTTTGTGACTCTGAGGAGAATTCTCAAATTCATCTAATGATAGTGCTCTTAGGTCAGTCTGTTATCTAATTGTATCAGTAAATAAAAAAATTGCCTTCTTCTGCTTTAGTTTAAAATGCTTGGAAAATGGGTTTGTGGTTGTCAATTTTGAGAATTTTTCAGGGTGGGATTACCACATTCATCCCCCTTCGACGCTCGCGCCCTGGGAAGTACCTTTGTCGCGTACTTGTGTGGGCTTTGGTCAATGACCTGACAGGACTGGGGCGGTACTAAAAACTGATATATCGTTTTGACAGCTGGAATTCGACAAAGGGTACAAGGAAACGCAGATGACTGGACACACAGCTGCATGACGTAGGCCGACATTCATTTCATGATCCGTGTTGAACAGCTGGCAATTAAACATGATTTAACAGCTTTATTATTTCGTATCGGAACAGTACACCGATCCGTGCATCTATCAATCATTTCTAAACATTGGTAAATGTTTCCGCCATACTGAAACAGCTAAATAAATACTAGAAACGATATATTAGAATAGTTGACTGGTTTAATTCTGTCACATACCATGAAAAACTATTAACATGGGCAAACAAAAGTCTGAGCGACTGATAAACACAGCAATACAACAGACAAGCAACAACATAGTTTATTTACGATGTTGTTTATATTTTAATATCTCATCAATTTAAAGAAGTAAAGAATAGTGTATTGAAAGGAGTACAGGTGAATATATAATAGGTGTTGGTTTAAAGGGACTGTCCCGAATAGAACAGAGCCTTAAAAATAAAAGTCTGAGTCTGTATGAAATTTAAACGCCAAAATATAGGAGAATGGTGTATATACCCCGACTCAAAATTTCAGCTCAAAATATTGAGTCGTTTGGACATAGCGTTAAAACAGCTAATCCGGACACGTAACCCTTATAAGATTTCGGGACAATTCTTTAGTTGGGTGACCCGATAATCGATTCCCGTTCCTTTAGAGGTCTACACGGTGAATGGTCAATGTGCTGTACTTGATAACAAAAGGTACATTTCATCGACACATTATTTTTATAAAAAAAAGTCTGGTTTTTTTCAATTCACCGCATAATACAGTTTGGGACACCGGACTCCATTTCAAGATGAAGACTGTGGGTTTAAGTTGTCTGAGTTAGTTGCTTTGCCCTAAGGTAGGGGATCTTAATTGGTTTAAACACAAAATTCAAAAGTTTTATTCTCAAAAAAATTATCGGGATTTACCCTTTAACAGGTTAACTTAAAGAGGTGCTGGTTAATATATTAAAGTTGTTGGTATCTAGTTGCTTTTTAATCCCCATCAGACCAGGGCGACACCCTTAAAGCGCTGCTACGGCGACGGAAAATGGTCTCAGGGCGCGTCAAGATCGCAATGATCGGGGTGAAAGCGTGGTTGCAACGCCAGAGATCGCGCTGTGGTCTCCATGGTTCTGCCATATGACCGGGAAAGCTAAGAGAACGTGGTGTTTCGCTACGGTCAAGAGACAAGCGTGGTGACATCTCCATGAACGTAGTACATGCGCAGTACCCACGTGGCAAAGACGCTGCGAATCTGGTAAAATTGCAACTGTCTGCCTTCATGGCGTCTTCACCACAACTCTCGCTTGTCGGCCGCGAACCAACCAAGCGTTCCGAGTCCTTATGGCGTTGTCATGGCGATGATACGATGATTTCACCACGGTTGCATGATTGCACCACGAACTCTTGGGGCTACAACAGCGCCTATTGCGAAGTTATAAGGTTCCCACTACGTTTATGGAGTTCCTAAAACGACCATGGTGCGGTTACCAAGCCTGCGAAGCTAATACATCTCACAAGAAACGCAATAAGCGCGGAGCGATAGTGACGAGCTCGCCGTAAGAACACAGTATAATCGCACAGGACGCAGTAAGAACGCGACTTTTTTGAGTTTGAAATTTTAAGACATTTCTCCGCGCTGTGTTCAGGCTTGTCGACGACCTTGTGCATTTTCTGGTCGTCGAACGGTTCAGCAACGCAGTAAGGACACCACTCCGGTCTGACGGGGGAATTAAGGGGTTACAGTTTAGAGTTGTCGGTTTAGTTGGAATCACAAAATGATTCGCCACAATAGAGCTCTGAAAATACAAAATAATATAAATAATATGTTTTTTTATTTTAAATAAATAAATAAACTGTCATAATCCTTGTCGAAATTTCAATATATTTAGAGAAAAAAAACAAATACGTCATCTTCTACTGTCAAATTTGTTTGTGTTAACCTTTCTTCATGTTTCTATATTTTGGCGATTGTTTTGGGCATTTTGACATCCACCATGTCCCTATTATAAAATGTTCCTAATTTCATTAAATATTAAACAGAGCGTCATTTTACAGAACATTATCAAGTTATACCATCCATCAGAACATCTGGTATATATATATATGACAGCACGCCACCAGGTTATACCATCTGGTATATATATATATATATATATATATATATAAATAATTGATTGGCGTGACGTCAACAGTACACAAAAGAACGTAACAAATAAATTTAAGAAAGCTATTATAACTGCTAGAACGTCTGTGTTTTAGATGAATCAATCTTTAAATCTCATCGGCTACTAAATGTACTATGTATCAACCGTTACCATGCCTCGTATATTCAAACTTCATTTGTATTATTCTTCTGATGAGTGTGGAGTTCCACATGAAACTTTTAGTAAAGAACTTACAGATTTCATATTTTTAATTATTTATATTTGCTCTGGATTTATTCATCGAGCACTCTGTGTTTAGCTTATGCACACTATTTGGATTATAATATATATATATATATATATATATATATTCAAAGTAGCCATGAAAGATAGAGGTAAACCTACACCATAGCTGACGACTAAAACCCTCCAGTGTACACATTACAATCAACGGGAACGAGAAAAGGCGACATAAAAAAAATAGTGTCAAATAATTTGTCTTTCTTATTTAAATAAAGAGGTTAAACTTGTTTATATTTTAATCCTATTACGGTGGGTGATTATAAATAGAATAGTGAATATCTACCTGAACAGTATCCACCGACACATGGATTATCATAGGAACACCTACCGTCTGTCCTACATGGTTCTATAAATATAAGTAATACACACCATTATATATGACAATATAAATATCATGAATATCAACATATTAAACGAATTAGATTTACAGATGTCTAGAAATATTATCGATATTATATATAAATAGCCAGGGTTGGTATAATTGGCCCACTGTCTATAATATATATAAATAGCCAGGGTTTATATAAATGACCCATTGTCTACAATATATATTAATAGCCAGGGTTGGTATAAATGATCCACTGTCTATAATATATATAAATAGCCAGGGTTTATATAATTGACCCATTGTCTATAATATATATAAATCATATTTACCGAGACAAGCACCACCTTTACAAATACCTTTGCCAAACGTGCAAGGATCACCATCAGTCTTTGTATCACAGTCAAATATATCTATAATAAAGATAATTTACAATAAACAGCTGTGCTTTCATACGATAAAAGGCTAACATTATCTGGTAGACGAATAATGTCATCAAGTGTACCATCTGTGAACAATTTAAACATACACTGCTAAACACGAGGTATCGGTCACTGGCATACGAATGAACCAAGTATTGATGTGTTATAAAACAACATAATATATATTGTATACTTACTCCAGCACGTGCCATTTATACATTTACTTCTACTAAAACAGAAGTTATTCCCACATCGTTCACCTGAAACAATACAATATGCTTTATTTACAGCAACTTACAGGTTCTCCCAACAGGTCGGTACAAATCCATTTCTTCAATACAGCTAATTTTCTTTGTGCTATTATTGATAACAGTCCAGTTTTCACAGAGAGTAGATAATAATTGTATATTAGTCCGGTGGCTGAAGGGGGGGGGGGGCATTGCCACCCGAGTTGTGAATTTATGAGACCAAGATTTTCTAGACAAGTTTTTCGCGTAGATTCCGAATCTGGGTGGTGGACAGGCGTGTGAGGGGGCGTTTTTGAGATATGGGGGGGGGGGCTCATGTCTATGTATGGGTGTGTGTAGGGGGTGGGGTGGGGATGTCATTATGTTGACATATTAATAAAACAAAAATTTCTGTAAATAAGTGTTTATGATGACCCTGGACAGCTGTTTGATGTGTGGGGTGGGGTAGCAGGTGTGCATGTGTGGAGGGGGAGGGTAAATTTTGGGGGGGGAGTATGATTTCACGTTGATTAAAATGATTCAAAATTGACCTGAAAAGTGTTTTCTCTAGCTTTTCGTTCAGTACCAACATCGTCATTCAAAATATTAAATTATAATGGTATATACATATTTGAAGAGAGCAATCAACAAGCTGTTCAGTGATATGTAACATTATATCTGGAATTTCGTACTAAGACTTGTATTTTGGCATTGAGACCCCCCCCCCTCCTTCATTATCATAGTAATAGAGCTAAATACTACTGGTATGCAGGTGTCATCGCTGCTCATTGTTATTATTAATGATATTATATTACTGTCTTCTAATTGTCTCATTGCTGTTATCAATGATTTTCGGCCCTATTCTGAACAGATTTTAAATTATGTACGTCTCTTTCGTTATTTGGCCTTCCGTGACCTTTTACCTCGATTATCTCGGAAACGCCCCCTCAACTGGCTTATTACCTACCAGATTAGGATTCCTGACGAAAATGCCTCTAGAAAAGTTAACTCAGATTTTGCCCCACTCCGGTGACAATGCCCCCTCCTCCCTCTGGTCTATAGAAGACTCGTACCCACGCAATACACCAACATAACAATGACGAGGATGCTAAAGTAGTATTTATAGTCTTAGGGAAAGTACCCTACACACGATCAAACAAAATTTTGGACAAAAAAGTTGACGTCAAATTTTATGACACTTCTCTGTCACCACAGAAGATGCAAACTTATAGATGCAATATTCAGTGTACGCACAACTTTCGCCATAGACGAACCCACAGCCTTGACCCTTGCACTAGCTTAGGAGCAAGAAAAAGCAAAATCGAACGGGACAAAATGGTCTTAAAAAAATGCGGGGCTTGATCCTAAATTCCGTATGTCTATACTGAAAAGTAAAGTTATTCCTCTCTTGAAATGTATCTATTATATTTTCGGCGGAATGCATATATACTTTTTAAAATTGAAATTGATACAAGTTTGGTAGCCTTCAGTGACTGAATTAAAGAGAATGGTGGGGTGGGGTGAGTGTTTAATGTCAAAATACGCTACGTTTGTGATTTCTTATTTCTGTAATCATCGCTTTTGAAATTTCAAAGTTCGGGGAGATGTCTGTAGCGATCCATTAACTCCAATAGGAACTTTTTTTTTCTTCTTTTGCTGGGACCATGATGATGTGCACGCGAAGACGTCCGGACGGAGATTGAAAAGTTGCGCAATATTTTGATGTGTTGCCACACACGACTACTGAATTTGATTTTGATCGTGTGTAGGACACTTTAGGGAAGCTCAAAAAAAGATGTCGAAGTGATATAGGAGCGAAATTTCAGTGTGAACTTTGCAACCGAGTTGGGAATTTTAGAGCCAACGGACACGCCATTTAAGCAGTGTACGCGTGGTCGGAGCGTACTACCGTCCTTGACCTTTAACATTACCGGAAGAGTCGTTGTTTACGTTCACGAAATGAGATATACCAAATGTAACTTTGCTAAATTTCCCTTCTTTCGATATTCACCAGGATGGAGTTGTACCCAGATGGAAGAAATGGCTTGAAAGGTTTTACCGTATGTTCATCGCGATGAATATTAACGATGACTGCAAAAGAAAACGAGCCATTTTGCTTCATTACGTTGTACCCGATGTTGACGAAATTTCGACACACTTGAAAATACAGGTCAAGACAATGAAATCAATACTTCTTTCCAAAGACATGCCCTGCATATGAAGTTTACAACTTTCGTCAGGCTAAACAGGCCGAGGAAGAGAACTTAAGATTCCTATCACACACGTCTCCGAAATCTTGCTAAAACCTGCGGATTGACAGAGCAATAGCCAGTCACATTACACTGCACTGCGCATCACAACGCCTCAGAAGACGAGCACTTCGTAAAAATCTTGGCCTTAAAGATATAGTGGAAGCGGGCAGAGCACTGGAAATTAGTGAAACACAAGCAACAAAATTAGAAAAGGCTGACGACCACACAACATTTGAAATAAATCAATGACACCTACACCTCATTTCAACTACATGCTCGCAGATCGTTCGAACATCCAGTAGATACGACCACCCTTCTCGTAATCAATTCAGGGGTGTTAGAGCTGAAATTTATCATAAACATGATACAATTAATGAAGATAGGCCTATGTGTAATAAATGTGGAACACCCAGCAGCCATAATACCAGTCCTGCAAAAGGAAAACAATGTCGTCACTGTGGAAGAGAAACCCTGTCTCTATCCTTTGTAATAGCCGAAATGCTTTTAAACAGCAATCAGGTCATATTCATAGTTAATATTAGCAACACAAAAGTACTAATGGTTATTCCTGTGCATCTGTCAACACCATTGATGAACCATCTTACCAACAAATTAAGCGTCATTCCACAGTAAAGTTGGAACTAAAGAGTAATCACTCTACCTGTCAAATTCAGAGACAAACTTACGGAGGCTTCATTCCACGTTGTCAAACAAGCTCGATGTAACCTGTTAGGTTATAAGACAGCTGTGGATCTTGTGTTGATGTATATTGAACCTAAATCAGTCAACACAGTGAATGAATCACCAGAACTGAAATTAGTTGAAGAGAGTAAACAAATCATAACGTTTACTACTGATGCTGGTCTTCGTCGATACACACGACTACCTTTTGGTGTGGATGCAGCTTCCAAAGTCTTCCAAAATGCTGTCAGCGAAATATTGGCCGATGCACCTCTTCATCTATCCGATGACATCATCATATTTGAAAAGGATCATCAGCAAATGTGTAATCAGCAAATGAACTGTCCCCCTTGTACTAAATATACGACAAACAGTGGTAACAGGTGTCCGGAAGAGTAAGTGTACCCTGCCACACCCGCCATAGCTTCATCCAAACTATTAGGCAAAATGTCGGTAAAATAGCGTGATTATCAGGGAGATAGTAATAGTAAACGTGTCAATTAAATATATCTAGAATAATAGCCGATCGAGACGCGTTATATTTACCAATCAAATCAATATGACGGCCATAAAACTTTTTAAAGGTTTATATAAGTTTAGTGCGCAAGTATCCTTGAAGCTTAGATGACAAATGCCTCGATCTTCTTAAAGAAATCAAAATAAAAGGAACAAGCTCTCGCGTAACGGTTAAGCTGAGACACAAACACTCCAAAGGTGGTCATATTGGAGAGTTACTACTAATAAATAGAGAATCTCCTACGAGTGTTTTTGATATCAAAAAATATCAACGAGTGTTGATATTTTTTGGTATCAAAAAACACGAGTTGGAGATTTTATTTATTACCCAATCGTTTCTTACATGCACAAATAAATAAATATAATTCTTTGGTATAGATTTCACTTTTACGGAACCTAATTACATTACAGTGTAGTGATACATCATTTTTTGACAGCAGTTTAGCTATTGTATAGTCCTATATACTAACCCTTTCCTTCGAGGTCAATTAAATAAAAGCAGTTTTTTTTTTTTTTAAAAGTCTATCTTTACTTAAACTAAGCGGTTTCTTTAAAATAAAAGAAAGTAGTTCCTTTTTGATTGACCAATCAAATTTATGTAAAGCGATATCTCCACTGTGTTTATATCACAGTAGATTATGTAATTTTCCACACAAGCGATAACTACTGTCAAATGTATTATTGGGTGATAAATGAAAAGTTAACAATCGGAAAGTCAAAGTCATCACGTGTATTGTACAATAAAATAAAAACCAAGTACGAACAATCCAAACCATAAGACAGATCCAAACGTTATAGGCAAAATAGTGTAATCAGCAAATGGACTGCTCCTCGTGTACAAAATACACGACAAGCAGTGGTAACAGGTGTCCGGAATAGTAAGCTTACATCACGTGTATCGTATAATTGAACACTCAGTTTATGGCAGTTGTCAAAATCGAGACGCAGATCCAAGATCGAAGCAAAATTGTCACTGTCAGTGGTGTTGTTAATTTCGAGCTCATCAGGATATATGAATTCTACATAATCACTAAATTTAGGATTATTAAGCGAAATTTATTTGTTTTTACGAGTGACTGTGTGTAATAGGCTTCGTACGACTAGAGAAACAGATCAGCAAGCAAATGTCCACAGTTGGTGCATTAATTGCTTATCAGAGAATGCGGTTGGTTAAGCCATGACTCTTACATCAGAAGACACAATTTTAAAGAAAATCCCACAAGCTCTGCATATGTTATAGAATATGTCAAAATTAAAGACGAATTGACTTATGGAAATGGTGTAATACTTCGTCAAAATTGTCTTATATTACCAACGTCTCTACATCATCAAGCGGTCGAATTAGCACATTCGGGACACCAGGGAATGGTTAACACGAAATGTCTTTTAAGAGAGAAAATCTGGTTTCTTGCCAAGCAGCAACCGACACTCCAGAGAAAAGAGAACCACTTGTAATGTTCTAAATGCCCCCAGGTCTTTGGGAAAATTTATCAATGGATTTGTCTATCCAGAAGCAAATGAAGAGTCCGAACTGTTTATGTCTACTCTGAACAAATCAGTCAGTAGCAGCTGGTTTGAAATGGAAGAAAGAATTGGTTAATTTTTAGGTCAAATAGAGCAACACCTCACTAGAGTACCAAACTTTCAGCGTTTGAATCTTTGTATTGTAGAAAAATGAACATTCTTTTACCTTCAAGTAATACTGAGAAACCGTATAATAATCACGAGGAATTGTTGCAAAAAGATAAACAGAGTAAGGATAAAACCAAACAATATACTGATAAAAAATGACAATACTTTAATTTCTGAAGAGATGTTCAGTTTATTTTATTGGGTGAATTACAAACAGCGGATCATAAAAGTCCTTTCAGAATTTTTTAATTTGAGTTTAATGTTTTAACCACTTACCATTTGATAATTAATTTTAGGAAACAAGTTTCTATCAAAGATTAGGAGGATTGTCGTGTCGCGATCTCTGGTTTGATCCGTGGTTTGATTTCATGATAATATTATCGTAATAGAGTTATCTCCCTTTAAATGTAGCACGCGGGTTTTAGATTATAAACATCAGGGTCCGTATTCAAAGGATATCTCAAGTCTAAGATAGTCACTTAACTACTAGCTTTCACTTAAATATACGTAACTTCCTGTAAGTTAAGGGCAATTGGTATTCAAAGGCACTGTTAAGTATCAACTTTTCCCTTAAAGTTAAGCTGCCTTAACATTTAAGTGTTTGTCTTAAAGTGGTATTCAAAGGCCAGTTTAAGTGAGAAATACCCACTTAACTTTAAGTGACCTATGGGAGGTACCTTAAAGTTAAGTGAGATTATAATGCCTTCTTTTAACGCTGTAGAAGTTGTCCCGTAGTGGCGATTTTAAAAGGGATTCAGATTGAAACAAAGACAATGTCGCCGAGCGTAGCTGGCCTCAAATTTCTTTTTTCGTCGGCAGCTTTGATATTGCGGTGCCATAATAGAGTAAAGGGTTATTACCAGCGAGATAGTTTTAACTGGATATTTTTTCCGATCGTATATCATGTTCGTATACATGCTTAATCATGTGTCCACGATAAGATTGTCATATAATAAAGTTAAATTCATTTGTGATGACATGGCTTTATAAAATTTTAGGAATTTTTTTATACTACCTCTAGAAACAAGGCATGATTTATTTTTTACAGCTCATTCCCATATAGACATAATCTGTAGTATTTATTTAGGTAAAATATAATGCAACATGCATCTTTCGTACACACAATGTGCCGTCAATCTAAAATGTAGGTAGTTACACAATGTCTATGAATTTCTCAAATAGATTTATATTTAAAAAAAACCACTGTATGGTTTGTCCTGTCTAACTTAGAAGATAAATGTCATTGTGTATGGCTAATATGTTGTTTTCTATTCGTGTCATAAATAATTAAAGTTTATAATATCCATCATTGTACTACCACTATTTATTCTAATGTATTGAAATGGAATTTTAAAAAAAAGTCTATGAAAACTGAAATTCCGGCAAAGGATGCACACTATAATAATTTATCCAAAATTATAATTATACTATTTTCATGCGTTACAATATAATATTTCGACAAAACATTTTCCTAGTAATGAAAACTAAGAATTTAATAAAATATGCGATGCTCTTAAGGGGGCATAACTTGCTTGCAATGATATAAATTCGTGATTTTTGGCAGTGGAGCAGGGCTCACACTGGCTTTCAATTTTTTTCCGCCAAAATACATTCTAATTTTTATGAAAAAAAATGATGATATTTTTTTTCCGCCAACTTGAATATTTTATCCGCCCAAAATATATGATAAAAACAACACATATTGTAAAAATATAAAACAATATTATTTCTTGTACATTCTTAAACAAACTAGGCCTATATATTTACAATTTACAAAATCCTTCTTTACTTCACATTAGCACAATTGGAAAAGGACTTATGGAGATCCGGTTTAATTTTAATTAGAGTGATGGACATCAAATTTGATAGATGTAAAACTATTCGACTTTTGAATGTTCACATATTGAACAAAACATTTTCTTCGTGTAGGCCATACGTCAAATCTCAGCCAAGGATTGCCAAATTCACAGTTTTCTTTGAATTTTCGTTTCGCGCACGCTATCAGCATCTGAATCATTAATCGTAATGTCAAATTCATTTCGTCTAGAGGAGCCAACATCAAACTCTTCGTTAACTTTAGACCACTTCGGGACAGTAAGGAAAAAAAACGCCGACAGTTTTCCCAGTCCAGACTTGTTGGTATTCAACTCGCTCTTTCGTTTTCGATCCATGCTCATAATATAATTTTAAATGATATTTTTCAATTAGCCGCAGTAGCGTTTTATCATTGAGGCGCTGGAGGCGCCAGCCTCCTCGCGAAAAAAATCAAAGAAGTTGAAAAAATAAAACGGGAGAAAAATGCTAAAACCGATGAGAAAAATGAAATGTACCCTAGTTAGGGAGGGCCCTCAAGGCAGACAAAAGGGCCCCACGTCTGACAAAAGGGCCCCCCTGACCATGGGAAAGGGCCCTACGTTTGAAAAAAGGCCCCACGTCTGACAAAATGGCCCCCCTGACCATGGGAAAGGGCCCTGAGTCAGAGTCAATCGTTTTATACACTAATACTGTTGAATCCACTAATAAATGAGAATGCAGTCATTGCATTGGCATGCAAATCATCAATCAAGAAATCACCTTTTCTGAAACCCTACTTATAAGCTATTCAGGAAAGAAATGTGGCCTGGGTTTTTAACTAAAACATATTTTAATTCAAAAATATTCTTTACATTCTCCGAACATATCAATCAAATTGTTATACAAAAATAGTATGGCGAACTTATTTTTTATTCAACAAACATAAACATGCGTACACCTATTTACAAAACTTCCTTATAAATTATATTAGCTAATGAATACTAATACGTTTACCTATTGTTACATTATTATAGTATTTGTTTATAATTATATGTAAAACGTTTCGATTCCTTGATATACCTTTGCATAAGTAAAACTAACATTGTATTTAATGTTTTGGGTAGTAGCGACGAACCATGTAGAAATATTTCGTGTAATTCAGTGAAAGGAATATTTCCCAGTCATGTCAATTTACTGAAAAAGGCATTCAAAAAATAATGATACGAATTATCGACAGATATAGCATTACAACTACAGTATCGATTTTCAATTATATTTGAACGAAATAGATCAAAATGTAAACTACTACATCCACGTCGAATACGATTGTTGTATATAGAGAATGGCCTAGAACCAATACTTCTAAATTTTGGTGGCTTTATTTTAGGTTTTAGAGATTGTTTAAATTCTTTAACGTTTGCAATGCCTTTCAAATCTTTTGATAAATTTTTATATTCACGAATAGTTTTCGAAAAGAATGATTTTGTCTGATACTAACACGACAACGGGATTCCCGAATATTGCAGTTTCGTAAATTGTAAGGTGCTTGGGATTCGTTTACAAAATGTATAGTATTAGTAAAATACACGGGACAGATTACATGGATTATTTTATGTAACTGATTCAAACGTCTAATCTTTCTTCTTTCATGTAATTTGACCATGCAGTTTCAAAATATAAAGATTGTCAGGAGGTGTAAATTGTATTTACTGTAACAAAGCGAGCTGCTTTCATCTGAAAAATTTAAAATTTATCTGAATTATAACTACTACAGTCATCCAAAACTCCACAACAGTATTCAATTATAGGCAAAATAAAACATTTATAGAGTTTATTAAGTGAATCCTGAGAAATTAAAAAAAATCTGAAGAAACACCCCTAGGTGTTTATGTACCGACGTATCTAATATATTCGTGTTGTATTTAATATTAAGCGGATAACAAAATTTTTGACAACTGAAGATCATAAGTTTTGTCTTTTCTGGATTAAAAGTCAGTAACCATTTTTAAGACCATTTGGATAAATTAAAGTTTAATTCAGATTCATTCTTTTCAAAACATTTTGAAGAAGAAGACAAAGGCGTATCGTCGGCGAATAAACGCGTGATTCCAAATAAACCATCAGAAATATCGTTAATGTCAATAAGAAATAATAAAGGTCCGCGGATTGAACCTTGTGTAACCCCAGAATTTGTATACCTAAAAGCTGATGAGGATTTGAGAGATAAGAAGAAATGAGATCATGTAATTTACCAGTGATACTGTAATTAGATAATTTATGTAACAGGCCCCTATGAGACACTTTGTCAAAAGCTTTCGATATATCACAAAATATGAAAGCTATAGATTCTTTATTATCAAGTGAATTGCATATGAGATCGTACATTTCAAGCAGTTGGTGGACGGTTGGTACTCCTGGAAGGAATCAAGATTAATATTTATTAATCAAATAGTTATTTAAAAAATAGGTCAATAAGTGTTGATGGGGAAGAGACAATTTTGTCGCTTCGAGAAAATTTCCGAACCCAGACATTCATAATAATGATCGATCAGCTGTCGGCTGCTCTGACAAAACGGCATAATGCTTATATTTCTAAGCCAAAGGTTTGGATTTCTCGGTAAACTCGGGAATCTAAGCTGTGATGAACTGAAGGAAGCAGCATCTACATTGTTGGCCATCTACACAGACGATCTAGACGAACATTTCGAGAACGAACTGCAGCAATTCGTAAACGTCACAAAGGACAACATTTTCATTAAGGATAGAATTTACGAGCTCCAGATTCTAAAAATGTTCGATTCAGAGACAAATGCTGGAACAGCGTTAATATCAACTTTTCCGAACATATATACGACATTGCGTATTTATTTGCCGATCATGGTCACCAATTGCTCGGGTGAGCGTTCTTTTTCCGCCTTAGCGCGGATAAAAAATCACTTGCGTTCAACTATGGGGCAAGATCGCATGGGTGCACTAGCTTTATTGTGCATTGAAGCTAATCTTCTGGATTCGATTAATTTGGATGAGATCATCAAAACTTTCGCGAGCCGCAAGGCTAGAAAGAAGGATGTCGTGTAACTTGAAGATGTAACGTCCTTGAACTTTGGTCAAATATTATTTGAAATCCACCATATTCCATTAATTATAATTTGATTGAGCTCCCGGCATGGTACGAACAAGGGATTTGTTTCGCATTAAGGCTTCAGACAAGTATCGGATTAGGCCCGGACCTCAGAATAAACAGGCCTCGAGGATATGTAAGAATGCACCAAAATGTTCCTCGACCTTCGGTGGCCGGGGGCAGACACGCCCCCCCCCCTCGAAAAAGGGCCCTCAAAATGGTAAAGCTTCCGCCATGATAAACCTTAAAACGCCACTGATTAGCCGTGCTGTTATACACATGTGGTATGAATCTACAGTAAACGAAATTCAACTATCAAAACGTGTAACTCTGTTTGAAAAGAATTGTCGGGCAACGATCGGCCATTTTGATTACTTCCTTTTGTTGTAATTACGCAACATCAATAGGCTAGTCACCGCTAATCTATTTATTGAGATTAATTTTATAATGTGAAGAGTACTGCTTAGATATAGGCTTTATTATCGGCAATTAACAATCAGTTGAAACCATTAATCCCTGGCGATTGCTTAGTATTACTTATGACACGTTCGGGATTATCAGCAAGTTGATTGGTTTATATTATGCCGCTATGGTCAATCAAGGATAAATACGATTAGAATTTTAAGGATTTTTTTTCGCCAAGTCTTTAAAAGAATCGCCAGTACCCCAAAACTTTATCGCCAAAGTTATCGCCAAGTAGAAAATTTAATCGCCACTCTCATAATTTTATCGCAAATTGCGACTTTGGCGACCGACAGTGTGAGCCCTGATGCTAAAGTAGTATTTATAGTCTTAGGGAAAGTACCCTACACACGCTCAAAGAAAATTTTGGACAAAAAAGTGGACGTCAAATTTTATGACACTTCTCTGTCGCCACAGACGATGCAAACTTATTGATGCAATATTCACTATTCAGTGTACGCCCAACTTTCGCCATAGACGAACCCACAGCCTTGACCCTTGCACTGGCTTAGGAGCAAGAAAAAGCAAAATCGAACGGGACAAAATGGTCTTAAAAAATGCGGGGCTATGCTGAAAAGTAAAGTTATTCCTCTCTTGAAATGTATCTATTATATTTTCGGCGGAATGCATATATACTATACAAAAAAAGAAACGCATAGGCGATTGCTGTATTTCAAAATACCCATGTGGGTTATTTTGTTACGATATTCATAAATATGTTTTACGATGAAGTAGATAACATGATTTGTTACCTTTTCCAAATGAAAAGTGCGACTGAAAACAAAAAGGTTGAACTTGAGAGTTTTTTTTTCAAGAAGTACGAAACACATCGCTAAAACGCACATGAATGTCTTATGCACGTGCAACTCGCAGCACGTGCAGCATGCATACCTTGGCTATAAAAGGCAGGTTGTTTTCGGGAATGTCATTCGTTTTTAATGAGCTGCAGCGCCATACCAAAATTCCACGTCTCGACATTGCCACAAGGAACATCGCAATCGGACGAATTCAAGCTGGAGAGTCTCAGTCTGCATTTGCCAGGTGTCTGAATGTTAGCCAGAGCACCATCAGCCGACTCGTACTTCGCTACAACCAGACCGGTACAGCAAATGACCGTCAACGTTCAGGGAGACCAAGAGTGACCAATGCAGCCCAAGATCGTTACATCCGGGGTCTTCATTTGCGTGATCGCCGAGCTACAGCAGTTAGTACAGCAGCCAGAGTACGAAACTGTACGGAACAGGTTGAGGGAAGCTGGCCTTAGAGCCAGAAGACCTTACGTTGGGCCCGTCCTACGTCATCGACACCGTTCACTACGTCTCCGTTGGTGCAACAATGTGGCCGCATGGGACCTGCAGAACTGGCGACGCCTTTGGTTCAGTGATGAATCACAATTCCTGCTGCAGAGACGTGATGGACGGAACAGGGTATACAGACGAGCTCGTGAACGTTACGCTCTTAACTGCGTATATCAGGTGGACAGATTCGGCGGAGAAAGCGTTATGGTGTGGGCTGCCATATCCTATACCAACCGTACCGATCTGTTCCACGTCCAAGGAAACCGGGACACGATTTTACAGCCACGCCTCCGGTCAGTTACAGACGTCCAACGTCACTTGTTTTAACAAGACAACGCACGACCGCACACACCACGTGTGACAATGGACTTCCTTGCCGCAAACAATGTCAATGTTCTTCCTTGGCCCTCTCGTTCGCCGGACCTCAATCCAATAGAACACCTATGGGATGAACTTGATCGTCGTCTACGACAGCGTCAACGTCAGCCCCAAACTCTCCAAGAATTGGCTGCATTTCTTCAGGAGGAGTGGAGGAAGATTCCTCAGCTGGTTATCCAACGTTTGATTCGCTCCATGACAAGGCGGGTGAGAACTGTTATTGGGGCACGTGGTGGACACAATAGGTACTGACACTTGGAGAGAGTTGGACGAAAAACAGGATTGTTTTGCCACATGTCAATGACTGTAAGCCAAGGACATTCCCTTCTCCTGCACACATGTGAAAATTCATAATGATCGGAGCATTTGTTCATGAGTTTTTTTATGTTTGAAATACATAAAAATGTCTATATAAAATTGGCCTATGCGTTTCTTTTTTTGTATATATATACTTTTTAAAATTGAAATTGATACAAGTTTGGTAGCCTTCAGCTGACTGAATTAAAGAGAATGGTGGGGTGGGGTGAGTGTTTAATGTCAAAATACGCTACGTTTGTGATTTCTTATTTCTGTAATCATCGCTTTTAAAATTTCAATTTACCGTATGTTCATCGCGATGAATATTAACGATGACTGCAAAAGGAAACGAGCCATTTTGCTTCATTACGTTGGTCCCGATGTTGACGAAATTTCGACACACTTGAAAATACAGGTCAAGACAATTAAATCAATACTTCTTTCCAAAGACATGCCCTGCATATGAAGTTTACAACTTTCGTCAGGCTAAACAGGCCGAGGAAGAGAACTTAGATTCCTATCACACACGTCTCCGAAATCTTGCTAAAACCTGCGGATTTGCTGATATTGACAGAGCAATAGCCAGTCGCATTACACTGCATTGCGCATCACAACGCCTCAGAAGACGAGCACTTCGTAAAATCTTGGCCTTAAAGTTATATTGGAAGCGGGCAGAGCACTGGAAATCAGTGAAACACAAGCAACAAAATTAGAAAAGGCTGACGACCACACAACATTTGACACAAATCAATGACACCTACCCCTCATTTCAACTACATGCGATTTAGAGGTCGTGCTCGCAGATCGTTCGAACATCCAGTAGATACGACCACCCTTCTCGTAATCAAGAATCCCGAGTTTCGGTGATGTCGGGTCATGTGACCAACTCGAGTGACCTACACGAATACTCCCCATTTCACGAGGAGCATGTCCAATCGAGTCGACTCGGAACACGTGATCTTCTGAATGAAATGGCGGCGAACGAAATTTGTTTTAAATGTGAAGTCATCTTTTTCATTCAATATTTCTTCTAGAAAAGCATAAATTGCAAATCTGTCTATTGGCGCTGCCATTTTGGAATTGGAAATTTACTCGAGAACGTTCGTACGATCAACTCTAGTCCCGAGTGACTCCAGAGCGTTCGGGTAATCAACTCTCGTAACTCGCGTAGAACGCCCGAATTCGAACCTAGTAGGAAGCATAATTGTCACTGTCAGTGGTGTTGTTAATTTCGAGTTCATCAGGATATATGAATTCTACATAATCACTAAATTTAGGATTATTAAGCGGAATTTATTTGTTTTTACGAGTGCCTGTATGTAATAGGCTCGACTAGAGCAACAGATAAGCAAGCAAATGCCCACAATGGTACATTAATTGCGTATCAGAGATGACTCTTACATCAGAAGACACAATTTTACAGAAAATCCCACAAGCTCTGCATATGTTATAGAATATATCAAAATTAAAGACGAATTGACTTATGGAAATGGTGTAATACTTCGTCAAAATTGTCTTATATTACCAACGTCTCTACATCATCAAGCGGTCGAATTAGCACATTCGGGACACCAGGGAATGGTTAACACGAAATGTCTTTTAAGAGAGAAAATCTGGTTTCTTGCCAAGCAGCAACCGACACTCCAGAGAAAAGAGAACCACTTGTAATGTTCTAAATGCCCCCAGGTCCGAACTGTTTATGTCCACTCTGAACAAATCAGTCAGTAGCAGCTGGTTTGAAATGGAAGAAAGAATTGGTTAAATTTTTAGGTCAAATAGAGCAACGCCTCACTATAGTACCAAACTTTCAGCGTTTGAATCTTTGTATTGTAGAACAATGAACAGTCTTTTACCTTCAAGTAATACTGAGAAACCGTATGACAATCATGAGGAATTGTTGCAACAAGATAAACAGAGTAAGGATAAAACCAAACAATATACTGATGAAAAATGACAATAATTTAATTTCTAATGACATGTTCAGTTTATTTTATTGGGTGAATTACAAACAGCGGATCATAAAAGTCCTTTCAGAATTTATTAATTTGAGTTTAATGTTTTAACCTTTTACATTTTGATAATTAATTTTAGGAAACAAGTTTCTATCCAAAATTAGGAGGATTGTCGTGTCGCGATCTCTAGTTTGATCAGTGGTTTGATTTCATGATAATATTATTGTAGCAGAGTTATCTCCCTAATTGTAGCACGAGGGTTTTAGATTATAAACATGAGGCTGCCTACAAGCCGTCTTGTTATTTCTCCCCTAGAAGACTCGTACCCACACAATATACACACATTACAATATTGACCATTTGTTTATGTAAACTGAAGTGACTGTGTTGAATCTTCTCAGTTCGAAAACATTTGATTTGACATTCTTTTTTTTAAAACCCGTATTATGTAAACAATATTTAAGCAGCCACATTTTACATGTGAAACTTCTTTAATGTAGTTTTTTTCTGGGCCATTGTTTATAGTCATTAAGGTAATTATATAAATCCAAAAATGAACTGGTTATATGATTATGACCTGTGAAATTATATAATATCGTAAGACAACATACCCTTATCTTGACAGTAGTAATGCATGTCATCTGCCCCTGGCTTACATACATCATCTGAAGTATAAAACATATATTATTATAATAAACTAAATATATTGTAAAATTATAAACTAAAATTATAAACTAATTATATAGTAAAAGTATAAAACATATAAACTAGTGTCCAAAAGAAATGATACCACCTGTTTGCAACGACAGAAAAGAAACCTAAACAAAGCAGAAGTTTATGATTCGTGTTATTCTTTTGAGAAATCCTTTCCTTTCACAACATCTGTACACAAAATCATTTGAATCAAATCTGTACGATCAATATGACAAGCCGTTAAAGATCGGTGGGGTTAAAAAATAAACATTTCGTAGAACACTGATCACAGAAACAACGGGAAATGACACACCACATGTCTAAAAGTCAAGTCAGTAGCGGGTATGTCCACCGTGAGCATCAATACGTGCGGACTGATGACGTCCAACGTCTGATAACGTTGGGAGTGATGTGTTGCCATTTCTCGAGGAGACATCATTCCAAGTCCTGCACGTTGACTGGAGGCACAGGGCGACGTCGGATTTGCCGATCGAGGTGGTCCCATAAGTGTTCGATGGGATTCAAGTCCGGTGAACATGCGGGCCATGACAAAACGTGTACGTTGGCGTTGGCAATAAAATAAAACCAAGTACGAACAATCCAAACCATTAGACAAAATTCGAAGTCCTAAAAACGGTATAGGCAAAAATGTGTAAAAACGCAAAATAGTGTAATCGAGACGCAGAAGGAAGTTCTGTGTCAATCTTGCTGTGTGTGGCCTCGCATTGTTATGTTGGAAAATTATTCCACGAGGATGTTGGTGCAGAAAGGGCACCACAACAGGTCGTAAGATTTCATCACGATAACGTTGTGCATTCAGGTTTCAGCGAATTACGACAAGCCTAGTTGTGACGTCACCACATATGCCACCCCAAACCATTAACCCTCCACCTCTAAATGGCCGGAGCTGTAGGACACAGTTAGGCGCCAAACGTTCACAACTCTTCGGTATACAAGCTACCGTCCATCGTTTCGGAACTTGAGGAATCTGCTCTCATCAGAGAACACAACACGTGTCCAGTCCCGCCGTTGCCAACGTCGAACTCGCCTGGCCCATATCAGTCTGTCGTGCCGGTGTCGAGGCGTCAGGGGCGGTCCGCGGTAGGGGTGACGTGGCCGGATACCATACTGCCGTAGTCTCCTATAGACGGATTGTCGACTAATCCTGTGCTGCCCCGGTGCTGTCGCCGCCATGGATGTCGCTGTAACGGTGTGGTTCCTCAGGTGTAATACTCGGATGTAACGATCCTCACGGGGCTTGGTTACTTGTGGTCTTTTACTCCTAGGCCTATCTGACGTATGACCTGCCAATATCCTGTGTCGCGGCAGCAAAAAGCAGTATGTGACACTATCCTGTGTCGCGGCAGCAAAAATGCATAGTGACACTCTTGAGTTCGGACGGCCAAATCGCCTGGGTGACACTGTCGTGTGTCTCGGTAGGACTGACGTTGTGTTATTAAAGAAGACTTCAAACTCGTTTCTGTTCTTTAAAGATAGCTTTATATGTTACAATAGTATATATGTTACAATAGTATATATGTTACAATAGTATATAACTTCGAGACAGCTATAGTTCTATAGGTATTAAATAAAACCTATTGTGTCCACCCTGGCTATTTCGCCCAACCGTCTCTAGCCAAGGAGGCTATCGGTATGTTCCCTTTCAGCTCCGACTGATTGTCTGAACCCCTAGCCTCTTGTCTTGTGATCCCCTCGAGCCCTCAATGATTGTCTGAAGTAAATCGAAAGGCGCTCTATACTATATAGAAAATATACTGCCGCATCTATTAGGGCGGGACAATTACCATTTTTGGGTAAGTGTTTCGTAAAGGCACCGGTTTACGTCAACACTATTTTAGAAAATTGTACTAATCTGTGCACGATATAGCTGGACGATAGTATCATACTTTTAACAACGGATACTGACATAGCTGTTGGTAACTAAGACTAAAATAGAATAATAATACTACACGCTACTCCATTGCCCTAGTTTTCGTCCCACATCATGTAGGTGAAGATTTCTATATTAACCAGAACACTTTTCATAGACCTAAAATCAGCTTATAGTGTTATACTGTCGCCGCCGTGGATGTCGCTGTTACAGTGCGGTTCCTCGGGTGTAATACCCGGATGTAACGATCCTCACGGGGTGTGGTTACTCGTGGTCTTCCACTCCTGGGCCTGTCTGACGTATGACCTGCCTGACAGAACCGCTGCATCAACCCCTGGTGATAGTGATGTGTGCGACGGCGACATGTGACGCCCCTTGTTCAACCATTCCAACGGCTCCCTCTCTCTCTCTTTCTCTCGAAGGCTGTCAGACATGGCATATCTTGTGTTCTTTTTGTTGCTGTGATATCAACGCTTGTTTGATCAGCCGTCTAGTGGTCTAGAGTGTCGCGCTTCGACATCTAGCTGGCCGGTCAACTCTGGCTTGCGGCTGTGGTTTCGAGCCCTGGTGTGAGCGTATGTGGCATGGAGATAGGGGCGCCTTTTCAACCTCGTGGGTTTCATCCGGGCAAAACCAGTCCTGAAATGACCTAGTTGTGTTGAGTGGACGTTAAACCCCTCTCTCTCCCTCCCTCTCTCTCTCTCTCTCTTTCTCTCTCTCTCTCTACTTCATCTCGAAATACGTGATCGATATAACTTGTCATTGTGTTGTAATTGATACTTACTTTTATCCACACATGTACCATTATAACAGTACTGGTTGTTCTTACAGATGGCACCATTACAAATGTTCACTGAAAAATACAACCAATTTACTAACATAGTTCAACATTTTAATATATTCAACATATGGCAGATGTAGATATTATTTACTGGTTAGAAGATCCATAATATAGTTCAAGATTTTAATATATTCAACATATGCTGATGTGGATATTATCGTTGACCAAAGATTCTTTATGATTGTCGTATTTACCTATTTGACCGTTAGTTGAAATTTGACAAAACAATGCACAGATTTGACGGAATTTTGTTCAATTTGTACGGAAACTTCCAACATTTAATCTTACCTTTGTCCAAACATCTGTTAGTGTAACAGTCGTCTCCCTGAGCTTTACACTCTTTCACGCTACAAGATCTCCCTGTAAAATAATATTATAATATAGTTAAAGGGCTAATCCCGATAGTGTAACAGTCGTCTCCGTGAGCTTTACACTCTTTCACGCTACAAGATCTCCCTGTAAAATAATATTATAATATAGTTAAAGGGCTAATCCCGATATTTGTTTTGGGAATTAAACTGCTTAATTTTGTGTTAAAATCCCTTAAAATATTCGAGTCAAGGGCCGAGCAACTACTTCAGTATTTATGATACGTTTTAAAACGACTTAAATCCGTCAGTCATCATCTCGAATTTGAGACCTGATGTGCCCCAAGGCGTATTTTGTGGTATCTGGATAAAACCACATTTTTTAAATATAAATAATGTGTAGTTGAAATTTTCCTTTCTTTATCAAGAACGGCACATGGGTTATTCACTGCATAATCTGTTATAAGGTCACCCAACGAAACAATTGACCCGAAATCTTAAAAGGGTTACGTGTCCGGATAAGCAGTTTTGGCGTTCACGTCCAAACGACTCAATATTTTGAGTTGAAATTTTGAGACAAGGTACATACACCATTCCCCTATATTTTGGCGTTTTATTTTTATACATTCTCAGACTTTTATTTTTGAGCCTCTGTTTAATTCGGGATTGTCCCTTTAAGATAAACATTGATTATCTGATAATTGGTCAGATGTCTTATGTCACTACCTGTCCACGTGATTCACCAACGGGTACAGTGGTCATTCTAGAGAGACACAAATCATAACAAATAAGGTTGTAAAATTGTCCATATAAAAAAAAAACATATTTGACATTCAATCTAAAATAATTAGTTTTTGTCCTTCTTGTTTCTAATATATTTATTTGATAGGTTACCACGGTTACCACCTCTGAAAAGTTTAAATCTATAGTTAGGTCAAGAAATACCAAATCATCTGTCATTGCATCAATTGAAATTTTGTAATTATAATAGCAACTTCGTTTTATACACGTCAACAGTGTGGCTTCCATTAATCAAATTATAGTTAACATGTAAATATGATATACTTACTCTCTCTTACTTGTTTTGTGACTTCTGAAATAGAGACAAAATCCATGACAACGTGACATCAATGAATTATTTTATAGTAAAAATGAAATTTTTTTTTCTTACTATCTTTAATTGTGGTTCGGCTGCTCTTTTTTTTTTGAATCTCTGTAAACTATTGTGTTATTTCAGTTAAAACCGTCATTTGAAAATGACAAATAATTAGATGAGTGATTAAAATCGTATTTATTTCAAGTAAATACTTAATAAAGATAACTACATGTGAATATGCGTTTTCAGAATTTTAGATGCAATTATAAGACAAATAAACCCGTAAAGCGTGGCAATCTGATTCGAAAGGAAAATTTCATCATACCACATTTGCCCCCCCCCCATCCCCCAACACACACCCACACCACTCCTGGACATGGCGGTTTGATACCTGTCAATATCGACAGGAACCGAGATCAGTGTGATATAAATCTTGTATTTAAGTTTCGTCAAAAATCGTATAAAATACAAAATAATGAACGGGTGACAATATATATATATGGGTGGGCCTATAAAAACCAATAACCATGACAGAGCTAAAAATGGCAAGAAGCAAAGAAGTTCCACATGAAACGGAATCTAATATTAAAGATACCAATGGGTAATTCCATTTGTCAATTCATAGCATTCAAACTTGTATGCTTTGCAGCGTGCATATATACAGTTTATCAATGTTAAGTCAATGAGTCGGTCCCCTATATTTACTTGGTTTTCAACTCTTTTCTCTTTTGTTCATTTTATTAACATAAACACTGTGTATAAATATCAAGCTAATCGAATTAGGTCTCTATTAAAAATATAAGTATGTCCACAATATGTGACGGACAGACAGAATGAATGAATGAATGAAATATTGTTTAATGGCACATGAGCTCCAACCGGGCCATATTGCGCCAAACAAATATGGTTTCTCGAGACAAACTAGAATTATATCACACTAATATCTATATTCACATAAATAAAAACAAATATCACAGTAAATATTAATAAAAATAAACATAAACTTTATGTAAATATATTTAAAACATTAAACGGAAAATTAGATATTTACAATTAAAATTTTCGATAAAAATTTGTCTCTTTTAAAAAGTCCAGCGCTTTACAATAAAGACCCGGTTGGGCAAACAATTGATGAAGTGATTGGCAACGGTAGTGCCGTAATCTTACATCTTTGAGATACTTGCACTCAATCAAAATGTGCTTCACTGTCAAAGGAACATGACAGTGAACACATTCTGGTTGAGGCTCTCGCTTCAAAATGAAAATATGAGTTAAAAAAGTATGACCAATGCGAGAGCGACACAAAACAGCTTCATCCCTCCTGTTAGTTCTATAGGAGCTTGGCCAGTCTCCTAAGAGAGGCTTGATGTGATGAAGTTTATTTGTGTCTGCAAGATCCCAAGACCGTTGCCAGCGGTCAAATATAAATTTGTTTATGGATGATTTAAAATCCGTAAATGGAGTTAAAAATTCGGATATGGGAAGATCTAAGGCAGACTTGGCAGCCGAGTCTGCTCGATCATTCCCTTTGATATCCATATGACTGGGGAGCCAGCAAAGGACTGTGTCCTTGCTGATGAACTCGTTTGACAGTAGCAGACTATAAATGTCGGCTACTAATGGGTGATCAAGCTGTTTATTGTTAATTGCTTGAAGTGAGGACAGAGAATCAGTAAAGATGATATGATTTAAAGATGGAGAGGATTTGATGAACTCCAAGGCCTGAAGAATGGCCTGGAGTTCAGCTGTAAATATTGAAACAGCAGGTGGAAGACACATAGAAATGGTCTCAGATGGCGTCACGGTAGCCGAAGCTACCCGATCACCATCTTTAGAACCATCTGTGTAAATAGGAGCATAATCACCATACTTAGACCTTAACTCTCTAAATAGAGATTGGAACACCGTAGAGCTAGTATCTTTCTTTTTATGTTGCGTAAGATCGAAATCGATCTTTGGGGGAGATATAGACCACGGTGGAGTATCAAAGAAAGGGGTATTCGCAATACTGTCAAGGCTGATACCAGCCTCGGACAAAAGGGGTTGTATGCGAATACCGAAAGGTGAAATAACGTTAGTCTTCACCAGATACAAATGCTCATGAAAAGGTCTAAATATGGTGTTAAATGAAATATGATTCGGAAGTGATGCAATTTTCGTAGCATACTGCAGGGCCAGTTTATCACGTCTATTGTGCAATGAGGGCTCGTGCGCCTCGACGTATAAACTGTTTACTGGAGATGTACGAAATGCTCCTAAACTGATTCTAAGTCCTTGGTTGTGTATGGTGTCAAGCTCTTTGAGATAAGACTCGCGGGCAGACCCATACACAATACACCCATAATCGAGTTTAGATCTTATTAGTGCTCGATATAATCGGAGCAAGACCTTACGGTCTGCTCCCCAGTCAGTATTTGATAAGACTCTCAATATGTTGAGGGCTTTCAGACATTTCTTTTTTAGATTTTTAATATGGGGGATAAATGATAATTTCTTATCAAATATCAGCCCCAGAAATTTGGTTTCATCCACAACTGGAAGGCGGTTGCCATCCAAGAAAAGTTCTGGATCAGGATGTAAACCTCTTTTCTGACAGAAATGCATGCAGACAGTCTTGGCTTTCGAAAAACGAAATCCATTTTCGGTTGCCCATTGTTGAAGTGAATTCAAACAAAGCTGCAACTTACGTTCGATTATCCGCATGTCTGTAGAACCATAGCACATCTGAAAGTCATCAACATAGAGAGCCCCGTTTGTACCTGGTTTAAGGCACGCTGGGATCGTGTTTATTTTTATGGCAAATAATGTTGGAGATAAAATACTTCCCTGGGGAACTCCCATTTCCTGGGGAAATGGGTCAGAGAAGATTGATCCCAGTCGTACCTTAAATGACCTATCTTCCAGGAAATTTTTTATAAAGATAGGTAAGCGACCTCGTAGGCCGAGGTTGTGGAGGTCGCGCATGATACCATGTTTCCACGTGGTATCATATGCTTTCTCCAGATCGAAAAATATTGCAACTAAATGTTGCTTCTGGATGAAAGCGTCCCTGACGAACGTTTCAAATCGAACGAGATGATCAAGAGTGCTCCTTTGGGACCGAAATCCACATTGGAGGTCTGTAATGAGGTTGTTGGACTCAAGGTACCAAACAAGCCTTCGATTGATCAATCTCTCCATGGTTTTGCAAATACAGCTAGTTAAAGTGATTGGACGATAATTTGTAGGATTCGTATGATCTTTTCCCGGTTTAGGGATGGGAATTATTGTGGCTTCGTGCCACGAAGGAGGGAAATTCCCATCAACCCAAATCCGGTTGAAAAGATCCAATAAAATTAAGAGAGTGGAAAAGGGTAAATGTTTTAGAATTTGGTAGTGTATTTCATCTGGACCAGTTGCAGTATCTCGAGCTCGCTTTAGCGAATCCCGAAGCTCTGCAATGGAAAAGGTATCATTATAGCATTCATCATTGCGGGACTTGAAATTAAGTCGCCTTTTCTCCTGTTGTTGTTTAATGCCTCGAAAGGCATCAGAGGAGAAATTGGATGATGAATTGTATGAAAATGTACTGGCCAGAGAATTAGCAATATCAGGAAATGTTGTTAAGGTGGTATTATCAACATTGAGATGGTTAACTGATAATGCACTACTTTTACCTTTAATCCTACGAATCCTATCCCATACCGATTTGGAAGTGATACGGGAATTGATCCTAGAGACGTAACCTTGCCATGAAGACTTCTTTGCTTGACGTATGGTTCTACGGGCCTTCGCCCGGACCATCTGGTATGCCGCAATATTCTCCATGGAAGGATGGTTTTTTAGTCGTCTTAGGATACGATCACGCTCTTTAAGAGCGGATTTGCAATCGTCGTTAAACCATGGTTTATTGAAACGTTTTGGTTCTGTCGTGGTTTTTGGAATCGCCTGCTCAGCTACATCTTGAAGAATTGAAGTGAATAAGGCCATGGGCTCATCTGCATCTTCTAACTCTTTTGCATCAAAAGAGAAGAGACACAAAGATTCAAACAGAGCCCAATCAGCCTTATGCAACTTCCACCTCTGAGGTCTTTCGACCGGAGAGGGACCATTATTTTCAATCAAGATTGGAAAGTGGTCACTGCCACATAGATCTTCATTTACTCTCCGTGTAAAATCCTGAAACAGGACTGGAGAGCAAATGGTGAGATCAAGAGAAGAAAAAGAAGCTGTGGCAGGATGTAGATAAGTAGGCGAGTCATCATTTAATAAACACAAATTATTAAGATTAATGAAGTCCGCTATTTGTTTACCTCTGTTGTTATCATCTGGACTACCCCAGAGTGAATGGTGACCATTGAAATCTCCCGTAATTATAAACGGGAGAGGGAGTTGTGCAACAAGGTCATCAAGATCTCTGGGATTAAGATGTAAACTTGGTGGAAGATATACAGAGCAGATTGTTATAGGAATATGCAAAGTCACCCGGACTGCAACTGTCTGTAAAGGCGAGTTGAGAGTGACTTTACTCTGAGGAATGTCTCCATTAAGAATAATGGAAACACCCCCATGAGCTCTACCATCACCAACAGCGTGGTGATGATAACCAACAAATTGTCTAAAAGACAATGTGTCAGAATTCCTCAGAAAAGTTTCCTGTAAACAAATAGCTAAAGGATTATACTTTTGAATTAAAAGTTGTACTTCATTAAAATTTGGTTTTAAACCACGACAATTCCATTGAATAATGGAATTAGCCATCGTCAGGGATAATTTATTGGTGGTATCTTACCGCCGATTGGGTCATTACTGGCCCCCTCTACGGTAATACCGTCCATTAGATCTTCACCATATTTTTTGAAATGGACAATAGGGTCTTGTGAACCTTTCTTACCCTTATCACGCAACTTTGCCAACTTTCGTTGTCTAGACGAAAGATATACTTTATCCTGTGAGGGTGGGATAACCGATAGCTGCGATGCTGACCCAGTGGACCTGGGATCAGGAGTTGCAGCTTTTGGTTTATCCAATGAGGATTTTTCCTTGCCGTGCTGGGAGGAAGTATTGGGAATGATCCCAATAACTTCAGTTGGGGGCAAGGAAGATGAACCCTCATCAGGCAAGGGCAAAGATGTTTGGACCGAGCTCTCAGATGACTGAGAAGAGCTCGGGACCCCTTTTACATAATCGGGTATTAACAAAGTCTTCATTTTCTGCTTATTTGGCCAGGTTATTTCTGTCTGAACGGAGATGGATGTGGTTGAAGCTTTAACTGCACTAGCAAAAGATTTCCCTTGTGGTGCAATGGGAAACGGTGCAGATAAATCAACCTGTTTTCGAGCATCGAAATATGGTATCTTTCGCTCAGACATGATCTGTTGGATTCTTTTCTCTTTTTGCCATATTGGACATTCACGGGAATAAGCAAAATGCTTTCCCTTACAGTTCACGCAACAAAACTCAGCCTGGCAGGCAGCGCTCTCGTGGCCATAATGGCCACAACGAGCGCAGGTGTCTTTACCCCTGCAGACAGTTTTGCTGTGTCCGAATTTTTGACACTTGTAGCAACGAAGAGGATTTGATATGTAAGAATCCACAGGTATACTTAAATAACCTGCCTTAAGAGTCTTTGGTATATCGGGACGGTCGAATGTGAGGATGTAGGTGCTTGTTGGAATCACCTTATCTCCTCGACGAACACTTATTCTTTTGACGTGTTGTACACCTTGAGAAGAAAGGTATTCTACCATTTCTTCCTCACTGCTGCCTTCGAGGTCCCGGCAACGTATTACACCTCTACTACTGTTTAAAGACCTATGTGGAGACACCTTAATAGGAATGTCTGCCAAAGATGAAGATTTAAGAAGCATGGTAACATGCTGTTCTTTGGCGCATTCTATTAAGAGTGTTCCGTTCTTTAGTTTTTTAATAGCCTTGGGCTCGCCGGCCAAGCCAGCTATGCCCTTGGTTATTAAAAATGGTGACACTTTCGATAGGTCTCGAGAGGGACTCTCAATTAAGAGAAACCTCGGCCAAGACTTTGACATTTTATTTTTTTGTGTAAATAAATCAGAAACATCTTCTGAATTCAGACGTTTCTGTTTACTTTTATTATTTTCTTTATTATTTATTATTGGGGTGGGGGGGATTAGGGAATCCATGAAAGTATTTCTTAAAGTTCACCCCTCGTCGTCCCCCAGGTTACTACCCTGCCTACCAGGGGGAGGACTAGCGCGGATAACCTGCGCATGGCCTCAGGGCTCGACGAGGGGTATACTCAAGCCAGAAAGTAAAAAATACCTGTCTAACCTGATTGACCCAAGCCGCCGCCCTGCAGAATGTACATAGGACACAAGGGTAGAAAGTATGCAGAGCGAATAAACAACAGAGCATTAAACATGGAAAGGGTACATTCTACAGAGCTGAAACGACCAGAGCCGATTGATCAGAGTGGGCCACTCTGACCTCCCGTCTAGGTGAACCATGGGCCAAAGTAATGTGTTGCAGAAAAAAGACTCGCAAGCCAAATCCCCACTCAATCGCCAGGATTCCACTCTCCACCGACACGGGTCGCAACGCACGGCAAACACGTCGCCCCATCACAGGGATCCTTTTAGTCGCCTTTTACGACACGCAGGAAATACGAAGGGTATATTCTTATCACCCCCTACACCCCAGGGGGGACGGACAGACAGGCAGTCGGGTGATCGTATTGTACTAATCCCCAGAATTCATCTAAAGATCACACTATACATAAATCCCCCATTTGGAAAACAATGTGCATTGTGGGAGAGAGCTGAGAAAACTTACGAAGAGCGACCATCGCTTTGCATGAGATTTTTCTGACCAAATTTCAAAAAACGACGATTTTACGTTTATTTAAGTGATGCGTTATTTTTCAGTTGATGCACTAAAATTAACGTAAAATCGAAATTTTACAAAATAATTGTGTTACCGATCACACCGGAATATTCAGAGCGAAATAGAAAGTAACTGAACTATCTGCCGATAATTAATCTGGTGTGCGGTATGATTAATTGTTGGTAATCATTTTTGGTATTTATATATAAAAAAATAACGTTATAGGCCTACTGGGTCCGAAAAGAATATCTTATTCATACACAACTGTTACGACAGACAAGCGTTTGCGTCCCCCCCCCCTCCAATTGCAAAATGTTCTATCCCGATCAGTGACGTAATTAGCATCCATTTTGGTTATTTCTCGGTGTCAAGTACAATTTTACAAGAGAGAATTTTTTAGTTGTACAATGGATTTTATATAACCGGAGGAAATTTCAAAGTGTATAATAACCAAAGTAGATTAGTTTGACCATATTTGAAGAAATCAGTTTATTATTTACCATGGTTCTCACAGTAGCTTGTCTCTGTGACCATAAAACTATATGTTTTAAATTGTAACAATATGGGCACATTACTGTGGGAACAAGGTAGTACAGGCTTACCTTGTCAAAATTCGCCTAAAACTATAAGTCCAATTACAATTTACACCAATTTCTGATATGGATAACACGTAGTAACGCACCTCTACCAGTTCCCTTTTCAAGGCATGGTCGTGGTGGCCTCAAGCTTTCTCTCTCCCCCCCTCTCTCCCCCTCCCCCTCTCTCTCTCTGTCGTGGTAAGGGAATGTCGTTTTAACTCTCTCGACTAGTAAGTGAAGATCGATTTAATACTCCCCCCCCCTCTCTCCAATATTGACTCAATAATATTGAAAATGTGTGGGCTATATTAATGTAAAATATAGTCAATAACCATCATTGAGTCAATATCTTTAACTATGGGTCAGATAAATATGGGTCTGAGTATAGTGGCTAAAGGCTAGCGCTCAGAAAAGGGTCTGTAAGTATGGTAACGGAAGATCGATTTAACTCTCTCTCTCTCGTAGTAAAGGAATATTGTTTTAACTCTCTCGTAGTGAGGGAAGATCGATTTAAAACTCTCCCCCCTTTCTCTCGCTCTCTCCCTCTCTCTCTCTCTCTCTCTCTCGTGGTAAGGGAATATTGTTTTAACTCTCTCGTAGTGAGGGAAGATCAATTTAAATCTCTCCCCCTTTCTCTTTCTCTCTCCCTCTCTCTTTCTCTCTGTCGGAGTAAGGGACTGTCGTTTTAACTCTCTCTCGTAGTAAGGGAAGATCGATTTAATACTCCCCCCTCCCTCCCTTTCTCTCACTCTCTTGTAGTAAGAGAAGATCGATTTAACTCTCTCTATCTCCCTCTCTCTCGATTGAACTCTCTCTCTCGTATAGTAAGGGGAGATCGATTTAACTCCCTCTACCTCTCTTTCTCTCTCTCTCTCTCTCTTTATCTCTCTCTCTCTCTCTCTCTTGTAGTAAGGGAAGATCGATTTAACTTTCTCTCTCGTATAGTACCTAATAGAAATAGAACCTAATTAAGAATTAAGAAATACGAATTAAGAACTAAGAATTAGGTAATATGAATTATTTGAAAATTATCTTACCCTCACAAAATTCACCCTTGAATCCAGCTGCACATTTACAGGACACTCCATGGGCATCTGGTACACAAGTTCCCTTATTTTCGCAAGGTTGAGCAGCACACAGATCAACTAAAAAATTATATCAAAAACCTTCCTCATAAAATAATCTATCACTTGTAAAATAGTGTAAAAATGCTGAAATACGACAACAAATGAAGAAATAAGAGTTCATACTAATTTTAATGTCTTTGTTCTTAATTTTTAGTTCTTAACAAGCTAGAAAGAGTCTTGTTGTACAATATGCATAATTCATCTACGTCACATGGTGGATCATTAAGTAGATCTGAGGATTTCAGGTCAGTAATAAAGTCTGATATTTTCATACCTTTAATGTTCCGACACACTCTTTCAATACGTTCATTAGATGGTTTTGGCATGCACCAATCCATCTGAATGAGGAAATGATCACATATTTGAATATCAGAAACTGATACATTGGACATGAGATTATATGTTTCGGGAGATATAACCACATCCAGAGTATGGCCATGTTTATGTGTAGGGTTGGATATATGTTGTTGCAGACTAAAGGATTAAAGGAGTTTTTTAAATTTCTGTGTTGTGTGTTCATATTGAAAATAAAAGTATCCAAGGTAAATTGTGTTATCCTTTTTGTGATTACCAATAATAGAGTTTCAAATTCGTCAAAGTTAGTAGCAACAAAAGCATTGTTCTTTTTGGATACCGGTGGTCTAAAAATACAGACAGCATGAACCGCCACGTTATAAGAACTGAATTTTACATGAAATAACTCAAAACAATTGTATTTCCATGAATTGTTATTTATAACTTCTAGGTTTAATCTAATGGGGTCCATACACGATCAATAATACCGTCAATATTATTGACTCAATATATTGACTTAACATATTGATTCAATAATATTGAACGTGTGTGGGCTGTATTGATGTAAAATATTGTCAATGACCATCATTGCCTCAATATATTGACGGATCAAAATCATTTCGACTTTTATTGATGGTTCATCAATATATTGGCGGATGGTCAATTATTGAATGACACAATTGATCGTGTGTGGATAATTTGTCAATAATTGCGTCAATATTTTTATTCCATCGTCAACCTCGGAAGAGTAAACATGGCATCCATTTTGAAAAATGACCAAAAAAATGATGAAATTATTGATGGAAATATTGACTTGTGTGTGGGCAATTCCTGTCAATATTATTGGCTCAATATGTTGAGTCAATATATTGAGTCAATAATATTGACGGAATTATTGATCGTGTATGGACCCCATATGGTTTAAACTAAGTTTGAAGATTACTGATTATGGGGTCCTTACACGATCAATAATTCCGTCAAAGAAATACGAATAAAGAACTAAGAATTAAGGAATATGAATAATTTGAAAATTATCTTACCATGACAAAATACACCCGTAAATCCAGCAGCACATATACAGCTCGCCGTATCGTAGCCTGTTTGTACACAAGTTCCCATATTTAAGCAAGGTGTAGGATCACACGGATCAACTAAAAGAACTAAAAATTAAGAAAAAAGAAATGCGAATTAAGTACTAAGAATTAAGAAATACGAG
Organism: Patella pellucida; assembly: GCA_917208275.1. NCBI lineage: Eukaryota > Metazoa > Mollusca > Gastropoda > Patellidae > Patella > Patella pellucida. The sequence continues at coordinate 57,269,015 of OU795044.1, forward strand.
TTAAAAACTTAAAATTAAGAAATAATAATAATAATAATTATGTAAATTTCTAGAGCGCCAAATTCATCCATAGGCATGCTCAATGCGCTCTTTAAAAAAGAAGTAAAACCCCACAATTAAATTAGTCTGGATAAGATAGTTTAAACATGTAAGTTTTTAAATGTGATTTAAAACTTGATAGAGTTTACAGTCATGGATATTGATTGACAAACTATTCCAGAGTTTGGGTGCAGCAACACTGAAACTTCAATCTCCAAACTGTTTAAATTTTGATGATGGAATGCATAAAAGGTTGTGATGTTGGGATCTCAAAGTACGGGTAGGCTGATATATAGTTAATAGTTCTGAATGATGATACAAGGGTGCAGTGCCCTGTTAACACAGGTAGGTCAAACACAAGATCTTAAATTCAATACGTGTAAGAATCGGAAGGCAATGCATGTATTTCAAGACAGGGGTGATGTGTGATGATTTGTTTGTTCTAGTTATATGATCATGGCAGCTGTATTCTGAACTCTTTGTAGAAAGTCATATTTTGAAAGGACGAGAGATTGAACTAATGATTTAGTCGCGTCCACAGTGATGCTGTTTCGTATTCCCTTTATTCTTTGAACCCTGGCGTCCTGGTGCCAAATTGCCAGCCACCCTGAGCTCCTGGTGACCTGGTGCCGAATTGTCAGTCAACATGAGTTACTTAGAACAAGCCAACAGTGAGGCTGATGTTCCCAGCCGAAATCCCAAAATAAATAGATAACACATATTAATTAATTGCACATTTATTCTTTTCAAAAGTATTGAGCAATCAAACTATACACTAAGTATCATCACTCTCTATCAGAAAGAATCAGACAATGATCATCATCGAACTCCATCAAGGCATTCATCTACACCTAGTTCGAACATTCTACTTTAATTAGAAGGAGAATTAGTGTGTTCCAAAGTCTAGACCTATCAAATTGCTTATCGCTCTGCTTACCCTCACCAGAAAATGTTCATTATTAAACTTTTTGATGAAATAAAACTATATACCAAGTTTCATCACTCTCACTTAAACATGCATTATTCAAGAACTAAATCTGCCTAGTGCAGGTCTTTATTTGGGCATGTAATGTTTTCTAAAGTATTAATTAGACATTAATAAACTGATCCAGGCCTTAACCAGCTTTGGATGGCATCACATTGCTCCGATATTAAACAGATTAAAACGTTTAAGTGATAAATCAAATATGGCGGTCCAAGACGCTTCGAGTCTTAGCTCTGATCAACCAGGTCCGTGGTTGAAATTATTGCACACGTCGGCCAAATCTTTAAATGCCAATATCTTCGCTTACAATAGAGTAATTTGAATAAAATTTTCAAATTGTTCATTTTACATCACCTACTTTCGAACTATAATAGCAAGAATGGCTAGCTAGTTCTTATCCATATCTTGAATAATGTAACTTTAATTACAACTTATGTTATTGCATCCCAAAGCATCAACCAATCAAATTGCTTATATCTGCTTACCCTAAATAGAAAATGCTCGTCTTCAAACTCCATCTAGGTATTGGCTTAATAAACATCTACATCAAGTTTGAATATCCTTACTCAATTAGAAGGAGGGTTATTATGTTCCAAAGTCTCGGCCAATCAAATTGCTTATCGCTCTGCTTACCCTGAGCAGAAAATGCTCATTATCGAACTTAGTCAAGGTATTGATGAAATAAAACTATATACCAAGTTTCATCACTCTCACTTAATTACAACTGAAGTTATCGTCTCCCAAAGCATCAGCCAATCAAATTGCTTATCTCTGCTTAACCTAAGCGGAAAATGCTCATCTTCGAGCTCAATCAAGGTAATGACCTTATAAACACCTACACCAAGTTTGAATATTTTAGCTCAATTAATAAAGGAGTTATTGTGTCCATAAAAGTTTGACAGATTGACAGACAGACGGACGGACAGACGGGCGGACGAACCCATTTTAATAGTCCCCTGCTTTCTTCGAAAAGCGGGAGACAATAAAATCTAAAAATTAAGGAACCTGAACGAAACTGCTTGTAAATGATGATAAGGAATAGCCTGTAACTATCTAAATGAACATTTAAAACATTTCATATCTTTTAACGCCAGTATTCCTGTTTTTTTGTGGTAGTCCTGCTAACATGTGGATCCTTCGCGAATACGGAAGTGCGAGGGGTACTTGTCATAATTACGCTTAAAACTGTTAAAAATTCGCTAAAAAAAACTCCAACAATAGAAAATATTGGCGAATGTTTTGTGTCCGGTTTTAACCGGAAATACTCGCTGAATACTTGCCTCGTTTTAAGAACCGATGTAAACAAAACGCACGTGGTCAAATACCGGAAAACAGGTCTAACAGGGTATAGACAAAGTAGAGTCAGACCGGTTTTCCGGTCTTACGGGTTCAAAGAATTAAACGTCTCAGTTGAAAGTAGCATGATCTGCAGAGATGATGGACCTGTCCTTCTAAAGTAAGAGATGAATCTAGAACTACGCCAAGATTTTTAACATCATCAGAAACTAGGATGCTGGAATCTCCAATGGCTATACTAATTTCAGATATTAATGTCAGAAATCTTCTCATTGCAGTATCAAGCTTTTACACGCTTCAGCGTTTTTATATATGTTCCTTTCTGATTTTAAAAATTTGTCGGTGAACTTCTCAGTGCGATTTTCGCCAAAGTCTTTCAGATTTTCCTCGGCGATGCTTAGTTTCTTTGATCTCCTTGTCGTACCATTTGGTGCCTGGTCTGATAATTACCATTGTGGTCACAAAGGCATTCTTATCCAACAAGCTAGAAAGAGTCTTGTTGTACAATATGCATAATTCATCTACGTCACATGGTGGATCATTAAGTACCTTCCGACACACTCTTTCAATATGTTCATTACATGGTTTTTGCATGCACCAATTCATCTGAATGAGGAAATGATCAGGTATTTGAATATCAGAAACTGATACATTGGTAATGAGATTACATGTTGCGGGAGATATAACCACATCCAGGGTATGACCATGTTTATGTGTAGGGTTGGATATATGTTGTTGCAGACTAAAGGATTTAAGGAGTTTTCTAAATTTCTGTGTAGCGGAATTAGTTGTGTCTTCATAGTGAAAATTAAAGTATCCAAGATAAACTGTGTTATCCGTTTTGTGATTACCAAATAGAGTTTCAAATTCGTCAAAGATAGTAGCAACAGAAGCATTGTTCTTTTTGGATACCGGTGGTCAAAAAATACAGACAGCATGAACCGCCACGTTATAAGAACTGAATTTTACATGAAATGACTCAAACAATTGTATTTCCATGAATTGTTATTTATAGCTTCTAGGTTAGAAGATTACTGCTAAGCGTCCGCCAGCACGATTGTTAATTTACCTAAAAGCAGTAAATGAAAAATTACAGACAACCGAAAACATAAGACTAATTCTATTTGGTAGATTAATCATGTAAGCCAACAGAGGTTGAAACCGCGGCTGGTCAGTAATAGCGGCGGTTCCAGGCTTTCAGATGTAAGCTTGCGATACTGTCTATTGCAGGCATTGAAAACTGCTTTAGAGACAGTACAGCTAACACTGGCCAATCGGTTTAATAAATTAACCGTCTTCAAGTGAGCTTGATAACGAGATAATTCAACCTATGGCCAGAAAGTCAAAACCTTTTTTTATGATATTTTAATCTTAAAATGCTTTTGTGCTAAACCGTATTTGCTACTTTCATTTTATTCGGGAATGCTAGACTATATTTGGATTCAAGGGGTATAACTCTCATCTTTCCCCGTTGACTCTAATGTTAATTCTCGTCTCTTAGACTGGCTCTAACTTTTCCCCAAATTTTCGTTGGGTAAAACGCTTTTAGCCACAGCTGGAGCAACATGTGGCAAACTCTTGGCCAAAAGCATATATCGTCGGCCTTTTGGCGAACCGACGAATCTGATATATATTTAAGTATTGAGAATTACGTATTGAGAAATTTATACTTTGTTGTTATCTCTGTGGCCATAAATTAATAATACTTATTTAAATGACGTCTAGTGTCATGATGTATATGTCTGAAATAATACACCATCAAAAAATATTGTATTTGATGGCCACAAAGATAACAAAGTATAAAATTCTCAATACGTAATTCTCAATACTTAAATATATATCAGATTTGTCGGTTCGCCAGAAGGCCGACGATATGAGGTTGACCATGAAAAAATTGAGATACACAAGCGGGAAGTAAAGACAAGAAAATATCCAATTTCAGGCCCTACATTTCAAACCCTTTTTTTCGATTCTACACCAAAAAGTCAACATAAATCGCCATGCAAAAGGGGGAAAAGAGAAAGGGAGAGAGAGACTATAAATAACTTTCGCCCTACATTCGTGGGTGACGGCCCAGGAATATTTGGTGACCTGTGTCCAATTGGCACCGATAAAACCAAAAAAAGTGTGTAGAAAACAAACATCTTATAATCTGCATCCGTTGCTGTAATTACGAAGAACAGCTAAGCGGTGTTATATGTCCAATCAAGGGAAGTATTGTTGTTAATGTTTTGGTTATGTTTAAAAAATGACGGTATTGTTAGTAGGAAGTTCTCAAGTTCAAAGACTAGGAGAGCATGTCGCAACCAAGCGTAGATTACACAATTTCCATATTCAAGAGTGTGATGTTAAATACGTTGGAAGAAGTGGAGGCCAGATAATGAAATCTGGACATACGCGGTTATTAGAGAATAGAATGAATGAATGAATGAAATGGGGTTTAACGTCCTACGCTTAAGCACCGTACCTGGGCTAATTGAAGACGGGCATACGCCACAGTGTGCAATGAGGGAAATTTTGCCCGGGCAGCGGCGCTACGGCCTACTCTTATATCGAATTCCAACTGCCAAGGGATCTTTTACGTGCACTCCAATTTGTACACGGGACCTCGGTTTTTCGTCCCATCCGAACGACTAGGCAGCTGTCCTTGTCAGGCCCTCCTTCTGCATCACTGACAAGGGGAAATCACGCCGGAAAATCGAGATGAACTTTCTCGGCCAATGCAGGGATCGAACACTCAACCTCCAGGCTAGCGAACCAGCGCCTTATCCACTTAGCCACCGTGATCCCTATTAGAGAATAGTATCAAAGTTCATGCTCTAAGTTACGTGATCGCCCACATGGGTGGGAACGCCTTAAGGCCTGTGTACACTACCAACATTTTTTAAACATTTCTCCAACATTCCTTGTTGCAACGCCGTGTTGGAAAAATGTTGACAAGTGTATACAGAGAAAATAATGTTGTAAAAATGTTAGAGAATTGTTGGTAAGTTGTTGCAAAAAAAGAATTGTCTGGTCAATTTGTTGTTGCAAGTTTTTGGTCGTGTTGTAAAAATGTTGCTAAGTGTGCACAGAGCAAAACCAGTTTTCCAACAGTCTTACAACATCTAATTGATCATGTGATCTACCTGAAGTCATGTGACGAGCCCTAGATGGACAAAATGGCAGCCTCCCTTGAGATGGAACAGGAAGAACAGGGAGGGTTTTGGACCCAAGAAAGAACAGATAAACTGTGGCAGAAGCAGCCAAAACACATGTGCTCTCCTTGAATTCATCCATGATTTTCCCACCAAAAAATAATTTCCGGCTCTGTTTTTACAACAATCTTCCAACATATTCTGAACATATTTGCAACAAATTTCCAACACTCTAATAATAGTGTACACAGGGCATGTTGTAAAAATGTTGTAAAAAATGTTGTAGAAATGTTGCCAATGTACACGCTGCTTAAGACACTTTGAGGAAACGATACAACATCAATCTCGAGTTGTACCAGTTGACAGATACAACAAGTTAGTAACCCTGTTTAACGGTAAATTAAGGAAATAGGTAAGTTTGGATTTAAATTATTGTTCAAAAGTTTGGATAAAAAAACAGGGTATTTAGACTATTTTGGACTTCCAGGGGCAATTTGTTCCATTCTTCTGGTGCTGCGTACACAAAAGCTCTCTCACCAAATATTGACTTTTGTACTGGACATACAAGCTGGTTTTTATGAGATGAACGTAAAGAACGAGACGGTACATGTTGCTTAATCACATCGGATAAATAGGATGGTGCCAGAGGATCGTTTAGACAATTGAAAGTGATTGTGTTAATTTTGAACATGATGCGTTGATTAACCGGTAGCCAGTGTAATATGGTCAGATGATTTGGTGAGAGACACAATTCGAGCAGCTGTATTCTGGATTTTATGTAGTTGGCATACAAGAGTTTTAGAAAGAGAATACAATAATGAATTGCAATAATCTAAGGATAACAAAACAAAAGCATTTATTAACATTTTGGTGGTATCAAGGTCAATATGGGATAGAATTTTGCCAATGTTATACAACTGACAGTTCGCCTGTTTGCACACCATGGATACATGGGTTTTCATATCGAAGAAAGAGTCAAAGAACACACCAAGATTCCTGACACAGTTGGTTGGGGTTATTGCAAAAAATTCGAATATTTAAATTGGTTAAAGTTAATTAACACCGACAATATAATCCTTAGACGGTGTTACAACGATATGTACATACAAAATGGATAGATAATGTTAAAAATGAATTATTTAGGCTTGGATTAGGAAATATTTGGGAAAGTAATGGTTTTTGAAAACCCTAAACGCTCATTGTCTGTAATAAAACTTCTTCTAATTGATATTTTTAAACAAGAATGCCATGAAAAATTATTGAGTCGTCAAAATGGCATATATATAAATATATTGTAGATAAGTTTACACTCCAGTTTTATCTAACTAAACCGCTAAATAGGAAATATATACGTTAAATAACACGAACAAGACTGTAAAAGCTGATTTGTATGATACAACACTGAGAAAGATCTTGGACGATCTAGTTCCGCTAACCACTAAAACATTTACTGTTAGACCAGGAAATGAGTGGAGTAACCATCAAATAGCTGAAGCAAAACAAAAACTAAGAAAAGGTGGCGTGAGACCTTCCTTCATATCCATAAAGATTTTACCGAGAAGAGAAAAACAAAGTTGAATATATCATTGAACAATCAAAAGTTTCCTTCTACAATGAAAAAATTCTAATAGTGCCAACAAACCGAAAGAACTATTCTGTGTTGTTAATAAACTGATTGATCATTCCTCCTCGACTGTTGTCTTACCTGATTGCACTGATAAATGTCTGCTAGCAGAAGAGTTTGCAAACTTCTTCTCCGATAAAATAACACTTATACGAACAGAACTTGATAACGTAACAATTCCTGTGATTTTGTACCCAAATATGAGACGCCAACGGAAGTGTGCATTGACAATTTCGATTTAGTTAGCGAATCTGTTGTGTCAGATATTATTAAATCGTCAGGCCCTAAGACCTGCCCTCTTGACCCCCTCCCCTCATCTTTACTAAAAGAAAACCTTAATGTAATGACCATGTCGAATCACGTGAACAATATTTGTAAATCCTGCTACTTTCATATCCGTAATATTGGCAAAATTCGTAAATTTCTTTTCCCGGATTCAACTAAAACGCTTGTTCATGCTTTTATTACTTCAAGACTTGATACTTTTAACTCACTAAATTATTATACAAATCATATTACTCCCATACTTAAACAACTTCACTGGCTTCCCGTTCCATATCGTATTCAATTTAAGATTCTTTTAACTGCTTATAAATGTTTTCATGGCTTAGCCCCATCTTATTTATGTCATCTAATTGAAAAACAAACAAATGCTCGCAGTCTCCCTAGTTCAAATGACATTTATCGTCTCAAACCAAAAGATCTGCTAGAATGGTTACATATGGTGAGAGATCGTTTTCATTTCTAGCCCCAAACCTGTGGAATGATTTAAAACCATCTGGTTCTGATACTGATATTCGTTTCAGCCCTTCAGTACAATCTTTTAAATGTGCTCTTAAAACTTACTTTTTTAAAAAGCTTTTAATTAGATATTTATTATTTTATTATATTGCATCTTTTTGTAGTCTTTTATTTGTTTTATATATTTTCTGTTTTACTGGTATATGATTGTAAAGCGCTTCTGAATACCGTTGGTGGAATTAGCGCTATATAAATGTTTTAATAATAATAATAATAATAATAATAATGTATATTGTGCAATAAACTAGATGTTGATCGAGGACGGGTATCTTTTAACTTAACTTTTTTGTACATGTTATAGTCATACTCTCCTTGTAAATTGAGTATATATGTCCGTCTTGTATGTATTGTATGTGTGTTTTACCTCATGGATCTTCGACCTAAGGGAATAAAGAACTAGAACTAAATGTTCTGACCAGACCAACGCCGTGTAACATCGAGTGATTGACAAATTGTTTAAATATTTTAGAAGACTGTCTCTTTTATTCAAAAAGTTGTTGACGTGAGTAGGAAATCATTTCATAGTTCAGGAAAGGAGAAGCTCACTACATTGCTGATGATGGCTAAACATAACACTTAAAACAGTTCACATGATAGTGACCAACAGGGCATAATGAATTTCAAACCAGTCGCCCAAACTCATCAAGTTGTCTACTTGCTTGGCAGATACGAACCAATCAACTTTCGCGCACGTGCATGTTTCGACTATAAAAGTGGACGCGTATCATTCATTGGGGGGGGGGGGTCAGTTAGCAACTCCCTAGGTAAGGTAACCTCATCATAATAACAGACCGGTCGTCAGAGTCGATAATCGCCTCATATCAACCAGGGGCCGTATTTATAAAAATTCTTAGAGTTTTCTTAACTTTTACTCTAAGACTTCCTAAAACAACATTTAGTTAAAAGTTACTCTCTAGAAATATTTATAAAGGGTCTTAGAGTAACTTTTAACTAAATGTAAGACTTGGGTACTAACCAAACTAAATCTGTCACAAAAAGAATCCCACCCACCCATGTCCATTCGATATCTCCTTATCAACTCGTCATTGTTGTACTCCACTAAGAAATCCCTGCTTGTTTTAAACTCTCTTAGGCGGCGTACACGGACGGCCATGTTAACCAAGATAAGAGTACTTTTAACAAGTTAGGAGTTATTCTTAAAGTAAAATGTTTTATAAATAGATCTAAGGGAAATCTACAAAGTTAGGAGTAATTTTCGACAGTTAAGAGTTGATTTCAACTCTTAGAATGTTTATAAATACCGCCCATGATTGTGTTGGTTTTCATTTCTTTCGTATTTTGTATAGAATATTTGAGCGCATTTCGCTTGATAATACATTTAGTTCTACATGTCGCTTCGCCGTGGAAAGCGCGGAATCGATCCACGTACTTAATAATATCGGAATTTGGTCACTTGATTCGTTAGGAATTCGGTGATTTCGTTTTTAATGGTGTTCTAGTAGTTTAGACATCGCTTTCTACTGCCAGACACTGGAGATATAGGCTTTGTGGCCTTTTCACTTGAATCGCGAGGAAGAATTCGGTGATTTCGTTTTTAATTATTATTGTAGGTTAACGTGCTGTACCGGATCGATGACTCGACTCACCACAGTGGACTAATTAATTCCGTTGTTTGAGAAATAGCTTTTGGCGTATAAATTCCATGATTTATGTATTTCGGGCATTTGAGACATAAGGGCACACGTCACATTTCCAGAATCCATTGTTGTTTTATTTATAATAAAAAGTATCAAATTATATCTTGTTTATTGTTTATTTCATGACATTAGCTGTCGCTACATCCAGTATCCGAACCCTGTCCTACTACATTAACTAAAAATAGCACAAATTATCCAATTTATGATAAAGTTTACAATCACAACACCAAAATTACAACATTTGGAGACACAAAATTTCCACAGATTGATCCAGATATCCTTATGTTTCAAACAAATTCCAAATCACAAAATAGTAATTATACAGAATTTTTTTTTTAAAAAGTCAAGGCAAATTAACACAGCTGCAGCCAACAAGGGCGCATAACTCGATTTAAGAACAAGGAATTAAGGAATACGAACTATTGGAAAATTACCTTACCCCCACAAAATCTAGAAATAAGAATTTTGGGCTTAGCCTCGATCACAATTACTAAATTCGGTACGAAAATTATTAAAAAATCGATTATCCAATTCGTTATTAAAAATTGAATTAAAGTTGAGCAGCAAATCGGATCATAATCCAATAAATATCGCAGGTTAGCGGTGACATCGAGAGTTGATTGTGGCCTGGATAACTATATCAAAATATCTAATTAATAGTTTATCCAACATTTCAGGCCTTAAGAAAGATCTGCAATAGGTAGATTTAGCTTTTTCATAATGTGTGTTTAAATAGTGAGCCTACCTATAGTTAACAGAGGTATAGGCCCCTGTTTATTATTCGTCTAGATATATATATAATTGTTATTAATAATGTGGGATACATACATAGAACATACCGATCCGGATTATAATAGTTACTATAATTACCTTTACAACATTTACATAGACCGGCCTCTTGAATTTTCGAACAGCATAATGTTGTCCGAAGGTCTCCAGTACAACAGTCACACAGGTCGTCTGTTTGTATTTCCGAACAGCTTATTGTATTTTTAACATGGTCGGGGGAGAACCGTCTTATCCAATGACTATCTTCAGCATGGTCGGAGAAGGACCGTCTCCACAAATGTCCAGCATGGTTGTAGCGGGGCCGTCTCCACCAATGTCCAGCAGAAACCGTCAACAAAATGGCAGCTACAACAACAACGCTTATTAACACACGCATAATTATCGTTAATTAACTGTACGCCAAGCTATTCAGAAGAACAATTCTCAACGTTCGTGTTGCCAATACTGAATCTTCTTTCTTTTAAAGACAGTAAAAATGTTACATATTTTATATCTGTCTCAATAACTGAGAAACAGTAAATCACAGGACGACGTAGTTAGCCATTACTATAGGCGTGAATAATCCATCACTGACGAAAAGTTTCATTATTAAAGAGATATAGTAACGTCCACTCGACATAAACTAGGTCATTTCGAGACTAATAAATCATAGGACGAAGTGGTTGACCATTAATATAGGCGTGAATAATCCATTACTGACGAAAAGTTTCATTATTAAAGAGATATAGTAATTTCTATATATAGTGGTCTAGTATGCCGCGCTTCGTCCTCTAGCTGGCCGGTCACCTCTTGCTTGCGGCTATGGTTTCGAGCCCTAGTGTGAGCGAATGTGACATGGAGATAGGGGCGCCTTCTTAACCTCGTAAGTTTCCTATGTGCACTCCCGGTTTTCTCCCACTGCTAACGACCCCTACGCGCAAGCGAATTATTGAAATAAAAAAAATTGAAAACATGCGTTAGTCCCAATATGACCTAGTTTGTGTCGAGTGGACATTAAACCCAATTTCCCTCCCTCCCTCTCTCTATCTCTCTCTCTCTCTCTCTCGCTATAGATAAATAGGCGGTCGGGGAACATGCAAAAAGAGAGATAAATCGATCTTCCGTTACTACTACTACTAGTACGAGAGATAGAGAGAAGAGGGAGAGATAAATCGATATTCCGTTACTACACGAGAGGGAGTTAAATCGATCTTCACTAACTACTACTACCACTACTACTACGAGAGAGAGATAGAGAGAGAGAGAGAAAGATATATCGATCTTCCGAGAGAGTTAAATCGATCTTCTCTAACTACTACTACTACTACTACTACTAGTACGAGAGAGAGATAGAGAGAGGGAGAGAGAGAGAGAGAGATATCGATCTTCCGAGAGAGTTAAATCGATCTTCTCTAACTACTACTACTACTACGAGATAGAGAGAGCGAGAGAGCGAGAGAGAGAGAGAGAGAGAGAGAGAGAGAGAGATAGAGAGAGAGAGAGAGATCTACAAATAAAGATAATTTTTAAATAAAAAAAACATTTAATCTTCAATTGCTGTAATGATTATGCTATATATATTTGTGTTCTGCTGATTATAGTCCCCTTGTCTTTCTTACAATTATTGATATCCTGTTAATAATCCCCAAAAGAAAAGTATCCTTCATTCTCGTTTATTATAGAAGTAATGTTTAACGAGATGATTCTGAAACTCTAACACAACATAATACAGTGTTCGAGTGCTAATTCTCTATAGATCAATCACGGTCGAATCATTAAAATATATTAAACTTCGTGTAATATTTATTTATACATATAAAATAGATGTACATAATAATCTGTCCAATCACTATAAATTAAATTTATACACTACAAACCTTATTTGGTCTTCAACTCACATTCCTGATCCTTTTTTTCCCAATATATTAGTAGTAGTCTAACAATAAGGTCGGGATAAAATAATAATAAGTCTTTATTCAAGAAAACTTCCGTGACGTTACATGAAGGGTATTAACAATAATAGGTTACAATAAATAATATTATGATATATTTACATTGTATTATTGACATTGAAATGAACAGAGTATATTATACAATTATTTAAAACGTCGGAGGATAAGTTTGACAAATTTACATAAATTTAGGATTTCCTTCTCGTTATTGAATAAATTACACATCTTTAGGGTTGATGGTCTATTTACATATTTTGTAGCAATAGATTTATTTCTGTCTGTTTTAAAGAATTGACATTCAAAAAGATAATGATATTCGTCGCCCAAGTTGTTGGAGTTACACAGATGACAAATCCGGTCTTCTCTGGCAATTTTATGAAAAATACCTAATTCTATTGGTAACTTATGACTTCTACAACGAAATTTACACATTGGAATTATCAGGTTAGCGGGTTGGAGTAAATATTTTTCGAATCCAAAAATAGACTTAAAGATACGGTAGTTTGCACATTTAGAGCTTTCATTAATTTGACTATGCCATAAAAAGAAAGAGGAATGGGACCTATAGTTAATAAATCAGTACTATTGTAATCACGTTCTTTTCACCGTTTAATTAACAGTACTTATTATTGCATAGACCCTGTGTAAATTGTGAGCTTTGTCAACTCACCGTAAATAAATACTTTAATTGAACATCCACTTTCTGCTAGACTTTTGAAGGAGCTATAACACTTTCGTTTTTTCGGCTTCTTATTGAGTTCTCCATGAAATTCTAAATAAATTACATTATGTAGCAAAGATATAGCTTCTCACCTCAGAGTCTAATCATACAAAATTAAGTTGGTACACATGTAATTAACCTTAAATTACAAGCATTAATTGGATGTTTTCCCTGTGAAATGTTAGATGATAATCTACTTAAGGGTGCAATTTTTATGCTTATTATAATCTCTAGCATCTTACTTAAAGGAATATCCTTGTGTACATGGTAAACTAAGTCATCAACCTTAGGGGATCACGGTGGCTAAGTGGATAAGGCGCTGGTTCGCTAGCCTGGAGGTTGAGTGTTCGATCCCTGCATTGGCCGAGAAAGTTCATCTCGATTTTCCGGCGTGATTTCCCCTTGTCAGTGATGCAGAAGGAGGGCCTGACAAGGACAGCTGCCTAGTCGTTCGGATGGGACGAAAAACCGAGGTCCCGTGTACAAATTGGAGTGCACGTAAAAGATCCCTTGGCAGTTGGAATTCGATATAAGAGTAGGCCGTAGCGCCGCTGCCCGGGCAAAATTTCCCTCATTGCACACTGTGGCGTATGCCCGTCTTCAATTAGCCCAGGTACGGTGCTTAAGCGTAGGACGTTAAACCCCATTTCATTCATCAACCTTAGTCTATACACATCATAATTATTATACAATTTCTATTTATTTTAATTAAAATTATACTAATTAAACCTTTATTAATCTTAATATGGCAATCTGGATTCTTTTTTCCCAATATGTTAGTAGTCTTAACCATTAGGTCAGGGTAAAAAGTAAAAGAATGTGACTTTAAGTTAATAAAACAGTACTACTGTGTGTACGTCCTTTTCCCGGTTTAAGTTACAGTGTTTATTATTACATCGACTGCGTGAAAGGGGTGAACTTTTTTAACTCACCGTTTAAACATCGACTGAACGTCATATGTATAATCCCTAAATAACGATGACTTCCCTGTGAATGTTTAGGTGAAACTCATTTAAGCGTGTAATTCTTACGTTAATATTTCCGACGTCTTACTTAATTGTATGTCTCTGTATATATTTGGTAAACAAATTCAAATTGTTGTGATGCGATAATCACACTTTATATGATCTGTCGATCCCGAGTGAGTTTTCGCTAATCAACCGCAAGAATACCAGTCTACGCTGGTAGGACGTTAGCGCGCAGCTAATTAGTCTTAAGAAGCAGATCTTCTTCTCCCTGTTGTGTTGTTTTACCAATAATTAAAGTTTAACCATATTGAACTTAAACTTGATATATTTATAAACCTTACCCCATATATAGAACTTCCATATACTTATGAGATGCCAGACTAAGTTATATCTCTTACTTTAGTTTTTAAATTGCAATTTGTTGTGATTAGTTATGAGAATCCAAATATATTCCCCCCTTTCACAGTAATATATATTATTGTTTTTGTTGTTTTTTCACTAATATACATCAATGATACTTAACATGTCACTTGCATGATGATATCACTTACGAGGAACGTACTTAACGTTCAATACCAAATCTAACTGTATATATTTTGTAGATATGTTAGGTTTGTTAGTTCTATGTGTATACTCTGTAAATATGTTAGGTTTTTCTGTTCTTTGTTTAATTTGTATCCTTCTTATCACAGTAATTCCCCCTTTCCCATATATGACCTTCACGCGACGCCATGCCAAGAAAAACACGCACCAATCTCTGTCTTTTAATTTAATACCTTCCCTTTGCTTCCCAACAGCTATTATCAAATTTCCGTAAACCTAAAACTATGATTACTTTGTACAGATACTGTTGTTCGCATAGGGTTGGTAGATGTATTACTACACCAATTATACACATCTCTTTCAAATCAAAAAGTTATGTACTAAGTCTAATTTTAATAACTTTACTTTTATTGATATGTGGTGATATTAATCCAAACCCTGGACCCCAAAACCTATCTGTCTTGCATTTAAATACGAGAAGCATACGAAATAAAATCGACCAAATTACTGTAGAACTTAATAAGTATGACGTATTAACGTTTTCTGAAACCTGGCTTGACGATTCCATTTCTCTATCTGATTTATACATTAATAGTTATCATCCTCCCGTTTTATTAAATCGTTTAGATGGTAGGGATGGTGGGGTTGCTATATACGTTAAAAATAACCTTTACTTTAAACCACGCCCTGATTTAATTATAAGAAACTTAGTAGCTGTATGGGTAGAAGTCCAGTTTAATTCTAAAAATATTCTAATAGGATACTTTTACAGACCGCCTTCAAGTAAAATTGATTATTGGAAGTTAATTGAAGATAGTTTTGCAACTGTTTGTAATCTTAGTTATTCCCACGTTGTTATTTTAGGTGATTTTAATGTCGATTTATTAACCTCTTTTAATAGTAAAATCCATGATATAATTGACTTATTTGATTTTCATCAACTGATAAATGAACCGACCCTCATTACTCCATCTTCTCGATCTCTCTTAGACTTGGCCATAACTAGTTGCCCCGACTTCGTAAAAAATGTAAGCGTTTCTGTTTCGGGCATCAGTGATCATAGCCATATCGCTTTATTTCTAAACTTCACTAATTTAAAAACTCACTGCTTTCAAAGAACTGTTTGGTCTTATTCGAAACTAAATGCGTCTGATCTTACAAATCATTTTTCTAATTATAATTGGGACGACCTTTTTCAGCTATACCAAGATCCTCATACACTTGCAGATAATATATCCAAAGCAATTTTTTCAGAACTTCGGCATTTCATACCAAATAAAACCGTTACAATCAGGCAAAATGACCCTAAATGGATGAATGGAAAAATCAGACTTCTTATTCGTAAACGAAATAGACTCCATAAAAAAGCTAAAAAGACTAATCTACAGATAGACTGGCAGAATTTCAGAAAATCTCGCAACCTTGGTATTTCCGAAATAAGAAAATCTAAATCCTTTCACTTTTCAAAGATAGACTCTAAAATTAACAATAACGACTTCAGTGAATCTCGATGGTGGTCTTTGGTTAAACAAATCTCTTTAAAGAAAGGCTGTTCAGGCCAGGAAGTTCCACCTCTTAAATATAATGATAAGATATACTTTGAAAACATTGACAAAGCTAATGTCCTAAACGATTTGTTTGTCTCACAGGAAACTCTAGATGCAGGCGAAGACGATCTGCCCGACTTGCCCTTCTCTAATATAGAAATCTCTTCCCTGAAAATAACCCCCCAATTAGTACAAGATATCCTTTCTTCTTTAACTCCTAAAAAATCATGTGGACATGACAATGTAAACAACTTTGTTTTAAAATTACTCCATAAACCCCTAGCAACTCCACTCAGCCGCCTTTTTACCATACTAGTTGATAGTTGTATTTTTCCAAATTGCTGGAAATCTGCGAATGTTGTTCCCATCTTTAAGAAAGGATGTGCCCACAACTGCCCAAACTACAGACCCATTTCTCTCCTCAGTTCTCTAGGTAAAGTGTTTGAAAGGATCATCTATAATCATATTTATAATTTCATCATTCGTCATAAAATCATTACTCCCCATCAATCAGGGTTTCTGTCAAACAATTCAGCTACATATCAACTTCTAGAAATGTACAATTATATTTGTAAGGCTCTCGATAATGGACATGAAGTGAAATCTGTCTTTTTCGATATTAGTAAAGCTTTTGATAGAGTTTGGCACCGCGGCTTACTACATAAACTATTCAACTATGGTATCCGTCATGGCACTCATTATTTACAAGATCGTGAACAACGTGTTGTCCTAAATGGTCAACAATCTCGTTCAGCAAGGCTCGATAATTGGCCCACTTTTATTTCTCCTTTATATTAATGACTTAACAAATAATATTTCATCTAATATACGCCTGTTTGCTGACGATACCTCTATATTTTTAATAATAGATCACCAATGCTCTGCTCAAAATAAATTAAATGCGGACCTCGAAAAGATTTACAAATGGTCATTAAAATGGAAAGTAACTTTCAATCCTTCCAAAACTACTAGCCTTACCTTCTCTAGAAAACTCTCCCCCACTTCCCTTACACTGAATTTCAACAATGTCCAACTTACTGATAGTAACACCCATAAACACCTTGGCGTCTATTTCAATAACTCCTGTACTTGGGATACCCACATTAACCACATGATAACTAAAATTAGTAAAACCATAAACTGCTTTCGTTCATTAAAATATCGACTAAAACGTAAAACTCTTGAAATATTTACAAATCTTTTATCCTACCGCTTTTCGACTACGCTGATTGTGTCTGGAATAACTGTACTAAAGAAAACAGTGATCATTTAGAACTACTACAATTAGACGCAATTCGAACCATTACAGGCCTTCCTCGCGGCACCTCGCACAATTTACTATATACCGAATCTGGATTTCCCAGTCTTTTAAAAAGACGTTACGAACATAAAATGGTTTTATTTTTCAAAATTATCAACATACAAACACCGTCTTTCCTATTGGATTTAATCCCACTAATTATAGCGTCCAGTCAACCATATCAACTCAGAAACTCCAATAATCTAATGAGTATTAGCTGTAAATCCAACCTTTATAAAAATTCGTTTTTCCATCGTCAGTACTGGAATGGAATCGTCTCGACGAAAACATCAAAAACTCTGACTCGATCTCTTCATTCAAATTTCAAATTAGACAAGCATACGGTAAACCTAAATACAACGATCTCTTCAATTTCGGTGATAGGACTTTTCAGATTATACAGTCCAAATTACGCAACTCGAAATCTGACTTAAATTATCATAAATACCTCATGCATATATCTGATGACCCATCATGTCTGTGTGGATACAAATGTGAATCTAGTGAACACTTCTTCTTTCATTGTAGCCTTTTCATAGAACAACGCAGATCCACTATCGATACCTTGGACGACTATTACAAGAATATTAACTCACTTTTATTTGTAATTGACAGTCTTTCTAAAAATAAAAATATCTGTTTACTCACAGTCGTTCACCAATATATAACTTTGACTAAACGCTTCAATCCTCCGAAATAATGTCTTTCAAGCATTCTTTTCAAGCGACTATTTAAAGTATCCTCCAAATTATTTTTTGCAAACAACGCCTACTAGTTGTCTGATTAAATACAAATCTCCCTATCCAAGCCTCAGTAACCAAGTCAAGCGCGAGATATGTGTATAAAACTTCAAATAAAATATACTAGGTTAGTGCGTGTCCCCTATTTCCCCCTCTCCCTCCCTTCCCCGTGGCATTGCGTCGCAAACTTTCGTATCCTAACCAGTACTCGATCCCCCATCCCTTTTCCTATTTTCTATTCTTTTATTTTCTATTCCTACACCCACTTTCCATATCACCATTAACTAAAACCCTGCTATTGATAATCATTCTTAGTGTATTACATTACCAGCTGATCATTAAAATTATATTCATGTCACCCTATTCTGGAAGCAGTTTTATATAAGCATTTAGTTGCTTGTTACTGTATCCAAACTATTCATATTATTCCTTCTATGACTGTATATAAGAATTCTGAATAAATACTTTTTAAATCAGATAAAGAGAGAGAGAGAGAGAGAGAGAGAGAGAGATATCGATCTTCCGAGAGAGTAAAATCGATCTTCTCTAACTACTACTACTACTACGAGAGATAGAGAGAGCGAGAGAGATAGAGAGAGCGAGAGAGAGAGCGAGAGAGAGAGAGAGAGAGAAGAGAGAGAGAGAGAGATAGAGGGGGATAGTTTTACCTTCAGTCGACACAAACTAGGTCATTTCTGGGCAAACATG
The DNA here is from genome assembly GCA_917208275.1 of Patella pellucida. NCBI lineage: Eukaryota > Metazoa > Mollusca > Gastropoda > Patellidae > Patella > Patella pellucida. The sequence continues at coordinate 57,287,802 of OU795044.1, forward strand.
GTTCAATTTAATTTCAAAAATTCGCTTGCGCGTACGTGTCTTTAGCACAAACTAGGTAATTCGGGACAAACATATGGTTCAGTCTTATTTGAAAAATTCGCTTGCGTGGATCGAGTGCTATAATAATAATAATAATAATGCTCGACTTTGTATCTCGAGCGATCGACTTAGTATATAGAGTGTCTTAATTCAGCCACCGTAGGTTCATTAGCAGTGGGAGGAAACTAAGATACTCTTGACCTAATTAAGTCGAGCGCTCGAGAAACTACATCTGCAGTAGTCGGTAACTCATGTAAATATAAAGTGCAATAGTTGATATACTCATGTAATTATAAAGTACAATAGTTTATATACTCATGTAATTATAAAGTGCAATAGTTGATATACTCATGTAATTATAAAGTGCAATAGTTGATATACTCATGTAATTATAAAGTGCAATAGTTGATATACTCATGTAATTATAAAGTGCAATAGTTGATAATCTCATGTAATTATAAAGTGCAATAGTTTATATACTCAGTAGTATCGGTTAGGTTATGTAACTATAACGTGCAATAGTCAGTACACCAATTTAACTAAAAGTACAGCATAACGGTAACTAAGTATGTTCTGTATATAGGTGAGTTATTTTAACAACATGACAAAGATTGATGACATACATATAAACGACAAGGCTGTGATTGATGACTCTCGTAAATTATCGTAGATATACGGAGGTTGTCAACACCCTACATTCGATGCTTGAATACAGACAAAATATGTAATAATTTATTGTAGGTGTCAAGCTCCATCTACGTGCTTTTAATTTTAAACAACCTTGACCTATCCACTCTTTATTTCGAATTTCAACTGTCTAAGGATCTTTGACGTGCAGATCAATGGAATTCAAGTTTGGTCAAAAAAAAAAGATTAACATGTCATGAAGGCCACCTGCATTTTGTTTACGTTCTGTGTTAACGGTACATGGTGGAAGGATAGCTAACTGTGGTTCGTGTAAATTTTGTTGACTGCGCTAAAACCGTTCATTGCGACAAGCTAGGAAAAACTTAAGGTATGTGCTAACCATTGTATCAAATTATATTGAAATGGTAGGCTTGTGTCGGAGACAAATGCTGATTTCCTGGACAAAACTCAAGGAATGTGCAGACTAAACTCTCAGTGGGGTATCTAATACACAGACTTCCCACATTCCACGTATCATTACCAACGTAAAGAAAACTGCGTATAAAACGTAAAAGAAAGTGATGTTTTTAAAACAACAAGCAGCAATAAAAAAAAGGAAAAACAGAACGAAAAAGAATAGTAGGTCTGGTTCATTTGTTAAAGGGATCATATCTTAATTTTTTTTCCCATTTTCTTGCTACTGCAAACTGATGAAGATATTCTCCTAAATGCATGACAACCCAGACCAAGGACTACTCGGTCAGACCACTCAGACCGATAGAACCCAACTCAGTCAAAGCGGAAGACCACTATGGTAATACAATGTGTAGTACTCATGCCCCAGTTTTTATGGAGAAAAAAAGAACCAAAATAGATGAGTTGGTACAAATAGGCCTCCACTTACTTTTTTGGAGAAAAACATATATGTATGAATTATTTCTGCACAAGTCGATCGGGCTTACATGAGTCTCCTGGCTGAAAATGTCGCTGCGGCCCTATGCATCACCAGTCAAAAAGAGGGGATATTCTGGCGCATTCCTCCCTAGTTGCCTTATTGTAGAGCTGCGGACATTTAAACCCCTCTTATTAATCAAAATTTAGGGGGTTAGGGTGACTAGAGATCAAACACGAAACAAAATCAAGCTGCATTAGAGATACAGTAGAACTTGTATTAAGCAAGCACCCAAGGGAAATTTAAAAATGGTTGCTTAATAGAGGTGCTCTTTGACTAGAGGTATCCAATATTGCCTCAACCCCTACCACAAACATTTTTTGAGTGCTCCTTGAAGCAAGTGTTTGCTGATTAGGAGTGCCTGCCCGAGCAAGTTCTACTGTAGATGCACTTGTTACAAGTGAAAACATTCTTGTATGTATTTGTGTACATTGTTCGAATATGGTGGCCGATGCGAAAACCTCGAGGGATTCCCCAAGGTCCAAGATTTACGTTACCAGTACTAGGGGATTTATAATATCTGGAAGAAGGAGACGGGGATATAAGAATAGCTAAAAGACAGCGGAGGAAGAAACAATGATTTAAGCGGTATCAAATGACAATAACAGTCCTCTAAATTCTAAACTGTCGGTGTTTATCTCCTAATTCAAGCAAAATAGTGTAATCAGCAAATGGACTGCTCCTCGTGTTAAAAAAATACACGACAAACAGAGGTAACAGGTGTCCGGAAGAGTAAGCTTACCCTGTCTGACGCCACACCACAAATACTAAAAATACAATAAATACAAATATACACAAGTAACCACAAATATACACTACCACATGTGGGAAGTAACTGGGGGACCCGGAGACAACCAACAAGCAACAAGGTTGGAAGGCGATCCTACTCCTTGTCACGTACAACCGAGGAATCGAAACCATGCCAATTGACTCAATGATATATCTTGTGATTTCACCAGTAGACCACTCAACTCCCTCCACCGGAGAAATATGAGGGGTGGGGCAGTGCATATGCATAGAACTGCATCTCTGAGAACAAATCACGAATAACGCTTCTGGAGGTGAATCCTTGCTTATCTTTTGTCTGATTGATAACATCGTTTGTAAACATTGATGGTCTGGTACTAAACATGTCAGCCATTTTTACCAAAGCATCTTTAATCAAATCATAACCATTGATGAATAGCTTACTTAATATACTTTTTAACGAAAGTGTTGCTTTAAACGGAAAGTGACACAAATCCTAAGAAACTCTCCCGTCCAAGACGGGGATCGATCCCGGGAAACCCATTTAAGCGAGTCAGCGCTTTACTCACTGAGTCACCACGGCTCGCTTATTTACTAATATACTTCTTAACGGAAGTGTTGCTTTAAACGGAAAGTGAAACGACACGAATCTTTTTCTGATCGATCCTGATATTGACATTAATGACAAGATGTATGACAGCATTCACTGCGAATTTATTAATCCGACCTGAATATGGATTATAAAGATCCAGGTAACCAATTCAAAAGAGCATATACGTTAGCAATACGGGGATCACGGTGGCTAAGTGGATAAGGCGCTGGTTCGCTAGCCTGGAGGTTGAGTGTTCGATCCCTGCATTGGCCGAGAAAGTTCATCTCGATTTTCCGGCGTGATTTCCCCTTGTCAGTGATGCAGAAGGAGGGCCTGACAAAGACAGCTGCCTAGTCGTTCGGATAGGACGAAAAACCGAGGTCCCGTGTACAAATTGGAGTGCACGTAAAAGATCCCTTGGCAGTTGGAATTCGATATAAGAGTAGGCCGTAGCGCCGCTGCCCGGGCAAAATTTCCCTCATTGCACACTGTGGCGTATGCCCGTCTTCAATTAGCCCAGGTACGGTGCTTAAGCGTAGGACGTTAAACCCCATTTCATTCATTCATTCATTCAGTATATACTTCCAATCTGTACTTTTATAATGTATACCATTTGCGAGGTATGTACTTTTGACAGGTTCCAGTGGGGAGGTACAAATTTATATCCTTTTGCTGGGTTTTACTGTTAAGAATCAATGCCATGTCTTACACAAGTACTTATGGATTCTTTTCGGATAACATGATGCTTGCCGCAAATCTAAACCGTAAATGTTCTGTTGGTAGCCCGTCAGACCGTTCACTTAAATCCTTTGTAATTTAGAATTTTATTATTCGAACTAAGGGAACAGACGTTTTATATGTCTTATGTTTATCCAGCCTTTTTGTGTGTGTGTTTATTTGGTTATGCCAGTAGTTTGTACTCTTTATTAGTTTAAGTTATCTATATAGAGTTATCTTATTATTATGATTGTCCCCATAAACTCTTCCCAGACTCGGTGTCACAGCTACATGTTGTGAAAAAGCTCTCATATACTGGACAGGACAAGTTCCATTTGCCACAGTACGTGGCAAGGAGTAGAGTCGCCTTTCCAGCCTCTAATGAAAAATTTAAGCGGTATCAAATAGACAATAACAGTCCGATAAATTCTAAACAGGAGGTGTTTATCGATATTGTAGCCCAAAATATTTAACATTTTTAATGGGATTCTTTCTTTCGCGATTGTTGACGGTCGTTTATTGGTTTAAATGACGTAAAAACCAAATAAAACAATTTTGACGTCATGAAAACATCCGTGACGTAACGATTGTAGCACCGTTCTCGTTCGATTTGGTTCACAAAGCGACTGGTAAATAGTGCCTGTTTGAAAAGGGAGGTCACTCTACGATCATGTTGAAGATAGACACAAACATCGTAAGTGTATTAAATCTGTACTTTTTTAATAATTGTGAACGGCGGCAGTGACTAGGTCCTAAATAAATTGCATATCATGTTTGATTAATGTCCAAACACTCGTGTGACCGTGTATGTATATGCTGTGTAGCGTACGCATGCGGTTGCTATGCTTGTTTGAAACCTGTCATTTCGACGGTGTGATTTTATTTCTTCGCAAAAAAAACCTGTGTATGAATCACTATGAAAATTAGTGTCTGTCCTATTCATATCAGTATCAGCCTGTCTTGTATATTTTTTTAAAAATATATCACCATCAGTTATTTACGGTCCATATAGAGTTCTGTAGAATTTTTATAGCCAATCTTGGCTGCCGAGTTAGTCCGCAGTATTTACCGTGTGTATCTGTTGATTGTCTGTGAAGCTTTGAAGACCGATCCTTGGCGGTGATGGCTTATTTATACTTGTCCGGCGTAGGAACACGGGTACTCAGGTTGAGTGTCGTAGTCCCGGATATCCAGTCGGGTCTCAAACTGTATACCGGAAGTTGGTCCAGGTCCAGTATGTAAAATCACAACACTCTTCTCTGTTTTTCCTAAATAGGAAAGGTGCTACCTGCACTAAAAAAAACTTATTTTCTTATATATATACACTATTATTTATTTTTTTTATTATTTTTTCCTTATATATTTTTTTTATTTTTGTTATATATAATATATATTTTTTTTCTTTTTTTTTTCTTTTTTTTTATTTTTCTTTTTATTTTTTAAGGATATATACATCTAGCCAGACATTATCACTCGGCTACAGTGTAGACATAGGCCTAAACCAGTCTTATTCTCTCACAATCTCAAAACATTCACTGGCCTAAACCTCGACTGCCAAGGCTTCCTCATCCCAGTTCTCTGCGGGAGTGTTGTCTACAGGGACTGAACTGGGTGACCTTAGAAAATTTACAAATTCCCCCTGGTCCCTGGAAGTTAAGTTATTGAGCATAACCACCATGCAGCGCCAGTACGCCAGGCAGGCAGGCGAATTAAGGGGCCTTAATGAAAATCTTGCAGGCCTGGGCCAGTGCTTAATAGAACTTAGCTCCTTTAGAGCGAGATACTCCTTTACCCGTATCTCGCTTCTATCGGGTAACAGCTTCCACCGATTAAAGCGGTCTACCATTTCCCTGGGTGTCACTCCTAAACTCCTGCATAAAACAGTTATGCATTCAGCTTTTTTCCCCAAAATAGCATGACTGGTGGTATACTCGTCGAGAAAACACTCGGGTAAATGGTGCCTAATACAATGGAATTTGATCTTTCTGTCTTTAAAACCACAGCCTATCAAGGGGCAGGTCTGATTCCGGCCGTGTGTCCGCCTAACAATTCTAGGCGCAAAACTTCTGGGGGTCACACCCGTCCGGGTGTATTCCACAAACAGCGGATTATGCACTATAGGGTGCGGAGAGAAGGGTCTCCCTGCGGTCAAAACTACAGGCGTAGAGCCTATGTCATCTTTGAAATAATCCTCAAAGGAGGGCAAAATGGGTGCTGCAGGTCGGGATGAGGGCGGGGCTGGCTCAAACTCCCCAAATCCAACGGGTGGTTGATACCCATGACGGTTGATAGTAAACCCTCTACGGGAGTTGTAGGGTGCCCATGGGCGTCTTTCATCTCGTTCATCCATAATAAATCTAAAAAATAAAAGCTAGCACTGCCTTTACCGTTATAGCGGTAAAGACAGTAACTGGATTAGTTAAATCCACCCCCCTTTTCACATATCTACGTCACGACGGATACTCACAGAGAACAATTGGGACAATAATAGTCCTTATCGTCCCAGTCTTTGCTCGGGTCTATGTTAACACAGCGGTAATGAAACCATTCTTCACATCGGTCACAACATATCATAGGGTGACCGTCATCGGGTTTCCGACAAATACAATAAATATCGATATTTCCGGCATCAATCGGATTTATACTCGTTTCCGATCTTCTACGGAAACTTATGATCCACGGCGGCAATACCCTATCATGACAAGCTTTTATGCGGTCGTGATTTAAAACCGTTTCACCTTTCCGCGTCTTGATTCGGAACAAATACTGCGTAATTACTTGGGTTATAACTCCCGGGCCCTTCCACGTGGGGGATAATTTGCGACTTTTGCCCTGTTTAGTAGCGGTGTCTAAAATATAGACTGCATCGTATAATTGATATTTTTTCACGTTCGAACGTAAATCATAATCTCGCTTCATTCTTTCTTGGCTCGTATTTAATTTATCGCGAGCTAATTTATGCGTTTCAATTAGAGCCTGTTCGAGTTTGGAAACGAACGTATCTACGTCACCAGCGTTCTCAACGGGCGAACCAAACATAAGGTCAGCGGGGTGATTGACCTCTCGTCCCAGCATAAGTTTGTTAGCCGAATAACCGGTTTGTCTATTAACGCTAGATCGTAAAGCACTCGCAAGTTGCGGTAAATAAATGTCCCAATCGTTTTGACAACCGTCTATATAACATTTAACTGCTTCTACCAAAGTGCGATTATATCTTTCACATTGACCATTCGCAGAGGGTCTGTAGGGTGTAGTACGACCCTTATGTATTTTTAATACTTGGCACAATGCGGTGAACAAATGACTTTCAAAATTCCTCCCTTGATCCGTGAAAACCTGAAACGGACAACCAAGCCGTGAAAAGAATTCATTTACTGCTGCCTTGGCAGTAATCTCGGCAGTTTGCGACGGTAGGGGCACGCATTCAACCCACTTTGAAAATTGGTCGACCATCATTAGGATATACTCATTCCCAGCTTGCGTAACGGGCAACGGACCCAAAAAGTCTAAATGTACCCTCTCCATTGGGGAACCGGCGTGATACCTATGTAACTTGTAACGCGCTTTAGCTTGCGTATTTTTATTAGCATTACATATAGCGCAAGAAGTAACATAAGCGCGTACGTAATCGGTCATTCCATACCAATAGAACTGTTGCTTAATTCGATTTTTGGTTCTTTGTATGCCCTGATGACCCGACAATGGAGTATCATGACATAATTGACAAATTTCAATTTTTAACTCTTCCGGGACAACCAGTTGGGTATTTGACAAATTACTAGGTCGCTTAATGCGAAGAACACCGTTACTATCTAAAATAAATAGATTGCGGTTAATCCAGTAATGTTTTACTGCAGGACTTGCCAACATTAAATCGTTTTCTTCGGGTTCGATTCCGGAATTTAACCATGTAAAAATGATCTCTAAATCCTTGTCATTATTTTGAGCGGTTTTCGTCGTTTCAGCGGAATAATCACTTAAAAGAAATCCCTTCGCCATCCGTGTCGTCATCAATTCCCTCAATAGTTACAACGTTAACTCGGGGGTCTTTCGGATACCCAGTGACTGTTATGCTAACGGGTTCCTCTGTTGAATTTTTATCTAATAGCAAATTGCGTTTGATACCGGATTTATAAGGCAACGGTATTACGTCATCCACATTTGTAGCAAACTCGATCCAATTTCTATGAGCTCTCTGGCAATAAAGGCAGCCGCCGCACGGCAAATCGGCTAACTGAATGTCTATATTAAAATCATCGCATGGCCTATCTACGAGTTTCATGCGACTTAGTATATCCGCATTAATATGTAGACTTGCTTTTCGGTGTACGACTGTCATATAATATTGACCTAATTCCTCTAACCAGCGCGCGAGTTGACCTGTCGGGTGTTTAAATCGTAACAGCCATGTTAAACTGGCATGGTCTGTTCTTACTATAAAAGGTTTGCCAAGTAAATAATGTCGAAATTGCCTTGTAAATCTCACAATTCCTAACAGTTCTTGTCTAGTTGTACAGTAGCGCCGCTGCTCAGGCGAAAGGGAAAAACTACTATAAGCGATAACTCGCTCTCGGCCATCTTGTATTTGTGACAATTCGGCGGCGACCGCATTCATGCTGGCATCACAGTCAAGAACGAAGGTATCATTTTCCGTAGGCAACGCTAACACTGGGGTCGTTACGAGTAAATGCTTAAGTTCAACGAATGCAGTTTGTTGTTTATCACCCCATACAAAGGACTTTTTACCGGTAATACCGTATAACGGAATGGCTATTCTAGCAAACCCTTTAATAAAAGTTATATGATAATTCGCGAATCCAAGAAAGGTTTCGACCTCTTTAGTACAAGTAGGAACCATCCATTTTTCGACGGTTTTGGTTAAATTGTTACCCGCTTTTAGACCATTGTGACTGACCATTCGGCCCAGAAATTCGACTTCTTCCTGAAACAATTCGCATTTTTTAGGTTTCAATTTCATGCCATATTCCCGAAAACGGTCTAATACCAACCTTAAATTACATAAATGGGCATCTACAGTTTTGCCCATGACCATCGTATCGTCCAAAAACGCTAATGCAATATTCCAACTTAGACCATTAAGAACTAGACTGGTACCCCCCTGAGTAACCGGAAACTGCTCGAGTCAAACCAAAAGGAAGTTTCGTAAATTCAAACAAACCGCACTTAGTAATAAAAGCGGTTTTCTTCCGATCCTCTTGCTTAAGCGGAATTTGCCAATACGCGGAATTTGCCAATACGCGGAATTTGCCAATACGCGGAATTTGCCAATACGCGGAATTTGCCAATACGCGGAATTTGCGTCCAGTTTAGAAAACCATTTATTTCCCGACAAGGCATCCATACATTCGCTGACCAGGGGTAATGGAAATACATCCTTAGTGGTAACCGCATTTAATTTTCGGTAATCAATACACCATCGGACGGTTCCGTCTTTTTTACGGATCAAAACCGGGGGAGACGCCCAATCGGAATTTGACGGCTGGATCACCCCAGAATCTAACATTTTTTTTAAATGTTCTTCTTCCTCCTTTGCGAAAACAACGGGCGTACGTCTCAAATGTTGCTTGAACGGTTTTGCATCGTTAGTGTCAATAACGTATTCCAATGCGGTAAAATTTCCTAAGTCAAATTGATGTTTTGCAAACACTTCCTGGTATTCAATTAACAAATGAGCGAGTTTTAATTGATCTTCTTCCGGAAGCAATTTCTTTGAGCGTTCAAATAAATCGATTAAATGTTCGGGTATTTTATTGAGACTGGGGCTTGATTGACTAATATCCGGTGGTAACGGATCTACAATGTCACATTCCCTAAATTCAACGCCTTTAGCTATAGACTCGTTCGTATCAAGTACTACTCTGTCTTCGGAAGGATTGATCAAACAAATGCGTGGAAATTCAGTTTCAATATGCGAGTGTATAGAACGGGCTATTAACAACGTCGGGTGTTTTATCGGTTCTACCATGAATCGAGATAAATCTTTATTTATATTGCACCGTACACGCGCTACAGACATCGGTGGTACTACTATCCTTTTTGCGACGGACAAACTTGCATTCTGGGATTGCTCATCAAATTTTCCATAGAACAGGTCAAAAATAGCATTGCCAATTTGCATTCTATCGTTTAACATGTCAATATGGACTTTATTGGTGCGCAAAAAATCAAGACCTAATAACATGTCATCTTCAATAGGAGCAACATACAAATGATCTAATTCTACTTGAAAGGAACCCAATTCCAGATTAGCCGAACCGACAATGAATCCAGTAAAGTCTAACTGGCGACCAGCCGTATGTAATTTCACATCCTTAATTTTCGGCGGTTTATCCCTTAATTCCTCATAGCGGCGATCCGAAAGTATAGTCACTTGACTACCCGTATCTAACACAGGAGAAATTTGTTGACCTTGAACTTTTAGGTTCAGTTTATACATAGAGTCTGAGAGTACCCTACGAATTGACGTCGACGAAAAATCGCACGTTTCCTCGATTTTAGAACCCGGCGCATCGGTTCTCGCAAAGACACCGTTTAAAGAAGTTTCGGTATCCTGGAACAGATATTGATCACCCTCCGGAGCGGTGATATTATTAGTTATTTCACCGTCTAAGTCAGTGTTAGTGAAACCGTTCGCTTCGTTAGCGGTTCCAAAACTATCGATCGTTTCGCGTATACCCGACCCGTTTGACGTCATATCCGAGGAGTACCAAGGAGGCGAATTATTCGAGAAACTTTGGACCGAACGCTCACCTATTCGCTCGATCCGGTCAAGTTTAAAGAATCTGTTTCGTCACTGCGTACAAAACTAACATGTCGGTCCTTTCCGTTTAAAGGGGTACTATTTTTGGGTGTTATTACAGGACAATCTCGCCTCCAGTGGTCATTCCCACCACAATTAAAACAAGGTCGGTCACGTGGTGGCGTTGTTGAACGAGAACGTGATCTAGACCTTCTCACAAATTCGGCCAATTGATTAAATTTCCCGAACAATTCATCAAATTTGCCCATTAAACTATTAAATGTACTCTCTAATTCAGTCGAACGTTTTTCCACGCCTTGAATCCGAGTTTCTATGCCTTCAGACTTGGGCGAAGCCGTTTCTCTAGTATGTGAAGCGTTCACGGCTCGAACCCGGGAAGACTCATACTCGCGGTTGGGGCTACGCGTATCTCTACGAGAAGAACGACCATATATTGCGATGCTGTTGTGTTTATACCACTTAATAGCTTGTATTGCTCCTTCAATAGTTCGTGGACGTTCATTACAAGCATACTGTCCAGCCTCTTTGTCATAGGACCCTTGACAAAATCTAAGTATTATTTGACTAGTAACATGTTCCTCGGAACAATCCGTAAAAGCACGGGAAGCCATTGTTAATACCCTATCAGCCCAATCATTTAATTTTTCATCATGGGATTGTCTCAAATTATGGAATTGGATCATGGAAGTCTCGGGTAAATCCTGGTTACCGAATCTACGGTCTAGTTTAGCCATAATTTCAAAGAATGTCAGACCATCATACCTTGCAGAAACTATTGAAAAGTACTCGCTAGCTTTGCCCTCTAGACAAAAACATAACTGATCTCTGCACTCAGTGTCAGACCATGCGTTTAATGTTGCGAAACGTATGAATTTATTTGAAAAAGCTTGCCAATTTGAATTGCCATCATACGATAGGGATTTAGGGGCCAATGAAAACCGTTTCGGTCCTGTTTGTGTGCCATTACCCGTATTAGAACGGGTAGAGTTATTTGCACCGGTGATCGACGGTGTCGTGCCTCGGTGAAATCAAAACAACAAAACAGAGAGGCTGACAAATTCATCACCTCTGGGATTTGCATTACATCCTCGCGTTCCAACTTTCCGCATGCTTGGCGGACCCCTAGCATTTTCTCAGTTGCTATAGAACTGACCCCTAACTCAAGTAAATCCTCTTTGGAACACGTGTTGACATTTATTTGACAAGCCATGTTGTCCCTTTAAACAAGCATAACTTAGACTAGCTACTGTGCTACTGTAACCCAATAGACCACGTCGTGTTGATACACGGGTATACCCCAGACAATGTCTGCACGTGCAAACCGTATATGCACAAATACGTGCGTATAATCAAATAAATTTATAATAAACAAATGAATTTATAAACGTGTTAATGAATCGTATTCGGAAATGCGAGACACGCTCACAAATACGACCCTTCACACTTAAGTACACAAAACAAATTCAAAATAAATCAATCTTTATTAATCTTCTTCTCTCTTTCTAATTTCAATGAACAAAAGTTCAATCTGTTTCAATATTGTTATTTGTTTTTATCGCACTACCAATGTAGAATTTTTATAGCCAATCGTGGCTGCCGAGTTAGTCCGCAGTATTTACCGTGTGTATCTGTTGATTGTCTGTGAAGCTTTGAAGACCGATCCTTGTGAAATAGCTTTATTTTACGTCTGCTTCCACCGAAGTGATATCGCAGACAATTACATTTTATACATATATGGTGATAATATTTACAGTGTGTTTAGTGGAAAGAGAGAAAGAGAAAAGAGAGTATCTGGGATTATGGTGTTTTGTGGTTTATTTCGTCTAGTCAGGCTTCTGGGGCGGGGGGGGAGGGGCAGAAATAATAATAATAATAATAAAGAAAAAAAGAATAATAATAATAGTAATAAAATAATAGTAATAGTAATAAAAGAATAATGATGTAAGAATAATAGTAATAGTAAATGTATTTAAGAGAAGATTTAAAGGGGAGGCTTTGCATTTATGACATGTGTATCAATAATAGTATCTATAATATAATATTTATTCGTGTGACAAGTTTGTTAGTTTTATTTTAATGTAATTTGTTTCTTTAGTTGGGGTGATTTGCGCTTTTCTCGCTGGGGACGTTTTTACGATTTCACCCTTCTAAGTGCGATGTGGTTGATTTGTGTTATTTATTACATGTGTTTTTAATTATTTAGATTTGTTTTGGAATTATGTGAAGGATGGCTGGGCTTCCTTCGTGAGGACGTTTTTACTCAGCCATCCTACGTTGTGTGGAAAATTCGTTAATTTTTTTGTTTTTTTTTGTTTAGATAGGGTGATTTGCGCTTCCCTCGTTGGGGACGTTTTTACGATTTCACCCTATTTAGTGTGATGTGGTTGATTAGTTTTATTTATTACATAGGTTTGTTCATTCCTATGTTTTCAATGAAGTCCCAGATAAGCTGAGAAGTCCAGTATCTGTCATCAGGTGATGGAGAAAGAAGGGATTTCAGAGAGAGAGTTTTCCCCCTCTGTGTCGGTTTATTAACCATTTGTTGTCGTTCATTGTTCAACTGATTGCAATTGATTAGTAGGTGTGATGTTGTTGCGATTTGTCCGCATGGGCATTTAATTGGTGTATAGGTGAAGTCTTTAATTACGTTTATAGTTTTAAGTCTAGTGATTAATTTGCATATTTTGATTGAGGGATGATTGATATAAACCTTGTCGATAAGATTGCTGTCTATTTGATAGCGATGAGTATTTTCTTGTTTTAGACGGTTTTCCCATGAATTTTTAATTTTATTTTTGGCTATACTTATAAATTCCTGATTGCTATATTCTAAATGTTCTAATTCCTTTAGTGACATCCCCTCTTTGGCTAGTTTGTCGGCTTGTTCGTTGCCGATTATATTGATGTGGGAGGGGATCCACGCAAGGATTACCTCTCTTCCGGAATTCTTAATTATTTGATTAATATCCCTAATTTGACTGATTATTTCCTGCCTGCTTTTTGAGGAATTTGATTCTATAGATTTAATGCTACTCAGGGAGTCGGTCAGGATTACGGCTTTATGGTGTGTTTGCGTGGCTAGCCATTCTATTGCAGTTTTAATGGCCATCAATTCTGCGGTGTACACAGAACAGTATTCTGGTAACCGTTTCCTGATGTTTAGCTTCGCTTTCGGTATATGAATGCCGTAACCCGTTGATCCCCTTGTAGTATTTTTGATCCATCAGTGTAGATTTTGAGATGATCTGCCCATTTGGTGTCTATTAGTTCCATTGTTAGTGCTCTAGCTTCTGTGGGATTAACATGCTTGTTCGTTGTGTGGCTTAGTTGTGTGTTAGTGATAGGATCGCTTAGTTGCCATGGTGGCGTGGCTCAATAGGAAGTTCTCCCATCTCTTGTAATAGGGCAACTGTTTTGGTTCGTATGGTGGCTCTTGTTATAAGTCTTAAAGCTTTGTTTTGTATTGTGTTTAGTTTGTTGAGTTGTGTATCACTTGCATTGGCATAGGCCAGACATCCGTAGTCGATTACCGAGCGGGTGAGTGATCTGTAGATTAGCATAAGTGTAGTTCTGTTTGCACCCCCATTGTGTCCCTCTGATGTATTTCATCATGTTGAGTGTTTTAGATGTTCGACTTACCAGGCCATCAATATGAGGCTTCCATGATAGTTTAGAGTCGAATGTCATTCCGAGAAATCTGGCCTCTTTTTTGAATTCAAGTTTTGAACCATTAAGTGTTAAATCGATTTTTCTGTTATTGTCAGTTGGGTGAAACAGTATTGCTACTGTTTTCCCTTCTGATATTTTGAATCCCCAATCATTTGCCCATTTTGAAGTTTGTTCTAGAGTGTATTGGAGCGATTTTTTGATTATGTCTAGGTTATTGGAAGCTTTCCAGAATGAACTGTCGTCAGCAAATAGTGCGTATTCTGTACCTTTCCCTACGTAGCTAATAAGATCATTTATCATTATATTAAATAGAATTGGACTGATAACTGATCCTTGCGGCGTTCCGTTGTCCATTTTGAATTTATTACTTAAGCAGTTTCCTACGCGTACTCTGATATGCCTATCGTTTAGAAAATCTTCTATCCATTTGTACATTCGGCCTTTAATTTTTGCATTGTGGAGTTTGTGTAAAAGACCATCCACCCATACGAGATCAAAGGCCTTTGTTAAATCGACAAAGATTGCGCAAAGTTATTGTTTGGCTGTGAATGCTCTGCTTATGTCATTTTGTAATCTAATGATATGGTCGATTGTTGAACGATCTGTGCGATAGCCGCTTTGTTGACTTGTTAAGATTTGGTTACTTTCACAGTGAAATTTTAGTCTGTTTGTGATTATTGTTTCTAGTGTTTTGCATAAAGTAGATGTGAGACTTACTGGTCGATATGACGCTGTTTCATTTTTATCTTTGTTTTGTTTGTGTAGCGGGATGACCGAGGCGGTTTTCCATTCCTGTGGTGTTATTCCTTTGGTCCAAGAGAGGTTAAAGACTTCTAAGACTAACGATAGAGCTTTTTCGGGGAGATTTTTTAACATTGTATATTTCACACAGTCTAGCCCTTCTGCACTATCAGATTTAGACCGCAGCGCTTTTTTCAGCTCTTCTATATTAATGGGACTGTTTAAATCGCATTCGTTATCTGCTTCATCGTGCACTATTGGGGGTTGATTTTGTAGGAATGTATTTTTAATTGCCTTGAATGTTTCACTGTGTTGGCTGTTGCTAGAGCCGTCAGCATAAGTTTGTCCTAACAAGTTTGCTTTGTGCGTGTTGTTTAAGGCTGTTTTGTTTTTGTAGGTTAATGAAGGAATGTTTTGTCTTACTGTTTTACCAGTGATTGCTGATATTTTGTTCCAAACTGCCTTTAGATTTGATCGATCATTTAAGGAGCTACAGAAAATTTGCCAGTTTTCTTCAGATCTAGTTTCTTCATTTGGCCTACGTTTGTATTTTCTTAGCGCCGTTTTTCGTGTACTAACTAAGGTTTGTAGATTATCTGACCACCAAGGTTTGGGTGATTTCCTATTAGTTTCTTTTGAACGGGGGATAGATTGCTCTGCTGAGCTTATTATAGCTTTTGTTAGATTATCTGTGAATGTGTCTATATTGTTGTTTTTAATTAGTTCGAAATCCCAGCAATTGCACAAATTCCTGTACAATTCCCAGTTTGCCTTATTTATCTTCCATTTAGCCTGACATTTGATGTTTTCTGTGTTGGTTTCGCAGTATATGGATGTATGGATAGCTACATGATCGCTGCCTAAAGTTTCGTTTCCTATTTCCCAATTGCAATTTGCATAAAGTTTATTCGAGACTAGTGTTAGATCTATATGTGTTCCATGTTTACTATTTTTCCCTACGAAAGTTGGCTCGCTTTTGTAATCATTTAGTAGTAGAAGACTGCTGTCTTCTATGTATTCGTATAATTCTTTCCCATCTGTGTCATTTTCTGGTGATCCCCATGATGTGTGATGACAGTTGAAATCCCCGCATATAATTATGTTGTCACCCGGAATTTGTTTAAGAATCCTATCGTAGTCTTTGCTTTTTAATTTGTTTGTTGGTGGGTTGTAAATGTTTATTATGCTCAGAGATTGGTTGTTTCCTATCACAATATTAATTGCCATTAATTCTAATTTATTTGTTGGATTAACTACTAATCTGCTAAATGGGATGCTATTTTTAATGTAAGTGACAAGGCCACCTCCGTTTGATTGACCCGGTCGATCACGCCTAATCATTGTGTAGTTATCTAGATTGATGTCATTATTTTTGGGAGTGAGTCGTGACTCTTGTAGGCATAGTATATCTGGATTGTTTTGATAGACGTATTGTTTAAGTTCAATTATCGAGACCGCAGCCCATTCACATTGAGTTGAAAGATTGTGAGTGGCTTCTCCATTGTAAATGACACTAATTTGTTTATTTTAGGTTATTAGTGTTTTATGATATATCTTCCCTGCTTGTACTACAATTCCGTTTGTTTTGATTAGCAATTTCGGTGTTAATGATCATTGGATTATCCCCATGTCTGAGTGAATCGTTCTCTTCTTCCGAAACCACGTTATCTATAGTTCTTTTTGCCGGCGTTTGCCTTGTTTGGCTTCGACTTCTACTATTGCTTCGGTCCCTTGGTTTTGATGCGGAGGGTGGGGGCATGTCAGTTTTTTTAGGGGTTTGGGACATGCCAGTTTTTTTAGGGGTTTGGGATATTATAATACTTTTTGGTACATTTGTCACATTTGATATGATGGTTTTTACGACTTCTTTGCTTCGTTCCTCGTCATCTTTTATACTTCCTAGTTTAGCCAACTCCTTGCAGAAGTTGATAAATCCATTTGTATTTTTGAATGTTGGTGTAAAGAGTTTACTTTTTGTTATCTCCTCATTGCTAGGAGGGGTTATTTCCTTTTTTTGTTCTGGCAAAGTTTTATTATTGATATGCGAGGTCGCTTCTTTATGAGTTATTCCATGTACATATTGCATGGTCAGGATTGACTTAGTGTTAATGTACTTGGGGCATTTTGGTGAATCAGCTCCGTGATTCCCTCTACAATTTACGCACTTTGCTTGAGTGGCCCTACATTCTTCCGATTTATGGTTGTTGCCACATTTGCCACATATGGCTATGCCCCTACAGAATTTTTCTAAGTGCCCTATTCTTTGGCATTTTGTGCATCTCTTGACTTTTGGGATGTAGGGGTGGACTGGCCTTCTCTCATATAACATGTAGATAATACCCTGCGGGGTATCATCTTTTTTAAAAGTTAATTGCACTGTCCTTATTGTTTTTCCTTGTCTTATCGGGTATTGGTATATTGCCAGGGGATTGTATCCCCCCAGTCTCAGATTGTCCAGTATTTCCTCGTCCGAATAGTCCTTGGGAACGTTGTATATTATCACCCTATCTGTTTGGTTGAACTCCGACATGGAGATTTCAACCTTCAAGTTGCTAAGCATTTTTATATTTGTTGCCAATTGGGCGTCCTCTATGTTTTGGAATCCTAATTTTAAATTGCCATTTGACAGTATTCTCATGTCCGGGAGAGCAGCTGTCCCCCATTTAGTTCTAATTTCGTCTCCGAGTTTTGAAATTTTTGTGCCCTTAAAGGATTTCCCCTCTTTGGGCGTGCATAAGACTATATACTTGTATTCTTTCATTATTCGTGTTGTTAGGGCTGGTTGGGGTAGTTTTGGAGAGTTAACCAAGACATTCGAAAAGTTCATGGCCATGGTGATGCAAAACAAATAAAAATGTAATGGAGAGAAAAGAGAAAAAAAGTAAAAATAAAGTATAGCGAGATAAGGAAGAGAAATTAGGTTGTAAAACAAAGGAGTGGGGTTAGGGAATAGGGTCGAAAAAGTGACGAAAGTTTGAAGCCTAACTTTGTAGAACAACTTAAGATTAGCCCGCCCGCTAACTTGAGTTGTTCAGATGACGAATATAATTATCTATTTAAAGCAAATTACAAATAACAAATAAAGCAAAGAAAAGAATAGAATAAGTATAACTTACAGCATAGAGTAATCCTAGTAATCCAATAGTCCACTAAGCACAAGTAATCCTTGTGTGTGTGTGAAATAGCTTTATTTTACGTCCGCTTCCACCGAAGTGATATCGCAGACAATTACATTTTATACATATATGGTGATAATATTTACAGTGTGTTTAGTGGAATAATAAGGATAATTTATATATATATATGTACAAACAAAACATGTGTAAGTTGGGACAATCACAGACACAACATATAACAAGACAGACATGGACGCGGACAAACATTTACATAGACATTTGACAAAACAGACATGGAGGTGGACAAACATATAAACATATTATGTACATATATATATTTCCGGTCAATTTGGTCGGTCTGGTCGTTCTGTCCGGTTGAATGGCAGGGCGGTGCAACTCTTCCTTGGGGCTTGTTGGTGAGTATAAGTCCTGGTCCATTCTTCCTTCCATTTGGGTTTGTTGTCCGGTATGGTGGTGTTGATTCATCTTTACTTCTATAATTCATTCCTTTTATTGTTGGTTCTCTGAAGGAAGAATCCAGCACCTGAAAAGAGAGAAAGAGAAAAGAGAGTATCTGGGCTTATGGTGTTTTGTGGTTTATTTCGTCTAGTAAGGCTTCTGGGGCGGGGGGGGGGCAGAAATAATAATAATAATAATAAAGAAAAAGAGAATAATAATAATAGTAATAAAATAATAGTAATAGTAATAAAAGAATAATGATGAAGAATAATAGTAATGGTAAAGGTGTTTAAGAGAAGATTTAAAGGGGAGGCTTTGCATTTATGACATGTGTATCAATAATAGTATCTATAATATAATATTTATTCGTGTGACAAGTTTGTTAGTTTTATTTTAATGTAATTTGTTTCTTTAGTTGGGGTGATTTGCGCTTCCCTCGCCGGGGACGTTTTTACGATTTCACCCTTCTAAGTGCGATGTGGTTGATTTGTGTTATTTATTACATGTGTTTTATTTTCAAGTGTTTTTAATTATTTAGATTTGTTTTGGAATTATGTGTAGGATGGCTGGGCTTCCTTCGTGAGGACGTTTTTACTCAGCCATCCTACGTTGTGTGGAAATTTCGTTAATTTTTTTTTTTTTTTTTTTTTTTTCAGATAGGGTGATTTGCGCTTCACTCGTTGGGGACGTTTTTACGATTTCACCCTACTTAGTGTGATGTGGTTGATTAGTTTTATTTATTACATATGTTTGTTCATTCCTATGTTTTCAATGAAGTCCCAGATAAGCTGAGAAGTCCAGTATCTGAATGGCAGGGCGGTGCAACTCTTCCTTGGGGCTTGTTGGTGAGTATAAGTCCTGGTCCATTCTTCCTTCCATTTGGGTTTGTTGTCCGGTATGGTGGTGTTGATTCATCTTTACTTCTATAATTCATTCCTTTTATTGTTGGTTCTCTGAAGGAAGAATCCAGCACCTGAAAAGAGAGAAAGAGAAAAGAGAGTATCTGGGCTTATGGTGTTTTGTGGTTTATTTCGTCTAGTAAGGCTTCTGGGGCGGGGGGGGGGCAGAAATAATAATAATAATAATAAAGAAAAAGAGAATAATAATAATAGTAATAAAATAATAGTAATAGTAATAAAAGAATAATGATGAAATGAAATGAAATGAAATGAAATGTGATTTTATGGCACGTCAGCACCAACCGGGCCATATTGCGCCAAACAAATGATTTTCTGAGACAGGTTAAATTATATCACAGAAACTATTATATGCATAAATAAAAACAATATCACAGTAGTAAATTAAATAAAAGTAAAATAAATCGTTTTATGCATATAAATATTTAAAATACAAAAATGAAATGATAATATATACAATTAAAATTTATTATAAAATCCTGTCTCTTTTAAAAAGTCTAGTAAATTACAATAAAGACCCGGTTGGGCAAACAAATGTTGTAGTGACTGGCAACGGAAATGATTTAATCTAATATCCTTGAGATGCTTGCACTCAATCAAAATGTGCTTAACTGTCAAAGGAACATGACAGTGTTCACATTCTGGTTGAGGCTCTCGCTTTAAGATGAAAATATGTGTTAAAAAGGAATGACCTATGCGAGAGCGACACAAGACAACCTCATCTCTCCTGTTGGTTCTATAGGAGCTTGGCCAGTCTCCTAAGAGAGGCTTGATGTGATGAAGTTTGTTTGTGCCTGCAAGATCCCAAGACCGTTGCCATCGATGATATATGAAATTATTAATTATGGATTTAAAATCCTTAAATGATGTTAAAAAATCGGTTATGGGAAGATCTAAAGCAGACTTGGCAGCCGAGTCTGCTCGATCATTCCCTTTTATATCCATATGACTGGGGAGCCAACAAAGGACAATGTCCTTGTTGATAAACTCATTGGATAATAGCAGACAATAAATGTCTGCTATTAATGGGTGATCAAGCTGTTTGTTATTAATAGCTTGTAATGAGGACAAAGAATCAGAAAAGATAATGTGTTTTAAAACTGATGAGGACTGAATGAACTCCAAGGCTTGGAGAATAGCCTGGAGCTCAGCTGTAAAAATAGAAGCAGCAGGTGGGAGGCGGACAGAAATGGTCTCGGATGGTGTCACGGTAGCCGAAGCTACCCGATCACCATCTTTCGAACCATCTGTATAAATGGGAATATAATCACCATATTTAGACCTTAGCTCTCGAAAGAGAGATTGGAAAACCGTCGAACTTGTATCTCTCTTTTAATGTTTAGTAAGATCGAAATCGATCTTTGGGGGAGATACAGCCCACGGTGGAGTCTCAAAGAAAGGGGTATTTGCAATACTGTCAAGGCTGATACCAGCCTCCGACAAAAGGGGTTGTATGCGAATACCGAAGGATGGAATGACTTTAGTCTTCACAAGATACAAATGTTCGTGAAGAGGTCTAAATATGGTGTTAAATGAAATATGGTTTGGAAGTGATGCAATTTTCGTAGCATACTGCAGGGCCAATTTATCACGTCTGTTGTGCAATGAGGGCTCATGCGCCTCGACGTATAAACTGTCCACTGGAGATGTACGAAATGCTCCTAAGCTGATTCTAAGTCCCTGGTTGTGTATGGTGTCGAGCTCTTTGAGATAAGACTCGCGGGCCGACCCATACACAATACACCCATAATCCAGTTTAGATCTTATTAATGCTCGATATAATCGGAGCAAGACCTTACGGTCTGCTCCCCAGTCAGTATTTGATAGGACTCTCAATATGTTGAGGGCTTTCAGACATTTCTTTTTGAGGTTTTTAATATGGGGGATAAATGATAATTTCTTATCAAATATTAGCCCCAGAAATTTGGTTTCATCCACAACTGGAAGGCGGTTGCCATCCAAGAAAAGTTCTGGATCAGGATGCAAACCTCTTTTCTGACAGAAATGCATGCAGACAGTCTTGGACTTCGAAAAACGAAATCCATTTTCGGTTGCCCATTGTTGAAGTGAATTCAAACAAAGCTGCAACTTACGTTCGATTATCCGCATGTCTGTAGAACCATAGCACATCTGAAAGTCATCAACATAGAGAGCCCCGTTTGTACCTGGTTTAAGGCACGCTGGGATCGTGTTTATTTTTATGGCAAATAATGTTGGAGATAAAATACTTCCCTGGGGAACTCCCATTTCCTGGGGAAATGGGTCAGAGAATATTGATCCCAGTCGTACCTTAAATGACCTATCTTCCAGGAATTTTTTTATGAAGATAGGTAAGCGACCTCGTAGGCCGAGGTTATGGAGGTCGCGCATGATACCATGTTTCCACGTGGTATCATATGCTTTCTCCAGATCAAAAAATATTGCAACTAGATGTTGCTTCTGGATGAAAGCGTCCCTGACGAACGTTTCAAATCGAACGAGATGATCAAGAGTGCTCCTTTGGGACCGAAATCCACACTGGAGGTCTGTAATAAGGTTGTTGGACTCAAGGTACCAAACAAGCCTTCGATTGATCAATCTCTCCATGGTTTTGCAAATACAGCTAGTTAAAGCAATTGGACGATAATTTGTAGGATTCGTATGATCTTTGCCTGGTTTAGGGATGGGAATGATTGTGGCTTCATGCCACGAAGGGGGGAAATTCCCATCAACCCAAATTCGGTTGAAAAGATCCAATAAAATTAAGAGAGTGGAAAAAGGTAAATGTTTTAGAATTTGGTAGTGTATCTCATCTGGTCCAGTTGCAGTGTCCCGAGCCCGCTTTAACGAATCACGGAGCTCTGCAATGGAAAAACGATCATTATAGCATTCATCATTACGGGACTTGAAATTAAGTCGCCTTTTCTCCTGTTGATTTTTAATGCCCCGAAAGGCATCCGAGGAGAAATTGGATGATGAATTGAATGAAAAAGTACTGGCCAGAGAATTAGCAATATCAGGAAATGTTGTTAAGGTGGTATTATCAACATTGAGATGGTTAACTGATAATGCACTATTTTTACCTTTAATCCTACGAATCCTATCCCATACCGATTTGGAAGTGGTACGGGAATTTATCCTAGAGACGTAACCTTGCCATGAAGACTTCTTTGCTTGGCGTATGGTTCTACGGGCCTTCGCCCGGACCATTTGGTAAGCCGCAATATTCTCCATGGAAGGATGGTTCTTTAGTCGTCTCAAAATACGATTGCGCTCTTTTATGGCAAGTTTGCAATCGTCGTTATACCATGGTTTATTGAAACGTTTTGGTTCCGTCGTGGTTTTTGGAATCGCCTGCTCAGCTACATCTTGGAGAATGGAAGTGAATAAAGCCATGGGCTCATCTGCATCTTCTAACTCTTTTGCATCAAAAGAGAAGAGACACAAAGACTCGAAGAGAGCCCAATCAGCCTTATGCAACTTCCACCTCTGGGGTCTTTCGACCGGAGAGGGACCATTATTATCAATAAAGACAGGAAAGTGGTCACTACCACATAGATCTTGATTCACTCTCCATGTAAAATCCTGAAACAGGACGGGAGAGCAAATGGTGAGATCAAGAGAAGAAAAGGAAGCTGTGGCAGGATGTAGATAAGTAGGCGAGTCATCATTTAATAAACACAAATTATTAATGTTAATGAAGTCTGCTATTTGTTTACCTCTGTTGTTATCATCCGGACTACCCCAGAGTGAATGATGACCATTGAAATCTCCCGTAATTATAAACGGGAGAGGGAGCTGTGCAACAAGGTCATCAAGATCTTTGGGGTTCAGATGTAAACTAGGAGGAAGATATATAGAACAGAGTGTTATAGGAATATGTAAAGTTACTCTGACTGCAACTGCCTGTAAAGTCGAGTTGAGAGTAACTTTACTTTGAGGGATATCTCCATTAAGAATAATAGAAACACCCCCATGAGCTCTACCATCACCAACTGAATGATGATGGTAACCAACAAAATGTCTAAAAGACAAAGTGTCAGAATTCCGTAAAAAAGTTTCTTGTAAACAAATAGCTAAAGGATTGTGCTTTTGAATTAATAATTGGACTTCATTAAAATTTGGTTTTAAACCACGACAATTCCATTGAATAATGGAATTAGCCATTGTCAGGGAAATTTAAATTTTGGCGGCTTACTGAGTGGGTCCTCATGGACATCCACTACAGTAATGTCGTCCATCAGATCATCCCCATATTTATTATAGAGAGTAATCGGGTTTTTTGAACCCTTAGATTCTTTATCTCTAAAATTGTCTAATTTTTTTTTATGTTTTTTAGGATGCACTATTGTGTCCTTTGCGGATGGAATACCCTGAAACTGCACCCCTGACCCAGTGGAACTGGAATCAGCAGTGTCAGCTTTAGAGGCGCGCAAGGGAGGATCCTTCTTGCCATTTTGGATTGGAGTATTGGGAATTTTCTCAATAACTCCAGATGAAGGCAAGGAGGATATAATCTCATCAGGGAGAGAGTTAGTGCTTTGACTCGATCTCTCAATGGGGATCGAGACCACTCTTACATGATCCGATGGTGGCAAAGTCTTAGGTTTTTTCTCTTTACGTGGCCAGGTTATATCTGTCTGAACAGATATGGATGTTGTAGACACTTTAACTACACTCGAAAAGGATTTCCCTTGTGGTGCAATGAGTGAAGTCAGTTCTACTTGCTTCCTAGCATCGAAATATGGAATCTTCCGTTCAGACATTACCTGTTGAATTCTTTTCTCTTTCTGCCATATTGGACATTCGCGAGAATAAGCAAAATGCTTACCCTTGCAATTAACGCAGCAAAACTCAGCCTGGCAGGCAGTGCTCTCGTGGCCTTCATGACCACATCGAGCACAGGTGTCTTTGCCCCTGCAGACGGTCTTGCTATGTCCAAATCGTTGACATTTATAGCAGCGAAGAGGATTGGAAATATAAGAATCAACAGGTATATTTAAATAACCTGCCTTGATTGATTTCGGTATGTCGGGACGATTAAAAGTGAGGATATAGGTGCTTGTAGGAATCACCTTATCTCCTCGGCGTACACTAATTCGCTTAACTTGTTGGACGCCTTGAGAAGAAAGGTATTCAACCATTTCATCCTCACTGCTACCTTCAAGGTCTCGACATCGAATAACACCTCTACTATAATTTAATGATCGATGTGGAGACACCTTGATAGGAATGTCTGCCAAAGTTGTTGACTTGAGAAGCATGATAGCATGCTGCTCTTTGGCACATTCTATCAAGAGTGTTCCATTTTTCAATTTTTTAATAGATTTGGGCTCACCGGCCAAGCCGACAATGCCCTTGTCTATCAAAAAAGGTGAGACTTTCGATAAGTCAGTAGAGGGGCTCTCAATCAAGAGAAACCTCGGCCATGACTTTGCCATTTTTTTAATAAATATATTTGAAACGTCCTCAGAATTAGGACGTTTCTTATTTGATCGTTCATTTGTTGGCGTGGGGGGGATTTGTGAAGCCATGAACTATTTTTTTTTAATTTCACCCCTCGTCGTCCCCCAGGTTACTTCCCTGCCTACTAGGGGGAGGTCTAGCACGGATAACCAGCGCATGGCCTCAGGGCTCGACGAGGGGTATACTCAAGCCAGAAGTAAAAAATACATTCCAACCGGATTGACCCAAGCCGCAGCTCTGTAGAATGTACTAAGGACACAAAGGTAGGCAATTGCTGAGTGAATAAACAACAGAGCATTGGATAAAAAAGGGTACATTCTACAGGGCTAAAACGACCAAAGCCGATTGATCAGAGTGGGCCACTCTGACCTCCCGTCTAGGTGAACCATGGGCCAAAGCAATGTGTTGCAGAGAAGGGGCTCGCAAGCCAAATCCCCACTCAATCACCAGGATTCCACTCTCCACCGACACGGGTCGCAACGCACGGCAAACACGTTGCCCCATTACAGGGATCCTTTTTGTCGCCTTTTACGACACGCAGGACATACGAAGGGTATATTCTTATCACCCCCTACACCCCAGGGGGGGAATAATGATGAAGAATAATAGTAATGGTAAAGGTGTTTAAGAGAAGATTTAAAGGGGAGGCTTTGCATTTATGACATGTGTATCAATAATAGTATCTATAATATAATATTTATTCGTGTGACAAGTTTGTTAGTTTTATTTTAATGTAATTTGTTTCTTTAGTTGGGGTGATTTGCGCTTCCCTCGCCGGGGACGTTTTTACGATTTCACCCTTCTAAGTGCGATGTGGTTGATTTGTGTTATTTATTACATGTGTTTTATTTTCAAGTGTTTTTAATTATTTAGATTTGTTTTGGAATTATGTGTAGGATGGCTGGGCTTCCTTCGTGAGGACGTTTTTACTCAGCCATCCTACGTTGTGTGGAAATTTCGTTAATTTTTTTTTTTTTTTTTTTTTGTTCAGATAGGGTGATTTGCGCTTCCCTCGTTGGGGACGTTTTTACGATTTCACCCTACTTAGTGTGATGTGGTTGATTAGTTTTATTTATTACATATGTTTGTTCATTCCTATGTTTTCAATGAAGTCCCAGATAAGCTGAGAAGTCCAGTATCTGTCATCAGGTGATGGAGAAAGAAGGGATTTCAGAGAGAGAGTTTTCCCCCTCTCTGTCAGTTTATTAACCATTTGTTGTCGTTCATTGTTCAGCGGATTGCAATTGATTAGTAGGTGTGATGTTGTTGCGATTTGTCCGCACGGGCATTTAATTGGTGTATAGGTAAAGTCTTTAATTACGTTTATAGTTTTAAGTCTAGTGATTAATTTGCATATTTTGATTGAGGGATGATTGATATAAACCTTGTCGACAAGATTGCTGTCTATTTGATAGCGATGAGTATTTTCTTGTTTTAGACGGTTTTCCCATGAATTTTTAATTTTATTTTTGGCTATACTTATAAATTCCTGATTGCTATATTCTAAATGTTCTAATTCCTTTAGTGACATCCCCTCTTTGGCTAGTTTGTCGGCTTGTTCGTTGCCGATTATATTGATGTGGGAGGGGATCCACGCAAGGATTACCTCTCTTCCGGAATTCTTAATTATTTGATTAATATCCCTAATTTGACTGATTATTTCCTGTCTGCTTTTTGAGGAATTTGATTCTATAGATTTAATGCTACTCAGGGAGTCGGTCAGGATTACGGCTTTGTGGTGTGTTTGCGTGGCTAGCCATTCTATTGCAGTTTTAATGGCCATCAATTCTGCGGTGTACACAGAACAGTATTCTGGTAACCGTTTCCTGATGTTTAGCTTCGCTTTTGGTATATGAATGCCGTAACCCGTTGATCCCTTTGTAGTGTTTTTGGATCCATCAGTGTAGATTTTGAGATGATCTGCCCATTTGGTGTCTATTAGTTCCATTGTTAGTGCTCTAGCTTCTGTGGGATTAACATGCTTGTTCGTTGTGTGGCTTAGTTGTGTGTTAGTGATAGGATCGCTTAGTTGCCATGGTGGCGTGGCTGAATAGGATTTTGTTTGTATGATTGTTCCTTTCAAACTGTGCTTATTTAGGATGTCATTTGACATCTGCCCGAATGTCATTGGACGAGTATTTTTCCTAGAGCCTATGCGTCTAAATTGATTGAGGCATTTATATGTTGGACATTTTTCTTTTAGCATTTGTAGTTTTCCCCAGTACTTGAGTGACAGTTCCTCCCGCCTTAGGTCAAGCGGAAGTTCTCCCATCTCTTGTAATAGGGCAACTGTTTTGGTTCCTATGGCGGCTCTTGTTATAAGTCTTAAAGCTTTGTTTTGTATTGTGTTTAGTTTGTTGAGTTGTGTATTACTTGCATTGGCATAGGCCAGACATCCGTAGTCGATTACCGAGCGGATGAGTGATCTGTAGATTAGCATAAGTGTAGTTCTGTTTGCACCCCATTGTGTCCCTCTGATGTATTTCATCATGTTGAGTGTTTTAGATGTTCGACTTACCAGGCCATCAATATGAGGCTTCCGTGATAGTTTAGAGTCGAATGTCATTCCGAGAAATTTGGCCTCTTTTTTGAATTCAAGTTTTGAACCATTAAGTGTTAAATCGATTTTTCTGTTATTGTCAGTTGGGTGAAACAGTATTGCTACTGTTTTCCCTTCTGAAATTTTGAATCCCCAATCATTTGCCCATTTTGAAGTTTGTTCTAGAGTGTATTGGAGCGATTTTTTGATTATGTCTAGGTTATTGGAAGCTTTCCAGAATGAACTGTCGTCAGCAAATAGTGCGGATTCTGTACCTTTCCCTACGTAGCTGATAAGATCATTTATCATTATATTAAATAGAATTGGACTGATAACTGATCCTTGCGGCGTTCCGTTGTCCATTTTGAATTTATTACTTAAGCAGTTTCCTACGCGTACTCTGATATGCCTATCGTTTAGAAAATCTTCTATCCATTTGTACATTCGGCCTTTAATTTTTGCATTGTGGAGTTTGTGTAAAAGACCATCCACCCATACGAGATCAAAGGCCTTTGTTAAATCGACAAAGATTGCGCAAAGTTATTGTTTGGCTGTGAATGCTCTGCTTATGTCATTTTGTAATCTAATGATATGGTCGATTGTTGAACGATCTGTGCGATAGCCGCTTTGTTGACTTGTTAAGATTTGGTTACTTTCACAGTGAAATTTTAGTCTGTTTGTGATTATTGTTTCTAGTGTTTTGCAAAAGTAGATGTGAGACTTACTGGTCGATATGACGCTGTTTCATTTTTATCTTTGTTTTGTTTGTGTAGCGGGACGACCGAGGCGGTTTTCCATTCCTGTGGTGTTATTCCTTTGGTCCAAGAGAGGTTAAAGACTTCTAAGACTAACGATAGAGCTTTTTCGGGGAGATTTTTGAACATTGTATATTTCACACAGTCTAGCCCTTCTGCACTATCGGATTTAGACCGCAGCGCTTTTTTCAGCTCTTCTATATTAATGGGACTGTTTAAATCGCATTCGTTATCTGCTTCATCGTGCACTTTTGGGGGTTGATTTTGTAGGAATGTATTTTTAATTGCCTTGAATGTTTCACTGTGTTGGCTGTTGCTAGAGCCGTCAGCATAAGTTTGTCCTAACAAGTTTGCTTTGTGCGTGTTGTTTAAGGCTGTTTTGTTTTTGTAGGTTAATGAAGGAATGTTTTGTCTTACTGTTTTACCGGTGATTGCTGATATTTTGTTCCATACTGCCTTTAGATTTGATCGATCATTTAGGGAGCTACAGAAAATTTGCCAGTTTTCTTCCTTGGCTTTTTTGATTTCTATCTCTGCGCAAAGTTTAGATTCAAGGTATTCTGATCTAGTTTCTTCATTTGGCCTACGTTTGTATTTTCTTAGCGCCGTTTTTCGTGTACTAACTAAGGTTTGTAGATTATCTGACCACCAAGGTTTGGGTGATTTCCTATTAGTTTCTTTTGAACGGGGGATAGATTACTCTGCTGAGCTTATTATAGCTTTTGTTAGATTATCTGTGAATGTGTCTATATTGTTGTTTTTAATTAGTTCGAAATCCCAGCAATTGCACAAATTCCTGTACAATTCCCAGTTTGCCTTATTTATCTTCCATTTAGCCTGACATTTGATGTTTTCTGTGTTGGTTTCGCAGTATATGGATGTATGGATAGCTACATGATCGCTGCCTAAAGTTTCGTTTCCTATTTCCCAATTGCAATTTGCATAAAGTTTATTCGAGACTAGTGTTAGATCTATATGTGTTCCATGTTTACTATTTTTCCCTACGAAAGTTGGCTCGCTTTTGTAATCATTTAGTAGTAGAAGACTGCGGCAACGTGAAGTTGGCACGTTATTCGGGATTCGGGATTCGAGATTCGCGAATCGCGAATCCCGAATACCGTGCTGGCTCGTTATTCGGGATTCGCCAATAACGAATAACGAGCCAGCACGTTATTCGGGATTCGGGATTCGGATTCGGGATTCGAGATTGGGGATTCGCCATTAAAACAGAACGACCTACGTTGCATCCGACCATTTCCTCTCTACCCCCGGGATGGGGTGGGGTGTGCTGGGGGGTGTGGATGGCCGAATGTCAAAGCATGTGCGCACTGTATCATTAAGCCTGTCATTGAGTCAACTGGCGTGGTTTCGAATCTCAGGTTGTACGTGACAAGGAGTAGGGTGGTATGTCTAACGTCGTTCTCCGGGTCACCTGGTTTTCTCCTACTGCTAAAGAGCCAGCCCGCAGGTTTTTCGGGATTCGACATTCGGGATTTGCAACTAAAACAGAAGGACCTACGTTGCATCCGACCATTTCCAATCTACCCCCGGGGTGGGGTGGGGGTTTGGGGTGTGAATGGTCGAATATCCAAGAACGTGCGCCCTATATTATTAAGCCTGTCATTTAGTCAGCTGGTGTTGTTTCGAATCCCCGGGTGTACGTAACAAGGAGAGGGGTCGTCTGTCTAACGTCGTGGGTTTTCTCCGTGTCCTCTGGTTTCCTCCTACTGCTAAAAACCCCACGACCAAGCGAAGTATTGAAAAAAAGTAAACTATATATTTGTCTCGAAATGACCTAATTTGTGTCGAGTGGCCGTTAAACCCCATCTCTCTCTCTCTCTCTCTCTCTCTCTACCCCCGACCGATTGTAGAGCGAAAAGGGTGTTGGCTGGTTTGTTGGCGTGAACGGGGCAGTCATCTCCAGTAATCACCTGTTGTATTGTCGAATCCCGAATCCCGAATCTCGAATCCCGAATAACGAGCCAGCACGTTATTCGGGATTCGGGATTCGGGATTCGAGATTCGCCGAATGTCAAGCACGTGCGCGCTGTATCATTAAGCCTGTCATTGAGTCAACTGGCGTGGTTTTGAATCCCTGGTTGTACGTGACAAGCAGAGGGGTCGTCTTTCTAACGTCGTGGGTTTTCTCCGGGTCATCTGGTTTCCTCCTACTGCTAAAGACCCCATGACCAAGCGAAGTATTGAAACGAATTAAACTATAGGTTAGTTTCTAAATGACCTAATTTGTGTCGAGTAGACGTTCTCTCTCTCTCTCTCTACCCCCGAGCGTAGGGGTAAGTGAACATTAGGTGACAGACTAACAAGGAGACGACCGTTTGTATTGTCGAATCCCGAATCCCGAATAACGAGCCAGCACGTTATTCGGGATTCGGGATTCGGGATTCGAGATTCGCCGAATGTCAAGCACGTATTGAAAAAAAGTAAACCATATATTTGTCTCGAAATGACCTAATTTGTGTCGAGTGGACGTTAAACCCCATCTCTCTCTCTCTGTACACCCGACCGATTGTAGAGCGAAAAGGGTGTTGGCTGGTTTGTTGGTGTGCACGGGGCAGTCATCTCCAGTAATCATCTGGTTTCCTCCTACTGCTAAAGACCCCACGACAAAGTGAAGTATTGAAACGAATTAAACTATAGGTTAGTTTCGAAATGACCTAATTTGTGTCGAGTAGACGTTCTCTCTCTCTATCTTTACCCCCGAGCGTAGGGGTAAGTGAACATTAGGTGACAGACTAACAAGGAGACGACCGTTTGTATTGTCGAATCCCGAATACCGAATCCCGAATAACGAGCCAGCACGTTATTCGGGATTCGGGATTCGGGATTCGAGATTCGCCGAATGTCAAGCACGTATTGAAAAAAAGTAAACCATATATTTGTCTCGAAATGACCTAATTTGTGTCGAGTGGACGTTAAACCCCATCTCTCTCTCTCTGTACCCCCGACCGATTGTAGAGCGAAAAGGGTGTTGGCTGGTTTGTTGGTGTGCACGGGGCAGTCATCTCCAGTAATCACCTGTTGTATTGTCGAATCCCGAATCCCGAATCTCGAGCCAGCACGTTATTCGGGATTCGGGATTCGAGATTCGCCACTAAAACAGAACGACCTAATTTGCATCCGACCATTTCCTCTCTACCCCCGACCGTAGGGGTAAGTGGACGTTGGGTGTCCGCTAACAAGGAGACGACCTTCGTCGAGCGAATAGGGTGTTGGCTGGTTTGTTGCCGTGCACGGGGCAGTCCTCTCCTGAACCCACCTGTTGTATTGCCGAATCCCGAATCCCGAATAACGTGCTGGCTCGTTATTCGGGATTCGCGATTCGCCACTTAAACAGAACAACCTACGTTGTTGCATCCGACCATTACCTCTCTACCCCGACCGTAGGTGTAAGTGGGGTTTGGGTGACCGACTAACAAGGAGACGACCGTTTGTCGAGTGAATAGGGTTTTGGCTGGTTTGTTGACGTGCACGGGGCAGTCCTTACCAGCAATCACCTGTTGTATTGCCGAATCCCGAATCCCGAATAACGTGCTGGCTCGTTATTCGGGATTCGGGATTCGCCACTAAAACAGAACGACTTACGTTTCATCCGACCATTTCTCCTCTACCCCCGGGGGTGGGGGTTGGGTAGTGGATGGCCGAATGTTCAAGCACGTGCGCGCTGTGTCATTGAGTCAACTTGCGTGGTTTCGAATCCCCGGTTGTACGTGACAATGAGTAGGGTCGCCTGTCTATCCTCTTGGGTTTTCTCCGGGTTCTCCGGTTTCACCCATTGCTAATGATCCCTACGAGCAGGCGTACTATTGAAATAAAATTAAAACTATATGTTAGTCTCGAAATGACCTAATTTTTATCGGGTGACGTTAAACCCAATTTTTTTTTTCTCGAATAAGGTGTTGGCTGCTTTGTTGGAATGCACGGGGCAGTCATCTCCAACAATAACCTGTTGTAATGACCAAATCTGTATCCTGAATCTCGAATCCCGAATCATGTGCTGGCTCGTTATTCGGGATTCGCCAATAACGAATAACGAATAACGAGCCAGCACGTTATTTGGGATTCGGGATTCGGGATTCGCCACTAAAACTGAACGACCTACGGTCCATCCGACCATTTCCTCTCTACCCCCGGGGTGGGGGTGGGGTGGGGGTGTGAATGGCCGAATGTCAAGCACGTGCGCGCTGTATCATTTAGCCTGTCATTGAGTCAACTGGCTTGGTTTTGAATCCCCGGTTGTACGTGACAAGGAGTAGGGTCGTCTGTCAAACCTCGTGGGTTTTCTCCGGGTCCTCCGGTTTCCACCCATTTTTAATGATCCCTGCGAGCAAGCGTACTATTGAAATATATCATTAAGCCTATATCATTAAGCCTGTCGTTTAGTCAACTGGCGTTGTTTCGAATCCCCGGTTGTACGTGACAAGGAGAGGGGTTCGTCTGTCTAACGTCGTGGGTTTTCTCCGAGTCCTCTGGTTTCCTCCTACTGCTAAAGACCCCGGGGGTAGAGAGAAAATGGTCAGATGCAACGTAGGTCGTTCTATTTTAGTAGCAAATCCTGGATCTCGAATCCCGAATTCCGAATCCCGAAAAACGTGCTGGCTCTTTAACAGTAGGAAGAAACCAGAGAACCCGGAAAAAACCCACGACGCTAGACAGACGACCCTACTCCCTGTCACGTACTACCGGGGATTCGAAACCACGCCAGTTGATTCAATGACAGGCTTAATGATACAGCGCGCACGTGCTTGGACATTCGGCGATCCACACCCCCACCCCAACCCAACCCCGGGGGTAGAGAGGAAATGGTCGAATGCAACGTAGGTCGTTCTGTTTTAGTGGCGAATCCCGAATCTCGAATCCCGAATCCCGAATGGGCTCTTAAGACTAGAAGGAAACCCGGAGAAAACCCACGACGTTAGACAGACGACCCTACTACGTAAGACCGGGAATTCGAAACCATGCCAGTTGACTCAATGACAGGCTTAATGATACAGCGCGCACGTGCTTTGACATTCGGCCATCCACACCCCCAAAAACCATCCCCCACCCCAGCCCGGGGGTAGAGAGGAAATGGTCCGATGCAATGTAGGTCGTTCTGTTTTAGTTGCGAATCCCGAATCTCGAATCCCGAATCCCGAATAACGGGCCAGCACGTGATTCGGGATTCGGGATTCGAGATTCAGATTTGGTAAATACAACAGGTGATTGTTGGAGATGACTTCCCCGTGCACGCCAACAAAGCAGCCAACACCTTATTCGAGAGAGAAAAAAATGGGGTTTAACGTCCACTCGACAAAAACTAGGTCATTTCGAGATGGGGTTTAACGTCCACTCGACACAAATTATGTCATTTCGATACTAACATATAGATTATTTTTTTTGAATACGTCGCTTGGTTGTGGGGTCTTTAGCAGTATAAGGAAACCAGAGGATCCGGAGAAAACCCACGACATACGACCCTTCTTCTTGACACGTACAACCGGGGACTCGAAACCATGGCAGTTGATTTAATGACAGGCGTAATGATGCAGCGCACACCCCGGGGGTAGAGGATATGATCGGATGAATCCCGAATGCCGAATCCCGAATCCCGAATCACGTGCTGGCTCGTTATTCGGGATTCGCCAATAACGAATAACGAATAACAAGCCAGCACGTTATTCGGGATTCGGGATTCGGCATTCGGGATTCAGATTCTTTCAATACAACAGGTGATTGTTGGAGATGACTGCCTCGTGCACGCCAACAAAGCAGCCAACACCTTATTCACGAGAGAAAAGAAATGGGGTTTAACGTCCACTCAACACAAACTAGGTCATTTCGAGACTAATACATAGTTTCAATTTTATTTCAATAGTACGCTTGCTCGTATGGGTCATTAACAATGGGTGGAAACCGGAGGACCCAGATAAAACACACGAGGTTTGACAGGCGACCCTACTCCTTCCCACGTACAACCGGAGATTCGAAACCACGTCAGTTGACTCAATGACAGGCTTAATGACACAGCGCGCACGTGCTTGAACATTCTGAAATCCAACACCCAACCTCCACCCCCGGGGGTAGAGAAGAAATGGTCGGATGAAACGTAGGTCGTTCTGTTTTAGTGGCGAATCCCGTATCCCGAATAACGTGCTGGCTCGTTATTCGTTATTCGTCATTGGCGAATCCCAAATAACGAGCCAGCATGGGATTCGGGATTCGGCAATACAACAGGTGATTGCTGGTAAGGACTGCCCCGTGCACGTCAACAGACCAGCCAAAATCCTATTCACTCGACAAACGTTCGTCTCCTTGTTAGTCGGTCACCCAGCACCCACTTACACTTACGGTCGTGGTAGAGAGGAAATGGTCAGATGCAACAACGTAGGTTGTTCTGTTTTAGTGGCGAATCCCGAATCCCAAATAACGAGCCAGCACGTTATTCGGGATTCGGGATTCGGAAATTCAACAGGTGGGTTCAGGAAAGGACTGCCCCGTACACGGCAACAAACCAGCCAACACCCTATTCGCTCGACGAAGGACGTCTCCTTGTTAGTCGGACACCCAACGTTCACTTACCCCTACGGTTGGGGGTAGAGAGTAAATGGTCGGATGCAAAGTAGGTCGTTCTGTTTTAGTGGCGAATCCCGAATCCCTAATAACGCGCTGGCTCGTTATTCGGGATTCGGGATTCGACAATACAACAGGTGATTACTGGAGATGACTGCCCCGTGCACGCCAACAAACCAGACAAACCAGCCAACACCCTTTTCGCTCGACAAACAGTCGTCTCCTTGTTAGTCGGTCACCTAATATTCACTTACCCCTACGCTTTGGGGTAGAGAGAGAGAGAGAGAGAGAGAGAAAGAGTGAGAGATGGGGTTTAACGTCCACTCGACCATCCACAGACCCACCCGACCCCTTCCCATCCCGGGGGTAGAGAGGAAATGGTCGGATGCAGCGTAGGTCGTTCTGTTTTAGTGGCAAATCCCGAATTCCGAATCCCGAATAACGTGCTGGCTCTTTAGCAGTAGGAAGAAACCAGAAGACCCGGAAAAAACCCAAAACGTTAGACAGACGACCCTACTCCTTGTCACGTACAACCGGGGATTCAAAACCACGCCAGTTGACTCAATGACATGCTTAATAATACAGCGCGCACGTGCTTGACATTTGGACATTCACACTCCACCCCACCCCCACCCCGGGGGTAAAGAGGAAAGGTCGGATGCAACGTAGGTCGTTCTGTTTTAGTGGGGAATCCCGAATCCCGAATAACGTGCTGGCTCGTTATTCGTTATTCGTTATTGGCGAATCCCGAATAACGAGCCAGCACGTGATTCGGGATTCGGCATTCGGCATTCAGATTTGGTCAATACAACAAGTGATTGTTGGAGATGACTGCCCCGTGCACGCCAACAAAGCACCCAACACCTTATTCGAGAGAGAAAAACATGGGGTTTAACGTCCACTCGATAAAATCTAGGTCATTTCGAGACTAACATATAGTTTTTTATTTTATTTCAATAGTACGCCTGCTCGTAGGGGTCATTTGCAATGGGTGAAACCGGAGGACCCGGAGAAAACCCAAGAGGTTAGACAGGCGACCCTACTTATTGTCACGTACAACGTAGGTTGTTCTGTTTTAGTGGCGAATCCCGAATCCCGAATCCCGAATAACGAGCCAGCACGTTATTCGGGATTCGACAATACAAGAGATGGGTTCAGGAGAGGACTGCCCCGTGCACGTCAACAAACCAGCCAACACCCTATTCGCTCGACGAAGGTCGTTTCCTCGTTAGTCGGACACCCAACGTTCACTTACCCCTACAGTTGGGGGTAGAGAGGAAATGGTCGGATGCAAAGTAGGTCGTTCTGTTTTAGTGGCGAATCCTGAATCCCGAATTACGTGCAGGCTGGAGATGACTGCCCCGTGCACGCCAACAAACCAGACAAACCAGCCAACACCCTTTTCGCTCGACAAACGGTCGTCTCATTGTTAGTCGGCCACCTGATGTTCACTTACCCCTACGCTCGGGGGTAGAGAGAGAGAGAGAGGGAGGGTGGGGTTTAACGTCCACTCGACACAAATTAGGTCATTTCGAAACTACCAAATAGTTTAATTCTTTTCAATACTTCGCTTGGTCATGTGGTATTTAGCAGTAGGAGGAAACCAGATGACCCGGAGAAAACCCAAGACGTTAGACAGACGACCCTACTCCTTGTCACGTACAACCGGGGATTCAAAACCACGCCAGTTGACTCAATGCCAGGCTTAATGATACAGCGCGCACGTGCTTGGGCATTTGGAAATCCACACCCCCACCCCACCCCCACCCCGGGGGTAGAGAGGAAATGGTCGGATGCAACGCAGGTCTTTCTGTTTAAGTGGCGAATCCCGAATCTCGAATCCCGAATGGGCTCTTTAGCACTAGAAGGAAACCAGAGGACCCGGAGAAAACCCACGACGTTAGACAGACGACCCTACTACTTGTCACGTAAGACCGGGAATTCGAAACCATGCCAGTTGACTCAATGACAGGCTTAATGATACAGCGCGCACGTGCTTTGACATTCGGCCATCCACACCCCCAAAAACCATCCCCCACCCCAGCCCGGGGGTAGAGAGGAAATGGTCCGATGCAATGTAGGTCGTTCTGTTTTAGTTGCGAATCCCGAATCTCGAATCCCGAATCCCGAATAACGGGCCAGCACGTGATTCGGGATTCGGGATTCAGATTTGGTAAATACAACAGGTGATTGTTGGAGATGACTTCCCCGTGCACGCCAACAAAGCAGCCAACACCTTATTCGAGAGAGAAAAAAATGGGGTTTAACGTCCACTCGACAAAAACTAGGTCATTTCGAGATGGGGTTTAACGTCCACTCGACACAAATTATGTCATTTCGATACTAACATATAGATTATTTTTTTTGAATACGTCGCTTGGTTGTGGGGTCTTTAGCAGTATAAGGAAACCAGAGGACCCGGAGAAAACCCACGACATTAGACATACGACCCTTCTTCTTGTCACGTACAACCGGGGACTCGAAACCATGGCAGTTGATTTAATGACAGGCGTAATGATGCAGCGCACACCCCGGGGGTAGAGGATATGATCGGATGCAACGTAGGTCGTTCTGTTTTAGTGACGAATCCCGAATCTTTAATCCCGAATCTCCAATCCCGAATCCCCAATCCCCAATCCCGAATCCCGAATAACGTGCTGGCTCGTTATTCGTTATTCGTTATTGGCGAATCCCGAATAACGAGCCAGCACGGTATTCGTGATTCGCGAATCCCGAATCCCGAATCCCGAATAACGTGCCAACTTCACGTTGCCGAAGACTGCTGTCTTCTATGTATTCGTATAATTCTTTCCCATCTGTGTCATTTTCTGGTGATCCCCATGATGTGTGATGACAGTTGAAATCCCCGCATATAATTATGTTGTCACCCGGAATTTGTTTAAGAATCCTATCGTAGTCTTTGCTTTTTAATTTGTTTGTTGGTGGGTTGTAAATGTTTATTATGCTCAGAGATTGGTTGTTTCCTATCACAATATTAATTGCCATTAATTCTAATTTATTTGTTGGATTAACTACTAATCTGCTAAATGGGATGCTATTTTTAATGTAAGTGACAAGGCCACCTCCGTTTGATTGACCCGGTCGATCACGCCTAATCATTGTGTAGTTATCTAGATTGATGTCATTATTTTTGGGAGTGAGTCGTGACTCTTGTAGGCATAGTATATCTGGATTGTTTTGATAGACGTATTGTTTAAGTTCAATTATCGAGACCGCAGCCCATTCACATTGAGTTGAAAGATTGTGAGTGGCTTCTCCATTGTAAATGACACTAATTTGTTTATTTTAGGTTATTAGTGTTTTATGATATATCTTCCCTGCTTGTACTACAATTCCGTTTGTTTTGATTAGCAATTTCGGTGTTAATGATCATTGGATTATCCCCATGTCTGAGTGAATCGTTCTCTTCTTCCGAAACCACGTTATCTATAGTTCTTTTTGCCGGCGTTTGCCTTGTTTGGCTTCGACTTCTACTATTGCTTCGGTCCCTTGGTTTTGATGCGGAGGGTGGGGGCATGTCAGTTTTTTTAGGGGTTTGGGACATGCCAGTTTTTTTAGGGGTTTGGGATATTATAATACTTTTTGGTACATTTGTCACATTTGATATGATGGTTTTTACGACTTCTTTGCTTCGTTCCTCGTCATCTTTTATACTTCCTAGTTTAGCCAACTCCTTGCAGAAGTTGATAAATCCATTTGTATTTTTGAATGTTGGTGTAAAGAGTTTACTTTTTGTTATCTCCTCATTGCTAGGAGGGGTTATTTCCTTTTTTTGTTCTGGCAAAGTTTTATTATTGATATGCGAGGTCGCTTCTTTATGAGTTATTCCATGTACATATTGCATGGTCAGGATTGACTTAGTGTTAATGTACTTGGGGCATTTTGGTGAATCAGCTCCGTGATTCCCTCTACAATTTACGCACTTTGCTTGAGTGGCCCTACATTCTTCCGATTTATGGTTGTTGCCACATTTGCCACATATGGCTATGCCCCTACAGAATTTTTCTAAGTGCCCTATTCTTTGGCATTTTGTGCATCTCTTGACTTTTGGGATGTAGGGGTGGACTGGCCTTCTCTCATATAACATGTAGATAATACCCTGTGGGGTATCATCTTTTTTAAAAGTTAATTGCACTGTCCTTATTGTTTTTCCTTGTCTTATCGGGTATTGGTATATTGCCAGGGGATTGTATCCCCCCAGTCTCAGATTGTCCAGTATTTCCTCGTCCGAATAGTCCTTGGGAACGTTGTATATTATCACCCTATCTGTTTGGTTGAACTCCGACATGGAGATTTCAACCTTCAAGTTGCTAAGCATTTTTATATTTGTTGCCAATTGGGCGTCCTCTATGTTTTGGAATCCTAATTTTAAATTGCCATTTGACAGTATTCTCATGTCCGGGAGAGCAGCTGTCCCCCATTTAGTTCTAATTTCGTCTCCGAGTTTTGAAATTTTTGTGCCCTTAAAGGATTTCCCCTCTTTGGGCGTGCATAAGACTATATACTTGTATTCTTTCATTATTCGTGTTGTTAGGGCTGGTTGGGGTAGTTTTGGAGAGTTAACCAAGACATTCGAAAAGTTCATGGCCATGGTGATGCAAAACAAATAAAAATGTAATGGAGAGAAAAGAGAAAAAAAGTAAAAATAAAGTATAGCGAGATAAGGAAGAGAAATTATGTTGTAAAACAAAGGAGTGGGGTTAGGGAATAGGGTCGAAAAAGTGACGAAAGTTTGAAGCCTAACTTTGTAGAACAACTTAAGATTAGCCCGCCCGCTAACTTGAGTTGTTCAGATGACGAATATAATTATCTATTTAAAGCAAATTACAAATAACAAATAAAGCAAAGAAAAGAATAGAATAAGTATAACTTACAGCATAGAGTAATCCTAGTAATCCAATAGTCCACTAAGCACAAGTAATCCTTGTGTGTGTGTGAAATAGCTTTATTTTACGTCCGCTTCCACCGAAGTGATATCGCAGACAATTACATTTTATACATATATGGTGATAATATTTACAGTGTGTTTAGTGGAATAATAAGGATAATTTATATATATATATGTACAAACAAAACATGTGTAAGTTGGGACAATCACAGACACAACATATAACAAGACAGACATGGACGCGGACAAACATTTACATAGACATTTGACAAAACAGACATGGAGGTGGACAAACATATAAACATATTATGTACATATATATATTTCCGGTCAATTTGGTCGGTCTAGTCGTTCTGTCCGGTTGAATGGCAGGGCGGTGCAACTCTTCCTTGGGGCTTGTTGGTGAGTATAAGTCCTGGTCCATTCTTCCTTCCATTTGGGTTTGTTGTCCGGTATGGTGGTGTTGATTCATCTTTACTTCTATAATTCATTCCTTTTATTGTTGGTTCTCTGAAGGAAGAATCCAGCACCTGAAAAGAGAAAAGAGAGTATCTGGGCTTATGGTGTTTTGTGGTTTATTTCGTCTAGTAAGGCTTCTGGGGCGGGGGGGGGGCAGAAATAATAATAATAATAATAAAGAAAAAGAGAATAATAATAATAGTAATAAAATAATAGTAATAGTAATAAAAGAATAACACTATAAACCTCAGAATGCCACGTTTGGCATTTATGTCCAAACGTAGCTAAAACGTTTCAAAAATTTTGATACGATTTTGCCACGTTGAAACGTGGCAAAAAAATTGCAACGTTTTTCTGGAGTCCCAAAACGTAGCTTTTTGTCCAGAACGAGGCTGGGAAAAAATGATACGTTTTCTAAACGTAGTTTTTTTCCAAATAATTATTAGCTGTACTTGCTATCACCAAAATTAGAGCCACATAAATAGTGTTCCGATCTTCACGTGACCAATGGTCTACAAATTAGATTATTTATTGGAACATGATATGATTAATTATTATGATTTACTTTGCTGAAATTCAAGCGAAATAAAACAGTACAATGTCACGTGACAATATTACAAATGGCGGATAAAGCCGTTCTTTGATTACATGTTGTCTATTTTGATTATTAAAATCGACTTGTACCATTACAAGACGAAAAACGATAGTTAAATAATACGGCATTACGTAAAAGAATCATCTGGTGGGTACACTCATAATTAAACGAGTTTTAACTATTGTTGTAGGAAAAAGTGTGTATTCCCCGTAGTTTTATGATATCGCGGCATTGTAAGGGTGGGCTATATAAAGGGTGTTGTATGTTGAAAGTGGATTTACTGGGAAAAGAGAATTAGTTTTCTCAAATCAAAAAGTAGATTACTTAAACATTTATTAAAAGGAAAGTGAATTTGTAGTTTTCTAGACTGGGCGGATTTGTGATTTGAATCCATGTCAGGACAGTAAGGACACGGTGCAGCATAGTAAACTTTTACATTAGTTTTTCGTGGCATATCTGTATTATAATACTGCTTGTGAACTACACTACAACCTTCGTATTGTCAATAAATTCAACCAAATACGCTAGTCAAAACCCGAAGTCAGTGTTTTATACATTTTATTAGGTTTTACATCAAAATCAACAATCTAAAACTGAACAATAATGTTTGAATTGAACGCCGCCCTACTAATCACTGGAAGTATAACAAGTGTCACTCCTCAAAGTTTTTTTTCCATTGCAGCAAATTCCAAATCGCAAAACAGACTTGACTGGTTTCTCTGTTGTATTTAAGTTATTTTTAAAAAATATATTAAAAAAGAATACGTCGTTTAAAAATTTCAATATAACCACAAATAAGTGCTTATTTTGATACACACTGTCATGCTAAGATTGGTATTAATGGTTTGTATTTGAAAAATAAATTATACAAGAGAAAATATATTTAGATGACGACAAGGACAGCTGGTTAGTCGTTCGGATGGGACGAAAAACCAATGTACCGTGTACACATTGGTGTGCACGTAAAAGAACCTTTCACAGTTGCAATTCAGTTGCTACCCGGGCAAAATTTCCCTCATGACACACTGTATGGCGTATGCCCGTCTTAAATTAGCCCAGGTTAGGTGCTTAAGCGTAGGACGTTAAACCCCATTTCATTCATTCTTTCATTCTCAGTTACTGCTTTATAATTTAGGTTATCAGCCCTGAACAGACGAAAATTCGATGTCCCGTGTACACATTGGCGTGCACGTAAAAGATCCCTTAACAGTTGGAATTCAGTTGCTGCCGGGAAAAAAATTCCCTCATAGCACACTGTAGGCCTACATTTATAATGCGCTATATCCACAAACCAAGTTTATGCTCAAAGCGCTACACAATTACTATCCCGGTCTCTAGGATTCAGGTAAGCCTGATTACCTCCCTTTACAACTCTTAGAAAGAGCTCCAACATAATTATGCAGCTTCAACTTGAAGTTTTTTGTGTCAAATACACCATCCTACCGGTACCCATTTATAGCTGGGTAGACTGGAATGCAGGGATAAAGTGTCTTTTTCAAGGACACAAGAACTCGGCGCACAATTCGGGTCTCGAACCTGCAACCGCTAGGTTACAAATCCTACTCTCTAACCGTTGCGCCAAATCCCAGGTTAGGTGCAAAAGAGTAGGACGTTAAGCTCCATTTCATTCTTTCATTCTGTTTTGCTATATTATAATTTTTGAATAAATAGGGTGGGGAATATTACTTAATTATTTAAGCAGGTTTAGTGTGTGGAGCCGATAAGGTCGTATAAAGATCTATTCTTAATACAAATGCAGTAAATAAATGCTAAAGATCTAATAGTAAAATCTCATTCGTATAATTGAAGCCCGTTTACTTCTGAATAACCAAAATAGATTTATTACGGCTTAATATTATATTAGAATTACGTGTAAGGATAATTTTTAGCATTTCCCTGCAGTTTTTTTCGTTCAGAGGGTGGATTGGGTCAATTTCAATTAACATAGTATTGTCTGTATGTCTTTTATATGACATTGGTAGTGCAAGATTAAAGATCGCTCATTTATTTCGATTTATACTTCTTGTTCCCATTTAAAACTAATCAAAGATTGCTCCACGCGGAATTGTTTTAGCCGCAATCATTTTAATTCATGTTTATGACAGGATGTGGGTAAGTATTTATTATTACCTGAAAAAATTCCATGTTTTCAGAAATTGTCTGTGGATTAACGTTCTCTTTACGTAAAGTTAAGAATAATTAATCATTCTCAGACGTAAGTTAATAATTTACAAAGGGCATAATTATTTTCAACAACCAATCAATGTATAAAGGTAAGGACAAATATATTTTTATAGCAATGAAATAATTAGAATATGGATCATGTTGTCTATGCAGGACTATATAAGTTAGCAATAAAATTAGTCATTGCGGGGGATCTCATTTTAGACATTAGAGGCTCTTGGCAAGCGTAAATTCCCGATCCGTATTTAGTTTAGTGACACGCATCAATTCAAATACATGCATCGAAGGACGACCGGTTCGGGCCAAATTGAGATAATTTGCTACTAAACGCCTATATATAGCGTGTTATAACCCCACCAAAAGGTATAATCAAAGGCGAACGGGCTTAACCTGATAGAAAGATGTCAAATCTAACTTTAGATTGGCATGCGCGTGATAAAAGATCCATTGGCAGTTCGAATTCGATTTAAGAGTAGGTCATAGTGCCGCTGCCCCGGCAAAATTTCCGTTACAACACACTATGGCGTATGCAATTCTTCATTAACCCATTTTGAGTGGACATTAAATCCATTTCTCTCTCTCATTAACCCATTTCCTTTCATTTAAAGACAGAAATGCTCCTTGTTCTTAGGCAGAGGCAATACACTTAGAAAGACTGAAAATTAGTTGG
This sequence comes from Patella pellucida, assembly GCA_917208275.1. Taxonomy (NCBI): domain Eukaryota; kingdom Metazoa; phylum Mollusca; class Gastropoda; family Patellidae; genus Patella; species Patella pellucida. Next base: position 57,331,285 of record OU795044.1, read on the forward strand.
CTGAAATTTTGCCATTTTTACGGGGACGGTTTATTCCATTATGGTCAAGTACAACACAATAACGGGGGGGGGGGGGGCGAATGGTTAGCCTGTCATTGAGTCAATACAATACAAAACGGCGATTTTGTTGTACTTGATCATACTGGAATAAACTGTCATGTGTAAAAATGGTCAAGTTTCAGCCAACTAAATTTCAGTATTTCAGACTGTATTGCCTCGGCCTAACAACAATGAACAGTTCTGTGTGAAATAAAATGAAATTTCCTAATGAAGATAGGCATACGCCATAGTGTGCTACGAGTGAACTTTTGCCCGGTCACCCGGTCAGCGGCACTATGGCCTACTCTTATATCGAATTCCAACTGCCAAGGAATCTTTTACGAGCATGCCAATGTATTTTCGTCCCATCTGAACGACTAAACAGTTGTCCTTGTCAGACCCTCCGTCCTGCACCAATGACAAAGGAAAACCAATCGAACACGCGAACTCCATGTTTGCGAGCCAGCGTCTTACCCACTTAGGTATCCATGCAGTTGTATGTGAAAAGCGGTCACTCCGTTAGTAAATTATGTAATAACGAAGGAACTGAAGCCAATGAACCCTTTGATATTTGGCTTGCTTTGTGTTATCCCATGAATAATATATTCGTATTCAAAGTTAGATTTGACATCTATACAGTCAAAATATGTGAATATATTATCAGGGTTCATTGTTCATAATCCCCGAAAAGGTCGACCTAAATAGGTTTTTTTTTGCAATAACTGCGGTGATAACTGATTGAATCCATAAACTTATTAACAACGCCGTATATACACTGTACGTAATTGGACACAACAGTCGGTAAAAAAGAGTGATTTGAATTGCTAAATAAAAGATGAAATGAAATGAAATGGGGTTTAACGTCTTAAACAGGGCTAATGAAGACGGGGAATAAAATATGAAATATTTAGAATATGGATCATGTTGTCAATCTACATTTGAATAAGAAAAATAATTGTGTACTTAATCAAAAGATTATTCATGGGTTAACGAAACAAGCCAAATATTAAAGGGTATACAGTACATATAAAAAATAAACCGGCGTATTGGAAATATGAAATTTTATTAAAAAAGGATTTTTTGTTGTGTTTGGTGGTTCGTCGTTTGCATATTAGATAAACACTAATTCCTTGTCTGCATATCAGTTAGGTGGAAGCGTGCGTTATATTAAATTGAAAGAAATCAAACGATTAATAAGCATAGAACCAACCGGGTCATTCTTTGAATTTAAATAACCTTGGATTATATGCATCAAAGGGCAATCGATTGGCGCCGAACTAAAAATCAACAATCATCGCCGAATTGTATCAGTCTTGTGGATTCAGATAAGGTTATATGTTCCATAAATGTATAATGACTTATTTATATATGGCAATATATTACTTGGGATGTGATCTGAACATTTAAATTGTTCATAAATAAGACCTTTGATATTTCTAACCATTTTAAATAGAATATTCGTACACTAGTATCAAGCATATACGGTCAAAATGGGTAACAAATATTGTCATTTTATGTCATGGTTGATGATTAGAATCTTTGATAACGTTGACCTATATACGTGTGGGTGTTAAGTAAGAAAGAACTGGTGTTGTGATACTTGATTGGAGCCATAAATTAATTAAGAACGCTGTGTGTATGAACTAGTTTTACCTGACGTCTGCTAAATGACATAGCAGAAAATAAATTAGTGTTTATTTAAAGTAACATATTCAAGGAGGAGAATCGTAAAACGCAACAAATAATCCATCATTATTGAAAAGGGAATACCATTTCACACTCCGATACGGCGATCTATTTTATCATATTTACTGTAGACAAATAACTTAAGTCTTTTGACACCCTGTAACATTGCACAAAATGTCATTATTAGCACAAAGCTATATATACGTGCAGCGATTAATGCTTCGGACCATACCAATTGCTAATTAAATGGAAAATAAAGCACACAATTCATAGATTAAAATTTTATTTAAACGTTTAATTATGAAGACATGAATATCAATAATGTAATAATAATTTATTGTATTGCATGTGTTCTTTTCTTGTCCGTTTCTTTGTTTTAACATTTCACTTATTATAATACGAGAGAGAGAGAGAGAATGGGGTTTAACGTCAACTCAACACAACAAGGTGATTTCGGGACTAACATATGGTTTTTAATTTTATTTCAATAATTCGCTTGCGCGTAGGGGTCTTTAGCAGTGGGAGGAAACCGGAGTGCCAGAAGGAAACCCACGAGGTTGAGAAGTCGCCCCTTTCTCCATGCCACATGCGCTCACACCAGGGCTCGAAACCACAGTCGCAACCCCCCAGAAAGAGAGAGAGAGAGAGAGAGAAATTGGGGTTTAACGTTAACTCATCACCAACTAGGTCATTTCGGGACTAACATGGTTCAAATTCATTGCAATAATTCGCTTGCGCGTAGGTGTCTTTAGCAATCGAAGGAAACCGGAGGACACGGAAAAAAAACACGAGGTTGGCCAGGTGACCCTACTCTTGTCACGTACAACCGAGGTTTCGAAACCACGACCGTTAACAGGCTGTGTGATACAGCGCGTACGTGCTAACCAATATTGCAATAAGACCAACATTGGATAGGTCATAATATTCACACATAATACAAAACCATTGTGTTTTGTTGTGAGAGAGAGAGAGAAATAGGGTTTAACGTCCACTCGACACAAACTTTGTCATTTCGGGACTAACGTATGGTTCAATTGTATTTCTATAACTGGGGTTTAACGTCCACTCGACACAAACTTTGTCATTTCGGGACTAATATATGGTTCAATTTTATTTCTATAACTCGCTCGTGCGTAGGTTTTTTTTATCAGCGAGAGGAAACCGGAGGACCCGAAGAAAACCCACGATGTTGGACAGGTGACTCAACTCCTTGTCACTTAAAACCGGCCATCGAAACCAAGCCAATTGACTCAATGACAGGCTAACCATTCGCCCCCCCCCCCCCCGTTATTGTGTTGTACTTGACCATAATGGAATAAACCGTCCCCGTAAAAATGGCAAAATTTCAGCCAACTAATTTTCAGTCTTTCTAAGTGTATTGCCTCTGCCTAAGAACAAGGAGCATTTCTGTCTTTAAATGAAAGGAAATTGGTTAATGAGAGAGAGAAATGGATTTAATGTCCACTCAAAATGGGTTAATGAAGAATTGCATACGCCATAGTGTGTTGTAACGGAAATTTTGCCGGGGCAGCGGCACTATGACCTACTCTTAAATCGAATTCGAACTGCCAATGGATCTTTTATCACGCGCATGCCAATCTAAAGTTAGATTTGACATCTTTCTATCAGGTTAAGCCCGTTCGCCTTTGATTATACCTTTTGGTGGGGTTATAACACGCTATATATAGGCGTTTAGTAGCAAATTATCTCAATTTGGCCCGAACCGGTCGTCCTTCGATGCATGTATTTGAATTGATGCGTGTCACTAAACTAAATACGGATCGGGAATTTACGCTTGCCAAGAGCCTCTAATGTCTAAAATGAGATCCCCCGCAATGACTAATTTTATTGCTAACTTATATAGTCCTGCATAGACAACATGATCCATATTTTAATTATTTCATTGCTATAAAAATATATTTGTCCTTACCTTTATACATTGATTGGTTGTTGAAAATAATTATGCCCTTTGTAAATTATTAACTTACGTCTGAGAATGATTAATTATTCTTAACTTTACGTAAAGAGAACGTTAATCCACAGACAATTTCTGAAAACATGGAATTTTTTCAGGTAATAATAAATACTTACCCACATCCTGTCATAAACATGAATTAAAATGATTGCGGCTAAAACAATTCCGCGTGGAGCAATCTTTGATTAGTTTTAAATGGGAACAAGAAGTATAAATCGAAATAAATGAGCGATCTTTAATCTTGCACTACCAATGTCATATAAAAGACATACAGACAATACTATGTTAATTGAAATTGACCCAATCCACCCTCTGAACGAAAAAAACTGCAGGGAAATGCTAAAAATTATCCTTACACGTAATTCTAATATAATATTAAGCCGTAATAAATCTATTTTGGTTATTCAGAAGTAAACGGGCTTCAATTATACGAATGAGATTTTACTATTAGATCTTTAGCATTTATGTACTGCATTTGTATTAAGAATAGATCTTTATACGACCTTATCGGCTCCACACACTAAACCTGCTTAAATAATTAAGTAATATTCCCCACCCTATTTATTCAAAAATTATAATGTAGCAAAACAGAATGAAAGAATGAAATGGAGCTTAACGTCCTACTCTTTTGCACCTAACCTGGGATTTGGCGCAACGGTTAGAGAGTAGGATTTGTAACCTAGCGGTTGCAGGTTCGAGACCCGAATTGTGCGCCGAGTTCTTGTGTCCTTGAAAAAGACACTTTATCCCTGCATTCCAGTCTACCCAGCTGTAAATGGGTACCGGTAGGATGGTGTATTTGACACAAAAAACTTCAAGTTGAAGCTGCATAATTATGTTGGAGCTCTTTCTAAGAGTTGTAAAGGGAGGTAATCAGGCTTACCTGAATCCTAGAGACCGGGATAGTAATTGTGTAGCGCTTTGAGCATAAACTTGGTTTGTGGATATAGCGCATTATAAATGTAGGCCTACAGTGTGCTATGAGGGAATTTTTTTCCCGGCAGCAACTGAATTCTAACTGTTAAGGATCTTTTACGTGCACGCCAATGTGTACACGGGACATCGAATTTTCGTCTGTTCAGGGCTGATAACCTAAATTATAAAGCAGTAACTGAGAATGAAAGAATGAATGAAATGGGGTTTAACGTCCTACGCTTAAGCACCTAACCTGGGCTAATTGAAGACGGGCATACGCCATACAGTGTGCCATGAGGGAAATTTTGCCCGGGTAGCAACTGAATTGCAACTGTGAAGGGTTCTTTTACGTGCACACCAATGTGTACACGGTACATTGGTTTTTCGTCCCATCCGAACGACTAACCAGCTGTCCTTGTCGTCATCTAAATATATTTTCTCTTGTATAATTTATTTTTCAAATACAAACCATTAATACCAATCTTAGCATGACAGTGTGTATCAAAATAAGCACTTATTTGTGGTTATATTGAAATTTTTAAACGACGTATTCTTTTTTAATATATTTTTTAAAAATAACTTAAATACAACAGAGAAACCAGTCAAGTCTGTTTTGCGATTTGGAATTTGCTGCAATGGAAAAAAAACTTTGAGGAGTGACACTTGTTATACTTCCAGTGATTAGTAGGGCGGCGTTCAATTCAAACATTATTGTTCAGTTTTAGATTGTTGATTTTGATGTAAAACCTAATAAAATGTATAAAACACTGACTTCGGGTTTTGACTAGCGTATTTGGTTGAATTTATTGACAATACGAAGGTTGTAGTGTAGTTCACAAGCAGTATTATAATACAGATATGCCACGAAAAACTAATGTAAAAGTTTACTATGCTGCACCGTGTCCTTACTGTCCTGACATGGATTCAAATCACAAATCCGCCCAGTCTAGAAAACTACAAATTCACTTTCCTTTTAATAAATGTTTAAGTAATCTACTTTTTGATTTGAGAAAACTAATTCTCTTTTCCCAGTAAATCCACTTTCAACATACAACACCCTTTATATAGCCCACCCTTACAATGCCGCGATATCATAAAACTACGGGGAATACACACTTTTTCCTACAACAATAGTTAAAACTCGTTTAATTATGAGTGTACCCACCAGATGATTCTTTTACGTAATGCCGTATTATTTAACTATCGTTTTTCGTCTTGTAATGGTACAAGTCGATTTTAATAATCAAAATAGACAACATGTAATCAAAGAACGGCTTTATCCGCCATTTGTAATATTGTCACGTGACATTGTACTGTTTTATTTCGCTTGAATTTCAGCAAAGTAAATCATAATAATTAATCATATCATGTTCCAATAAATAATCTAATTTGTAGACCATTGGTCACGTGAAGATCGGAACACTATTTATGTGGCTCTAATTTTGGTGATAGCAAGTACAGCTAATAATTATTTGGAAAAAAACTACGTTTAGAAAACGTATCATTTTTTCCCAGCCTCGTTCTGGACAAAAAGCTAGGTTTTGGGACTCCAGAAAAACGTTGCAATTTTTTTGCCACGTTTCAACGTGGCAAAATCGTATCAAAATTTTTGAAACGTTTTAGCTACGTTTGGACATAAATGCCAAACGTGGCATTCTGAGGTTTATAGTGTAATGATGAAGAATAATAGTAATGGTAAAGGTGTTTAAGAGAAGATTTAAAGGGGAGGCTTTGCATTTATGACATGTGTATCAATAATAGTATCTATAATATAATATTTATTCGTGTGACAAGTTTGTTAGTTTTATTTTAATGTAATTTGTTTCTTTAGTTGGGGTGATTTGCGCTTCCCTCGCCGGGGACGTTTTTACGATTTCACCCTTCTAAGTGCGATGTGGTTGATTTGTGTTATTTATTACATGTGTTTTATTTTCAAGTGTTTTTAATTATTTAGATTTGTTTTGGAATTATGTGTAGGATGGCTGGGCTTCCTTCGTGAGGACGTTTTTACTCAGCCATCCTACGTTGTGTGGAAATTTCGTTAATTTTTTTTTTTTTTTTTTTTTTTTCAGATAGGGTGATTTGCGCTTCACTCGTTGGGGACGTTTTTACGATTTCACCCTACTTAGTGTGATGTGGTTGATTAGTTTTATTTATTACATATGTTTGTTCATTCCTATGTTTTCAATGAAGTCCCAGATAAGCTGAGAAGTCCAGTATCTGTCATCAGGTGATGGAGAAAGAAGGGATTTCAGAGAGAGAGAGTTTTCCCCCTCTCTGTCAGTTTATTAACCATTTGTTGTCGTTCATTGTTCAGCTGATTGCAATTGATTAGTAGGTGTGATGTTGTTGCGATTTGTCCGCACGGGCATTTAATTGGTGTATAGGTAAAGTCTTTAATTACGTTTATAGTTTTAAGTCTAGTGATTAATTTGCATATTTTGATTGAGGGATGATTGATATAAACCTTGTCGACAAGATTGCTGTCTATTTGATAGCGATGAGTATTTTCTTGTTTTAGACGGTTTTCCCATGAATTTTTAATTTTATTTTTGGCTATACTTATAAATTCCTGATTGCTATATTCTAAATGTTCTAATTCCTTTAGTGACATCCCCTCTTTGGCTAGTTTGTCGGCTTGTTCGTTGCCGATTATATTGATGTGGGAGGGGATCCACGCAAGGATTACCTCTCTTCCGGAATTCTTAATTATTTGATTAATATCCCTAATTTGACTGATTATTTCCTGTCTGCTATTTGAGGAATTTGATTCTATAGATTTAATGCTACTCAGGGAGTCGGTCAGGATTACGGCTTTGTGGTGTGTTTGCGTGGCTAGCCATTCTATTGCAGTTTTAATGGCCATCAATTCTGCGGTGTACACAGAACAGTATTCTGGTAACCGTTTCCTGATGTTTAGCTTCGCTTTTGGTATATGAATGCCGTAACCCGTTGATCCCTTTGTAGTGTTTTTGGATCCATCAGTGTAGATTTTGAGATGATCTGCCCATTTGGTGTCTATTAGTTCCATTGTTAGTGCTCTAGCTTCTGTGGGATTAACATGCTTGTTCGTTGTGTGGCTTAGTTGTGTGTTAGTGATAGGATCGCTTAGTTGCCATGGTGGCGTGGCTGAATAGGATTTTGTTTGTATGATTGTTCCTTTCAAACTGTGCTTATTTAGGATGTCATTTGACATCTGCCCGAATGTCATTGGACGAGTATTTTTCCTAGAGCCTATGCGTCTAAATTGATTGAGGCATTTATATGTTGGACATTTTTCTTTTAGCATTTGTAGTTTTCCCCAGTACTTGAGTGACAGTTCCTCCCGCCTTAGGTCAAGCGGAAGTTCTCCCATCTCTTGTAATAGGGCAACTGTTTTGGTTCCTATGGCGGCTCTTGTTATAAGTCTTAAAGCTTTGTTTTGTATTGTGTTTAGTTTGTTGAGTTGTGTATCACTTGCATTGGCATAGGCCAGACATCCGTAGTCGATTACCGAGCGGATGAGTGATCTGTAGATTAGCATAAGTGTAGTTCTGTTTGCACCCCATTGTGTCCCTCTGATGTATTTCATCATGTTGAGTGTTTTAGATGTTCGACTTACCAGGCCATCAATATGAGGCTTCCGTGATAGTTTAGAGTCGAATGTCATTCCGAGAAATTTGGCCTCTTTTTTGAATTCAAGTTTTGAACCATTAAGTGTTAAATCGATTTTTCTGTTATTGTCAGTTGGGTGAAACAGTATTGCTACTGTTTTCCCTTCTGAAATTTTGAATCCCCAATCATTTGCCCATTTTGAAGTTTGTTCTAGAGTGTATTGGAGCGATTTTTTGATTATGTCTAGGTTATTGGAAGCTTTCCAGAATGAACTGTCGTCAGCAAATAGTGCGGATTCTGTACCTTTCCCTACGTAGCTGATAAGATCATTTATCATTATATTAAATAGAATTGGACTGATAACTGATCCTTGCGGCGTTCCGTTGTCCATTTTGAATCTATTACTTAAGCAGTTTCCTACGCGTACTCTGATATGCCTATCGTTTAGAAAATCTTCTATCCATTTGTACATTCGGCCTTTAATTTTTGCATTGTGGAGTTTGTGTAAAAGACCATCCACCCATACGAGATCAAAGGCCTTTGTTAAATCGACAAAGATTGCGCAAAGGTATTGTTTGGCTGTGAATGCTCTGCTTATGTCATTTTGTAATCTAATGATATGGTCGATTGTTGAACGATCTGTGCGATAGCCGCTTTGTTGACTTGTTAAGATTTGGTTGCTTTCACAGTGAAATTTTAGTCTGTTTGTGATTATTGTTTCTAATGTTTTGCATAAAGTAGATGTGAGACTTACTGGTCGATATGACGCTGTTTCATTTTTATCTTTGTTTTGTTTGTGTAGCGGGATGACCGAGGCGGTTTTCCATTCCTGTGGTGTTTTTCCTTTGGTCCAAGAGAGGTTAAAGACTTCTAAGACTAACGATAGAGCTTTTTTGGGGAGATTTTTTAACATTGTATATTTCACACAGTCTAGCCCTTCTGCACTATCGGATTTAGACCGCAGCGCTTTTTTCAACTCTTCTATATTAATGGGACTGTTTAAATCGCATTCGTTATCTGCTTCATCGTGCACTATTGGGGGTTGATTTTGTAGGAATGTATTTTTAATTGCCTTGAATGTTTCACTGTGTTGGCTGTTGCTAGAGCCGTCAGCATAAGTTTGTCCTAACAAGTTTGCTTTGTGCGTGTTGTTTAAGGCTGTTTCGTTTTTGTAGGTTAATAAAGGAATGTTTTGTCTTACTGTTTTACCGGTGATTGCTGATATTTTGTTCCATACTGCCTTTAGATTTGATCGATCATTTAGGGAGCTACAGAAAATTTGCCAGTTTTCTTCCTTGGCTTTTTTGATTTCTATCTCTGCGCAAAGTTTAGATTCAAGGTATTCTGATCTAGTTTCTTCATTTGGCCTACGTTTGTATTTTCTTAGCGCCGTTTTTCGTGTACTAACTAAGGTTTGTAGATTATCTGACCACCAAGGTTTGGGTGATTTCCTATTAGTTTCTTTTGAACGGGGGATAGATTGCTCTGCTGAGCTTATTATAGCTTTTGTTAGATTATCTGTGAATGTGTCTATATTATTGTTTTTAATTAGTTCGAAATCCCAGCAATTGCACAAATTCCTGTACAATTCCCAGTTTGCCTTATTTATCTTCCATTTAGCCTGACATTTGATGTTTTCTGTGTTGGTTTCGCAGTATATGGATGTATGGATAGCTACATGATCGCTGCCTAAAGTTTCGTTTCCTATTTCCCAATTGCAATTTGCATAAAGTTTATTCGAGACTAGTGTTAGATCTATATGTGTTCCATGTTTACTATTTTTCCCTACGAAAGTTGGCTCGCTTTTGTAATCATTTAGTAGTAGAAGACTGCTGTCTTCTATGTATTCGTATAATTCTTTCCCATCTGTGTCATTTTCTGGTGATCCCCATGATGTGTGATGACAGTTGAAATCCCCGCATATAATTATGTTGTCACCCGGAATTTGTTTAAGAATCCTATCGTAGTCTTTGCTTTTTAATTTGTTTGTTGGTGGGTTGTAAATGTTTATTATGCTCAGAGATTGGTTGTTTCCTATCACAATATTAATTGCCATTAATTCTAATTTGTTTGTTGGATTAACTACTAATCTGCTAAATGGGATGCTATTTTTAATGTAAGTGACAAGGCCACCTCCGTTTGATTGACCCGGTCGATCACGCCTAATCATTGTGTAGTTATCTAGATTGATGTCATTATTTTTGGGAGTGAGTCGTGACTCTTGTAGGCATAGTATATCTGGATTGTTTTGATAGACGTATTGTTTAAGTTCAATTAAACGAGACCGCAGCCCATTCACATTGAGTTGAAACATTGTGAGTGGCTTCTCCATTGTAAATGACACTGATTTGTTTATTTTAGGTTATTAGTGTTTTATGATATATCTTCCCTGCTTGTACTACAATTCCGTTTGTTTTGATTAGCAATTTCGGTGTTAATGATCATTGGATTATCCCCATGTCTGAGTGAATCGTTCTCTTCTTCCGAAACCACGTTATCTATAGTTCTTTTTGCCGGCGTTTGCCTTGTTTGGCTTCGACTTCTACTATTGCTTCGGTCCCTTGGTTTTGATGCGGAGGGTGGGGGCATGTCAGTTTTTTTAGGGGTTTGGGACATGCCAGTTTTTTTAGGGGTTTGGGGTATTATAATACTTTTTGGTACATTTGTCACATTTGATATGATGGTTTTTACGACTTCTTTGCTTCGTTCCTCGTCATCTTTTATACTTCCTAGTTTAGCCAACTCCTTGCAGAAGTTGATAAATCCATTTGTATTTTTGAATGTTGGTGTAAAGAGTTTACTTTTTGTTATCTCCTCATTGCTAGGAGGGGTTATTTCCTTTTTTTGTTCTGGCAAAGTTTTATTATTGATATGCGAGGTCGCTTCTTTATGAGTTATTCCATGTACATATTGCATGGTCAGGATTGACTTAGTGTTAATGTACTTGGGGCATTTTGGTGAATCAGCTCCGTGATTCCCTCTACAATTTACGCACTTTGCTTGAGTGGCCCTGCACATTCTTCCGATTTATGGTTGTTGCCACATTTGCCACATATGGCTATGCCCCTACAGAATTTTTCTAAGTGCCCTATTCTTTGGCATTTTGTGCATCTCTTGACTTTTGGGATGTAGGGGTGAACTGGCCTTCTCTCATATAACATGTAGATAATACCCTGCGGGGTATCATCTTTTTTAAAAGTTAATTGCACTGTCCTTATTGTTTTTCCTAGTCTTATCGGGTATTGGTATATTGCCAGGGGATTGTATCCCCCCAGTCTCAGATTGTCCAGTATTTCCTCGTCCGAATAGTCCTTGGGAACGTTGTATATTATCACCCTATCTGTTTGGTTAAACTCCGACATGGAGATTTCAACCTTCAAGTTGCTAAGCATTTTTATATTTGTTGCCAATTGGGCGTCCTCTATGTTTTGGAATCCTAATTTTAAATTGCCATTTGACAGTATTCTCATGTCCGGGAGAGCAGCTGTCCCCCATTTAGTTCTAATTTCGTCTCCGAGTTTTGAAATTTTTGTGCCCTTAAAGGATTTCCCCTCTTTGGGCGTACATAAGACTATATACTTGTATTCTTTCATTATTCGTGTTGTTAGGACTGGTTGGGGTAGTTTTGGGGAGTTAACCAAGACATTCGAAAAGTTCATGGCCATGGTGATGCAAAACAAATAAAAATGTAATGGAGAGAAGAGAGAAAAAAAGTAAAAATAAAGTATAGCGAGATAAGGAAGAGAAATTAGGTTGTAAAACAAAGGAGTGGGGTTAGGGAATAGGGTCGAAAAAGTGACGAAAGTTTGAAGCCTAACTTTGTAGAACAACTTAAGATTAGCCCGCCCGCTAACTTGAGTTGTTCAGATGACGAATATAATTATCTATTTAAAGCAAATTACAAATAACAAATAAAGCAAAGAAAAGAATAGAATGAGTATAACTTACAGCATAGAGTAATCCTAGTAATCCAATAATCCACTAAGCACAGCTAGATGTTAACTCGCCAGAAGCTAATTGAGTAATCCTTGGCGGTGATGGCTTATTTATACTTGTCCGGCGTAGGAACACGGGTACTCAGGTTGAGTGTCGTAGTCCCGGATATCCAGTCAGGTCTCAAACTGTATACCGGAAGTTAGTCCAGGTCCAGTATGTAAAATCACAACAGTTCAATAAGTTGTTGTATTTTTATTCACTTGTTGAAAATCTTCGATTTTGACCAGTCTGATTATGACAGAATCGAGAATGACCATAGCAACCATTATTGTCAGACCATCCTTCAAACAAAATTTACTTATTATCTTTCAAATACACCACTAAATTTGTTTTTTTGTGTGTTTCAGGTGTGTGTTTCAATAAACCAATGGTTGAATTTCATTGTTGATGACATACAAGAAAAAATCATGAAGATTTTCTAGAATAAAGTTTTGAGGTGTAGAATTGTTGGCCACTGCAAACAGAGTCCTAGTTCGAAGAAAATATTCATTCGCAGTGAGTCGCCCAAGAAATTTAGAGGAATGTTATATTCATTCGACACCACTTTTCGACCAATCAGAATCCACGAAATTGCCATTTTGGGCTACAATACACTATTTTGCCTATAACGTTTTTAGGACTTCGAATTCTGTCTTATGATTTGGATTGTTCGTACTTGGTTTTTATTTTATTATCCCTTTAATACTACATCTTTAAGCTGGCCAGAAATATTATTTCAATAACAAGTCTAAACTATGTTCACTTTTAACCCACTAAACTAATCCCTTCTCAGCTTCTTTCAAACCTCACTTGCATCATAATCCTGTTACAAGGATGAGTACCTTATTACTTGGTAAGTTTTATATTTATTCGACTAACTTTAATATTTTATCTATTTAAACATGCATTATTCAAGAGCTAAATCTGCCTAGTGCAGGTCTTTTTTTGGGCATGAAATCTTTTCTAAAGTATTAATTAGACATTAATTAACTGATCTAGGCCTTAATCAACTTTGGATGGCATCAGATTACTCCGATATTAAACAGATTAAAACGTTTCAGTTATAAATCAAATATGGCGCGCCCAGACGCTTCGAGTCTTAGCTTTGATCAACCAGGACCGTGGTTGAAATTATTGCTCAGGTCGGCCAAATCTTCAAATGCCAATATCGTCGCTTGCAATAGAGTAATTGGAATTAAATTTTCAAATTATTAATTTGACATCCTCTTCTTTCGAACTAGTATAGCAAGAATGGCTAGTTCATATCTATATCTTGAATAATGTAACTTTAAAGGCATCAAGTAATCGTATCAAGGCTTAAACATAACTTGACCATGGTGACTAAAACAGGAGTTACGTATCACTTGACCATCATAACTAATAGTAAATGCAGGAGTACTGCACTACACGCAAAACAAAAAAACCCAAAAAAAACTACAAGATAAACCTGCGGACAAGACAGAAAATAGACATTGCCAAAACTTAACAATTATCAAATCAAGTGAATGGATCCGGGGGCCAGCCGTAAGCGTCCACTGCGCTGTACAGTCCCGGGCCTGTCTTGGTACAGGCTTCACTAAAATGATTTACATAAAAGACGTAACAAAAAAAAAATTAATGCGCACAGTGGCGTCACTAGGGGGTGGCACAGGGGACACGTGCCCCGGATATTTCATGTGTGCCCCGGATCTATTTTGAGCAGACAAAATCGATAATTTGCAATAATTTCACTACTGTTCCCTATCATTATTTCGAATGTCCCGAGTACGGAAGAGAAGCTTTCCAATGCGAAGCTTTTCTGGATTGTCCTTTCTGGCCCACCGTAGATTTCCCCAATTACCTGCACTTGCACAGTTTAACCGCGGTTTGAAACATCAATCATCAATAGAATGGCAACGTCATGTCGTCATACATGTATGACGTTTTCGATATAATAATAAAGTTATTAAAACGAATACTGGAAAATATGTACGAGTTCTTGTGAAGATGTGCAGTTGTGCCTGTGCCCCGGATCTAATTGGGTCCTAGTGACGCCTCTGCTTAAACATCCTTTGACCATTATAACTGAACAGGAGATAAACACCACCTGACCAAAATAATTCGGATTACAGATGACGTATAGGACCCCCCCCCCCCCAGTCGTAAGTGCGCTTATGTCGCTTGCGACTAGAGACAACTAGTAGAACATGTGCGACTCGGAGAAACTGGATACAACTCGACGGCAACTGGCTTGCGTCCGATTCACACCAGTCGTAAGAGCGCTTATGTCGCCCAAGTAGTTACGACTGATTGTATCCACTTGATCGTAGACCAGTCGCCGATTTCCAGTCGCCGATAGTTTTATCGCGTCGTAAGGGCGACATAAGCTGGGCTTTAAAGACGAAAATTTGGAAAGTTTGACAGCCGTACACGTGTTTTCCTAGCGCAAATCATGATAGTGGCAAGCTAGCTTTAAGACAGTTGTATTAAAGCCCCAATAACACTCTTGTTGTAACTGAATAATATGTTCCAATCTTTATTCTGTTCAACAATTTGTACTATTTTACAATATTTCAATTAAAAAATGATACAAATTTCATCTTAACACACCTAATTTTAAAAATTGGAAAAATTCAATTACATGCCGTAACATGGTTTGAAAAGCTTTACGTAAGCACTTTCAAATGCAACTTGGGTTTAAACATATTTTTAGATTGGGACATATTTTTCAGTAACAACAAGAGTGTTATTGGGGCTTTAACATAAAGAAGACGATGTGGATAAGATCGACGATTAAGTAGTTCATTATTTTATAACCAGAGGCCAGATTTATATGAAGGATGTTTTATGTTTATGTCCTCGTACCAAGATAAGTCAAAAACTATCATAAAATTGTCCCGTATTGCATGGGCGTACGAGCTCAGTGAATAAAGACTTTTGGCAAGCGTTTTGTTTTCCATCCGTATCGTCACGGTCATACGTTGCGTCGATGCAGTTTTTTTTAGAGTTTTGGCATATACGGGTAGCTGGGCTGAGCTGAGTTCTATTACACCATGGTGGCAGTTATCTACCGGCAAGATCAACCTCAGTACTAGTCAAGTGCTCAGTCTATAAATTAACAATAATAATAATAATAGTGTATATTTATAATGCGCAAATTTCCATACAGGTATGCATGCTCAAAGCGTCAAACACTATGTACACTGTGTATCATTCACTATTTACACAACAGTGCATTCGGTCAAATACAACTGTATTCACAATTAAACAGGTGAGACTTTAATCTGGATTTGAATGATTCCAATGAAGGGGCACATTTTACACTTAATGGTAATGAATTCCATAAATTTGGAGCTGTGAACCGGAAAGATTTGTATCCGAAAGTTTGAAGGTTAAATTTGGGAACTTCAAGTAAATGTTGGTCTTGGGATCGTAAATTACGTTGAGGAGTATACACACAAATTAGATCAGACAGATATGTTGGGCTAGTTCCATTCAGACATCTATACACATGGCAAAGTAAAGGTTGGTCTGAATCCGAAATTACTGTATTAATCATGGTTAAAATCACATCAAATATACAAACTGTGTTCCATGATACACATAGATTCATCAAATATACAAACTGTGTTCTATGATACACATAGATTCATCAAATATACAAACTGTGATCTATGATTCATAAACACCATATGACACAACATTTTAACGTCAAAAAGTAGCAAAATAATACGGTAAATAGATGACAAAGTTATACGGACCGTTTCCGTATGAAAGCTGGGGCCTGTTTCACGAAATTTTAACTAAGATAAAATCCGATTTTAGTAATTCGATTGGATAGTATTAGATTGATTTTAGCACTTAGCCAATCAGATTTAAGTATGTACTAAAATTTGGATTTTATCTTAAGTTAAAATTTCGTGAAACAGGCCCCAGTTCGATACGCACTGCCGTATCCGTGCGCTGAACCACGTTTAAGAAATACACACACATTGATGACGTCACAAGCAAAATCGATACGGGTA
The DNA here is from genome assembly GCA_917208275.1 of Patella pellucida. Classification (NCBI taxonomy): domain Eukaryota; kingdom Metazoa; phylum Mollusca; class Gastropoda; family Patellidae; genus Patella; species Patella pellucida. The sequence continues at coordinate 57,347,473 of OU795044.1, forward strand.
CGTGATACGGACCATGAATTTACACTTGACGAAAGTCTCTAATATTTGAAAACAATAAATGCAGTAAACGCGATTTCCTTCTCTTTCGGTCCTTGAATACGTCAAATTCAATGTAGACCAATAGAACCTACCTTAGGTAGGATAGCCGTGGCGATAGAGAGGCGGCTTCTCACCAATGCAACGAGGGTTCAATCCCAGCTCTGGGCATAAACTTTATCGTTGTAAGTGAGAGGGATTTTCGGTCTCCCGTCCGATCAGGCAGGTTTCCCCCGACTTCTTCGGTTATTTCCTGCAGTAATGATCGAAATCATTCGCACGATCTGTGCCAAGGGCCAAATTGGAAAAAGGCCTCAGGCCTAATTTGCTACCCTTGTAAAATGACGTGATTATTATTATTATTATTATTATTATTATTAGGTGACTTATCAGAATCCGAAATCACAAACAGCCAATCAATCGTCGCGGGGTAGGGGGGACTCGTGCTCTTCGAGAAAGGTTTGAAAATTTAACCGCCGCAAATGAGTTTTTCTGCTATTCTAGTTCGTGAATTAAAGGACAATATTGGTGCTAGTCATTATCACATAATATGTGATAGAGCTGGTTAAACACATTCCAAATATACTTTTAACGCAGAGCGCATGGCTACGATAGCTGAGTAATACATGCTGACTGAATCAGCAGTGAAAACACCAGCTACTGCCTTATATAAGTAACTAAAGCGGCGAGCGATACCAGACAAATGGCTAAATTTATGCTCACTCATAATTCCTTCGAAGACCAACATTTGTTATATGGGACTGTAAGAGAATATCTGACAATTCAATAAAGTAATTGAATGACATTAGATAAGAGAACACGAAAGAAAAACAGAAAAAGTCCGTGTATTACATATTCCTGAAGCAACGGCCCGAGGAATCCCTCTCTGGCCATTGCTGGATTGGCTTCGGATTCTTGAGCTTTTAAGTAAGTGTGTCTATTCGTCTCGTTCAATCAAATCTACCACTTACGTACAGTAACATGACAGTCCGTCGTTTAATCTTGGGTCTTCCTTAATATTTTGGACAAAGATTTAAGGTATTAAAACGTTGAAAGTCTGTTCGTTACCATACAGTAGTGTTTACTTTACCGATAGCCTCGTTTATCACGCAATTAGTTTTACTGCAATATCCTGCTATGCGCTGGTTAATATAGTATAAAAAAACGTGCAGCCATGACGTAACGTTATGTAAACACGGTTGCCCTAATTAAACGTCCTGTTTTAATGGTAATACCTTCGTAACGAAGTCAGTGATTGGTCAGTAATAGGACCACTGACCAGTCATAATTAGTGACAATAATACCCACTCAGACAGTCCATCAGGGAGTAGTGGGATTAGCTCTAATCAAACGGAACACTGCGAGGAGGATGGTGTATTACCATGTTTTATAAGGCATGGAGTGAATATAAACTAGGGAATATGCCGACTATTTCTATTTTTCTCGTGCCCCCCTATCTAATGTCATTCAATTACTTTATTATGACAATATATGATTGTTTTGCCGCACATAATGCATAATGTCTTTATCCATTGCGAGAAAAATGTAATGGGCGCCATTTCTATTCGAGCAATACGAAGCCAGCGACTAATGAGTTCATATTCAGTATGGGCGCCCTTTAAAGCCGAGTGACTTTGGTTAGGCGCCTACTACTAGATTAATGGGACCCCTAACCAATGTCACTTCTATTCATGTCGTTATATATGAGGCGCCCCACCACCCAAATGATGAGGCGCCTCATAATGAATCACACGATTAACACCTAACTTGAGGGGGCGTCCAAAAATGTGTGAGCTGTGGTGTTAATAATGCCAATAATGACATGATTAGTGGGGCGCATTATAATGACAATGTATGTTTGTCGATTCGCACATAATAAATAATGTCGAGCTAGAAAGGTTGGGCGCTCACGACTTGGTCAATGGGGCGCCCAATACAGCATGATTGGGCGCCCCTTGAAGGGCTTTTGTTATATGCGCCCGTTATACAGCGCACCCCCCGCATTATAATGGGGAAAAATTCATTTTATCTTGTGTTTATAGACTTAAAGTGGCTTCGTTTTGCTCAGCTAGTATGACAAGGCATAGTATCTAATTTATCATTGTTAATAGCAATCAGGGTAGAAGCTAATTAGTTAAGTATTTAATCCTTTATTGTTTATTTATGTTATTGTCTCTAGTAGTGATAATCCTGTAGTATATGTTTTGATGTCAACATTTATAGTTAGAATATAAAAAGGTTAATGTACATCAATAGGCAAGTCATTAGGTCATCCGACTTAGAAGCAGCTACGTCGGTCATCCACTGTGCTGGAAGTGTACATTACACATATTGAATTGTTAATTGTAAGATATAAGTTCCAGTAATTAAAAGATTGAAGAACCATTCCAGACTTATTAGTTATTGAAGAACCAAGCGGTTATACTAGTATCATAGGTCAGCAAGGATTGTTTATGGTCTGCTCCTCGAATTATTAGCGAATCTCACCAGTTATTAATATTTCACTGGCATTCACTTGATTTGATAATTGTTTAGTTTTTGCAATGTCTATTTTCTGTCTTGTCCGCAGGTTTATCTTGTAGATTTTTTGTTTTGCGTGTAGTGCAGTCCTCCTGCATTTACTATTAGAGTAGAGTTTTAGCCCTTCGTACTGCAGAATGTTCTCGTTGTCGGGCTTTGCTCCTGTTAGCTCATTACATTTATTTTTTTAGCGTTTTCCGAGTTTCTGTCCGGATTATCGCCCTTATTATTATTCGACGTTCTAACACCTGACGTCAATTGGCTGACTATCGCCATTGAAGAGACGACCACTTACAAGATCGGTCGCATTTTTTTTGTTTTTATTGTTACGTCTTTTATGTAAATCATTTTGGTGAAGTCTGTACCAAGATAGGCCCGGGACTGTACAGCGCAGTGGACGCTTACGGCTGGCCCCCGGATCCATTCACTTGATTTGATAATTGTTTAGTTTTTGCAATGTCTATTTTCTGTCTTGTCCGCAGGTTTATCTTGTAGATTTTTTGTTTTGCGTGTAGTGCAGTCCTCCTGCATTTACTATTAGTGAATTTATTACAAACATTATTCTAGATATCGAACTCGTGTAAGGTACACACCGTACTTGTTGCCGTTTATAGCGCATTAGACAATAGATCTGGCAGGGTTGCGCTCGATCTTTTTCAAAGGTGTCAGATACTGCCGCAAACCTGGGCGCTTTGTTTCAAGTATAGATTCAGCGCGCCCCCTTTTCCGGATTTGAAGTGTCCCTTTCGTATTAGTATTTCAGATATTATAAAACTAACTTTAGACTAGAACCCAACGAGTTCTCCGCGGCATTTTAAGGAATTTTTAGAATTCGCGTTTATTTTTCTGCCCAGAAACTGTCGTTAAGTGTAAAGTAGCAGGAATATTACTGTCAAGTATATAATTGTTCCCGATACATACAGCACCGATATTGCGATACTAAACAGAGTGAAGACATGCCCCCGATAAGAATTCGGGCAGTGTGGCGGCGATATCTACAATGACGGAAACGCGACTAAACGACCACATACTGACGCTCGAAGAAATCCACTATAAGAAAGCTAACTGGAGATTGTAGGAAATGTTCAGGTTAAATTCCCGATGGTGATGAGATTGATTCAAGCCCGCGCCAGGAGTGATAATCTTCAAAATTCAAACAAGTCGCACTTTAACCCTATTCAAAACTTTTCGTTTTTCTCATAAATTAATATAGGTACGCTGAAGTCGTATTCCTTCCTTCAAACTTTTATAATGTTCATAATGCGCCAATATCGCAAATTAAAATTTCTGACATTTTCATAGTTCCTCAGGTGCAAACCATATTTTCTAAACTTTTCGGGCGCCTGGGGGGGGGGGGCTAGACCCTTCTCCGTGGACCGTCAACTGTAGGTACCCCGGCGCCCCCAGCAGCCCTTGCCCCCCCCCTAACATTTTGGGGCTAGATACGGGCCTGCTCAGCTCAGCACATCTGGGGGCCAGTCCATTAACGTTTAGTTATAGAGCTTTTACCTGGCCCGCCATGATGACTGTCCGGGTGGGTGTCTCTCTGTATTGTCTATTTATTGTTCAATTGGCGTTTCACATTTATGTATTTCAAAAGAAGTCCGGAAATGACAATTGATATAATTTGTAAATATAAATAAATATAGCTTTGGGCGTAGAATGTTTGGCAGTTAATTAGAATTTCTTTACAGACTAATCGTTATGTTGTCGGGTAGCGCATTTTTGCGCTAAATTATTGGAAGTTAATTTGAATTTCATGAAAAACTATAGCGGAGACATCTGTAATAACGATACCCCGACAATACCCCGACAAACGAACACTTCTACACTGTTGAAGACACCATTCAAGCAATAAGTAGCGGACGTTTAGTTCGGCCCAGATCGCAATTTTTTTTTTCTTGTAAAATATATTTATTCATAGAATAATAAAAATATACAGTAGAACTTGTATTTAGCAAGCACCCAAGGGAAATTTAAAAATGGAGGTGCTCTTTGACTAGAGGTATCCAATATTGCCCCAACCCCTACCACAAACATTTTTTGGGTGCTCCTTGAAGCAAGTGTTCGCTGATTAGGAGTGCCTGCCCGAGCAAGTTCTACTGTACATTACATATAAACAATATTTCTAAAGTACATACATATTCCATATATAGTCATATTGTGTATGACAATTATAATTAATTCCAGGCCATAGATATGTTATGATATTAAAAACAGGTATTTTTGGTTTTTAATAGTATTATATTAAATGAGTTGGCTTTTTGTACAATAGTAGAAAATAAGATAAATTATGTACAGTTAAAAACATAGCCTGTGTATATAGACTGATAACACATCGAAAAACTAGTTGATAAATCCAAGCAGTAGCGCTTATAATGTTGCAAGTAATGTAAGCAAGAAGGAATTATTTCCATAAGTACTTTCTGATAAAAAAGAAGAAAAGATTTATCTGTTTGACGTTAATTTAAGTTAGTGGAGATAGCGGCTTTAAAGCCCCAATAACACTAGTACTCTTGTTGGAACTAAATAATTTGTCCCAATCTTAATTCTGGTCAACAAATTGTACTATTTTACAATACTACAATTAATAAATGACACAAATGTCATCCTAATTTTAACCCACCTAATTTTAAAAATTAGAAAAAATCAACTACATGATGTACATCCCGTAACATGGTTTGAAAAGCCTTACGTAAGCACTTTCAAATACAACTTGGATTTAAACATATTTTCGAGCCCTCTGGACAGGTAAGATAGGTTGTAATGGATAATTTACACAACAGGTAGGACACTTAAACATCTAGTAGTTAGAATAAGACTATTTTTTTTTTCTGGACCGGTCAAGCCAGCAAGAGTGTTATTGTCCCTTTAAAGTTTGAAAATATTATCTAAAGGCTCAAATATTAGTTTATTTAGTATCTTTAAAGAAATATAAGCATGGCAGAATTAGTTAGGTAGGCATTCTCTGAGATATTTGGTCAAACATATTTCCATAGATAGAGATTGCATGTTAAAAGTGTTATTATTCAGTATTAAGTGTGAAAAAAAACTTTAAATTTTGATAATTTCTCTTAATGTTGCGGGGATCACGGTGGCTAAGTGGATAAGGCGCTGGTTCGCTAGCCTGGAGGTCGAGTGTTCGATCCCTGCATTGGCCGAGAAAGTTCATCTCGATTTTCCGACGTGATTTCCCCTTGTCAGTGATACAGAAGGAGGGCCTGACAAGGACAGCTGCCTAGTCGTTCGGATGGGACGAAAAACCGAGGCCCCGTGTACACATTGGAGTGCACGTAAAAGATCCCTTGGCAGTTGGAATTCGATATAAGAGTAGGCCGTAGCGCCGCTGCCCGGGCAAAATTCCCCTCATAGCACACTGTATGGCGTATGCCCGTCTTCAATTAGCTCAGGTTAAGTGCATAACAGTAGGACGTTAAACCCCATTTCATTCATTCATTCATTCTTAATGTTGCATATCAGGTAACTTACACATTATATCGAGGTAGTATAAGCAGGAAAGGTACATTACATCAATGATTTTCAAGCATATTGTACTGAAACAGGTTAACATAGGTAAGATCCAAATACTAGAATTGTCAGAATAAAATTGACAGTGTCATTTGGGAAAATAGGCTTTAAATTCATGGAGTGTTCCTAAAGGGTTCAAATGTGGGTATTTTTGGTGACTATAAGCTTAAAGGAAGATAATGTAATCAATAAACTGTTAATAAATTCATAAATTGAGGAGAAAATCAACTGAACAGATTTACAATGGGTAGTTTCAATGTTCATTTTTGTTGGTTTCTGGATAACCAAAACTAGAGGTGTGGACATATACGAAAAAAGTCTGGATACAAAAGTCTTGTATTACTGACCCACAAAGAGGACAATTAGGTTACAATAAAAAAAAAGAGGAGATTACGAGCATATTCTAATCAAAACGGTTCACATCTTAGAATTATTAGTAAAATAGATTGTAGAGAGATGCAATAGACTACTAAGCTTTAGATTTAGAAGGGTTTTCTAAATGATTCGAGTGTTTAGGTCGTTTACTATCATACATGGGCGGAGCTTAACACCCCAGCACACGTGACATACAGGAATTCGTGTAAACATTATAGTAAAAAGATTTACTCTAGCGTAACTAAGGTCACGTAACACTCTGACTGAGGCAGGTAGTGTATATTGAGGTAATACTAGTGCGATCGTCTGCTTTACACTTTGACTAACATTGTTAAGTAAAAATACATAAGTAATAAGTATATGGCAGTTCACATTATCATAGTTGATCGCAATGATAGCTATGGCTCTTTACAATGCAGCCGGAGAAATTACATGAAACAAGTAGTCAAAATCACAGTTACAAAACAAACCGGGTGGAACAAACTGGCAGTTCAAAAATATATACAATGACATTAAATTAACAAAACAACATATAACACAAATCAATTATTATACATGTCAATTGGCACCTATTCCATAATTTGGTTTGATGTATATTAATATGCAAAACATATAAATGAGACAACTGAATAATTATTGTAATTGTGATGATAAAAGGCGCAGTTCTCTTGCTGGACACTTCACAGACATTTAAAATAAGCATGATAAAAACAAAAACGCCTAGAAAGACATCCATTTTATTACAAAAATTCGTTGATGCATACTTTCACCAGGAATGACCCAGGTTTCCCATTTCCTTCACACTATTATTAATATTGCCGTCCACTACGATGTGGTCTAGACAAACACGTGATTGTTTTACGCCCAGGGTATAGCTACACGCACGTGTAGATACTACTCAGCTCGTCTGTCTACTGCGAAACCATGAAATGTAACGTGAGGCTCAGAAAGGGATAAATGAAATAACATTTGTCACTTTTCGGTTGAAACGACTCGATAATAAATACTATTTTTTACATATCGCTTCAAAATACTCGATAGAAATGTGATGTAAGTAGTAGTTATTAGCACCCTTTCCGAGGTGTATCGGTGAATATCAGGACAGTTTTGGTCGGGGCTTCGCCTCGGCTGAACCCCCGACCAAAACTGTCCTGATATTCACCGATACACCTCGGAAAGGGTGCTAATAACTACTACATACATTAATTTCTTGTAAACAAAAATCACATGCACGAGTTATCTCCCTTCAGGCGAGTGAGCGTAAAGCAGCGATGTTCTTAAATTCAACTAAGTTGTTATTTTGTGTCAACATTTCGTAGTTATTGGTTGATATTTTGGAGTTATTGGGTGTTATTGGGTGTTATTTTGGAGTTAATGGGTGTTATTGGGCAGTTATTGGGTGTTATTGGGTAATTCGATGCGCCCAACCTCGTAGACAAAGATTGTTGAAAGCTGATTAAGCACAATAGGCCAGGCCCGTAGCCAGGGGGTGGCACGGGGGGGGGGGGGCAACTGCCCTCCCAATACTAAGTCTTGCCCCCCCAATATCACAAGAAAATTGGCCTTTACCGCAAAATTCATGCAGATGCCGATGCTAGTTGGCCCTCCCGAAAACATCTTTGCCCCCCCCCCCCCAAAACAACTTCCTGGCTACGGGCCTGCAATAGGCCCTAGTTTTGTTTCACGCTAGCCTTTCGTTTTATTTTATTAACCCCAGATTGTCTAAGTGTCTTTTCACAAATCATGTGTAAACAGGAGGCAGTGTCTTAGTGTCTTATTCTTAAAAGAAAAGTAATTTTTATTATCGATATTTGTTTTTTGCCACCCAAATTCTTCTATCAGGTTCTAATTTGCTTATTTTGTTCATGTGTGCAATAATATTAGGAGTATGTTTGTATTTATAGGGAAAAGGATGGTTCACTACCGGTTTATGGCGATCATTCTAAGTGTTATTCGAAATTCACAGACAGAACAAAGATTGATCGAGTAACTAAAATAGTTGCATTACAGTCTGGTGAGAAGCAAACGAGTGATGAGTGAATGAATGAATGAAATGGGGTTTAACGTCCTACGCTTAAGCACCGTACCTGGGCCAATTGAAGACGGGCATACGCCATACAGTGTGCTATGAGGGAAATTTTTGCCCGGGCAGCGGCGCTACGGCCTACTCTTTTATCGAATTCCAACTGCCAAGGGATCTTTTATGTGCACTCCAATTTGTACACGGGACCTCGGTTTTTCGTCCCATCCGAACGACTAGGCAGCTGTCCTTGTCAGGCCCTCCTTCTGCATCACTGACAAGGGGAAATCACGCCGGAAAATCGAGATGAACTTTCTCGGCCAATGCAGGGATCGAACACTCAACCTCCAGGCTAGCGAACCAGCGCCTTATCCACTTAGCCACCGTGATCCCCACGAGTGATGAGAGTCAATTCACATGTAGGTCACAAGGTCTAGACAAGGTTTGCGATCAACCGCCATTTAATCATCAACCGCCCAAGCTGTCCACCTGCGAGGACATGTCTTGCCCCCTGTGTGCATTATCTATTTAAAAAAAAGCACCCTTGTTCTACAGGTGTCAGAATAAGGCTGTCTCTGATAAGCTGGTTTTAGCAGGAACCATCCTCGGTTACCCAGTGTACACATTCCGTTCTACTCCACTATACCCTGGGTTAATCCATAGGGATTCCACGATTTCAAATTATCTGCCCTGGCTGATTGTGATATTTTTATCGTCCAATCCCAGAAAGCGTTACTTGGAAGGGAAATGAACGAAGGGAAGTAACTCTCATCTTTTTTCAACAAAGAATACCCCAACATGGCTGCCGAAGTTCGTTCTTGCACACTTTGCAAATATGTAAACAAGTTGTATGACGTAAAAAACGTCGCTAAAGGGTCTTCGGAAGACTTATTTGTAAACTGTTCTTTGATTGGCTCGTACAGTTTAACTACATTCTGATATTTTGAAATCGTGGAATCCCTATGGATTAACCCAGGGTATAGTGGAGTAGAACGGAATTTGTACACTGGGTAACCGAGGATGAGCAGGAACAAGATGCGGGTAAGTTTTTATTATTTGTTTAACCGTTTGCCACCCCACCCTTCTTTCCTGGCTATGCCCAGTGTTAGGTAGTGGAATAGGTCCATCGCCCCCTCCCCGGTGTGTCGTTAAGGGCGTTTATTGGGGAGAGTGATCGGGTGGCCGATAGGTGTTATCTATCAGACTGTCATCAATAGAGTCGAGGGTTCAAGTCTCGTTCTCTGCGATCTCAGTAACAAGGTGGGGGTTTAGCCTATCCGAACACGCAGGGTTATGTATTTACCCCTGCAGCGCAAGTACTCCCAGCGCATAAGCAGACAACATGTGGATTGGTGCAAATTGACTAGATTAACGGTGTCGACGTACCATAAAACAATATTCATTCTTTCATTAGCTTTTTTGGCTATGTCACTGCAATAGGGTCAACCTCTCTGTATTGGTCTGTTATCAATGGGGTTGAGAGATCCAATCACATTCTCGATGACAAAGTACAGTATTAGTAATAGTAGTGTAGCTGTTCACGTATGGGGTTTCAGGATTTCCCTGCTGCTTAGGTTCTCCCAGCACGTGAGCAAATCATATGATTGGTGCAAAAAAAACAGAATATGGTGTTGATATCTGGCCCGTAGCCAGGAAGATGTTGTTTTTTTTTTTTGGGGGGGGGGGGGAGATGTTTTCGGGAGGGCCAACTAGGATGGGCATCTGCATGGATTTTGCGGTAAAGGCCAATTTTCTTGTGATATACGGGGGGGCAAGACTCAGTATTGGGAGGGCAGTTGCCCCCCCCCCCCGTGCCACCCCCTGGCTACGGGCCTGGTTGATATGACATGAAACAACATTCATTCATTCCTCCCTCATGTACACGGTCTGCCAAAAGCTGTATAGTTCATTGTTAAATGTAGACTGCTCCATACAACGCCTATTATACACATACAAACTGTTGCATAGAGTGTTTTGTGGGGGGGGGGGTATTTATGCATATGATATGTAACCAGAAAACGTATATAATGCCTTCTACTTCTAGTTAATTTATGATATCCATGATGTTTACAATTTACCATATCTTTTTAGCGACTTACAGAAGCAGCAATTAAGAAAGAAGATGAAACCATTCTTCGGCATATCAGAGATAAAGACTGTGTTGCTGTTGAAGTTGGGTATCATCTACTATGCTACAAGGCTTATATATTCGACTCCTAACAACGAATGAATGAAATGGGGTTTAACGTCCTACGCTTAGGCACCTAACCTTGGCTAATTGAAGACGGGTCCTAACAAAGAAAACAAAGAAAACCCCCACAGCTCAGTCGTCAGGGTAAGTTTATTTCATACTTGTAGTAGTTGTTGTGTCCTTGTGGCTCGTTGTTGTTTTATCTATTTTATATCATAGGCCTACATAGGCAACTAGTAGGTGAGAATGGATTTATATAGCCAAGTGGTTACAAAAAGGTCCGTCATCAATGGACTTAAGGTCGAATCACATTAACAGCGACTTCAATGACAAGATGTGGGAGTATCTATGATGACAAGTGAATTGGCACAAAATGACCATATTGTTGTGTCCAAATGCACTAAAACAAAGTACACCCGTTCTAAGAATGTGTGAACATTTTTTACTAGCACTTTTGTACTGTCAAGACTTGTTTGTGATATGATAAGTTTAGAGTGTATTAATATGTTTGTTTTTCTTAATAGACCATCGACCAATACATGCGATTGATCGTTAAATCTGAAATGGAAATATTACCAAACATGAATTCATGCATCTAGGATGAGATTTCCCTGTACGTGTAGTAACTATGAACTTATATTTTTCAGGTCTTCAGAGGTGTTTGCATATGAGACTTGATATATTTTGGGAAGATGTGATTAGAAAAAGAATTATTTTCAACAAAGAAATTCTGCGAATGACCAAAGTTATTAGATAGGTTTTATTAAGATGGCAAAGGACATTGAGCAAGTTGATATTTCAAATTTCTGTACATTGGTTTTGTCCTTTTGGGGTGGGGGCGATTTAGCCAATTGGTCTGTCATTAGTGGGCTCAACGGTTTGAATCCTCTTCTCAATGACAAGGTGTAGTGTGGGGGCATTGCGGTTTGGCCTTCTGAACTACTAGTGTGTAGGCAAATTATCTGCCATTGCAAGTGGATTGGTGCAAAATGACCAGATAGCAGTGTCACTATTTTGTTTGACCAGTTTTCATGCTAACTATATTATTGAACTACTTTTATTTCAAGGATTAATTTTTGGACAACTGTTACAGCAAGATTTAAATAAATTATTGATATAACAGTTATTAAAAATTTAAAAAATGTTTTCTGTATCTTAAAAAAAAATATTGATATTGAAATGTTGTTGTAAATTGCAATGCACAGGCCTAATTTATATAAATATTTAAACCTTTAATACTAGTCATTAAATAAAAGAATAATGTTTTTAATTTGTTTTCATTCTTTGTTTGTGGATAGGGTGGGTTTCAAAGGGGGAAATTTTGTCTTTGTTCAATATTAAAAGGACATTTATGATACGAGTTATCTCCCCTTACACCTTTTTACCTGGAACCCCTATTTGAAATATCACGTTTATGCATCGTTTTTGGTTGAAATCAAATATGTCTTTGCAATTATCAAATTTATGTTTGATTTCTTAAAATAAATTAAATTCAATATCAATTCAATGACGCTGTATTTTCATAAATAGACAAAAACATGCTGCGATGTGCAACATTACTGCTTTGTTGGCGCTTATTATTGGTCATGTGCAAATACAAATTGAGAAATTTCCATAATATTTTTTTCAAATGTTGCTATGCATTTTGGCAGTACACACGAAAAAAAACTTTCACCTGCAGTAATTTTATCACCAAAAGTCATGTTAGCCAACCATGATAAATTAACCGGAGACCCTGGGTAAATGGGTAATATTTTAAAAACTGGCAATATCTGAAGGTTGGAATATGGATTTTCCATCACTATAAGAAAATAGCAAACATTTTTTAGAACCAAGGAGGGTGCAACAAAAATCGATTTCTAATAGTTAGTGCAGGGGGACTGCGCCACATATGATTTACATAAAGGACAAATATAACGACACGACATCATACTCCGAAACAACAAACAAAAAAACAATTCAAAAAAGAGTGAATGGATCCGGGGCAGCACATTCTCCCTATACAGATGACAGTCTTATGCAGATCCATCACTTTTAGGGGGGATCACGGTGGCTAAGTGGATAAGGCACTGGTTCGCTAGCCTGGGGGTCGAGTGTTCGATCCCTGCATAGGCCGAGAAAGTTCATCTCGATTTTCCGGCGTGATTTCCCCTTGTCAGTGATGCAGAAGGAGGGCCTGACAAGGACAGCTGCCTAGTCGTTCGGATGGGACGAAAAACCGAGGTCCCGTGTACACATTGGAGTGCACGTAAAAGATCCCTTGGCAGTTGGAATTCGATATAAGAGTAGGCCGTAGCGCAGCTGCCCGGGCAAAAACTTCCCTCATAGCACACTGTATGGCGTATGCCCGTCTTCAATTAGCCCAGGTTAGGTGCTTAAGCGTAGGACGTTAAACCCCATTTCATTCATTCATTCATAACTTTTAGGACTATAAAGGGAAGGGGGGTGTGGTGTAACCTCCACTCGACACAAACTAGGTGATTTCCTGACTAACACATAGTTCAACTTTATTTGAATAATTCGCATGCGCGTAGGGGCAGGCCCGAAGCCAGAAACCAAAATTTAGCCGACATAGGGGGGCGAGGAAAATAAATTTCCGACAACAAAAAATCAATGAACGAAAAAACATCGCCGATTGCCGTAAACAGGAGAAGGGGATTGCACGAAAATTGGAAGCTGAGAGAGTGAATTTAGGCCTCTATGACATGCGGGTGGCGAATGTGTCGGAAAATTAACAGTTTCCAGCCGACATTAACTATCTCTCGGCCAAATTTGAGAGGATATGTCGTACTAAAACTCTCTCCCGGCGAAAATGCGAGCGTAGCTAACCAGCGATTTTTCTTCGACGCAGACAGAAAAATTCCGACAGGAACGGTCATGGGGGGGGCGACTCGCACCCCCCCCCCCCCCCCCCAGCTCCCCACTAGCCTCGGGCCTGCGTAGGGGTCTTTAGCAGTGGGAGGAAACTGCTAAAGACGTGCAGAGAAAACCCACGAGGAATGGAACCACGCCATGTTAATAAACCAGTAATTGTTAATCCATAAATAGTGTTATTGTGGAACCACGCCAGTTGACTCAATGAAATACCTTTTCGCACAACGCGCACGCTAGCCATAAATTGGTCCTCGCACTCGGGTAAGATCGGATGAAGTAGGGTGGGATTCAGTGGGGTGGACAACGTAGAACAACAAACATGTAAATTCAAATTAAAATGTTTTATGAATATAAAATAAAAATAAAGAATATAAACAATTCTACCAATGTAATCGGGTGTCAAAAGTTGGCTATTCGTGCTATCATTGGTAATAGAAAAATGAATATATTGAAAATTTGAGTCAATTGACTTTATTCTGATCCAAGTTATTTTTTTTTTTTAATTCAAGTTTTCTGAATGGGATTGGGGAACAGGCTTAGCCTATGTAAAACCCCTGTCCCTAAATAATTTGTATACATATATTATAAATACAAAAAGGGTGTATATACATAGTTATAGTGGCAAACACATACATATTATATAAACAGAGTAAAGTGGATGAAAATGTACAATATATAATAATTATACATATACAAGCATAGTGGGCATTTTTATATCAATATTAATAGGCAACTTTAAAAAGACTAGCGATAATTATGGTTATAAGATATATAGAGAATACAATATTATTTGATCGAGATAAAAATCTGTGAGCCAAGTAATGAGTTGTTTAAGTGGCATTTAGTAACTGGATGAGAATAACACATGACACAATTATATGGAATACAAGTTACTTAAAGAGTTTATTTCAGCGACGTTTCGACGAGGGTTCTCTCGTCTTTATCAAGCAAAGAATGAGTGTTTGAAGTTTTTTTTTTATCAGTATTTATTATAATGTATCAGTGTATGTAATATAATATCAGTATTTAATTCTAGTCATAGAAATTGGCCTACGTCCAAATTGATATCTCACTAATCTTTCAAATCTTTTAACTGTTTAAGTTTATATTTAAAGGACAATATTGGTGTAAGTCATTATCACATTTAACTGTTTAAGTTTATTTTTAAAGGACAATATTGGTGTAAGTCATTATCACATTTAACTGTTTAAGTTTATTTTTAAAGGACAATATTGGTGCCAGTCATTATCACATGTGGGATAGATCGGGTTAAACACGTTCCAAATATAATTTTAACACAGAGATCATTGCTACACAGAGATGAGTAATAAAGGTTTCAACAATCGGAAGTGACGAACGCCAGAGGAAAACACAAGTTATCACTCTATATAACTGACTGAAGTGACGAGTGATAACAGATACACGGGCGAATTTCTATTCACTAATAAATCCTTAGTCTCTATCATCCAAACAAATATTCTACGAATATTAGTCTGGATGGGTCCTCAGAATTTGACGGAAAGTCGGTCATTGTCTGGATTATCCAGTATTTTAAGTTACCACGTACTGAATCTATCAAAACATCTCGCTTGTCAACAATGATACTCTCTAAAATTTTGTTTGTAAAGGTTTTAATTGAAATGGTAATTTTCTCTCGTCATGAATCAGACATACGGCTTCTCACAATCTTCTTAATTCTTCATCGCGATTCATGCTATTTTCTCGTCTCTATTTTGTTTCTTTGTGCCAAGTTAATTGTGGGATATATATCTGTCTCGCTCTATAGAATCTAGCAAAATCGGCCCGGCTTCGTAATCTATCACTTACCAAGACTTTAGCCAAAAGTTTCCATTGCCCATGCGTAACCGGGAGTTTGTTTTTTATGGGGTAGATTATCCAGTAAATTTTCGTCAAAAATTGGGAACCGAACCAGAACCTCCGTACGTTGAAGACTAGGGGGTTCTGGGTGACCGAGACTAATAATTCCTTCATCGGTATTTTCTGACGTGGTTTCGACTTGTCAGTGTTGCAGGACAAAACAGCTGTCTATTCGTTTGGATTGGACGAAAAGCTAGGTCCCGTGTATACATTGGCGTGTACGTAAAAGATCCCTTGGAATTTGGAATTCGATATATGGGTAGGCCGTAGCGCCGCTATCTGGGCAAAATTGCCCTCATAGCACACTGTATGGCGTAGACTGATCTGCATTAGCCCAGTTTGGAGCAGAACAGTAGGATGGTAAACCCCATTTCATTTCATTTGTTTATATGTTCTATATTCTTCTGTAACTTGAGTTATTGTCGTTAGTGTTGGAATAAGCTACAATCCCCGGCAAAGAGTACATACGAAACATCTAATTAAGTCGTCCACATTCGTTTGTGGGGTCGTCCACACTTGTTGGTGAAGTCGTCCACACTCGTTGGTGGCGTCGTCCACACTCGTTGGTGGAGTCGTCCACACGACTTAGTATAATTTCTGGATATAGTAATATGTTGGTGGCGTCGTCCACACTCGTTGGTGGAGTCGTCCACACGACTTAGTATAATTTCTGGATATAGTAATATGTTGGTGGAGTCGTTCACACGACATAGTTTACTTTCGGGACACATAATGTTTTTTTAATTAGTATAGTTTGGTCACCCTTTCTCCCGGCAAATAAAAAACAAAGTAAATCATTTTATTCAATAAAATATAACAAATGTATAATTCAATAAATAACAAATTCATAAACAGGTTCATTAATATAACAATTTCATTAATATAACAAGCCCCATGCTCAAATGAATTTCTATACCGCTACCAAACGACCCACGTCCTTTAAAAGCCCCGATACACCTTTCCCCCTGCCCATACAATTCCCATATTTTAAAAATTGTCTCAAATTTCTTCCTTTGTCGCCTTTTTAGTTTATTTTCCGATACCAGTACCTGTTGTAACTCTGACGTTTTCGATTCGTCATGTAGTAGTTTAATTAGTGGATAGAATTGGATGTTATTTCGCACGGCCTTGTGGTTAATTCTCCAATGCCATCCCTCGACGTCGTTGTTGGTTCTAATTGACACCAGCTCAAATTAAACCGTGATGATGGACTTCATATTAATAGAGCCTATAGTCACGTTTACAATTGGCCGCGATAAGCGCGCCGTACCTGGTACCGTACCAGGCCGCGATAGATTTCAGGAAATTGACCCGTTTACATTACTCTAAAATAATCGGTCTCAGAACCGTGCCAATCACGCGAAATGTGGAACTTATCACAGAAAAGTTAATTTCAGTCCCTATACATATTACCCAGATGAAAACAAATATGACGGTTGATTTAGTTTGAGCAGTCATTTTGACTGAACTGATCATTCGGCAAATCTCGACAGATTCCGGTGCCCTACATGTAGACTCGGCTGTATGATGAAGTCCGCCATTTTGGAACTATTTTAAAGGACCCGGATAAACAGTGGCTGCCCCCATGGCCATGGAGATTATATCAACAAACTAAAAAAAATGGTTGCCCCCATAGAGACTATATCTAGAAAAGACGCCATTTTGGGACTATTTTGTGAAAGCGGCATATTTTTCTATTGTAAATCGGTAGTTGACTAGCCGCATCGCAAATGTATGGTCGTAGGTACATATCAATTACTATCATACATCCTAGTCTAGATATAGGTTACGGAGAGTACCGGAATCTGTCGAGGTTTGCCGAATGTGAACTGATGACAGAAATGTCAAGGTATGAGGGTAAAAAAGGTCAAGGTTTGTTTCGCGCATGCGCAGTTATCAGTACTGAACCGTGCTCAGGCCGGATAGCGTTTACACTACGAAAATTTAAAGAGAGCCGTTCCTGGCACGGTGCTCAGACCACATCACTTCAGTGGGCCAGATTGGCACCGTACCAGGTACCTCGCGCTTACGTTTGTCCCGTTTACACTACAAAAAAAAACGAAGCGCGCCGTACCTGGTACCGTTCCTGGTACGCTTAAAATTTGTAATGTAAACGGGGTTTATGACATTTTAATTCATTAACTGTGCCTAAGTGAACTCATAATATTGCTGTACTTGTTTGAAAGGGGGGGGGGGGTTAATGGGGATATTTATTATACCCTTCTTATTGATTATTTATGTTAATTGAAGCTCATGGTGATTTTCTTAGTATGGTAGTTTTTTATCAATGTTATGCCTGTAATCACAACTCTTATCAGTCTTTGATCATTTTTATATATTTAAACATAATATTTTTAATATGTGTAATGGCTTCCTAAGTATATTAAACACGAAGATATTTTCTTTATAAATAAGAGTGCTCTTCTTTCTATGCCATTGGATATAAATGTTCTTTTAGTGTGTGGGGATCACGGTGGCTAAGTGGATAAGGCGCTGGTTCGCTAGCCTGGAGGTTGAGTGTTCGATCCCTGCATTGGCCGAGAAAGTTCATTTCGATTTTCCGGCGTGATTTCCCCTTGTCAGTGATGCAGAAGGAGGGCCTGACAAGGACAGCTGCCTAGTCGTTCGGATGGGACGAAAAACCGAGGTCCCGTGTACAAATTGGAGTGCACGTAAAAGATCCCTTGGCAGTTGGAATTCGATATAAGAGTAGGCCGTAGCGCCGCTGCCCGGGTAAAATTTCCCTCATAGCACACTGCATGTATGGCGTATGCCCGTTTTCAATTAGCTCAGGTTAGGTGCATAATAGTAGGACGTTAAACCCCATTTCATTCATTCATTCATTCATTTATATACTGGCATGATGGCATCTATGTTATTTGGTAACCAACAAACATGTATTTTATATCACAGCAACCAACTAGGTTGTGTCATAATAATGTCGTATGATATTACCATATATAGAAGTATCGTGTAGCTAGTTCTATCACGTGACGTGACGTGTTATTATTCAACACCAGTAAAACAGGTTTATCACGTGACGTGACGTGTTATGAAACATACATTAGAAATAGACTGGAAAGAACTACTGAAAAAAATTAATAATGGTTTTATTGATTACGATGTGGAGGCTACTGTAATTATAACTGGTAATAAACAATAACTACGTCATATTATAAAACAGTTAAATACGCCATAAAAACTAATATTATGACTGACAAAGGTAATCGATTGACTTGATCAGATATAAATGTATGTTGTTTGAAGTGTTTGTGTATATTGTGTCATGTAGGTATACGGAATTATTGTTTATATGATTCGGGGATATTTGAGACCCAGAATGTGTTTTTTTCTGTATTGTAACAGAGCATATTGACAATATACACAAAATATTTTATTTTAGATATTTTATTTGTATGTATTTTAAGGAATGTATATTTTATAGATTATTTAGTTTATTTTAAATGCTTATATGTTTATTAAAGATGTCGAGGCTAGAATGCAGTAAAAAAGCAAAACTCAACTTTGACGCTTATAAGGTGTTGATAGATTTAAAGCATAATTGTATCGAAGGGCTTTAATAGAAGGCCCTTTATTGATTATTTATCTAGACGTAATTAGCTTAAACTTTTAAAACAATTCGATACGAATAAACTATAAACTATTATTCAGATTGTCAATCCCTGACATATTAAATCAGACTTCGTATCGACAAATGGGCGTATTTCATAAATGGTCTTCGACCAATCAATAATGAGTTTAATTATACACGTGGCGTGTTCACTAGTTGCCGGGAGTTTCGGAAGATATAAATAACCACAAGGCGACAAGAACGCCATGCTGTGCAACAGTGCGTGCAGAATCCCTTCACACAGGCATCTGAGACAGTGAAAACACACGGGAAGTCCCATTAGTGCCGATACAGTGCGCCGACGTCTTACCGGTGAGAACATTCATTGCCGTAGACCTTAACGTGGACCGATCCTCCTCCCTCGCCATCGAAGTGAACTCAGGAAATCCAGTAAGGGGGGCAGGGCCTATTTTAACGTGCCTACAGGCACGGACGTGCTTCGGGATGAAAAATCCGTGCTTTGAAAATCTAAAATCCGTGCTCTGAAAAAAAGGTGTGTATATCTTTGTGACTCTGAGTGTGTACTTGTAAAATGTGCGATCATGCAATGCGCAAGTGCGACATCAGCAGTCATTGTGATTCACGCCATTTGACTTGTTATCCAGTCTCATTATTTTTCTTCACTTTCGCTTTCTGTTACAGAAGCATGGTTCACTGGTTGTTTCTTTCGGGGCGGTCCTTCGCATTGACTTGCGTTTTTGAAAATCGCTTCGAAAATACGGACCCAAAGCTGATTCTTTGAATACCCTAAGACGGACAGTAACAAAGAGATTTTTGAAGCGATTTCAAAAACTCAAGTCGTCTTAACGCCTCTTCTGATAGTGAGTAAGACATATTGTACTGTTACCGCCCATTTTCATAATGCGATATATAACAGTATGTTTTATCCATATCACAAGAGAGGTAACAGACCCTTCATTTCTCCAAAATAGCATCGAAAACACGGGCCCTAGGCTGATTCTTTGAATAGACTTTGGACTTTTCTTTGAACATCCGATGCCCTGACAAGCGGTCGGATATTCATACATCTGTCAGTCAATTCTTTGGTATTAAAAGTGTAATAAGTACTGAAATAATAAACCTGGTGAGTTTTATCCGATTGTTTTGTTCATAGTTCATGATCCGTTTGGTCACAATTTCTGAAAGCGAAGGAGCTACATTGAACTGATCACTTTCTTCTCGGAAAAGGAGGTTCCGGCGTTCTCTGGCGGTCGAATTTTGAAAATTTTCTCGGAGCCCCCCCCCCCCCGGCAACATTGACACGGAGACCGTGCTTCGTCAAATAATCCTTAAAATAGGCCCTGAAGGGGGGGGGGGGGGGGGGGGGGTCCCCTGAGAAAATTTTTGAAAGAATCGGGGTGTCAGTGGTGATTTGTGGCGTATATCTATTTTTTTATACTGTTATTTAGGGATTTAAGGGGGACCCGGGCATCTAGCCCCCCCCCCCCTGGATCCGCCTCCGCGTGAACTAGAACTGACCACACAGGCAATGATGAATTATTCTGGTCACAGATAAGAGCTAGTATTGCGTATCAACTGGGGCATGAGAACACCCGTGCCTACACCGTCAGAAATATGTACTGGCCAGCCCTTAGTGCCAACACCGCCAGAAATATGTACTGGCCAGCCCTTAGTGCCAACACCGCCAGAAATATGTACTGGCCAGCCCTTAGTGCCAACACGGCCAGAAATATGTACTGGCCAGCCCTTAGTGCCGTAACATTGTTTCAAAACACTTACGTAAGCACTTTCAAATGCAACCTGGATTTAAACATATTTTCGAACCCTCTGGACAAGTAAGATAGGCTGTAATGGATAATTTACACAACAGGTAGGACACTCAAACATCTGGTAGCTAGAATAGGGCTAAAAAAAAATTTCGGAACCTGTCAAGCCAGCAAGAGTGTTATTGTCCCTTTAAATCACCAATTTTGAACGGGGGGAGGTACCTTTAAGAACCCGAAGCTTTTTATGAAGGGTGTTTCACGTTTCACCGGTGTCCTCTTACCAAGATAAATCTAGAAATATCAGATAAATTTATACATAAAATTCTCCCGTAATACATAGGCGTACGAATTCGATGAATGTTTGAAAACGTATCGGTGACAACTTCAAAATGGTTCAATATAGCCTACCTCGAAACCACAGCCGCGAGCCAGAGGTGACCGGCCAGCTAGCAGTCGAAGCGCGACACTCTAGACCACTAGGCCATCCCAACCCCCCGTGGTTTATAGCCATGCCACATATACTGGATGGGTAATGTAGCTGGATGGGTAATGTAGCTGGATGGGTAATGTAGCTGGATGGGTAATGCAGCTGGATGGGTAATGTAGCTGGATGGGTAATGTAGCTGGCTGGGTAATGTAGCTGACTGGGTAATGTAGCTTGATGGGTAATGTAGCTGACTGGGTAATATAGCTGACTGGGTAATGTAGCTGGATGGGTAATGTATCTGGCTGGGTAATGTAGCTGACTGGGTAATGTAGCTTGATGGGTAATGTAGCTGACTGGGTAATATAGCTGACTGGGTAATGTAGCTGGATGGGTAATGTATCTGGCTGGGTAATGTAGCTGACTGGGTAATGTAGCTGACTGGGTAATGTAATCAAGCATACTATAATAAGATAGAAGACTATAATGTTTCCACATTTTATTATTATATTGTTGTTATAATAAGAGACATAGACAGTTAACGAGGTCCACACTACAAATATTTTATAATCCATCGCCAATGCACTCAGTACCGTTACAATGTTTATATCTGTCGCCATGGTTTTCAGTGCGGATAACAGAAAATACAGCGTCTAAAGGTTGTGCCGCTTCTTTTTTTAGCGGCGATTTCAGGAATCTTCAGAACAATCATTAAAGGGCCAATCCCGATAACTTTTTGGGGAATAAAACTGCTTAATTTTGTGTTAAAATCATTTAAAACCCATTATCTAAGGCCGATCAACTAACCCGATTTTTGTGATATGCTTGTAAATAACTTAAACCTGACAGTCTGCATCTGGAAATGGAGACCTTTGTATCATACAGTATCTGGATAAAACCAGACTATTTTCTATAAAAATAATATGTAGGTAAAATTTACCTTTTGTTATCAAGTACAGTACATGGGTCATTCACTGTATAGACCTCTCAAGAAACGCTAATCGATTATAAGGTCACCAAATGAAAAAAATGACCATCAATCTTTAAAGGGTTACGTGTCCGGATAAGCAATTTTGGCGTTCACGTCCAAATGACTCAATATTTTGAGTTGAAATTTTGAGACAAGGTATATACACCATTCCCCTATATTTTGGCGTTTTATTTTCATACATTCTCAGACTTTTATTTTTGAGCCTCTGTATAATACGGGACTAAGTCTCTAACTTAATATCATCCAAAATCTATAAATTAAAGTAGCTAAGTCTCAATATCATCTCGATATCATCCAAAATCTTTAACTTTGAAAACACGAGTTATTTGTCAATTTAAATCAACATTGATGTTGTGATCTTACCGGGAAAAGATAGGCTTCTTATATCTAATATTTAAGACAAAATAAACATTTTAACATTGGTACACGAATCGCGTACCATAATGCGTTTCAACTCGGAGAACGGCTAAACACATTGCACCAATCAAACAGCGTATGTAGACTGGAATGACCAGAAGCTTTAAATTGTGAATCGGTTTA
Source organism: Patella pellucida (assembly GCA_917208275.1). Lineage (NCBI taxonomy): Eukaryota > Metazoa > Mollusca > Gastropoda > Patellidae > Patella > Patella pellucida. The sequence goes on from OU795044.1 coordinate 57,370,208, forward strand.
GACTCTTGCCGTATTTCGCTGGATAAAACTGATTTGAAATTAGAGTAAAAACGGAAACCATCGAATGTAAATCAGTTTATATACATTTATATTACAGGATTATATGCGTTGCGACCCACTTCTGTCAATGTTTAGGTCCCACATGTTAGCGATTTAACTCCTTTAACACCACTACAGTCACCTCTAGAGATGCCCGGTTACAAACAGTGTTTCTCCAGTTCATTACGTCATGAAACAAATCAGCCATTTCTCTCACACCCCCTTCCTACATCCGAGACTTTAACAAGCGTAACTGGACGACCATATCAATCACCGATTATCCAGACACACGCACATGGGGTGATATATGAACCACTGAAGGATAGATGGATAGATCGAATATCCAGACACACATATAGATCGATTATCAGGTCTTTAGCTCTTCCAAAGAACGGATAATATTGGGGACGATAACGAGATAATACACGGCCGTGAACACTCCTATGACGATCGAACACGCTATCCCAACTACACTCAACCACATGGCAATTCTAGCATGAGTTCCTCCCTTCATAAAATCACCCTTGGCGCTGTATTTCCTGGAAATCAAAGAGAAGACAACTGCTACAATACCAAACGGGGGATTTATGATACATACTAGTAAGGCTAACGGCAGGTAATGTGGGGATTTGGTATAAGTACGCACAACTCGCTCCCCACCGGTCAACGGCTGTGATGCGACATTTTGTTCAGGGCTTGTAGATTTAACGGAACTGCTTGAACGTTCCTCTTCCACTACTGCGACTGTCAGTTGATCCGGAAGTGCTTCTTGTTCGGAAATAACCTCTATTTCATTCTCGTATGAAGCTGGTCGTTCGGTGGCCATGTTTTGACGGTGTTGTACCTACAAAGACAATAAAATTAAATGAAATGGGAGTTAAACGTACCACTCTTCTACCCCATACAGTGTGCTACGAGGGACATTTTGTCTGGGCAGTGGTACTTAGAGCGGGAGCCCAAGGGGTTAATTTAGCTGAAAAGTGTAACAATTTTCTCCGTTATAGTATATTTGGTATCATCAAAATGTAAGTCTGCCGAGTTTCTGGTGGTGGGTGTGGGATTTCACGCCCAAAATGCCATGCCGCCCAAGTAGTCTAAATTAGCTCAAAAGTGTACCACATGAAATTCGCACATGTTCCAAACAATTAACAATTGTGCCAGAATACGTAGAATAGGTCTACTAATACCTAGCACGTGTGGAAGACGCGATAAAGTATGGTTGCAGAAACAATTATTTTGTTCAAAAACACATTTTCAGACCCATAAAACGTTTTTTACCCAAAAAATCAATTTCTTGTAACCATATAGTTTACCACCTCTTCCATACGTGCTAGGTATTAGTATTCTACACATACTGGCTAAAAATTTGACTTTTTAGAACATGGTAACAGTTCCGGCTAATATATTCTAATTGGGGTCCGTGGCATTTTGGGTGTGTCTGTTAGGGGTAAAACAGACACACTGAGCTGATACTGAACAACCCAAAAGCTGTTTTCGGTGGTACAGATTTCGGCTAATCTAGCCTAGCTGTTGACTGGAAATCAGGTAACTCTAGTCGGAGATACTCAGCCACTACAAATTTCTGGTAATCACATAGCTCTGTCAGGGTACCCCACCACTAGAAATGTCTGTCAGGGTGTTTTTGAAGATGTATTGTACACTGCTGTGCGAATTTCATGTGGTAGACTTTTAGGCTAATCTAGACTAGTTGGGGGCATGGCATTTTGAGTGTGGAATACCACACCCACCACCGGAAACCCGGCAGACTTACATTTTGAGGATACCAAATATGTATGCATTGATACCATATAGGAGAAAATTGGTACACTTTTCAGCTGGGCTTAGGCCCTGGGCTCTCGGTCTTACTATGGCCTTATCTTAATATTTTGAATATTGAAGATCTCCTTTGTGTATTCATTATTGGATATCAGGAGCCCATATTTTCAACATCAAAATTGATTGGCAAATATTAAGACAAAGAAAGAGAAATGGGGTTTAACATCCATTCAACACAAGGTCATTCCGAGACTAACATATGGTTCAATGAATTTTTATAATTTGCTTGCGCGTAGGGGTATTTAGCAATGGAAGGGGGCAACCGGAGGATCCGGAGAAGACCCATGAGGCTGTACAGGCGATCATTCTCCTTGTCACGTACAACCGAGGATAGAAACCAGGCCATCTACCCCCCCCCCCGTATTGTTGTAATATAATGATATTGGTAGATGTATCACACGTTGTATTATATAAAGTTATATTACTTATCTCGTGTTAAAAACTAATAAGGTTGTTTACAACACCTTCACCATTGATCTCAGGTAGAAGCAGACCGTACACAGACGGATCGAAGACGGGACGACAACAAAGGCAGCCGTGAATTTGGACCATGGCAGCCATGACTACAATCGGTTATCGTCCTGTGTGGTGTTTCGGATGTTCGGCATTGTTGATAAAATAACTTTTAATGTCTGTCCTTGTATTGTTGAAATAAAGGAGTCAAATCCACAGTCATCCCTTGATCCTATGCTACTAGTTACAGTAAAAATCATAGGAGCCACGATAACTAAGAGGGTAAGACGCTGGATCGCTTTACAAGAATAATTAATAAGAAAGAAAAGAAAGACGCTGGATCGCTAGCCTGGAGGTCGGGTGTTCGATCCCGAGAAAGTTGATCCAGATTTTCTGGCGTGGTTTCCCCCTTGTCAGTGATGCAGGACAAAGGGCCTGATAAGGACAGCTGTCTGGTCGTTCGGATGGGACGTAAACTGGGGTCTCGTGTATACATTGACCTGCAGTTAGAATTATATATAAGAGTAGGCTATAGTGCCACTGCCCGGGAAAAATGTACCCTCATAGTACAGTGTATGGCGTATGTCTGTGTTCATTAGTCCAGTATTGGACGTTAAAAAACGTTGCTTTAAAACAAAAGGAGATGAGAGAATACTCGAGTTTTTCAGTGGAGATAATTAGACACTGATTACCAGACATGTTAGCCGATAAATAGGATAAAATCAATAGATAACTACGAGACTGGACAACTAATCTATTGTGACTGGACAACTAATCTATTGTAGCAGAGGTTAGCAATAATGTAGGCCGTAGATAACCGACAACCAGACAGACAGAGAGACGGAGAGAGAGAAAGACGGAGAGACAGAGAGAGACAGAGACAGAGAGAGAGAGAGAGACACAGAGAGAGACACAGAGAGAGACACAGAGAGAGATACAGAGACAGAAAGAGAGAGAGAGAGACAGAGAGAGGGACAGAGAGAGAGATATAGAGAGGGACAGACACAGACACAGAGAGATTATGTCATTTCGGGACTAACATGGGGTGCAATTTTATTACAATAATTCGCTTATGCGTGGGGAGACCCAGAGAAAACCCATGAGGTTGGACAGGCGACTCTACCGAGGATTCGACCTTGTAATACAGCTCACCCCGCTCCCAAACAAGAAGCTATTTGTGGAAATTACAATATCCTTGTGATTGTTCCAAAATAAATTGTGTTTTGTTAAAGCGAGAAATTTATATTTTCTAAGAAAGTCCAAACATAATTATTTCTATGTCTTTAGCTCAATAGGTTGTCAACTCACTAATATACGATAATGGGCATTATTTCCCACCTTTACAAATCATTGACACAGGAAAAAATAACACAATTACCTCCCTTGTTTCCCTATTCCCTCAATAGAATAGCTATGTTCAAACGTTTGAATTTCTGAGCTGGCAATAGTGAATTATAGGATTAATAGGATTATTCTTTAACAAGGTAGCACTGTTTAAGGATACCATCTATTTCTAGGCTTTATTTTAATAAAAGTTTAAAAAAATAACTTAAAAATTTGAAAGTGTAACTTAAAGGTACATTATGGGAGATGAGATAACGAGTTGGCAGTTCGCACTACAATAGTTAAAAACTACATAATGTAAAGGCAATTTGATGAAAATTTCAGCCAAATTGATCCACTATGAACCGTTTGCTTACTTCTCCTGAATTCTCGTTTTTAATCACTGCGTTGATCTGGGACGAAAGACCGAAATCCTGTGTAAACATTGGCATGCACGTAAAAGAACCCTTGACAGTTGGTTTTCCACATAACAGTAGATCATAGCACACTGTATGGCGTATGTCTGTCTTAATTAGCCCTGTCGGTAGGACCAGTACAACGTTAAACCCGTTTCATTTCATTTTATTCCACCCTTAACTGGGTCTCTGCGCAACAATTGCAAGGAGATTTGAACCAATTTGATCAGCATTCCGTTTAATCAAACCATATACTTACCTTACGGCTATTCCAAAATCACAAATATACGTCACAGACGAATCTATTCCGTGTAAATATCTACCTTCCCCCTTGCTGGTGTGCCAGCTAACGATACGATCACGTGCAGCAACCGATGACCTGTGGAGATACCAATTGTCAGGAATATTAATTTCCAATCATATTACACGTATATACGGACTGATGCAAACCCGAGTAAAAAATCGAACGAGACCACAGTTGAATGATATTGATCCTGACAACTTTACATATTTACGTCGCCATTGTCTTACAAACACTGGCACGACACTGCCGCCATTTGTACCCGCGTTTGATCTATCATTGTTGTCGCTGCTGACATAAGAAACCTTCCATTTTCACGCCAGACGACAGCTCATTGTTGGCGCGAAAATTGGCATAGAATTACAGCAGACACAGAAAATCTAGTTACTAGAACGTCGTCTGCTTGCCAACCGACAGAATCACGACGCAGGCGCTGATTGTGGTTGTGTTTTGCCTGTTTTAATTGAGCCCCAGAAGGGGTCGCTAATTAGGCTTGTGTTTTTGTAGAGTGCAGCTCGCTAATTGATAATTATCGGCCACGCCATATTGTTATTCTGTAATATAGTTATATTAAAGGGACAATGACACTCTTGCTGGCTTGGCAGGTCCAGAAAAAAAAATTAGCCTTATTCTAACTTCAAGATGTTTGAGTGTTCTACCTGCTGTGTAAATTATCCATTACAACCTATATTACTTGTCCCGAGGGTTCGAAAATATGTTCAAATCCAAGTTGCATTTGCAAATGCTTACGTAAGGCTTTTCAAACCATGTTAATGTATGTACATAGTTGAATTTTTCCAATTTTTAAAATTAGGTGTCTTAAGATGAAATTTATATCTTCAATTAATTGGAATATTGTAAAATAGTACAAATTGTTGACCAGAATAAAGATCGGGATATATTATTCAGTTACAACAAGAGTGTTATTGGGGCTTTAATAAGAACAGAGAGTTGACTGTATGAACACACGTCTCGGCATCGATCGCTTGTCTCTCCCTGGCTGTCTGTGTATATACCACTGATGTCTGTGATGGCAGCTAGAACCAGGCAGCGTGATTCTGTTTGCTAAAGTCGACCTGATAATTTCTCCGATCGGTTGTCGATATCTCGTTTATTACCGCACAGGCGACCTGGTTACTTCTACTCTATTTATCACATGAAATGAAATGGGGTTTAACTTCTACTCTTTTGAAGACGGCCATACGCAGTGATGCAGAATGAGAGCCTGACAAGGACAGCTGCCTAGTCGTTCGTACACATTGGAGTGCACGTAAAAGATCCCTTGGCAGTTGGAATTCGATATAAAAGTAGGCCGTAGCGCCGCTGCCCGGGCAAAATTTCCCTCATAGCACATTGTATGGCGTATGCCCGTCTTCAATTAGCTCAGGTTAAGTGCATAACAGTAGAACGTTAAGCCCCATTTCATTCATTCATTCATTGCCATACGGTGTGCTATGCGGGTAATATCACCCGAGCAGCAGCACTCTTATATCGAATTCCAACTTCCGAGGGTTCTTTTAGGTACACGCTAAAGTGTACATAGGACCTCGTTTTTTCGCCCCGTTCGAACCACTAGACAGCTGTCCTTGTCAGCGTCTCAGCCGGAGAATTTCCATGATTGTTTAGTCGGCTTGGTTTGTTGTTCTTGTTAATGTTTCGATACTATACTTGTGATTGCCAAGGAGTTGCGTACCATTGCCTGGCATGCGTGACGGTGCCGACCCAAAACCTTGGATTTTTCCAAGCTCATGCCACGCACTCCAGGGCGTACCAGTGCGTACCATTTTTGTAAGCTATGCGCAAACTTTACGCAAACTATGCGTACCCGTTGCGTAGAAGTGTCAATGGGAATTATGTCACGCATTGAGGGGTACTCAATGGGTACTCAATGTCAATGGCCCATTGACACTTTCACGCAATCGTCAAAACCATGCCACTTGAATCGATGCCAGACGATGCGATGAAATACGCACGTTCGATATAGGCCCCTGTATACATTGCCTTTGAAGCAGTAGAGAACGAGGCAGTGTTTATCTTGAAGCCAATAAAAGAAATATCCTCCCCCTGCTACTTTGAATATTAAATTAGGTAATGGACCATTAGATCTCGTCTCCCCGGTAAAAATATTAGGTGTTTTTCTCAATCCTAATCTAACTTGGAAAGATCATATCGGGTATATCTCTAATATATTTTCTATGAAGGGCAGGGTGTTAGAAAGGCTATTATAGCCTAATCTTCAACCCTTTTCAAATAGAGTTATTATTATTATTATTATTATATATACAACAGGCGGTAGTTTTCTCTTTGATGTGCATAGCAGTTATATCTCATAACAACTTGTCATGACGTCATCATAGGTTGATATTCTGTTCATATCAACCGCTGATGACGTCGTGACAGGTTGATATGAAATATCAACCATCAACCGCTAATGACGTCATCTCAGGTCGATGTATTCGACTCCTATCAACCGCTGATGATCGAAATAATACAAAAAACACAGAAATAAATTTTTATTCTTGTAACAATTAAAAAGTATTATGGTACAGTTTGTAACATTCAAGACAGAAATAAACGGCGTACTTATCGGCATATTTAAATCGGTTATCCATACTCGACCAGGTCTAAGATATCTTTCAGAATCATCTTTCCGTCCACACACTACGCCTTTTGATCCAAATTTTCTTTAAGTTTGAATAGATCCTCATCGATAGTTGCATTCCATCGTCAATTTGTTGGCTAAAGGGGTTGATTATTCGTCTGACTTCGTATTCCTATCCATTTTCTTTGTTCTTTTGCTATTCAATTCTTCAAAATGGCGAATTGTAAACAAAAACAACCACGTAATTGCACGTGATTAATTCGGTAATATTCGTTATTTGACGGAAAGTACCGAGTAGGTAGCCCAATCGTCGTTGGCCTGTAATGGAAGAGTCCATTTAATTTAAGGGTGGGCGTTGTATATGTCAGATAATAACCAATCATACCTCAGTTGCTATATTTAGCTGCGCCCGCGGGTTATATAATATAGCAACCTCGGGTAGGTTAAAATCCTATACATACCACTTCCTTGTTAAATATTTATTTAAGGTGTTTTCCGAAATTTAGGGTGTTTTCCGGTATTTAGTGTTTTTCCGGTGTTTTCCGGTATTCAGTAAAAAATGATGTTTTCCGGTGTATCCCGGTTGTTTTCCGGTATTAAGTATTGCCGCCCAAGGATCAGGGTATATAATTATAGTATTGGGAGGAATATGGCCGATAACCCGACATCACGACACCACGACATATTTTTAGGGTGGTTTCCGGTATTTAATGTGTTTTTCCGGTATTTAGTGGTTTTCCGGTATTCAGTATAAAATGATTTTTTCCGATGTTTTCCGGTGCTTTCCGGTATATAGTATTGCCGTTCCACTTGGTCGTAGACCAACGGCAATACTATATACCGGAAACACACTTAACGTCACTCGTGTTATTTCAATATATTACGCAATGTCTCGCTCTCGAACATTAAACAACAATTAATATGGTATCCGCCCTAGGCAACTGTACAGTTTTATATTTTTATTTTTATGTGTGTAACATATAATTGATGAAATCTGTTTAGAAGCAAGTGTTTAATTTATTTCCTAGTCGAGCGAGAAGATCAACGTGACAATGTCTAGAATTAGTTAATATCCAATTCGTGTGTACAGACAGACAGATATCAAATAGTTTTGAATACCCTGAATTTGGTACGTTGTTGTTTTTCTTTGTTTGTTTGGTTTCATTTTGTCTTAGGGGGGTTGGGTTGGGTTTTTGTAGGGGGGGGGGGGTGAAAACAACCTGTTGATTTTCAAATCACTATATTGTATGTGGACCGCATTTCACGTAAACTACACACACATACTATCAAATAAATTGGGGGATTGGATGGTCGAATGGTTAGCACGTACGTGCTGTATCATAAAGCCTATTATTGAGTTAGCTGGCGTGGTTTCGAATCATCGGTTGTACGTGACAAGAAGTAAGGTCGCCTGTCCAGCTTCATGGGTTTTCTCTGGGTCCTCCGGTCTTCCCCACTGCTAAAGACCCCTACGCGCAAGTGAATTATTGAAATATATTGAAATATATTAAACCATATGTTAGTCCCGAAATGATCTAGTTTGTGTCGAGTGGATGTTGGACCCCAATTCTCTCTCTCTCCTCTTTCTCTCCCTTCTCTCTCTCTCTCTCTCAAATGACGTAGTTTGTGTCGAGAATGGATGTTAAACCCCAATTCTCTCTCTCTCCTCTTTCTCTCCCTTCTCTCTCTCTCTCTCAAATGACATAGTTTGTGTCGAGAGTGGATGTTAAACCCCAATTCTCTCTGTCTCTCTCCCCCTCCCTCTCTCTCTCTCAAATAAATTGAACTGATTTTATTTGGGTCAATAATTAATGGTCCGCCACACTTATCACACGCTAAAATCACAATAGATGAAAATCACAATCCTAGAGATAGTCTCTATCATCCAAACAAATATTGAGATATCACCGGCCATTCCAATCTCCCAAACAGAGTTGTCTTCCCTTGCAGTCCACACTAGCGGGTAAGCATTTGTTTCCATCCACCGGAGCCTGATGTGATGACGTCACATGTGGATTCTGGGTAAGAATAAGGGTTAGGGTAAGGGTTGTGGACTGCAGATTTCGTCTCGAGTCTCGAGATGTAGACATGGCTAGCCCTAACCCTAACCCTGGGCTAACCCTAACCCCTATTCTTACCCAGAATCCACATGTGACGTCATCACATCAGGCTCCGGTGGATGGAAACAAATGCTTACCACACTAGCGAGACTTGCGTGGAGAATGCGGCCATTCAAATAAATCCTGTTAATCAGTAGCCATGGTGACGGAGCCAAACAACCGAATTCACGCCTCCCAACCCTCAATACATCTGTAACGTGTGACCCTAATCTAAATGCAGGGTGTTTAATTTTTTTTTTAAAAATCTGTCACGAATGGGTGTTTCACTAATCGTCGGGTTGTCAATTTGGGATACCCTGACATTTTTGTCAAGTGTTTTTCAGGGGATCCAGTATTTTTCTCGTAAGATTGGATGTTTCTACTTTCCACATGTACTTAAACTGCCATACTTTTATTGGAAATAACCACCCGATAAATATTTATCTGGGAACTAATCTTTAACTGTAGTTTATCATTAGCACTAATATTGAACTATGTATATAAAAACGGGTGTGACCCTTTTTTTTAAATTAATAGATTTATATGTTTCCCTTCAGTACTTCAACCAAAAGCAGGCATGAACATGGGCGTGGCTTGCCTTGTTTTGTTCCTGCATATTCAAATGTTTAAGCACGGAGAGACCTCAAGTTCGAGATGTAAATATAACGGAGAGACCTCAAGTTCGAGATGTAAATACAGTGTAGATGAACACCATACTGGAATGTCTGTGGACTGTTCTCATCGCAATCTGACCTCTGTACCAGTCGACCTGCCTGCTAACACAACAACTTTAAATTTAAATCATAACAAATTTCAACATTTATTAAACCACCAATTCCAATATTTACACCAGTTAAAAAATCTTAGTTTAAATTCCAACCAGTTGTATGATATTCAAGAAGAGGCTTTTAATAATCTGACGTACTTGGAAGACCTTCAAATCATGGGGCATCGACTCAATTATTCTCTAACCTCTCTACCTAGAGGAGTTTTTATCCCGTTGATGAACCTGAAGACCCTGACTCTTCGAACCAATTACTACGGCTCAAGGTCACACTTAATTTTACCCGATGAACCTATCAGTTATTTAACAAATTTGATATCTTTAAATATTGACTCAGGAGACACGGTTGAATTTGGAACAGGATTTTCGCAACTAAAAGCTCTATCAGAATTAATATTATCAAATTATGTCTTAGACAACCAAATTATGTATTGCCCACTAAAGCAGGTTTATGATAGCACATTTTCGGTATTTCAAAATATCTCTATTGCTACCCTTGATTTATCAGGATGTATTCTTGATGAAATGGACAAGGATGTTTTCATGCCGTTTAAACATCTAAAGAATCTTATCATAAAAGCTGGCCATGATACAAATCTGGCTTTACCCGATGCTATATCCGCTTTACACGTATTTAAAAACAAAACGCTCGAATCGGTAACAATAAACTATGCCGCATCCGTACATTTGTATACGACTACGGCGGGCTTTTTTCTCACTCTGGACATATTAAAAGACATCTGTATTTCCTTCCTCGACTTGAAATCGAACAAGATAAACATGGTGGAGTTTTCTGGGTTTTTTAAAATCCCCCTCCCCAGATTAACAAGGTGTTTAAGACATCTTGACCTGTCCAACAATAAAATAGCTGCACGAATAACTCGTTTGGAAATTTATTTGGGTTTTCCCCTTTTTCAGAATCTTGAGTATTTGGACATATCAGCCCAATACGTCGCTAATCCGGTGCTAAGAATATCCGAATTACAAAATTTTCAAAGTTATGATCGACATCGTAGCCCTACTTTCCCTTTAGTTTTTCCGAGTAAGCTGAAGTATCTTTACATTGACGGTATCGGTAGGTTTGACGTCATACCTAATATCATCGTGTTGGGAGGAACAAATGTTGTTTCCCTGAACATGTCGTACAATTTTGCTGTTTTTTCTGATACCAACATAACGGGTGTAATCAACCTACAGATTCTAGATTTAAGTGGCAATAGTTGCCTTTATATTGCTCAATCGTTTTTTGACTTTTTTCCAAATTTAACCCAATTAAGACTTAGCAATACGCATTTAAGTACCGATACGTTTTTCAATATTGGCAAGCGATTACTGCAACCATTGTCCAGATTAGAAAGGTTAGATCTAAGCAGTAATTCGCTGGGTATTTTGCCCCGTGATATATTTCAAGGATTGTCCAATTTAAAAGAAGTTTCGCTATCTTATAATAATCTAATCACCATTCCCGCTCTATCAGGCCTGCCCAGGCTGCAGCAGATTTATCTGAGTAAAAATTCCTTAGTAACAATAGACGAAGACACTAGAGAAACTCTGGATGAACTCACATTGAACCGACATAAAATAAATCTTTCTATATCTGGAAACATGTTGTCTTGTATTTGTGAATCGTTGAGTTTATTACAGTGGTTGAATCAAACCAACGTTAGTCTGGACGGTGGAGATTATCCGTGTATTAGTTTCCAGGGAGTAAAAACAACTACTGGGAGCGTTACCAGGCGATTCCATTCTTTATACTTACACTGCTTCTCCTATTTGTGGCTCACTGTAGCTGTAACCGGAATAAGTGTTGTCCTGGTCGCATTGCTGGTATCTTTTGTATTCGTTAAAAATAAACTAAAGATAAAACTGATTTTATTACGAATGATCGGGCGATATGTGAAACCCGAGAAGCGAGAAGACTTTCTATATGACGTGTGTGTTCTGTATGCTGATGACGTGTACCAATGGGTGTGTCACACACTTCGTGACGAGTTAGAGGTGCGACGGGGATTAAAACTTTATCTCCGTGACAGAGATGAAGTCCCTGGGGCTGATAAACCAGACGAATTATACAACACCATGGATTGTAGCTGGAAAGTTGTTCTCATTTTATCTCCTGGATTTCTGGCTTCTGATTTCTCATCGTCCACGATGTCCATATGTTTATCGTTTATAACATTAACAACGCCCAACCGATTGAATTTAATCGTGGATGTTAATTTGAATATACCGACTAATATAGATTTCTTTCTGGAGTCTGTTAATGAAGAAAATATTTACCGTTATGACATAAACCATTTGGACGCGAATAACCCACGTTTCTGGAATCTAATTCACCACGGAATAACGACCGTGGACAACAAATAACATTCCGATGGAGAAGACCTTAGATGGAACTGGAAAAGACCTCAGATGGAAAGAGATCCCAGGTGGAATGGATAAAGATCTAAGATGTAAATAAAGACCAATTGAGAAAGGCCTTAGATGAAAAAAAAAACCAATTAGGGACGTGGAAATTATTTGAAAGATAAATAAAAACTATTATTTTTTCTTTTGTGTTTATTTCGTAGACCGAAATATTTTTTTTGTCTTTTTTGTAGAATATATAATGTCTTTTTTGTAGAATATATAATGTCTTTTTTGTAGAATATATAATGTCTTTTTTGTAGAATATATAATGTCTTTTTTTATTAATTACTTCGACACTTTATTTATTATATTGTTTTAATTTTAGGGGGTATTTCCGGAATTGTATACTAAATATATTTTAAACCAATTTATTTATTTTATGAAGTTAGAAGTTTTATTTTATTTACTAATTTTATACTAAATGTATTTAAAACATTGTTTTTTATTTAAGAGTCTGTTTTTGAAGTTAGTACGATATTCATTTCGTTTTTCTTTATTGTTGAATCGGGAAACACACGTTGTTCGTTTTTCGAAATTGGCCGATAATGAAGCACAAGTAGCTCATTTTTAGAAATTCAGATTTGAATGTAAAAAACCCACAGATGTTATGGATACATCTACAGAATGTCCCCCAAACACTTTTCATTAAATCAGTTCTCTAAAACTAACTAAAGAAATCCGCAATGCGTCTCGGTTATTCTCTATCAATCCCTGGTTTTCCTTATTATTAAATTTTGTTTGATGAAACTTGAAATGTAGATTTGGTTCCTTTCCATATCGTAACTTCCTGAATTATGGCCCCCGAGAGTACGAAACATCGCGTTTTTAGCTTGTGAGCCAGGGGTTCGAATTTTCGTCAAATTTTGATATATCCTAAAGTCCTGGGTTCCTTTCGATATTGACACGTATTGGACCGTAGCTTTGTGGACAATACCCCCTGATTTACGAATTATCACGTTTTGAGCTTGTAAATCCTCGAGAGGTCACCGTTTTTATCTTATTATTCAAAATCGTTCAAATGTATCACCGTTACACTATAATTATGGTTGAATCCGAGGCGGGGTGCCCCCTAACTTTCGGGCAATCTTTTTTTTCGGGCGGACGGGTATAGTGAAACAAAAATTATTATTTCATCTTTTTGGCAAAATAAAGTGTCCAAAATCTAATAACACAGTAATTTTACTTTTTATCGTATTTGAATACTATGAATATGTACGGAATTGACTATGGGTTAAAGCATTTTGTCTGTCTGGAGTCAGTCACTCTACTTTTTGCGACATTTTTCTGGCATCGATTATTTTTTTGTGAATGCAGCTGCAACAGTCTGATTGGGTGGTTGGAATTCAGGTCAGCATAGAGTGGGATTTCGGTCAGAAACCGATTGCAAACTTTGAAGTTGCTTAAAGAACCTAAGTCCGTAACTCAAAATCCTCCAAGTTCTTCGACATCGAAAACACGAATTATTGGTCAATTAAAGGAGCTAAATCGCTAAAACTGTAGCTTAAGCGCATTATGGTACACGATAATATCTAAAATATCGGATATCAGAAGCTCATCTTTTCCCGGTAAGTTTACATCATCAATGATGATTTAAAATAGCCAATAATTCAATTTCAATGGTAAAGATTTTGGAGGATTTTGGAGGATTTTGAATTATGGACATAGGTCCTTTAAATCAACATTGACGATATAAACGTACCGGGAAAAGATGAGCTTCTGATATCCGATATTTAAGATATAATTTTTTATCTTATACTGGTACACGAATCGTGTACCACAATGCGCCTCAACCCTAGTTGTATTGATTGCAAACTTTGAAGTTGCTTAAGTCAAGGGCTGGAATAGCAGACAAACACGTTTATTGTGGTTATTTTTTTTTCTCTGGGAACGCGTTTTCAAGTCCATACCCCACGACGATTGATTGGTTGTTTTGGGAATTGGGATTTAGGTAAGCCGCTTAAGGTACTCTCTAGTTGACCACATTGATGTACTGTATTCACGGGCTGGCCTCATTCGGCAAACCTCGACAGATTCCGGTACCCTCCGTAACCTACATCTAGACTCGGATGTATGATAGTAAGTAATATGTACCTACGACCATACATTTGCGATGCGACTAGCCGACTGCCGATTTACTTTAACAGGAAAACGTGCCGCTTTAACAAATAACTCCCAAAATGACGTATTTTCTAGATACAATCTCTATGGGGGCAGCCATTGTTTAGTTTGTTGATATAATCTCTATGGGGGCAGCCATGTTTTTATCCGGGTCCTTTAAAATAGTTCCAAAATGGCGGAATTCATCATACAGCCGAGTCTAGATGTAGGGTACCGGAATCTGTCGCGATTTGCCGAGTGGGGCTGGCCTAGCAGGAAAACACGTTAACTGCAGATAAATTTTCAAATATTCATCGCGCTCGTTCGATTGTGCATAACGGGACTATTTTATGAGTAGATTTATCTGATATTTCTATAGATTTAACTTGATAAAACAACACTCGGTGACAGAAACGGGAAATACCCTTTATAAAAGGCTTCTGGCAATTCAATTTTTTATAAATCGCGTTATGCTCCAATGAACATGTATTAATAATGAATTTATTTATCGTTGATCTTATACATACGTCTCGTCTTCTTTTATACAGAGGCGGATACAGAAAATCCAATTAGGAGGGGGGGGGGCGTCTGAGAAAATATTTGAAAAAATCGGGATCCGCCTCTGCTTTTATAGCATACTTATTCAACAAGGACGTTATACTAATATACATGTAGCTTATATCATACATGTACTTACTTAACAAGGACGTCACTCTAATATACATGTATTTTATATAAGCAATATTTTATAGCATAATTCCTTACTTAACAAGGACGTTATTCTTATATCTACATGTGGGGGACCACGGTGGCTAAGTGGATAAGGCGCTGGTTCGGTAGCCTGGAGGTCGAGTGTTCGATCCCTGCATTGGCCGAGAAAGTTCATCTCGATTTTCCGACGTGATTTCTCCTTGTCAGTGATACAGAAGGAGGGCCTTACAAGGACAGCTTCCTAGTCGTTCGGGTGGGACGAAAACCCGAGGTCCCGTGTACACATTGGAGTGCACGTAAAAGATCCCCTGGCAGTTGGAATTCGATATAAGAGTAGGCCGTAGTGCCCAGGCAAAATTTCCCTCATAGCAGACTGTATGGCGTATGCCCGTCTTCAATTAGCTCAGGTTAAGTGCATAACAGTAGGTCGTTAAACCCCATTTCATTCATTCATTCTAATATACATGTAGTTTATTTGAAATGGTCATAAATGGTCTGACAATCATTTTTTTTGCGCAAACCACTGCGCCGGTCTGGACTGCTCATGCACGCTCGCTAATTACATTTAGCACCAATTTGTTTTACAAAGTTAAAGACAGTCGGCTTTTATCTTTGTCCAAGATGACGGACAGTTGAAAGGCGACGTTCAATGGGTGACGTCACATTCTAATGTTTACCAACAAATAAAGATGGCGTCCATTACGGCAAAAAAGATTACTTCTGTATCTATTTACCCTAAATATGGAATATTTTTTATCCAGATATACTACAAACACCTTTATTTATTTTTCTTATACTTCAAAAAAATGTTTTAGAATTTATTTTGTCGGAGGAAAAAAGTTATTATTTTTCAGAATTAAGACGCATAGATGTCGTCATTATCAGTGATACTAGCGGCCAAGCGAATATTCACTGCGGGATTTGTTTGGTTAGCACCTGGAGCATCCCCTTGGTATGATTATTTATCTTGGACCCTACCTTGCCTTCTAATCAATCTTGGGGGGTTTGAAGGCCGAATAGTAAGCTCGAGCGCGCGGTATCATAAAGTCTGTCATCGAGTCAACTGGCGTGGTTTCCGTTCCCCGGTTGTACATGACAAGGAGTAGGTCGCCTGTCGAACCTCGTGGGTTTTCCTCCGGGTCCTCCCACTGTTAGCGAATTATTGAATTAAAATAAACGTTAAACCCTCTTTCGCCCTGTCTCCCAGAACAGCACGCGGATCTGTCACTGTACATACGTTTCTCCTTTGACCACCTTTTGTTGGTTGCGACCCGACCTTTCCAGTACCCATCATCATCGTATCCCCCTTTCCAGTACCCAACATCATCTTATTCCCCTTTCCAGTACCCATCATCATCTTATCCCCCTTTCCAGTACCCATCATCTTATCCCCCTCTCCAGTACCCATCATCTTATCGTCGACCCCTCAAAGAACGAAGTCACATTTTACAATGAAACATCATCATTATTTACAGATGAATGAATGAATGGAATGGGGTTTAACGCCCTACTGTTATGCACCTAGCCTGAGCTAATTGAAGACGGAATTTACAGATGTGGTGAGAGATTGAGGAAACGGATCATTAACGTGAGAGATGAAAGACGGTTGACAATGTGGCACAGATCAGAGTGTATACGTATACATCAAGCTGGTGTCGCAACCTCGAGTTTAAATGGAAACACGTCTTATTGTTTCTTACAATTGGTTTCTATATATAGAGAGAAATTGGGTTTAACGTCCACTCGACACAAACTAGACCATTTCGGGACTAACATATGGTTTAATTTTATTTCAATAATTCGCTTGCGCGTAGGGGTGTTGAGGACCCGGAGACAGGTGGTTGCTATAGGAATAATAGATAATCCTTGCATTGGCAGTATACCAAATATATGGATTGAGGGACCCCAACAATAGAAGGCTTCATCTCGCTTTAACTTCGTACATCCTATGAAGGCCTGCCGATAACGTAGTGCATTCTATATTATTACATCACCAACTGCAGCCAAAGGTCTACTGACTCTGTTGGTTACCTCTCAGATATACCAAGTCTCGTGTTCTCCAGCTGAAATGTCTAGACCTAACTGTCTAGGCCGACCTTTGCGAATCAAGTTGTAAAGTTCAGGGTTCGCCATGGCTTATTCGAGTGTGTTTGTTTCACGACATCTGATTGGACAACGCTATTGACAAATTGTTCACGCGTCTGTGGTAAGGGGAGATAACGTAGCTAGGTAATTCCTGACTAATTTAGCAACGGCTAGATGTTGTTAAACTCATGATAGTTGCTACAGGAGCACGCTGGGGGGGGGGGGGCTTTACTACAATACCTCATAATAAAACAAAATCATCAACAATACCAGTACTTGTTATTGACATGAACACACATTTTTTTACAAAATAAAATGTTCTAATAATATGGACATGAACACATTATGAATGATACACATAAAAAAAACTTTCTTTTTTACAAAATGGGCATGAAAATATTGAGCATGAAACAATACACTTTTTTACAAAATGGAAGATATTAACAATATATGTTCGTCATGATCAGACACAACATATACACCGTCCCATTGATACTGTTGATGAAGCAATAAATAAATGTTATAAATGACAATATACGACACCAAATAGATCAAAGTCATAGTTTATACATAATGTGTATTAGTTAGTTAAACTTGTTAGTAATCAGGCAGTAGTCATTAACTAGGTGTTTTGTCAGTTAGGTGTTAAAAACTGTGACTATTGAATGAAATACACTTTGTCCAGGTTTGTGTACTCGGTTTTACAGCCAGTCATACACCTGGTAATTAATGACACTTTCTATAGGCCTACAAACTAAACATTAGTTTAGAATACTAACCACTTATATGATTTAATGACACAAATTGTAATTACTAAAAGGCCTAGCTTTATTACTCGACGGTATCAGCTTATATACCAGGGGCCAGTTGCTCAAAGCTCCGTTATCTTTAACGATCCGTTAACTTTAACAGACATATCTTGGTAACTTGTTGTTTGTTAACTTTCCGTTAAATTTACTACAGAAAACACTATATAGAATACTTTATTTTTTATATTAGCATAAATCTGTAGTAAAAATTTGCACCACAGAATGTTTGGGGCCTTTATTTCCAGCAACAATCTTTCTCTCCGTTAAAGTTAACGGATCGTTAAAAGATAACGGAGCTTTGAGCAACCGGCCCCAGTAATATAATACCTGTGTGACATGACAAGGCCCCCTTCGATATATACCTTTGTCATCCCTGTTACACCTGGGTTTTAAGTCCTCTAACATCTTTGGTGATATTGCAGACAAACTTACCAATAATATGGTATCAATATGGTATCCGACTACAAATACATCAGTAAACATTAGTAAAATCCCTACAGTTAGGGATTCCTCGGTCTGATTTGCATGTAACATGATTCTACATGTGTAAAAATGTATATGAGAAAAAATGTCACTTAATTTCAGAAAGCAGTGCCCATTAGTTATTACAAAACACTAAAAAGAACATAGGACCTCAGGGGTGCACCGACAAAGGTTAAAAGGCCAATCTTTGAAAAGTACATGATCTCATTCAGAAACTTTCAGACAACAATTAAGGCAAGATGATCGAGTATTAAAAAAAAACAACTCTATATCCAACACCATCACTTGATTATGAACTAGTTAATAATGCTAGGAAAACAAATGTTTAAAGCTACAACTTCAAATTTTAAAGTTATATTTTTAATTTTTTTCTAAATAAAGCCTTAAAATATTTGGTATCCATAAATATTCCTACCTTGTTAAAGAATAATCCTATTAATCCTATAATTCACTATTGCCAGTCGAGAAATTGGCAAAAATATCATTTTCAACTTCAAATTCCAACGTTGGAAAATGGCTGCCATGTTGTCAAAAGCAAAACAGGGGAGGTAACTGTGTTGTTATTTCCTGTGTCAACTATTTTAACGGATGTGAAATAATGGCCATGTTCGTATAATAGTATTGAGCAAAAGACATAAGACATAATTATGTTTTGACTTTCTTAGAAAATATGAAATTCTCGCTTTAACATTAAAACTCCTATTTGTCATCCAAGGAACGTCTGGTATATACATGAAAGTATTGTGAACATCAATTGTTGCCATTAGTTACCAACATAACATATTATAAATAGCACAATGTACAATTGTTTTAACTTACAGTGAAAGGTTTTCTACGAGGAGGGCCATTAGTCGCGTTTACACTTGGCCCCGATAAGCGCGCCGTACCTGGTACCGTACCAGGCCGCGATAGATTTCAAGAATTGACCCGTTTACATTACCGGTCTTGGAACTGTGCCAAGCGAGCCAACAGTGGAACTCTTCACAGAAAAGTAAATTTCAGTCCCTACGCACGTTACCCGGATGAAAACAATTATTGGGTTGATTTTGGTACGTTTGGCCCTTTCTTTTTTGTTTACTTTCTGTTATTGAGACTACAAAAGAAATCAAGAAGGAATGGTCTATTTCTAACAAACTTGATGCCTACTTTGAATGAGTTAGCAGTCTCTTCGAGTTCTTCAATGATGTCACGCTACCAGAGGAGACGAAAACGAATTATCATGTCGTTTATAAAAATTGACAAAAGATTAACATGCCAGAATGCTTTTGAGTGCATTTGTAAAGAAGCGACTCAATGAATAAGGCTAACCATACCTACAGGAGAATTCTACCAGGGTAGCTACGGATAACCAGACGCCAAAGATTGACATTTAATTTGGACTCTTTGCGTATTTCGCCAACCATAACTGATTAGAAATTCCAGTAAAAACAGAATTATACATTCATATTACGTTATTTGCGTTGTGACCCATTTGTGTCTATTTCTAGGCGGTTCAGCCCCTATAATATGCTAGACTACTAATTGTTCATCTATAATATGCTAGATTACTAATTGTGCATCTAATGCTAGATTACTAATTGTTCATCTATAATATGCTAGATTACTAATTGTTCATCTATAATATGCTAGATTACTAATTGTTCATCTAATGTTAGATTACTAATTGTTCATCTATAATATGCTAGATTACTAATTGTGCATCTATAATATGCTAGATTACTAATTGTTCATCTATATTATAGATTACTAATTGTTCATCTATAATATGCTAGATTACTAATTGTGCATCTACAATATGCTAGATTACTAATTCAGCCCCTATAATATGCTAGATTACTAATTGTTCATCTATAATATGCTAGATTACTAATTGTTCATCTATAATATGCTAGATTACTAATTGTTCATCTATAGATTACTAATTGTTCATCTATAATATGCTAGATTACTAATTGTGCATCTATAATATGCTAGATTACTAATTGTTCATCTATAATATGCTAGATTACTTATTTTTCATCTATAATATGCTAGATTACTAATTTTTCATCTATAATATGCTAGATTACTAATTGTGCATCTATAATATGCTAGATTACTAATTGTTCATCTATAATATGCTAGATTACTAATTGTTCATCTATAATATGCTAGATTACTAATTGTTCATCTATAATATGCTAGATTATTAATTGTTCATCTATAATATGCTAGATTACTAATTGTGCATCTATAAAAATTGTAACTTGTGTTACTATGCTCAAATACTAAACATCTAAACAAGCAATGACCATATCAAAGTTTCTGAGAATTTGTGTTAATATGTTCTAAATGTCGAACTGAGAAATATCAAATTGCAGTTTCTTAGAATTTGTGCTCAAATACTAAACATCTAAAAAAGAATTGATCATATCAAAGTTTCTGAGAATTTGTGTTAATATGTTCTAAATGTCGAACTGAGAAATGCCAAATTGCAGTTTCTTAGAATTTGTGCTCAAATACTAAACATCTAAAAAAGAATTGATCATATCTCAATTTCTGAGGCCTTATGTTAATATGTTCTAAATGTCCAACTAAGAAATATCAAATCGCAGTTTCTTAGAATTTGTGCTCAAATACTAAACATCTAAAAAAGAATTGATCATATCTCAATTTCTGAGACCTTGTGTTAATATGTTCTAAATGTCGAACTAAGAAATGACCATATCTTAGTTTCTTAGGCCTTGTGTTAATATGCTCTAGATGTCTAACTATACTAAGAAATGACCATATCACAGATTCTGAGGCCTTGTGTTAATATGTTCTAAATGTCGAACTAAGAAATGATCATATCAAAGTTTCTTAGGCCTTGTGTTAATATTATGTTCTAAATGTCAAACTATACTAAGAAATGACCATATCAAAGATTCTGAGGCCTTGTGTTAATATTATGTTCTAAATGTTTAACTAAACAATGATCAAATTTTCTGAGAATTTGTGTTAATATGGTAATAGGGAAACGATCATATGGCAGTTTCTGAAACTCGTGGACGACTATCACGATAAGTCTGTGGATTAGGACGATTAACAACAACTGTAGGCTGTCGAACGGAAGCCATGTGACGCTTGATTCGTTGTTTCTGGGAATTCTGAACTTTAAACGAATGAATACTGTCTTGTAGGAACAAATCGTGACTCTGAAAATAAAAATAATCGAATCAAATATTTTATTACTGAAACTGATGATTGTCATTTTGCACACTGTATGGCATAGCATACCTGTCTTCATTAGCCCAGTCGGTGCAGAACAGTAGGAGGTTAACTCGATTTCATTTGAATATCAAATTGTGAGCTACTCCTGCAATAAAATTAGGTTACGCCGCTGATCTAGATGTCAAAGGGAAATAACCCTTCTCGTATCAGCAAACTAACTCAACTTTAATCAAACTTACTCTTAAACTTTTCCATTCAGATATTTGACGCATTTCTTCTTCTCTTTTTTTATCCTACAAAAATAATTTTTACTTTATCATAAAGATATAGTTATCTGTCTTGTAAATCCCCCTCCCCATTAAAACAAGCTTGCCATGAAACCCCCATTAAAACAAACTTGCCGTGAAACCTCCATTAAAACAAGCTTGCCATGAAACCTCCATTAAACAAGCTTGCCATGAAACCCCCATTAAAACAAGCTTACCATGAAACCTCCATTAAACAAGCTTGCCATGAAACCTCCATTAAAACAAGCTTACCCCGAAACCTCCATTAAAACAAGCTTGCCATGAAACCCCATTAAAACAAGCTTGCCATGAAACCCCATTAAAACAAACTTGCCGTGAAACCTCCATTAAAACAAGCTTGCCATGAAACCCTCATTAAACAAGCTTGCCATGAAACCTCCATTAAACAAGCTTGCCATGAAACCCCCATTAAAACAAGCTTGCCATGAAACCCTCATTGAAACAAGCTTGCCATGAAACCCTATTTAAAAAAAGCTTGCCATGAAACCCTTATTAAAACAAGCTTGCCATGAAACCTCCATTAAACAAACTTGCCATGAAACCTCCATTAAACAAACTTGCCATGAAACCCCCATTAAAACAAGCTTGCCATGAAACCCCCATTAAACAAGCTTGCCATGAAACCTCCATTAAAACAAGCTTACCATGAAACCCTCATTGAAACAAGCTTGCCATGAAACCCTATTTAAAAAAAGCTTGCCATGAAACCCTTATTAAACAAACTTGCCATGAAACCCCCATTAAACAAGCTTACCATTAAACCTCCATTAAAACAAGCTTGCCATGAAACCTCCATTAAACAAACTTGCCATGAAACCTCCATTAAACAAACTTGCCATGAAACCCCCATTAAAACAAGCTTACCATTAAACCTCCATTAAAACAAGCTTGCCATGAAACCTCCATTAAACAAACTTGCCATGAAACCCCCATTAAAACAAGCTTGCCATGAAACCCCCATTAAACAAGCTTACCATTAAACCTCCATTAAAACAAGCTTGCCATGAAACCCCCATTAAACAAACTTACCATTAAACCTCCATTAAACAAACTTGCCATGAAACCTCCATTAAACAAACTTACCATTAAACCTCCATTAAAACAAGCTTGCCATGAAACCCCCATTAAACAAGCTTACCATTAAACCTCCATTAAACAAACTTGCCATGAAACCTCCATTAAACAAACTTACCATTAAACCTCCATTAAAACAAGCTTGCCATGAAACCCCCATTAAACAAGCTTACCATTAAACCTCCATTAAACAAACTTGCCATTAAACCTCCATTAAACAAACTTACCATTAAACCTCCATTAAAACAAGCTTGCCATGAAACCCCCATTAAACAAGCTTACCATTAAACCTCCATTAAACAAACTTGCCATGAAACCTCCATTAAACAAACTTGCCATGAAACCCCCATTAAAACAAGCTTACCATGAAACCCCCATTAAACAAACTTGCCATGAAACCCCCATTAAAACAAGCTTGCCATGAAACCCCCATTAAACAAGCTTACCATTAAACCTCCATTAAAACAAGCTTGCCATGAAACCTCCATTAAACAAACTTGCCATGAAACCTCCATTAAACAAACTTGCCATGAAACCCCCATTAAAACAAACTTGCCATGAAACCCTAATTAAAACAAGTATGCAATAAAACCCACATTAAAACAAGGTTGCCATGAAACCCTCATTTAAACAAGCTTGCCATGAAACCCCCATTAAAACAAGCTTGCCATGAAACCCTCATTTAAACAAGCTTGCCATGAAACCCCCATTAAAACAAGCTTGCCATGAAACCCCCATTAAAACAAGCTTGCCATGAAACCCTCATTAAAACAAGCTTGCCATGAAACCCTAATTAAAACAAGTATGCAATAAAACCCACATTAAAACAAGGTTGCCATGAAACCCTCATTAAAACAAGCTTGCCATGAAACCCTCATTTGAAACCCCCGTTAAAACAAGCTTGCCATGAAACCCCCATTAAAACAAGCTTGCCATGAAACCCTCATTTGAAACCCCCGTTAAAACAAGCTTGCCATGAAACCCCCATTAAAACAAGCTTGCCATGAAACCCTCATTTGAAACCCCCGTTAAAACAAGCTTGCCATGAAACCCCCATTAAAACAAGCTTGCCATGAAACCTTCATTTAAACAAACTTGCCATGAAATTAGAAACATGATAAGGACATTTAAATTTATAGTTTTGTGTGTAAAATAAATAAAAATGCTAGAAACTGCAATAATCTGAATTTACTTGTAAGGAGCAAGAAAGAGAGAGAAATGGGGTTTCATGTCCACTACATACAAACTAGGTCATTTTTGGACTATCATATCGTTTAATTTTATTTCACAGTCTCAGAGAAAAAACACAAAAGGTTTGACAGACGACCCTTCTCTTTGTCAAGTACAAGCGGGCAATCGAAACCAATACACCTTGGACTGAAGGTACTGACAGACCTTATGATATCAAGCTCATGTGTTATACCATTCTGCTAAACAACACTCCGTTTCCACAGTATACTAAATTACACTATTACAAAATCTATATTGATATCTTCTTTGATTGGCATTTTGTAATTGAACATATTAACACAAGGTACAATTTTATGGATACACAATTACTGAGTTTGATACTAAGTGACTTTTCGATGAGGATACTCTCTTCTTTATCAACCAAATGTCGCCCAGTATCAAACTCAGTAATTGTGTATCCATAAAATTGTACAATTTGTTAATATAACAATACTAACCAACAACTAAATTACAGAAACAGCGAGAAAAATGGGTTTTAACGTCCACTCAACACAACTAGGTCATTTCAGGACTAACATATGGTTTAATTTTATTTCAATAATTCGCTTGAGGGGCCTTTAGCAGTGGGAGGAAACCGGAGTCCCCGGATGAAAGGTTGAGAAGGCGCCCCTATCTCCATGCCACATTCGCTCACATCAGGGCTCGAAACCACAGCCGCAAGCGAGAGGTAGCCGACCAGCTAGAGGTTGAAGTGCGGCACTCTAGACCACTAGGCCATCCCAACCCCCAACTAAATTACACTAGATTACAAAATCTATATTCACACTAAGAATATAATAATACTTACTATACAACTAAATGTCCAACTAGCAGGAATCCATATAACCATGGAGAATATAATAATCGTACCAACTATATTACTCTTCATGAACTCAACTAAAATATAACATAAAATATATCATAAAATATATCATAAAATATATCATAAAATATATCATAAAATATATCATAAAATATATCATTTAATATATCATAAAATATATCACAAAATATATCATAAAATATAACATAAAATATATCATAAAATATAACATAAAATATAACATAAAATATAACATAAAATATATCATAAAATATATCATAAAATATATCATAAAATATATCATAAAATATATCATAAAATATATCATAAAATATAACATAAAATATATCATAAAATATATCATAAAATATAACATAAAATATAACATAAAATATAACATAAAATATATCATAAAATATATCATAAAATATAACATAAAATATAACATAAAATATATCATAAAATATAACATAAAATATATCATAAAATATATCATTTAATATATCATAAAATATATCATAAAATATATCATAAAATATAACATAAAATATATCATAAAATATAACATAAAATATAACATAAAATATATCATAAAATATATCATAAAATATATCATAAAATATATCATAAAATATAACATAAAATATAACATAAAATATATCATAAAATATATCATAAAATATATCATAAAATATAACATAAAATATAACATAAAATATATCATAAAATATATCATAAAATATATCATAAAATATAACATAAAATATATCATAAAATATATCATAAAATATAACATAAAATATAACATAAAATATATCTCAAAATATATCATAAAATATATCATAAAATATATCTCAAAATATATCTCAATGATTCTTCTATTGCAAGAAAACAGAGAGAGAGAGAGAGAGAGAGAGAAATGGGGTTTACCATCCACTCAACATAACTGGGTCATTTCGGGACTAACATATGGTTTATTTTTATTTCAATAATTCACTTGCGGGCAGGGGTCTTTAGCAGTGGGAGGAAACAGGAGTGCCTGGAGGAAACACAAGAGGTTGAGAAGGCATCCCTTTCTGCAAGCCAGAGGTGACCGGCCCCCCCAGGAAGCAAACAGATTTCTGTGTGGATTTAGCTACATATACATACATTATGTAAGACCTAAATTGAATCGGTCTTACTTTAGGCTTCAAATGTTATAAAAACTATTAATTAGACATTTATTAACAAGACAATAATCAACTCTGTAGACTATCGGATGGCGGAGACTTAAATGGATTGAAGTACGATCGCTATTTGATGATCTAATTTATAAATGGAGAAGGGAGGTTGAGACTTAAGTAACAAGTAACATTGCCACAATAATAAACAATCTATGTCACATAGATTTCCGTTTCCTTTTCTTCATCTAAATGTTACATGATGCATCTGTAACAATTACAGATTTGTGTTGGATCAAATAAAACATCAAATAAAATGTTACGTTTCGTTGAAACAACCCCTCCCCACTCCCCTTCGGCAAAACACGCCCCTGGCCAAAATCTTATTATCACACAGGCAACGTGTTGGAAGACTGGGGTCAAAGGTCAGGTTATACATGTAGACTGGGGTCAGGGGTCGGGTTATAGTAAATAACTACTAGAAACTTACCGAATGCATTGGGAGTTAATTTTTCTATAAAGGAGAATAATCGTTGTACCAGATTTTGTTCACTCTTTGAACATTGTCCACTCTGTAATTATTGTAAAAACACGATTTATCATGTTGACTCGGGTAAAAACACAACTTATTGTGTTGACTTGGATAAAAACATGACTTATTGTGTTGACTCGGGTAAATACACAAATACAATGTGGTATATTCTTTATCTAACTATAAATACATGTATTATGTTGTATAAACTGTATTTATATTACCTTACAGAAACCACGGTAACAGGCTCTTCCATCAGGTAGAATCTCCTTACCAACTGGTTCACATTCACCGGATTTACTCGATTTACAACATCTGTAACAAGCATCTAAAAACAAAACAAAACAAATCAGCTTTAAACTCGACACAAGTACAAATCACTCAGCTTTAAACTCGACACAAGTACAAATCACTCAGCTTTAAACTTGACACATGTACAAATCACTCAGCTTTAAACTCGACAAAAGTACAAATCACTCAGCTTTAAACTCGACACAAGTACAAATCACTCAGCTTTAAACTTGACACATGTACAAATCACTCAGCTTTAAACTCGACAAAAGTACAAATCACTCAGCTTTAAACTCGACACAAGTACAAATCAGCAATCTTTAAACTCGATACAAGTACAAATCACTCAGCTTTAAACTCGACACAAGTACAAATTAGTCAGCTTTAAACTCGACACAAGTACAAATCAGCTATCTTTAAACTCGACACAAGTACAGATCAGTCAGCTTTAATAATAATAATAATATATAATAATAATAATAATAATAATAATAATAATAATAATAATAATAATAATAATAATAAT
This sequence comes from Patella pellucida, assembly GCA_917208275.1. Classification (NCBI taxonomy): domain Eukaryota; kingdom Metazoa; phylum Mollusca; class Gastropoda; family Patellidae; genus Patella; species Patella pellucida. The sequence goes on from OU795044.1 coordinate 57,397,791, forward strand.
AATAATAATAATAATAATAATAATCACGTCATTTTACAAGGGTAGCAAATTAGGCCTGAGGCCTTTTTCAAATTTGGCCCTTGGCACAGATCGTGCGAATGATTTCGATCATTACTGCAGGAAGAAACCGAAGAACTCGGGGGAAACCTGCCTGATCGGACGTGAGACCGAATATCCCTCTCACGTACAACGATAAAGTTCATGCCCTGAGCTGGGACTGAACCCTCGTTGCATTGGTGAGAAGCCGCCTCTCTCTCGCCACGGCTATCCGACCAGCTTTACTCGACACAAGTACAAATCAGTCAGCTTTAAACTTGACACATGTACAAATCACTCAGCTTTAAACTCAATACAAGTACATTCAGTCAGCTTTAAACTCGATACAAGTACAAATCAGCAATCTTTAAACTCGATACAAGTACAAATTACTCAGCTTTAAACTCGATACAAGTACAAATTACTCAGCTTTAAACTCGACACAAGTACAAATCAGCCAGCTTTAAACTTGACATTATAGGAATTTATTGGGTGAATTTATTTGGATTTTTACGAATTTTTAAACTAAGAGACGCAAGATTAAATGGTACTCAGGTTACAGTGTTAGTGATTGACTAAATTCCTAAATGTCTTCAAAAAGAATATAGTCATTTGAGCGAGGCTGAAAAAAAAACGAATTCTTGAAAATTGGAATTCGATATAAGAGTAGGCCATAGTACTGCCTTCCAGGAATTGCCCTCATAGCACACTAAATGGCATACCGGTATGCCCATCTTCATTATAGCCCATTTTGAGCAGAACAGTAGGACGTTAAACCCCATTTCATTCCAAAAAGAACAAGCCAACAGTGAGGCTGATGTCCGCCGCCGAAATCCAAAAATAGATAAATAGATGACACATGTTAATTAATTCCACATTTATCTTTTTCAGAGGTATCGAGTAATCAAACTGATTATCTATACTTAGTCTACACATAAAATATTCACAATCTAACTTAATTAAGGTTTTGAAACCAGGTAGGAGAACTATATACTTAGTTGAATCACTCTGCATCAGTTAGAAATTCAAACAAACTTATCTTGTCCCAAAACATCAACCACCAATGAAATGTTAATCATTGAACTCAGTCAAGCCATTCATCTGATGAACATCTACATCAATTAGTAGAAGGAGACTTATTGTGTTCAAAGCTTTGACGAAACCTCTACTTTGCATAAGCAGAAAATGTAGAGTTGTTATGTTCAAAAGACTCCACCAATCAGATTTCTTATCGCTACTTAACCTTAGCAGAAAATTCTGACTATCGATCTTAGTCAAGGTTTAATCACTCTCATCCAATTCGAACCAAAGTCTCAACCAATAAACCTCATTGAAAAATGTGCATGATCGAACTCTGTAAAGGCATTCACCAAACAGACACCTACATGTACACCAAGTTTGAACATTCTAGCTCAATTAAAAGAGGAGTTATCAACAAATCAAATTGCTTATCCCTTTGCTTTACCTCACCGAAAAATGAGCATGATTGAACTCCGTCCAGGCATTGACTTAAAAGACACCTACACCAATTTTGAACATTCTAACTCAATTAAAAGGAGAGTTATTGTGTTCCAAAAAATGTAACGGACAGACAGACAGACAGACAGCTACTACTACTACCTGGTGCTTTAACAAGAGAACTGAGGCTTCTTCCTGATGGACAGACATATCCATTCTAATAGTCCCCTGTTTTCTTCGAATGGCGGAGGACATTAGAACAGGTTTATTCTCTAATCAGATAAGTCACAGTTCTTTACAATAATAATTCACACGTCACATTGGTAGATTCATTACTGCTTATTACTGAGTGAAGTCACATTGCTATAGATTCATCACTGCTTATTACTGAGTGATGTCACATTGGTATAGATTCATTACTGCTTATTACTGAGTGAAGTCACATTGCTATGGAACCATTACTAATTATTACTGAGCGAAGTCACATTGCTATAGATTCATTACTGCTTATTACTGAGTGATGTCACATTGCAATAGAACCATTACTGCTTATTACTGAGCGAAGTCACATTGCTATAGAACCATTACTGCTTATTACTGAGTGAAGTCACATTGCTATAGAACCATTACTGCTTATTACTGAGTGATGTCACATTGCTATAGATTCATTACTGCTTATTACTGAGCGAAGTCACATTGCTATAGAACCATTACTGCTTATTACTGAGTGAAGTCACATTGCTATAGAACCATTACTGCTTATTACAGAGCGATGTCACATTGCTATAGATTCATTACTGCTTATTACTGCGTGACGTCACATTGCTATAAATTCATTACTGCTTATTACTGAGAGCAACGTATCAACTTGGCTTCTCTATAGTCAATATCAAGTAATGGTAAGTATTATGAGTTATTTATATCAAGTAAATTATGAAATAAATACTAAGCTAACCTGCTTCATTTTGACATCTACATGGTAATTTACTAGGGGTTCCTCTTTCACAATATGATACACATTTACCATTTCTACACTTTCCTCTATAAAATAAAACATATTATGAATATGACCAACCTGTCCCCTGTAAAATAAAACATTCATATAACCTACCTGTCACACGTAAAATAAAACATATTAATATGACCCAACTGTCCCCTGTAAAATAAAACATGTTATTAATATAACCAACCTGCCCCCTGTAAAATAAAACATATTATTAATATAACCCACCTGCCACACGTAAAATAAAACATATTATTAATATAACCAACCTGTCAAACGTAAAATAAAACATGTTATTAATATAACCAACCTGTCACACGTAAAATAAAACATGTTATTAATATAACCAACCTGTCAAACGTAAAATAAAACATGTTATGAATATAACCAACCTGTCCCCTGTAAAATAAAACATATTATTAATATGACCCACCTGTCCCCTGTAAAATAAAACAAGTTATTAATATAACCAACCTGTCAAACGTAAAATAAAACATGTTATTAATATAACCAACCTGTCACACGTAAAATAAAACATGTTATTAATATAACCTACCTGTCAAACGTAAAATAAAACATGTTATTAATATAACCAACCTGTCAAACGTAAAATAAAACATGATATTAATATAACCCACCTGTCAAACGTAAAATAAAACATGTTATTATGACCCACCTGTCAAACGTAAAATAAACACTACAGAAAACTAATACTATATTTTAAACAGAGGCTATATAATTCTACAATGATTCTCTAGTCGACTTTATTCACCATACTGATCGCTACTGTCAGAAAGAATGAAATAGATGAAATAGATGTACAATCAATTATTTATTAGAACATTTGACCCTCTGATAAATGTATAATGTAATAATAAAATATTATGTATATAAACTGATTTACATTCAATCGTTTCTGTTTTGACTCTATTCAAAAATCAGTTATGTTCGGTAAAATACACCAGAAGTCTCAATCAAATGGCAATCTCTAGTATCTGGTTATTCCAGTCTATTACACATGAATTCTGACATCTTCTTATTTAACACTTGATAAATGTATACTTTAGGTTTTTTTCCGACTTTTCAAATCGATTTGAATTTAATGGGGATGTCATGTTACAGATACCTAGGGTAACCAATTTGAATTAGATGGATGTTAAAAATATGATTGAATGTAAATCTCTCTGGCTATAAACCACAATAACAACATTTCAATCTAAACGATCTGTACGACCACGGTAATCGAGCTACCAACCACGGTCTGAAGCGTTCAATACGAACGAAACTAGTCACTGACATTCGGGATAACCAGGTCTTCAAAGCCACTTTATCTCTTATATTATGTTATATTTGAGTAAAATATGTAATGGTTATAAACAATCTGTACTCACCCTTCTAAACAATCTGTATCTTCATCGGCAGGTTCAGACTTGGGACAATCCATTGTTCCACTGTAAACAAATAAAAATACAACTTTTAAAGAATAGCGTGTTTATCTCCATGAGCAGACTTTTTGAACAATCCATTGTTCCACTGTAAAACAACAAAAATAAATACCCCACAATCTTAATTACAACTATCAAACAATATCATAGTTATCTCCTTGAGTAGACCTTTTGTTATTCACAGTTTCTCTGTTCACTACTTTACTAGTTGGAGTAGGGTTTAAAATCCAAGGAAATTAAACAATAAAAATAAATCTTGATTACAACTATCAAACAATATCATAGTTATCTCCTTGAGTAGACCTTTTGTTAATCACAGTTTCTCTGTTCACTGACTTTACTAGTTGGAGTTGGGTTTGAAATCCAAGGAAATTTTATAATTTTAAAAGGTTTGAAATCCACGGAAATTTTATACCTTGTATGTTGCAGTCTTACTACAATTTTAACACGAAGGTAAAGGTAGTGTTTGAAATCCAAGGAAATGTTTAAATCTTAAACATTTCATGTTGCAGTCTTAATATGTTTAACACGATGGAAGTAAAAATCGTCTTATATTTAAGTTCCCATGTATTAAATCAAATGGGGTTGAACGTCCTACTTTTGGTTTAACGTCCTACTCTTCTGCTACGACTGGGCTAATGAAGATGGGCAAATACCATGCAGTTTGCTATGAGGAAATTTTGCCTTGGCAGCGGCACTATGGCATACTCTTATATTGAATTACAATTGCCAAGGGATCTTTTACATGAACACTAATGTGTACACAGGACCTCACTTTTTCATCTCATCCAAACGACTAGATGACTATCCTTGTCAGGCCCTACAAGGAGTAGAGAGAGAGAGAGAGAGAGAGAGAGAGAGAGAGATGGGGTTTAACGTACACTCAACACAACTAGGTCATTTCCGGACTAACATATGGTTTTAATTTTATTTCAATAGATCATTGCACGTAGGGGTCTTTAGCAGTGGGAGGAAACCGGAGTGCCTGGAGGGAACCCACGAGGTTGAGAAGGCGCCCCTATCTCCATGCCACATACGCTCACACCAGGGCTCGAACCCACAGCCACAAGCCAGAGGTGGCCGGCCAGCTAGAGGTCGAAGCGCGGCACTCTAGACCACTAGGCCATCCCAACCCCCCCTACAAGGAGTAGATCCGCCTACCTAACTTTGTGGGTTTTCACTGGGTCCTCGGTTTCCTCTCGCACCGCTAAAGAAACCTTACGCGCAAGCAAATTATTGAAATAAAATTAAACCATATATATGCTAGTCCTGAAATAACCTGGTTTTTTGTCGAGTGGATGTTAAACCACATCTCTTTTTCAAAATGTTTGCAATTACAATCCCTGTAGATTTTTAAATAGATTGTTGGGGTATATGTCAGGAGAAAATTTTACAAAGACAAAAAAACAAACATGCCAAGTTCACATCATCTTCCCAGCATCCAAATAAAGGACGATCCTTTTTTCATATTTTATTAATGTCAGACAATAAAGGGACATAACTGTGTCCAGTACTTTTGGAGATGACATACTACAAAATTAAAGCCATATGGGGGAGGGGGGGGGGCTCTACAATACAACAAAATATTCCAAGAATTCTGACCTAGCAGAAGCAACAGTAGATGGTCTAGGGTAGATGAACTTACTTGCATGCTGCCTGTTTCTCACAGCTTCCTGTATATGTTAGACGACATATTGTTCCGGCAGGTGCAATCTGACAATTCTTACAACACTCATAATTCATAGAACTGAAAATAATAAAATGATAATAATATAACATCTCTCACCTATATATAACATGTCTCACCTATATATAACATGTCTCACCTATATATAACATGTCTCACCTCTCACCTATATATAACATCTCTCACCTATATATAACATCTCTCACCTATATATAACATGTCTCACCTATATATAACCTATATATAACATGTCTCACCTCTCACCTATATATAACATCTCTCCTATATATAACATCTCTCACCTATATATAACATCTCTCACCTATATATAACATGTCTCACCTATATATAACATCTCTCACCTATATATAACATCTCTCACCTATATATAACATGTCTCACCTATATATAACATCTCTCACCTATATATAACCTATATATAACATGTCTCACCTATATATAACCTATATATAACATGTCTCACCTCTCACCTATATATAACATCTCTCCTATATATAACATCTCTCTCACCTATATATAACATCTCTCACACCTATATATAACCTATATATAACATCTCTCACCTATATATAACCTATATATAACATCTCTCACCTATATATAACATCTCTCACCTATATATAACATCTCTCACCTATATATAACATCTCTCACCTATATATAACATCTCACCTATATATAACATCTCTCACCTATATATAACCTATATATAACATGTCTCACCTATATATAACATCTCTCACCTATATATAACATCTCTCACCTATATATAACCTATATATAACATCTCTCACCTATATATAACATCTCTCACCTATATATAACATCTCTCACCTATATATAACATCTCTCACCTATATATAACATCTCTCACCTATATATAACCTATATATAACATCTCTCACCTATATATAACATGTCTCACCTATATATAACCTATATATAACACCTCTCACCTATATATAACATCTCTCACCTATATATAACATGTCTCTCACCTGCATATAGCATTTCCTTTAAGTTTACAATCTGGAGTACAGCACGCATCTTTGTCCTCCTTCCCTGTTTTACCTCCGTCACACTCCTCCCCGGCATCTATTACACCATTACCACAATATGGCGTACTCTTCGTCTGAGCTGAAACAATCAATCAATATTCATTTATTATCAGAACATAATCAAACCATATATAGACTGATATTCCATTTAGAGTTTCTTGTAGTTATGGTAGTTATGGTAACATAATCAAACCATATATAGACGGATATTCCGTTTAGAGACTCTGTAGTTATGGTAACATAATCAAACCATATATAGACTGATATTCCGTTTAAAGACTCTTGTAGTTATGGTAACACATTCAAACCATATATAGACTGATATTCCATTTAGAGATTCTTGTAGTTATAGTAACACATTCAAACCATTTATAGACGGATATTCCGTTAGAGATTCTTGTAGTTATGGTAACGCATTCAAACCATTTATAGATTCAACTTTTGTAGTTGGCACAGGATTCAAAATCCTTCTCAAATTAAACCCTACCCCTACCATACTCAAATTAAACCCTACCATAGTCAAATTAAACCCTACCATAGTCAAATTAAACCCTACCATAGTCAAATTAAACCCTACCATACTCAAACTAAACCCTACCATACTCAAACTAAACCCTACCCTAGTCAAATTAAACCCTACCATAGTCAAATTAAACCCTTCTCAAATTAGACCCTACCATAGTCAAATTAAGCCCTTTGGACTGAAACTTTCACAAAATTGTATTTTACAAGAGAAATAAAATGTATAGCGAACGATACGTTTGGCAAAGTCATTTAATTGGTTGATTGATAAGGACGTAAAATAAACATCACCTGTAAAACAGACGCTAGCTTTGGCTTTTAAAACATCGAAAACGTAACGCTGGCTACATGGAGAAAATTTCTACAAAATAAAAAAAACATAGACATTAATAATAATAATAATAATATGTCCATTTATATAGCGCCAAATCCACAAAGCATGCTCATAGCACGACAGAATTACTATCCCGGTCTCTAGGATACAGGTAAGCCTGATTACCTCTCTTTACAACTCTTTGAAAGAGCTCCCAACGTATGCAGCTACAACTTGAAGTTTCAAGGAGCGCAACAGTTTTTTGTGTAATACATACACCATCCTACCGGAATGCAGGGATGAAGTGTCTTATTCAAGGACACAAGAACTCGGCGAACAATTGGGGTCTCGAACCTGCAACCGTTAGGTCACAAATCCTACTCTCTAACCGTTGCACCAAATCCCTACTGAATTATACATTAATTAACTTATCCAGACCACAATGAACTCTCGATGTCAATGCTAGCCTTCGATATTGACTGGATAAGAATCTTATATACTGCTTAACACTTGTAAATTGGACACTCATTATTATCAAAATTGAATGGTCGGCTAAAAACTGGACACAAGTACAAATTAGATGATTTATGGTGATTTTAAACAAACAGATGTGAAAGAAATTAGTTCTAGATTAATTGATGCCTGGGTTACAGTGTTCGCTTTATAAACATAATATGTTTTAATATTCATCAAAATAGTATTCCCAGCCTTGATCTAACATACTTTCACACTATTTGCATACAGAGGAAGCCATTTATTCATCATTCAGTCAGATTATCACGTAACATTAAAACATACCCTGTTATCTACGTAACATTAAAACATACCCTATTATTATCTTACGTAACATTAAAACATACCCTATTATTATCTCACGTAACATTAAAACATACCCTGTTATTATCTTACGTAACATTAAAACATACCATATTATTATCTTACGTAACATTAAAACATACCCTATTATTATCTTACGTAACATTAAAACATACCATATTATTATCTTACGTAACATTAAAACATACCATATTATTATCTTACGTAACATTAAAACATACCCTATTATTATCTTACGTAACATTAGAACATACCCTATTATTATCTTACGTAACATTAAAACATACCCTATTATTATCTTACGTAACATTAGAACATACCCTATTATTATCTTACGTAACATTAGAACATACCCTATTATTATCTTACCTAACATTAGAACATACCCTATTATTATCTTACGTAACATTAGAACATACCCTATTATTATCTTACGTAACATTAAAACATACCCTGTTATTATCTTCGTATCCATCGACGGCGTAGGGATACATGATATATTTACCACTTCCTGTTATAGATGATGGAGCACACTCACTCGTTTCAGCGTCGTGTTCGCTTCCCCAATTATGACCCAATTCTGAAAACATCAGTAATATTATTGTAATAACAAATACATCACCATACAACTGTTTTAAACCCCACGCAATCGCAGCGTTCATCTTTTAACCCGATGTAAGTAATTATAATATGTTGGTGATTTTCGAAAAAAAACATCATTCAAAAACTAGACATTCTGATGACCGCTAAAATTAGAAATTCTAAATGTTTGAAAACTGATATTAGTCCTTCTGACTGTATCACCGCCGATATAAACTATTTTGACTGCATAACTTCTAATATTAGCCGTTCTGACTGTTCGACGACTAATATCAATCAAGGATTGTAATCTGACTAGGATAGGATTGTAATATCACTAGGATTGCAATTTAATTGTGATAGGGAGAGATAGAGAGAGAAATGGGGTTTAACGTCCACTCAACACAAAAGGTCATTTCGGGACTAACATATGGTTTTTAATTTTATTTCAATAATTCGCTTTCGTGTAGGGGTCTTTAGCAGTGGAATCGCAGGGCCCAGTGGAAACCCACGACGTTGAGAAGGCGCCCCTATCACCATGCCACATACGCTCACACCAGAGTTCGAAACCACAGCCGCGAGCCAGAGGTGACCGGCCAGCTAGAGGTGGAAGCGTAGCACTCTAGACCACTAGGCCATCCCAACCCCCAAATTGTGATAGGATTTCAAGATGACTGTGATTAGATTTCAAGCTGACTATGATAGGAAAGTGACTTGACTATGATAGGATTTATAACTGACTCACCATGAGCTGTAACAAGGTTGGCTTCCTGTGTTAATAAACGATCACCGTTTGTGTTCATGGAACTCGACCAACCACTGTTTAATGTTAATTTTATATTATCTTTAAGGTAGGCTGGAATATAATACATGTATACATCTCTATAATGCAACCATTCTAGGAATATAATACATGTATACAGATGATCTATACAATACAACATCCTAGGAATCTTTCTACAACCATACATAATCATAACGAAGGTTAACTAATTTTCAGCGATGAAATCAAATGAAATCGGGGTTAACATCCTACTTTTCATGGCCAGACAGTTTAATAAATAATGAATGAATGAAATGGGGTTTACCGTCCTACTGTTATGCACTTAACCTGAGCTAATTGAAGACGGGCATACGCCATACAGTGTGCTATGAGGGTAATTTTGCCCGGGCAGCGGCGCTACGGCCTACTCTTATATCGAATTCCAACTGCCAAGGGATCTTTTACGTGCACTCCAATGTGTACACAGGACCTCGGTTTTTCGTCCATAAAGACAGGCACATAATGATATGATGATACGTCACTCATTTGTAGGTGTCATGACATCACCGAGGAGATATCTTGCCAATTATCATGCCACATTAATTAAGGCATGAACTCCATATATATGGAAGTGACATTTAATCAAGTGCAATGAACAATGCAGTGTGCTAGGTATTTCTAGCTTATCATACATTTTAAGTTAGATTTTTTTAAATCCTATAATTATATGGTAAGGTTTGACCTTTATTTGAATTGGAATTAGGTTCAATGCATGTTAAGAAATGTGTCGTACAGTTTGGGCCTTGGGTCAGTATTCTGTACTTGATATTAGTTCACGACTTAAAAAATAAATTGATCTTACAGGGAGAGCAGATTCCTCCTACGGTACGTCGCCGTGGTGATGCTATATAAGCCAACCCCAACACACCTCCTTTAAACCTCTGGTAGGTAAATAAATGGGCCAAACAAAAGTTCTGATGATAATTCTCTCGACTAAATATCTAAAATATAACGTGATAAAATATAATGTGATACAATATTAAATTTAATGTGATAAAAGTATAAATTTTATAATAAAGGGGCATATATATATAAGGTTCATGATAATGGTACAAATAAAGGGATGATAAAGGGTAATGATAAAGGGGTAATGATAAAGGGATATGATAAAAGGATATGGTAAAAGGGATATATAATAAAGGGATATGATAAAGGGTAATGATAAAGGGATATATAATAAAGGGATATAATAAAAGGATATATAATAAAGGGATATATAATAAAGGGATATATAATAAAGGGATATATAATAAAGGGTCATGATAAAGGGATATATAATAAAGGGATATAATAAAGGGTATATAATAAAGGGATATGATAAAGGGTAATGATAAAGGGATATATAATAAAGGGATGATAAAGGGTAATGATAAAGGGATATATGATAAAGGGATATATAATAAAGGGATGTGATAAAGGGTAATGATAAAGGGTAATGATAAAGGGATATGATAAAGGGATATATAATAAAGGGTCATGATAAAGGGATATGATAAAGGGATATATAATAAAGGGATATGATAAAAGTACAAATACAAAACGAACATAAAATTTAATAACTGAAAACAATCAAATTGTAAAACAATCAAATAGTAAAATAATCAAATTGTAAAACAATCAAATAGTAAATGTAAATAAATGTTTACCTCTAGTAGATCACCTGTTTCCGTTGTTACTAGATTATTAATGTAAATAAATGTTTTACCTCTAGTAGATCCCGAGTTTCCGTGGTTACTAGATTATTAATGTAAATAAATGTTTACCTCTAGTAGATCACGAGTTTCCGTGGTTACTAGATTATTAATGTAAATAAATGTTTACCTCTAGTAGATCACGAGTTTCCGTGGTTACTAGATTATTAATGTAAATAAATGTTTACCTCTAGTAGATCACCTGTTACCGTGGTTACTAGATTATTTATGTAAATAAATGTTTACCTCTAGTAGATCACGAGTTTCCGTGGTTACTAGATTATTAATGTAAATAAATGTTTACCTCTAGTAGATCACGAGTTTCCGTGGTTACTAGATTATTTATGTAAATAAATGTTTACCTCTAGTAGATCCCGAGTTTCCCATTGGGTTGATTTATCCTGGTTATAATGAGATTCACCAGGATTCACTCCAGTCGATTGTTCATGTATCTTCATCTAATTCATTGGTTGAAAAAAGAAACTCATTAATATTAAAACAAAACAATTTATAACTCTCTTACAAAACTAAATTTCATTATTAACAAAATAAACCCATTTATGCTTTTACAAAACTAAATTTCATTAATAACAAAATAAAACAATTTATGCTCTTACAAAAACAAACTTCATTAATACCAAAATAAACCCATTTATGCTCTTACAAAAACAAACTTCATTAATACCAAAATAAACCCATTTATGCTCTTACAAAACCAAATTTCATTAATACTAAAAAAAGGAAATTGTTACATCTATGCTCTGATCCAAACTCTCAACCTGTCAACAATCTGATTCCAACTTTCATCTAGTCTATGTTAAGATGCGAATGAGATCATTTCATGACTACAGATACGTACAATTTTATTTCAATTATTCACGTGGGAGAAATCCAGAGGAAAGAAATAAAATAAAACCAGATACGAACATTCCAATCATCAGACAAAATTTGAAGTCCTAAAATCCTATAATCAGCAAAAAGTGTAATCAGCAAATGAACTGTTCACTGTGTACAAAATACAAGATGATCAGAAAAGAAAAAAAATGTGAAGTTGGACAGGTGACACTACTCCTTGTCACATACAAACATTGATTCAAAACCTTGCCACTTGATTAAGAATACCTTCAAGCATAAAAACTGTGTGATTTGATGAAATATTTGGACTAAAAACATATTCAAACTAATAAATCTATCAAAAGTTTGCTTTAAATCCTTCGTAAAACATTGAATTTGTGATGGAAAAACTTTGCAATAAACCATCTATTAAAATAAGCCAAGTTTGTGTCACATGACCTGGCTGTCATGGTACCTAGAAATGGGTGAGAAGCCTGAAGAGAATTCATTTCACATGCCAGACGATATTGTCTTTTATCGCTGTCCATTTACATATCGGGGGGGGGTCTAGTGGTCTAGCGTGCCGCGCTTCGACTTCTAGCTGGCCGGCCACCTCTGGCTTGCGGCTGTGGTTTCCAGCTCGGTGTGAGTGTGTGTGGCATGGAGATAGGCGGGCCTTCTCAACCTTGTGGGTTTCCTACGGGCACTCCGGTTTCCTCCCACTGCTAAAGACCCCTACGCACAAGCGAACTATTGAAATAAAATCGAACCATATGTTAGTCTTGAAATGACCTCTCTCTCACTCATTTACATATCAAAGCATAATTAATTTCCTGTATTATCCATTTACCACCTCTTTTATCTCAGAAACTGTTGTACGTCTTAGCACAGTATCAAGTTTATAAACACTTACATTAAGCACTCACCAATGCTGAGAAATCACACAATGCTTGCATGCAATCTTTACTCAAGTAGACATCCTTAATGGTCGGGTTGCCAATTAGGGAAACCCTTATATTTATGGCCTCCATGAGTATTTATCCAGTACTTTTCCAGTAAGATTGGGTGTCTCTTATTTCCATATATACCAAAATTGTCATACTTTTATTGGAAATACAAATGTTGATAACCTGATAAATCTTTTTGTGGGAAATTATTTTTAAATGACAGAGAGAGAGAGAGAAATGGGGTTTAATGTTCACTCGACACAAACTAGGTCATTTTGGGACTAATATATGGTTCAATTTTATTTCTAAAATTTGTTTGCACGTAGGGGTCATTAGCAGTGGTAGGAAACTGGAGGACCCGGAAAAACCCACGAGGTTGGACAGGCTACCCTACTCCTTGTCACGTACAACTGGGGAATCGAAACCACGCCATTTGACTCAATGACAGGCTTTATGATACAGCGCGCACGTGCTAACCATTCGGCCATTCACCCCCACCCCCACCCACTCAATGACAGACCTTTTGATCTGAAACGCACAAATAGAATTGACCATTAAGTATATTAAACTAAAATAAGACTAATTCATAACTGTAAATTAAATCGCTCACCTCTTTTAGCTGAAATCCAATATTTCTCATGTCTGTCTGTTTATCCCATAGAGTTGAACGAAATATACTATCTATAGCTTGGAACGTATTTATCTAAAAATAAAACCAAATATACTATCTACCGCTTGGAACGTATTTATCTAAAAATAAAATAAAACCAATTTAAAATAATGTTTAACGTCCTACTTTCCTGCACTGACTGGGCTAATTACGATGCCTTTAAAAGACAATATATGATACATCAAGATAGTTTTGGAAACAAAAATGTGTAGTTTTTTGTTCCATTCGAATAACTAGACACTGTCCCCGACGTCTGTTCTGCTCCAATGGTATTGTACAAACTGGATATAACAGATAAATAACTAACAGTGGATATGGCCAATATAGTGGCCAATAGAGTGGATATGGGCCATAATTATAGCATGTGTTGTCCATATAGTGGGTAAGGCTAATATTGTGGATGTGACCCATATAAGGGGGTTGGGCCCATGTAACGGGTATGGCCCATGTAATGGGTGTTGCTCATATAGTGGGTATGGCCCATGTAATGGGTATGGCCCATGTAATGGGTGTTGCTCATATAGTGGGTATGGCCCATGTAATGGGTGTTGCTTATATAGTGGGTATGGTCCATATACTGGGTGTGTCCCATATAATGTCAAAATTTGGTACAAACCAGATAATTAACGGTGGTATGAGGACGCCTGCTACCAATACCAATATGAAATAAATGATCTGCAACAACATACAGTTGACAGGAGTTGGCACCATATAAAATTCCTTGTCGCTTTTTCCTGTGGTGAACAGCTGAAGACAAAAATACAAAACATGTTACATACAATTTACAGTAACTTGATTTGCAAAAATACATACAATTTACAGTTACTTGATTCGCAAAAATACAAGTACTTCGTCGCCAAATGAATGACCTAACAATCTAAATCATACTACTTGACTCTATGACAAAACTTTCTGGTCCAACGTGCACACGCTAACCATTTCCTGTGGAGAACGCTAAAATTGAGACAGTCTTGCGCATTTTATGACTTCATATGTGGATTGAGGATTGGAGTAAGGGTAAGGCTTGACCAACGGTTAGGGTTAGGGCTAGCCCTGTCTACATCTCGAGACTCTGACAAAATCTTCAGGTCCTAGCCCTTAACCTAACCCACAATCCACATATGACATCATAAAATGTGCAGGACCGTCTCTTATCTAGCGTTCTCCATTCCCCTTACCCCGCTGCTCTGTCAACTACAAGCCTATGACAACAGTACCACACCCACTTGCTTACCTTTATTAAAGCCCCAATACCACTCTTGTCGTAATTGAAAGTCCCAATCTTTATTCTGGGGCCTGTTTCACGAAATTTTAACTTAAGATAAAATCCAAATTTTAGTACATACTCAAATCTGATTGGCTAAGCGCTAAAATCAATCTAATACTATCCAATCGAATTACTAAAATCGGATTTTATCTTAGTTAAAATTTCGTGAAACAGGCCCCTGGTCAACAAATTGTACTATTTTACAATATTCCAATTAATAAATGATGCAAATTTCATCTTAACACACCTAATTCTAAACATTGGAAAAATTCAACTATGGTTTGAAAAGCTTTTCGTAAACACTTTCAAATGCAACTGGGATTTAAACATATTTTCGAACCCTCTGGACAAGTAAGATAGGTTATAATGAATAATTTACACAACAGGTAGGACACTTAAACATCTAGTAGTTAGAATAAGGCTAAAAACTCTAAAAAAAATAATTCTGGACCTGTCAAGCCAGTAAGAGTGTTATTGTCCCTTTAACATCAGTCTCTATGTCATTGATTATATCATCAACTTGCTTACCTTTAGTTTTATTAATATTCCTCTGTCTGTCATCGATTATATCTTCTGGATTCACATCAACATGGATACCTTCACATAACTTTCTCCTGAAAATAATACAACTCATTTTTATAGAGAAACCTACATGTAGCTCTTTTTTAAATTTCATCTTTTTCATGGGTCATGTATTTCAAATTGAAAACTTGGTCGATTGAAACCAGGGGTTGTGAAGACAACATCGCTACAGTATGGTTCACTCTAAGACAATTTTTGGTGTGACTTGTCCATTCAATCTAGAGAACAGAAATTATTTGCTTAAGACATTTAAGAAAAACCTGAATGTTCGGATAAGAGAGAAATGGGGTTTCCACATCCACTCCGTCTCAACATAAACTAGGTCATTTCGGGACTAACATATAGTTCAATTTTATTTCAATAATTCGCTTGCGTGTAGGAATCTTTAGCAGTGGGAAGAAACCGGAGGACCCAGAGAAAACCCACGAGGTTTGACAGGCGACCCTACTCCATGTCATTACCAACGGGGAATCTTAACTATGCCAGTTGACTCAATGGCAGGATAAAATTCCACTCTATAAGGATGCCCATCTTAATCAGCCCTGTTCGTGACCAAAAGTAGGATGTAAAACCCTATTCTATCTTAATTTAAGAGAGAGAGAAGAGAGAGAGAGAAATGGCGTTTAACGACACAACTAGGTCATTTTGGACTAACATATGGTTTATAATTTTATTTCAATAATTCGCTTGCGCATGGGGGTCTTTAATAGTGGGAGAAAACCAGAGTGCCCGGAGGAAACCCACGAGGATGAGAAGGGCCCCTATCTCCATGCCACTTACGCTCACACCAGGGCTCGAAACCACAGCCGCAAGCCAGAGGTGGCCGGCCAGCTAGAGGTGGAAGCGCGGCACTCTTGACCACTAGGCCATTCCAACCCCTCATCTTAATATAAAATGTCCACACGAGATAGAAAACCTCTTGTTTCATACAACATACTTACCGTCGAATGTTTCTCGTTTTCTGGCGTTGATGAGGAGCGGGGAATGACATATTACGTTTAATATCAGAACCTCTATAAGCGATGTATGAATAATCTCCTGATATTGGTAGATGGCGCCACGATGGCTAAAATATATAAAGATTAGTAGGATTTTACGAGAGAATGAATAAATGAAATGGGGTTTAACGTCCTACTGTTATGCACTCAACCTGAGCTAATTGAAGACGGGCATACGCCATACAGTGTGTTATGAGGGAAATTTTACCCGGGCAGCGGCGCTACGTCCTACTCTTATATCGAATTCCAACTGCCAAGGGATCTTTTACGTGCACTCCAATGTGTACACGGGACCTCGGTTTTTTGTCCCATCCGAACGACTAGGCAGCTGTCCTTGTCAGGCCCTTCTTCTGTTTTACGAGAGAGATAAGGAAATGGTATCAGTACATGGAAGAACTTATTACTGAAGCAATGGACAGTGGTTAAAGGTATTAAAAATTGTGAAAGTATGTTCGCCTCTAAACAGTATTGTTTACTTTGTTTTCGATTTGATAGCCTTGTTTGTCACGCAATTAGTTTTTCTACAATATTTTGCTATGCACTGGTTAATTGGGCAAAATAAGAATGAATGAAATGGGGTTTAACGTCCTACGCTTAAGCACCTAACCAGGGCTAATTGAAGACGTGCATACGCCATACAGTGTGCTATGAGGGAAATTTTGCCCGGGCAGCAACTGAAACCAACTGCCAAGGGTTCTTTTACGTGCCCACCAATGTGTACACGGGACCTCGGTTTTTCATCCCATCCGAACGACTAGGCAGCTGTCCTTGTCAGGCCCTCCTTCTGCATCACTGACAAAAGGGGAAATCACGCCGGAAAATCGAGATCAACTTTCTCGGCCAATGCAGGGATCGAACACCCGACCTCCAAGCTAGCGAACCAGCGCCTTATCCACTTAGCCACCGTGATCCCCGGGCAAAAATAAGATTGTGAGTCATGATGTAACGTTATGTAAACATTTTTGGTCCAATTTGGAGCTCTGTTTAAAGTGTAATGATATTGTAACCCAGTTAGCTATTTGTTGTTTAAAATCTAACTATTGACCAGCCATAATTTGGTGCAGTCCAAACGCTTATACATTATTTTCGATACAACCAGTAGCCATGCATGAAATTATGGTCCGCTATATTCCAATATCGAAAGATTCAAGATCTTTGGGATATAAAACTATATTTTAAGTTTCGTCAAATCAGATAAAATTTTGACCAGTAGATTGTCCAAAAATAAAAATTGGATGGACAAATAGACCCACTGGGTTGGACAGGGATGACGACATAATACATGGGCGTATAAAAATAGTCTTAATAATTCAGACTAGAGAACAAACCGATCGTTGACTAATCTCCAAGCTGTTAAATGACCACAGACTATTCTATTTAATCATCTTTATTTAAGTCGCTTCGATGAACTAGTGCACGCTTTACCATGACAACTATTTACCTCTATATTATATGAATGATGTTAATATTTACCTCTATATGGTATGTTAAGTGTAAATATTTACCTCTATATGATATGAATGATGTTAAGTGTAAATATTTACCTCTATATGATATGAATGATGTTAAGTGTAAATATTTACCTCTATATTATATGAATGACGTTAAGTGTTAATATTTACCTCTATATGGTATGAATGATGTTAAGTGTAAATATTTACCTCTATATTATATGAATGATGTTAAGTGTAAATATTTACCTCTATATTATATGAATGACGTTAAGTGTAAATATTTACCTCTACATGTATATGGTATGAATGATGTTAAGTGTAAATATTTACCTCTATATAATATGAATGATGTTAAGTGTAAATATTTACCTCTATATGGTATGAATGATGTAAATATTTACCTCTATATGGTATGAATGATGTAAATATTTACCTCTATATGGTATGAATGATGTTAAGTGTAAATATTTACCTCTATATGGTATGAATGACGTTAAGTGTAAATATTTACCTCTATATGGTATGAATGATGTTAAGTGTAAATATTTACCTATATATAATATGAATGATGTTAAGTGTAAATATTTACCTCTATATGATATGAATGATGTTAAGTGTAAATATTTACCTCTATATGGTATGAATGATGTTAAGTGTAAATATTTACCTCTATATGATATGAATGATGTTAAGTGTAAATATTTACCTCTATATAATATGAATGATGTTAAGTGTAAATATTTACCTCTATATGATATGAATGTCGTTAAGTGTAAATATTTACCTCTATATGATATGAATGATGTTAAGTGTAAATATTTACCTCTATATGATATGAATGATGTTAAGTGTAAATATTTACCTCTATATTATATGAATGACGTTAAGTGTTAATATTTACCTCTATATGGTATGAATGATGTTAAGTGTAAATATTTACCTCTATATAATATGAATGATGTTAAGTGTAAATATTTACCTCTATATGGTATGAATGATGTTAAGTGTAAATATTTACCTCTATATGATATGAATGATGTTAAGTGTTAATATTTACCTCTATATAATATGAATGATGTTAAGTGTAAATATTTACCTCTATATGATATGAATCTTGTTTCGTGTAAATATTTACCTCTATATGTCATGAATGATGTTAAGTGTAAATATTTACCTCTATATGATATGAATGATGTTAAGTGTAAATATTTACCTCTATATGATATGAATGATGTTAAGTGTAAATATTTACCTCTATATGATATGAATGATGTTAAGTGTAAATATTTACCTCTATATGGTATGAATGATGTTAAGTGTAAATATTTACCTCTATATGATATGAATGATGTTAAGTGTAAATATTTACCTCTATATAATATGAATGATGTTAAGTGTAAATATTTACCTCTATATGATATGAATGTCGTTAAGTGTAAATATTTACCTCTATATGATATGAATGATGTTAAGTGTAAATATTTACCTCTATATGATATGAATGATGTTAAGTGTAAATATTTACCTCTATATTATATGAATGACGTTAAGTGTTAATATTTACCTCTATATGGTATGAATGATGTTAAGTGTAAATATTTACCTCTATATAATATGAATGATGTTAAGTGTAAATATTTACCTCTATATGGTATGAATGATGTTAAGTGTAAATATTTACCTCTATATGATATGAATGATGTTAAGTGTTAATATTTACCTCTATATAATATGAATGATGTTAAGTGTAAATATTTACCTCTATATGATATGAATCTTGTTTCGTGTAAATATTTACCTCTATATGTCATGAATGATGTTAAGTGTAAATATTTACCTCTATATGATATGAATGATGTTAAGTGTAAATATTTACCTCTATATGATATGAATGATGTTAAGTGTAAATATTTACCTCTATATGATATGAATGATGTTAAGTGTTAATATTTACCTCTATATGATATGAATGATGTAAATATTTACCTCTATATGGTATGAATGATGTTAAGTGTAAATATTTACCTCTATATGGTATGAATGATGTTAAGTGTAAATATTTACCTCTATATGATATGAATGATGTTAAGTGTAAATATTTACCTCTATATGGTATGAATGATGTTAAGTGTTAATATTTACCTCTATATAATATGAATGATGTTAAGTGTAAATATTTACCTCTATATGATATGAATCTTGTTTCGTGTAAATATTTGCGATCCAGATTCCATCTTCTCTCGTAGCATCGACTAACGAGTCTCCTTCACCTGAAGTGAAACAAAAAACAATACATGAATGGCCAATTTGGAAAACAGTGTGCATTGTGGGAGAGAGGTGGTAAAACTTACGAGGAGCGACCGTTGCTTTGCATGGGATTTCTCTGACCAAATTTCGGAAAAAGTCCGATTTTATACACCATACAGTGAGTTTTTGGCGTAAGGTGCATGGAACATGGAACTGTGGGTAAATGACATGAAATGGAGTGTAACGTCCTAATGTTCTGCTCCTAAACTGGGCTTATGAAGACTAGCATACACCGTACACTGGGCCACGAGGATATTATGCCTGGACAGCAACACTATGGCATAATCTTATACATGTATAAAATTCATACTCTGTCAAGGTTTCTTTATGTGTGCGCCAATGTGTACCTAAGTGTTTTTTATCCCATCCTAATGACTAAGCTCTAGAAGTAGAATATAGTTTAATTTACCTGCTAAATGTCCTCGAAACAACTCATTTTTACGGACATTGACGCGAGTCGAACTCCCATCTTTACGAATCAAAACAGCTTTGAAATCTTGAGATAAAATATCGGCATTATTTTCTAGTATGAGTTCAAACGACCTGAAATAAGACAGAATAAGATTAAACACCCTGGTTGTATGGTCCATGACATTCTGATTAATGAATGAATGGAATGGGGTTTAACGTCCTACTGTTATGCACTTAACCTGAGCTAATTGAAGACGGGCATACGCCATACAGTGTGCTATGAGGGTAATTTTGCCCGGGCAGCGGCGCTATGGCCTACTCTTATATCGAATTCCAACTGCCAAGGGATCTTTTACGTGCACTCCAATGTGTACACGGGACCTCGGTTTTTCGTCCCATCCGAACGTCTAGGCAGCTGTCCTTGTCAGGCCCTCCTTCTGTATCACTGACAAGGGGAAATCACGTCGGAAAATCGAGATGAACTTTCTCGGCCAATGCAGGGATCGAACCCACTCTGATTAAAACACAGATACATGTACTATTGCATTTCGTTTTTTTATAGTTCAAAATTTCATTTTACTTGCTTCATTACACTAGGGCGATGGTGGCGGCTGTGTGAAAGGATATTGTCGTCGCTTTATAAAAGATAGGTTGCCAGGCAACAAAACATTCGCCCACAGCAGTTACGGATATTGCCATCGAAAAAATATTTCATCTATAAATGAGCAAGGATATTTTTCTACTATTCTGCCACTATACAGGACTAATGAAGATGGGCATACAATATACTATAGTGTGCTATGAGGGAAATTTTGCTTGTTTTTTTCGCAACCTGTGAACGACTACACAGCAGTAATTGTCAGGCTTTCAGTCTTTTTTTATAAACAATATTTTTATTCAGGATGTCTGAATGGGAGTCGGGAACAGGCTTTGCCTATGTATAACCCCTCCAGAGAATCACGACGAACTTCCTCGAACATGTGACCTCCATGTCATAGAGCCGACGTCTTACCCACCGATAGAAATCTACATTTCAAAATTTCTTTACTGACCTGCCGAAAGCGTTAAATTTGATATCTTTATCTGTCGTCGTTGTAGTGCTGCCATCTAGACTGCGTCTGACACGTTTTATTTCCTTCAACGTGCCGAGAGTTTCGTAATAATACAATTTACTGTCGAGGTTACCTGACAAAAAAAAGGTATGACTGGATAAAATATTGATTTGAACACAAAAACAATTTTTTTTTTTTTTTTTAAACAATATTTTATTCAGGATGCCTGAATGGGATTGGGGAACAGGCTTAGCCTATGTAAAACCCCTCTCCCTAACAAAAACAATTGATGAAATCTTGAAAACAATGATATACCTTACTAATCTTTATATAGAGGCATTTAGTAACTGGAAAGAGCATTGAACTATAACAACACAAACACATCCAACCTCTTGGGTTTTCTCCTGGTTCTCCGGTTTTCTCCAACTGCTAAAGTCCCCTAATGCGCAAGCAAGTTATTAAAATTAAAACATTGAAGCATGTGTAAGTCCCGAAATGACCAAGTTTGTGTTGAGTGGACGTTAAGTTCATTCCATTCTACCATTAATGCAACCGACTGCCGACCAAATGCCGCGTGATGTGCATTCGCCTTAAAGCCCCAATACCA
This sequence comes from Patella pellucida, assembly GCA_917208275.1. Classification (NCBI taxonomy): domain Eukaryota; kingdom Metazoa; phylum Mollusca; class Gastropoda; family Patellidae; genus Patella; species Patella pellucida. The sequence continues at coordinate 57,420,393 of OU795044.1, forward strand.
CTCTTGTCGAACTGAATAATATGTCCGAATCTTTATTCTGGTCAACAAATTGTACTATTTTACAATATCAAAATTAATAAATGATGCAAATTTCATCTTAACACACATAATTTTAAAAATTCGGAAAATTCAACCACATGCCGTAACATGGTGTGAAAAGCTTTACGTAAGCACTTTGAAATGCAACTTTGATTAAAACATTTTTTCGAACCCTCTGGACAAGTAAGATAGGTTGTAATGGAAAATTTACACAACAGGTAGGACACTTAAACATCTTGTAGTTAGAATAAGGCTATTTTTTTTTTCTGGACCAGTCAAGCCAGCAAGAGTGTTATTTTCCCTTTAAGAGCAGAAAGACTACGACCATAAGTAAGTGTTATAGTTCAATGATATACAATACCTGAGTTATGATTGGCCAGGTGTGCAATGGTAGAGAAAGGGGGGTAACTGTGCTGTACAATACTGGTAATGTCAGTGGTAAGGGAGGGGGTAGGGCATGGGGACTGTGCTGTAAGTCTTGAGGGTAGAGGGGGGAGGGTGGAGGGGTATGAGGACTGTGCTGTAAGCCTTTAGGGTAGGGGGGGAGGGTGGTAGGGGTATGAGGACTGTGCTGTAAGCCTTGACGGTAGAGGGGAAGGGGTATGAGGACTGTGCTGTAAGTCTTGAGGGTAGAGGGGGGAGGGCGGTAGGGCAGGGGGACTGTGCTGTAAGCCTTGACGGTAGAGGGGGAGGGGTATAAGGACTGTGCTGTAAGTCTTGAGGGTAGAGGGGGAGGGGGTAGGGTATAGGGACTGTGCTGTAAGCCTTGACGGTAGAGGGGGAGGGGTATAAGGACTGTGCTGTAAGTCTTGAGGGTAGAGGGGGAGGGGGTAGGGTATAGGGACTGTGCTGTAAGCCTTGAGGGTAGAGGGGGAGGGGTATAAGGACTGTGCTGTAAGTCTTGAGGGTAGAGGGGGAGGGGGTAGGGTATGGGGACTGTGCTGTAAGTCTTGAGGGTAGAGGGGGAGGGTGGTAAGTATGGAGACTGTGCTGTAAGTCTTGAGGGTAGAGGGTCCGCAATGGTACTGGTAAACAGTAGAGTTTGGCCCAGTTACTGGAGATCGCAGGAGGATACGGCATGAGTTTCACAAGGCGCTGGAGAAGTGTGCGTTATAGCCATGCACTTTTATTCTTTCCTAAAAAAAATGTCTGCCAAACTCTCCCTATGTCTTGTCTATGATGCATGTAATACTAATACACCGAGAAAATATGGTACAAGACCATTTACAGACTTTAACAGAGATAAACTTCCACAACAGTGTTTAAAATAAACATTTTAGTAGACATGACAATTTATGGATATTTCTTGTCAAAATATGACATGGAACTGGTCTCTACCCGCTACTCATTGCTTTCTTGGGGTAATGCTCTTCGAAAAAGACTAAGATTTCGTCAATTCACGTCCAATCTACATGAAAATTGGCATGCTTCTTCTTTGAAAAAATCTGCATCTATGTGGTGAATTAGATTTTTGAATTTTATCCACAATATGGTCCGATCCTGGTCTATAGTATGACCATACTTGTTGAAACTTGTTCATTATATATTTATTTTGGATAGCAAGAATGACAGGTTCTTTATCCAAATCTTACATAATACATATACATTCTTAAAGAAAAAATTTCTGTCTAGAATATCAGTCGAATGGTTTGGTTCACTAGTTACAAAGATATGACAGATTGATAATTTGGCATTCACTGCAGATGGTATAACACTTAGATAGATCTAGCGCATTACTAGGGTTGTGTCTGTAACTACGAAACTGGATGCGGTAGAGAGAGAGAGAGAGAAATGGGTTTAACGTCCACTCAACACAACTAGGTCATTTCGGGACCAACATGTGATTTAATTTTTTATTTCAATAATTCGCTTGCGCGTAGGGGTCTTTAGCAGTGGGAGGAAACCGGAGTGCCCGGAGGGAACCCATGAGGTTGAGAAGACGCCCCTATCTCCATGTCATATACGCTCACATCAGGGCTCGAAACCACAGCCGCAAGACAGAGGTGGCCGGCCAGCTAGAGGTCGAAGCGTGGCACTCTAGACCACTAGGTCACCCCAACCCCCCTGGATGCGGTAGGCCATTGGCGCTATGTTACTCCCTGGTTCGAGCTACCCCTATACATCAAATATCAGCCTCAAGACAGACCTAGTTTACCTACCAACCCTGAACAGACGGTTTCAATTCGTACCATCACCGTTTGAATGTCACGTGTCCACTCGACACAAACCAAGTCATTTCGGGACTAACATATATGGTTCAATTTTATTTCAATTATTCACTTGCGCATGGGGCCTTTATCTGTGGGAGGAAATTGGCCGACTTTATTTACAGTTTAGAAATAATAGAATTCTTTATGACATTAATTCAATTTTAACTGACTGCTTTTGAAGTTCAGCAAGTCAACAACAAGACAGAAAAACAGCTAAACAAACTCATCAAAAAATGTAAATTTGCAAAAAAAAATTCAGAATCAACTTACAATAAACAGTTTGTAAAAGTAATACTAAAGTAATGATGTATAAAATATCCATTTTATCATAGTCTTTCTGTAAAACTCTTCATGACATGAGATAACAAGCTTCCTGAGTCAATTATAACTTCTATAAATAGTAACAAACAGAAATCCCGGAATTCCTCGATTACAGCGCCGTCTATATCATATACAGAAGTCAGAAATTAACTACCCGAGTAACCCATGACGAATAGCACATAAAATTGTAGAAACTACACGTCAGAGTAAAAGAAGACTTTCGCATATCACTACCAGTATGTAGGAAATAGTTGAAAAATTAACCACTTAATAATAACGAAAGGTTTAATGTCCACTCGACATCAACAAGTCCATTTCGGGACGAACATAAATGACATGCTACAATGTTAACTCAATATTTTAAATGTACGCATGGCCATGGGTCTTTTTAGCAGTGGGAGGTGAAGGTCACGGGGTGAGAGATGCCGGGGGGGGGGGAGAGGCACAAGATTAGGCAGGTTACCTGTACGGCTAAATCTATTTGCTAAGGCCAGCTCAATGTTCATCAAGGTCACTGAGATGTAAACTAGGTTAGAGCACGTTATAGGGGACGAGATTGCAGGTTAGGGTAAGCATTAGGGCTTGGTCGAGGGTTATCCTATTCGGTGATCTAGTACTTAACGGTCGGAGTCTTATACGAAAGGCTCTGGTAACGGCCACGCATAATTATATTTTTACTGCTGTTCAGCTTGAATTCTGGGTGACCGAGACTAGTTGTCTGTCAGTCAGGATGTACATGACTACTTCCACTTCCCATAGAAAGTAGAAATTCCTAGAAACTAACGCCTTATAATTTAGAACATCCTCGCTCAGTTTGATACACTGGCTGGTATTCTAAATATATCTGTTTTATTTATTCATAATCATCGGATGTTTTCTACAACAGATTCATAACGGCAATAATTTAATCTTCTGATTTCCTGGTATTTTAAAATGGCTTCTAAATTCACTTGTACTATTTGTTTAAATAACTTTACCAAACCTAAATTACTGCCATGTTGTCACCACACCTTCTGTGAAGAATGTATAGATGGCTACATCAAGGCCAAGGCTCGTTCCAACAAGTTTAACTGTCCTGTCTGTAGAAAGTCGACTACAGTACCATCAGGTGGTGCCAGTCAGTTTGTCAACAACTTTTATCTAGAAGACGATGATGATGATAAAGAGTATTGTACAAAACACAAGACGAAGAAAGAAATACAAGTTTATTGTCGAGATTGTCGCAAACCATGTTGTTCTGTTTGCGTTATCGTCGATCATAAAAAACACACAGTAGCGGATCTAGATGACATAGACCAGGAAATGAGAGAAATTGTCAGGAAACTGAAAACTGAATCAGAAAAGAAGATAAAGCAGTTACAGGAACATTCTGGCCTTCTTAAAGATAGGATATCGGATGTCAAAGAGGCATGTAAGACAGCATGTGATCAAGTTGATGAACAAATAGACAATATTTGTAAAACAGCCAAGGAGATGGGAGGAACGATTAAAGATGACATCAATAAAATTGGTGAAGATGAAAACAGTAAACTAACCAAACTAGTAGAAGATGATGCCAGGATGACATCTAAAATGAAAGAATGGTGTGAATATGCTGATGGTATATTACAACATAGATCTATCATTACAGATGTAGATAAAGATATCGAAACAAAAACAGATTACAACATATCAACAAATTTACAGAAACCTGTAGTCAGACATCCATGTTATTCTATGGTGGAGGTTGATGTAGACTGTTTAAAACAACTACTAGGTGAGGTAAAAATACAAACACCAATAACATTTACTAGAAGTTTTAGTTTGAACCAGATAGTTGAAGAAGAGGAGGACTACGATGGTGATGTTGTAATAATACAATTACAAGGATTACCATGGTGTGTACGTGTCATTCGTTATTCATCAAGGAACTTATTATATATTCCCCTGGTATTGAATGAAGTAGAATATACAACTATTGAATCAATTACATTTAGTTATACCGTAAAACTCTTAAATATAAACGATGAGAGTAAATCAGTAGTTAAACAAGATACAGTTACATTTACACCTGACCGTGGTTGTGTGTTTGGTGGTGTATCTATAGACTGGAATAAACTACAGGATGCCAAGTATGGTTTTATTGATGACAACAAAATCTTTACTGTAGTGGTTACTCTATATATAACTGATATAGAATGACAGTGATTATGTTATAGAAGTGGAGAAGTCTTTATTAAAGTGTCACACGATTTACATTTACATATCATTATTCAGATAAAAACTTAAATAAAAAGAACATCGTCCGAACAGTGCCCCTATGTCATATTAGATGGAACATGCTAGAGTTAATTTGTAGTATATCTGACCCATGGTATATGTTTGACACTGGTTAAGCATAATTATAAACAATATCAACACGGACTTTTTGTCATTTGCGAGGGGGCACAAAAACTCAAAGGGGCACAAAAACTCAAAGGGGCACAAAAACTCAAAGGGGTACAAAAACTCAAAGGGGTACAAAAACTCAAAGGGGCACAAAAACCCAAGGGGGTACAAAAACTCAAAGGGGCACAAAAACTCAAAACCACAGACAGAGCATGTCATAACGTCACGCTCACTTGGCCCTTGGTGAGATTGTTAACTAAAACACAAGGTTCGGGTTACAAATCCTTTTTAAACAAACAATAGGACCCGGCTCTCTAATCTAATATAACCCGGGTCTAACCTAAAAACTGAATACTCCCTGTCAAAATATAAATTAATTGATGATCCCTGCACAGGAAGGAGAATTGTCTCATGTCACGCACAGAGAGTTTAGCCTTTGTATTTGCAAGACCGACCCAGTCTGCTTGTTTTACTTGTTCAAAATGTCACTCCTATAGAAGATTTTAAGGCATTAATTCGGGTCTGAAAAAATACAATCCGGCCTTGGGCGCCGGTGTACCTACAGTTGACGGTCCACGGAGAAGGGTCTAGCCCCCCCCCCCCCCCAGGCGCCCGAAAAGTTTAGAAACTATGAAAATGTCAGGAATTTTAATTTGCGATATTGGCGTATTATAATCATTTTAAAAATTTGAAGGAAGGAATACGACTTCAGCGTACCTATATTAATTTATGAGAAAAACGAAATGTTTTGAATAGGGTTAGGGTGCGACTTGTTTGAATTGTGAAGATTATCACTTCTGGCGCGGGCTTGAATCAATCTCATCACCATCGGAAATTTAACCTGAACATTTCCTACAATCTCCAGTTGGCTTTCTTATAGTGGATTTCTTCGGGCGTCGGTATGTGGTCGTTTAGTCGCGTTTCCGTCATTGTATATATCTGACGCCACGCTGCCCGACTTCTTTTTCGGGGGCATGTCTTCACACTGTTTAGTATCGCGCATTATACAATATCGGTGCTGTATGTATCGGGAACCGTTATATACTTGACAGTAATAAAAAGTTCAATTCCTGCTCATTTACACTTAACGACAGATTCTGGGCAGAAAAATAAACGCGAATTCTAAAAATTCCCTAAAATACAGCGGAGAACGGGTAAGGACTTACTGGGTTCTAGTCTAAAGTAAGTTTGATAATATCTGAAATACTAATATTGGGTATTTATAGTACCGATATATTTGGTGCTTGTGGTATTTCCCCTTCAATAGTATAACGCTAAGCTCACTGGATGATATTCTGATTCTAATTGTGTCTAGATGTAAAAGTCTACTGTATTTGATTAGGAATTGTGCCCCTTGATTAAGACAGACAGACCCACACATGTCTCGTCTTTATAGATTATAATGTTCATCAATTAATACATGTTTGTGTATAGGATATTAACCTAACTGAGGTTGCTATAATACATGTTTGTATTTTAATAACAACCACTCAGAGATGAACTCACTAATTTAATAATCTAATCAATTTCTCTTTCAAACCATTGCAACTTGTTACAAGGAGGAGCACATTATATTACTTGGTAAATTTGATATTGGTTTGACTGACTTTTATATCTATCTATCTTCAATATAATTAGAATCTATTTTATGTATGAAATAATTAAGTTACTACCATATTTCTATTTATTTTTTATGTACATATTCAAACATTGAAATGTGGTCGTATATTGCCGTCCGCTCGTCGGTCCGGCGTCCACAGGCTAAAGTTAATATCCATTTGACTTTAAATTTATACACAGCGTTTAGTTTAAGGTCATGAAACGAAGAATCCTATTGTGATTTTCAGCGATTTCCGATAATTGCTGTCAGAATTATGGCCCGTGATCACTTCAAAAAATCTAGTGGACGCTCTAGAGGCCACAGTTAATATCTGATTTTACACAGTGTTGAAGGTCATGAGACGAGCAAGTATATTGGGTTTCAATGAATTTTGATCACTTGAACAGCATGGAGCAGAACTTTATCAAAGCCAAACAAATTCTAATCATTATCTGATAATTACACAATGAGTTGTTACTCTTAATCAGGGGCCTGTTTCACGTAATGAGATTTTAGTGTATTATAAATGTTTCATTACCGAAAAAAGTAAAATATGCGACAACTCTTGTTGACGACCCGGACGATTTAGCTGCTGTAGGCTTCTCTTCCGTTGCCTGGCAACCTATATTAAGAATATTATACTTAGTTTAATCCATTTATATTGTTAATTTCAGTCTTATATTACTGTGTGTGGACGGTAGCCATACTAAAATAATCAGCCTTTTCATAAACTCATAAATCCTATTCAATCCATGTTTTCAAAAAAAAATGTGGCCCGGCTATGAGCTTAATTTTAAATATGTATATAATATCTATCATTATTGTAGTTATTCATACATTTTTTTATGTTTTACATAGTTTTATCTGTATACTTATTAATACAATCCACAATAACATCTTTAACCTACGATCTGGTGTTTCGTTTTATCCTTATATAGAAACCCTGCTACACTATAATAATTCAAAAAAAGATGATATAAAAACAAATATTGAAAATTTCAGTCAAATTACTTTTATTGATTCTGAACGAAGATGTGACGTTTGAAACTAGAAATAGGCATCAACTGTGTCCACCCCGTCTACGAGAATTGCTGATCGTTTGATTGACAGGCGATAACTCCACCCACATATTCTCGATTATCAAGTGACATTATTCACGATGGCTATGCTAGCCTCGCTTAATAGGCCTTTTATCGGCGGTAACCGGCAGTGACGTTAGTCACACAAGTCATGGTTAACGTCATCTTCCTGAAGTAACGGCCGCGAGTTTTACAACATCTAATCTAACCCTTGCTTTAACACTGGACAATTCTTGAACTTTTAAAGTTTTATGCTTGCTGTGTTTACAAGTGACAAATAAGCATTGTCCAATCAGATGTCGTGACACATGAAACACTCTGTCGCTGAGATCAAACTGGCACGCAATAAGACCACTCGCCACACAATAAAGGACAATCAACTCAACATGCAATAAGGAATTCGTTGATCACGTGCTCTGTATGGGCTAATCCGTGCCTTCGATATAGAAAATAAATTGAAATAAGTTTATTTTTAGTAACCCAAAATCTGATTGGATCACGATTGAGGCCGATACCCAATCAAATTTAGTGCCGAAAAATGTAGAGTGTTAGGTGAAGGGCTTGTATGTAGTTAAGGCGAGATCAAGTCTTCTAATGAAGATGGGTTAACGTCAGCTTGTAGACCGGAGGCTCAGTGCAGGGGGGGGGGGGGGGTCCACAAAATGGGCACAAAACCCGACCCAAAACCCGATACGATGCCGAGTGGTAATCAGTCCGCCGTTGGGGCGTTTTCGAGATATTCGGGGTCAAATGAGGTCATTTGCACTGAAAATGAATGCCCAACCATTCTTATATCATGAAAATATGCTGAAAATGATCGAAAGTTATCACTCTTTCAATAAAAATGTAAACTTGCTAAAATCGCCTTCGGACTTTTTGACGCCAGAGGTCAAAAGGTGAAATGTTCCGATTTTGCCCTCGGAAGATTTAAAGCAATGAAATGTCTGCATAAAATATAAAAACTAAAGCGAAACCTAATCTTATTAATAATAGGGACATTTAAAATGTATCTTTAGGTGGTCTTAGCACTATAAAAGCCACTGTATATAGATAGTTCCAAAAGGAACTAGTCCGGCATCAGGTCGACAGCCCTGGAAATATAGTCCACCTAATATAAAGTCCACTTGATGTTTTCTGATTGATTATATATCTTGAGTATGTGTAGGTTCCGGATTCAAATAATGCCACCCTTCCACCCTTGGGGAAATTTAAATATTCAAGATGGCAGCCATTAGGTATTTTCTGGTTATGTAGTAGGGTAAAATTTGTAACAGTCTCTCGGACCTCGGATTGAAGATGGCTTCTATAAGAATTCGACCCGCTGAATTCAATGAACTTGGTTACTGCTACAACAAGGGACGGCTAATTCCGCTAGGGGGCCAAATGAATGGGGGGCGCGTTTTGGTGGGAAACTAATAAAATAAAACCAAGTACGAACAACCCAAACCATTAGACAAAATTCGAAGTCCTAAAAACGGTATAGGCAAAAATGTGTAAAAACGCAAAATAATATAATCAGCATATGGACTGTTCGCCGTGTACAAAATACACGACGAACAGTGGTAACATGTGTCCTAGGAGGAGTAAGCTTACCCTGCCTGGCGCGCCACACCCGCCATAGCTGCATCCAATCTATTAGGCGAAATCTCGGTAAAATAGCGTGATAGACCAATGAACTATCGGTATGAACAGTGTTAACGATGTAGTACACATATATAATCAGGGAGATAGTATACCCGTCAATTAAATATGTCTAGAATAATAGTCGAGAGAGACCATAAAACTTTTTAAAGGCTTTAATAAGTCTAGTTCGCAAGTATCCCTGTAGTTGAAGCTAAGATGACAAATGCCTGGATCTACTCAAAAAATCAGAATAGAATGAACAAGCTCGCGCGTAACGAATTAGCTGAGACACAAACACTCCATAAGCTGGTGATATTGGAATGTTACTATTAATAAATGGAAAGTTAACAATCGGAAAGTCAAAGTCATCACGTTTATCGTACAATTTAACACTTAGTTTATGGCAATTGTCAAAATCGAGACGCAGATCCAAGTAGGAAGCTCAATTGTCACTGTCAGTAGTATTTTAAATTTCGAGCTCATCAGGATATATGAATTCTATATAATCACTGAATTTTGGATTATTCAGTGATAGAACATCATCGATATATCGATAAGTGAAATTAAAATGTCTAACTAAACGTTTATTAGATTTTACGAGTGCCTGCGTGTACTCGGCTTCGTAGGAATAGAGAAACAAATCAGCAAGCAAAGGTGCACAGTTGGTACCCATGGGGATACCTACCACTTGCTGATAAATTTCCCCTCCAAATTAAACAAAAATATTATCAATTAAAAAATCCAACATCTGAATTATCTTGATGGCTGATTTTCAGATTTTATACCACAAACATCAAACATTCTCTGATTTCATATCCACAAGACAATAAAATGTGAATTTCTTAGATTTGCTTGGATTTCTAACTTAAATGATTAATGCAATTTCTATCTTTGCGAAGGCCTGATGTTTAGGAGAGTGACATACTGTGTTTGATTTCAGAAGTTTTCTGTTATAATACTCATGTTCTAGTTATCAGGGACCACGCGCTGTTTCCAGGGCAAAAACTACAAATTCTATGTCAAAGGTCAACATATATAGGGTTTGTAAGAATCTCGACTGGACTTGTATCTATACCCGTTATCTGGGATGAATTAGTTCAGCACAATAAAGATACCTGTAAGAGTATTGAAACGTTGCATGTAATAAACGAAGAAGTAGTAAATCCATAAAGTTGTGTTATTATGAATATATAGGGTTTGTTAGAATCTCGACTGGACTTGTATCTATAACCGTTATCTGGGATGATTTAGTTCAGCACAATTGGCCTAGTGGTCTAGAATGCCGTGCTTGGACTTCTAGCTGGCCGGCCACTTCTAGCTTGCGGCTGTGGTTTCCAGCCCTGGTGTGAGCGTATGTGGCATGGAGATAGGGGCGCCTTCTCAACCTCGTGGGTTTCCTCTGGGCACTTCGGTTTCCTCCCACTGCTAAAGACCCCTACGCGCAAGCGAATTGTAGAAACAAAATTAAACCATATTTTAGTCCCGAAATGACCTAGTTGTGATGAGTGGGCGTTAAACCCCATTCCCCTCTCTCTCTCTGATTTAAAAGATAAAATCCATTGATGTTGTAAACCATGCACTCGGCCTTCGTCAAATTCACTGAAATCTGGAAAGGTATTGTATAGTTGGGAGAAGTCATCTTTCTTGCGCCTCAAGAAGGTTTCCGGACTAACCTATGGTTCGATTTTATTTCAATAATTCGCTTGTGTGTAATTGTAAGGGTTTTTAGCACTGGGAGGAAACCGGAGGTCCCGGAAAAAACTCCATGAGATTAGACAGGCGACCCTACTCATCGTCACGTACAACCGATGAATCGAAACCACATCAGTTCCAGTTTATACATCGGTGTTAAACAAGGTTGTGTGTTAAACAAGGCTGTGTGTTAAACAAGGTTGTGTGTTAAACAAGGCTGTGTGTTAAACAAGGCCGTGTGTTAAACAAGGCCGTGTGTTAAACAAGGCTGTGTGTTAAACAAGGCCGTGTGTTAAACAAGGCTGTGTGTTAAACAAGGCTGTGTGTTAAACAAGGTTGTGTGTTAAACAAGGCTGTGTGTTAAACAAGGCTGTGTGTTAAACAAGGCCGTGTGTTAAACAGGGCTGGGTGTTAAACAAGGCCGTGTGTTAAACAGGGCTGGGTGTTAAACAAGGCTGTGTGTTAAACAAGGCTGTGTGTTAAACAAGGCTGTGTGTTAAACAAGGCCGTGTGTTAAACAAGGTTGTGTGTTAAACAAGGCCGTGTGTTAAACAAGGCTGTGTGTTAAACAAGGCCGTGTGTTAAACAAGGCCGTGTGTTAAACAAGGCCGTGTGTTAAACAAGGCTGTGTGTTAAACAAGGCTGTGTGTTAAACAAGGCCGTGTGTTAAACAAGGCTGTGTGTTAAACAAGGCTGTGTGTTAAACAAGGCCGTGTGTTAAACAAGGCTGTGTGTTAAACAAGGCTGTGTGTTAAACAAGGCCGTGTGTTAAACAGGGTTGGGTGTTAAACCGCACGCTTTTTATTTATCATTATTCTGATAAAGACTTAATTTAAAAGAACATTATCCGATCCTAATGATCTATGAGAAACTAGATGTATAGAATAGATGTATTTCTAAAATACGTTTTGAGGTCATTACATGTTCTTATGACGTCATTATGCATAATGCCCTTATTAACGTTACTAATTATGCACAATGACCTAATTAAGATATAAAAAACGCAAATAGGTTCATAAGCGGATGCGTTGTCAGTCTTTTCCACACAATAGATTTACAAGTATTTTATCAAAAGCAATTTCAAGATCCTCAACTTCATTTTTTAACTCTCGGGTGTTGTTCTAAATATACATGTAGTAGCTTAGACAGGTGAAAAATTGCATTAAGGATCAAGGGATCGGTGGCGATTTTTAATAGGGTGAACACCAAAGTCCAAACAATATATTAGCGGTAAAATCATTTCTTTTGCAATTTGTTTGAGATTCTGGCTTTATTTAGAGTATATCTCCTGGACTATTAATATTTAAAGGGACAATAACACTTTTGCTGGCTTGACAGGTCCAGAATTTTTTTTAGCCTTATTCTGACTACAAGATGTTTAAGCGTCCTACCTGTTGTGTAAATTATCCATTACAACCTATCTTACTTGTCCAGAGGGTTCGAAAATAAGTTTAAATCCAAGTTGCATTTGAAAGTGCTTACGTAAGGCTTTCAAACCATGTTACGGCATGTACATAGTTGAATTTTTCCAATTTTTAAAATTAGGTGTGTTAAGATGAAATTTGTATCATTTTTTAATTGAAATGTTGTACAATTTGTTGACCAGAATAAAGATTGAAAAATATTATTCAGTTACAACAAGAGTGTTATTGGGCCTTTATTAAATCATCATAAATTCATATTATAAAACAGAATCTGCATTGAAACATGTCAAATATAAAATGGCTTATTATAGCCTACTGTCACTGGAGTAGATATCACCAGCAAAAATACTAATAATTTTCTATTGTAGACATATCGAAATATATATATATCTGTCTTGTGTATTTCTTTAAAGGGGCCTCTAAAGGAGATCGGAACACATTTTGCATTCTTTTAAAAATTGGGATCCTGTCTCAATTTGTGAGTAGAAGGGGCACAATCGACAAATAAGTGGGGTTGGGGAATGGGTTTCCTCCAGGTCTGCCGGTTTCCTCCAGCTACTAAAGACCCCTACGCACAAGCGAATTAATGAAATACACTATCGTGTGCATATATAACATGGTGATTGATATGAAATGTGGCCTGTTCGTGTTTGATCAATAATGGCTAGTTTCCACTGAAATGGAAAATAAAGAATTCTTGATATCCGTTTAGCAAAGGAGAAATTGTAAATAATACAACTGTTCGATTAGAATTATGACCATTTTTAGCAAACACTATGAAGGAGAATATTATGAGTCTTCGTATGGGTTTCACTGGATTCCTTGACCTCCAAAACATTGGTATATAGACATCAAGGTCAGTGAAATCGGCGCACTTCGGGACATTTTATGGACGATAACGTGTTTTATTGTGGCCATTTTTCGATTTTTGGCGCGAACGGCTTGAGTGACGTCGTGGTTCCCGCCATTTTTTAAATTAGTCTACCCACAAACCCCTAAGGTCAGAATTTCCATACTGCACGAAGCGACCCATCTACGTCATACTTCCCAGAAAGTGCCACTGCCCTGATTACCCCCATTTAAAACGCTCACGTGATCAATTTGGGTGGGACTTATCGGCCAGACACCGCGTTGTTTAGACAACAGAGTAAAAAAAAAACCCAACACGTATGTTTTATGTAAACACACGCCATGTCGCTGACACTTTCGTAAAAGCGATATATAATATGTGCTATGGGTAATATTGCAATACATTCTTTACCATTGTAAACTGTCTTTAAAGTTTCAATCTGTTTATCTTTCAAAACAAGGTTAGATACTCCTACATTTGCTTTCGCAAACAAAACCGCCTCTGTGAAATTATCTGCCATAGGCGCCGCCATATTGAATAATTTGGGAACTTTTTTGAAATTCGTCTGATTAGTTTGACATCTTTCATACACACAACGGCTAAATTAACATATTTAATGTCATTCAATATGACAATAGAAGAGAAATAAATGCTTCTAACAATTTCTAAAAGCATACTGAGTGTTATCAACTAAAATCGTCTGAATTAAAATGTCGGTTAATGAGGGTTAGGGCCTATTTTCAACCGGAGTCATCTGTAGATGGGCAGCCTAAGTTTGGGATGCAAATTTTCATGCTTCTTTCCGGAAGTCAGCGCCCATTTCACATAACCGCTCCACTATATACAATGATCCAGGAGCGCCGGAACGACGCTAGGGCCAGGGTACCAAAACACAGGGAATCCCCCCCCCCCCGCGCCTCTAGAAAATTTTGAAATTTGTCAATTCCGAGAACGCTGTTTATAGCGCCTCTAGCATTCCAAATTCCAAACTAATACCCTTTAAAATACATGATAATGACAGAGACAAATACCTGATTTTCGTATCATGAGTGCGAGAGCCGGTTCGCGACCGACCAGAGAGCAATTACATATCTATCATTTAAAAATGAATAGATTAGTGAAAAGGTTGAAAACTTTCATCATTAGGGAATATTTTTCGAGTTAACACAGGCTAGAATATCAGAAAACGCATTTCGGTGATTAAACTTTCCATACTGCGCGACGATTGATTTGTTGTTTGGAATTCGGGTCAGCCATGCAGGCTATACTGGACCAAATAGCAGGAAAGCGCGTTTGCAACAGTTACATTTACAAAATTTTCTCCTAAAGGTCCCGTCTTCGTGGATTGTAAACGATTGATTAGAATTCGAGTAAGCCACCTTAATAAGGTTATATTCGACCACTTTGGAGTTGCTTTGTTCACCGGCTGAAGTAGCAGGAAAACGCGTTTGCTACAGTTAAATTTTCAAAATTTCTGCTATATTAGACCACTTTGAAGTTGCTTTGTTCACCGGCTGCAATAGCAGGAACACGTGTTTGTAGCCGTCAAATATTCCAAACTTTGCACGAGGGGATACAAGGTTGTTGCTGCCTTTATACCCGAACATTTTTCGGGCTGCCCCCCTAACTGTCATCGAGCTCCTACGCCTATGTTAGGGCATTGGTATACATGTACACCAAAGAAAAGGGCAGGGTACCATTTGCATACTCTGGTACCCGGGTTCCGGCGCCCCTGCAATGATCTGATAGCATAATATACTTACACATCCATTATTATCACAAATTGGTATTTTACTTTTTAACTCTTGACCCAATTAACCCCCAAGCTATGGTCCCGTTAGTCCCGAAATGGCCGAGTTTCTGTCGAGTGGACGTTAAACTCCATTTCCCTCTCTGTCTCACTATGGGTTACCACTATATAATAGCCATGTCGTTGAGAATTGGCGAAACCTCGTCTCTCTACCCTGAGCGTCTTTAAATATAGTGCCTTTTGGAAGATTCTGATGTGAAGCAAAACCGTCAACCTTTTTCTCTGTGCCGCGCTTCGACCTCTAGCTGTCCGGCTACCTTTGGCTTGCGGCTGTGGTTTCGAGCTCTGGTGTGAGCGTATGTGGCATGGAGATAGGGGCGCCTTCTCAACCTCGTGGGTTTCCCCCGGGCACTCCGGTTTCCTCCCACTGCTAAAGACCCCTACGCGCAAGCGAATTATTGAAATAAAATTGAACCATGTTTTAGTCCCTAAATGACCTAGTTGTGTTGAGTGGACGTTAAACCCCATCTCTCTCTTTCACTCTCTCTTTCTCTCTCCCTCTCCCTCTTTCTGTTATATTTCTGCTACATCGAACTACAATAAAATGATTATAATCCTATCTGACACGAGTACAGATCACCTCTTTTTAAATCGGAGCGTTAAAAGCTGGCTTTACCCGGCATTTTAAAACGGAACGGGTTTGACATCTTAATGTCATTAAAGCAGCTAGATCTATTTGACAAGTCCAACTGTATATTTCCCCAAGGTCACGAGATGTAAACAGGGTTAGGGCATGTGATTGTTGCCGGGGATTGTGTGTTAGTGTAGGGCGTAGGGCTAGGTCTTGGGTTAGCGCTAGCCATGTTTCGTACGTAACTAACGTGACGAAATTTATGGTAGCTGGCTTTTTTTTTTCGCACGTATCCAGTGAATGGCCATTTTGCTCAGTAGTCCCAGCTAGAATTTGGCTATTTTTTAAAAATGCGTTAAAGTTTTAAATTTTTTGTTTAGAACTGAAATAAATTAACTATTAGTAAATCCCCACGCTAAAAACATTAGCAGAATTCGTTGTGTATATGTGATATCGACCCGACCGAAGCACAAAATAGTGCAAATAGTGCGGCCCCCGCGTGTGTCAAAATAATGTCCGTTTAAACTTGCTAATTCTGTTAAAATCCCATTTTCTTCCGGGGATTATTATTCAATCTCGAGCTGTGTCCGTGTTATTGCACAGACAACCCTGATACGACGCAGGTTTTCTCTTCGTCGAAGTCATTGTACTTTCGTTTGTTTGTTTACAAACTCTGAAACTGACTTCTGTGCGTTGACCTCGCGGCCTGTGACGTTTAGATAACGGCATGTGAATATCATAATAATAATAATAATAATAATAATCACGTCATTTTACAAGGGTAGCAAATTAGGCCTGAGGCCTTTTTGCAATTTGGCCCTTGGCACAGATCGTGCGAATGATTTCGATCATTACTGCAGTCATGGCGGTTCACTGTGTCAGAGTCACTTCTCCGCAGGTATAGGGTGAGTTTGTCGTTCAGATTGGCCCTGTTTATATCTCGTTACCTTGGGGGAGTATGCGTTTGACCCTGTTAAAATAAAGCGGAGCCAAATATGTCGTGTACACCTCCCAATCGAAAATTACCTTTATGGATCGAGCATTCACTAATGCACCGCAAAATGAATTGCCGTTCGAAGTTTGTTAGGAACGCAGTTTGGTGACCTTTACTGACAATATTTGCAGACAATAAAAAATTGATTAGTTATGGTTGAACAACTATAATGATGTCTGTTATCTGGTTGAAGTAAGCCGATACAATACTGCAGCTATACATTGATGGGTAGTTCGTCGATAATGCCATACATGCATTAATAAAGAAATTAAAGTATTCCAGCCAGCGGCAGCGCCAGCCGGTGATGGGTGGGGGGGGGGGTAAAAAGCTATGGGGGTGTGGGGGCTTCGCTATTGGGGTGTGGGGGCTATGGGGGTTATGGGGGTGGGATGGCCATGATTTTCAAAAGTGTGTACCTTATAATGTAGCTCCGCCACTGATTCCAGCCATCAAATCGTAGCTAAAAACAAACAGATTGATCTCGACGTTTTAGGCTACGTTCCTTCTCATAGCTAGATGACAATAATATAATATCCAGCTAACAAAAACTAGTATTCCGAACGTTTTCAATTTCGTCCTGATCACTTTGTCATAGGTGACGATGTGTTTTTGCCATGGTCCGTAGTTTTTACAAACAAAACTAACGTTAAAGGAAATATTAGTGCCAGTCATTATCACATATGTGATAGAGCTGGTTGAACACATTCCAAATATACTTTTAACGCAGAGATCATTGCTACAATAACTGAGTAATACACGCTACCCCAATCAACAGTGACGTAACGAAAAGGAAAACACGAGCGATTGCTCTATAAAAGCGACGATTAATAACAGACACTCTGCTAAATTTCTGCTCACTAACAATCCCTTCGAAAACCAACAGTTGTTATATGGGACTGTAACTTCTGGCAATTCAATAAAGTAATTGAATGTCATAAGATAAGAGAACACGAAAGAAAAACAGAAAAGTCCGTGTATTACCATGTTTTATAAGGTATACAGTGAATATAAACAAGGGAATAAACGGACTATTTCTATTTTTCTTTTTTCCCCTTAAAGGCCCAATACCACTCTTGTTGTAACTGAATAATATGTCCCAATCTTTATTCTGGTCAACAAATTGTACTATATTACAATACTCCAATTAATAAATGATACAAATTTCATCTTAACATTCCTAATTTAAAAAATTGAAAGTATTCAACTACATGCCGTAACATGGTTTGAAAAGCCTTACGTTAGCACTTTCAAATGCAACATGGATTTAAACATATGTCCCAATCTTTATTCTCGTCAACAAATTGTACTATTTTACAATATTCCAATTAATAAATGATGCAAATTTCATCTTAACACACCTAATTCTAAACATTGAAAAAATTCAACTATATGCCGTAACATGGTTTGAAAAGCTTTTCGTAAACACTTTCAGATGCAACTTGGATTTAAACATATTTTCGAACCCTTTGGACAAGTAAGATAGGTTATAATGGATAATTTCAAAACGGGTAGGACATCTAAGCATCTAGTTAGTTAGAATAAGGCTATTTTTTTTCTTCGGAACCCGTCAAACCAGCAAGAGTGTTATTGTCCCTTTAAATACAGCAGGCCTTCCCCAGTGCCGGTAAATATTGTCTCAATCGGGCATTTTCTCCAACCAATACCTGCCTACGAATTCGCCCAATTCCGTGCCCCGGGACCTTTTTAAAGGCTGGTATTCCCGTCCCTGGAATCCCTTCACTGAATAACATTATAAAAAGCGTGTGGAATTGGGACGAGATAACCTTAACGTCGGGACGAAACATCTCCTATAATGACGGTAGTGTATCGAACAGTTCCTCAACTTCCGGTTTCGTGTAAAGCGTAAGCTTTCTTTAAAAGACGAGAGTTTTTTCGCGTCCTGTTTCTTTAAAATATAGGAGAAAGCTACATGTACTTGCAAGCTGTATAAATTGAAGGAAGGCCGCGCATATCAAAAATCTTTTAATCAGTCATTCAATGGAATCGCCAGAAAATCTATTTGAAAATGCTCAAAGTCAATGACAGACAAAAACCGAAGGACCAAAATTAGTAAAAAATAATACCAGTGTAGTGATGGCCGCTGGAGAAGATATTTCCACATCTACACATTCACCAAATAAACGAACACGATCAGTTACCAAAGCACCATATTCTATAAGATCACAATCGTCATCAAATAAACAACTAGAAACACATTCTACAGGTCGCAGTTCCAAAAATGGCGACGGTAAAATACATAAATTACGAAGTCGAAAATCAGAGAAAAAATTAAAAACCACATCTAAAAAGACTAAAAAGAATAAATCGAGTCCACACAAGGAAAATGATTGCCCACCAGAGTCGAAGAAACCAGGAAATCAGCATGAGTGTGACATCTGCGACAAGATTTTTGGATCGAAAGCGGGCCTACAACGCCATTATCGCATTCATACAGGTGAAAAGCCTTTTAAATGTTCACATTGTTCCAAGACGTTCAACGATGGGGGTAATCTCCAGTCACATATGCGTGTACATTCTGCAAAACGCCAAGAACAATGTAAAATTTGTGGAAAATCTTTTATATTTTTAAAAAAACACATGAAGAGCCACGATCCAGTGCGAACTTTGTTTACGTGTGATTTTGACTCGTGTACGAGATCCTACAACACGATGAGTTCCCTGAGAATCCATAAAAATGTTCACACTCAGGATAAGATATTTCAGTGCGACACGTGCGGGAAGTCGTTCAGCGCCCACCATAGTCTGCTTCGACACAAGCGCATACATTCGGGACTAAAACCGTTCAAGTGTGACCTGTGCGATAAGTCGTTTAACGATATGGGCAATATGAAGAAACATCTAGTTGTACATGATCCGAACGTCGTAAAAAAGTTCCACTGTGCAGAATGTGGAAAATTATTCAAAAGCAAACCAGGTTTAAAGCGCCATGAAGCCTTTCATTCAGAATCAGACGCCAGACCGTTTCCATGTGAACACTGCCACAAAGTATTTCGTACCCGTAGCAACCTTTCATCGCACCAATACATTCACTTAAACCCGGCTGGAGCTATCAGGAAACATAAATGTGATTATTGTCCGAAGACGTTTCGTATGAAAAGTCATCTCAGCGACCACCTCCGCGTTCACACAAAGATTAAACCCTTTACTTGTGAAACCTGCGGCCGGAGTTTCTCTCAGAGTAGCGGCCTCAAAGTTCATCTTATAACACACGACAACATCAAGCCATACCAATGCGATGTTTGTTCAAAGTTTTTCTGTTCTCCAGGTAGTCTCAAAGCGCACCTCAAAATCCACGCAGGCCAGCGAGACTTCCAGTGTGAAGACTGCGGCAAGAAATTCTTCAAGAGTGGTGACCTGGGAAGACATAAATTAATCCATCTAGGTATTAAGCCATTTTCTTGCGATGTTTGTAATAGTTCTTTCACTCAGCAGGGTAGTTTGAAACTACATCAGAGAGCCGTTCATATGGGAGAACGGCCGTACAATTGTCAATATTGTGACAAGGCATTCACACGGAAATTTTTCCTGAAAAATCACACCCGTATTCACACCGGTGAGAAGCCGTTTAAATGTAGAATATGTGAGCGGTCTTTCACAGAGGACAGTACATTACGCAAACACAAGAAAACACACTGAAATAGTTCTCGTGGAAAAAGACCTTAAAGGGTCAATAACACTCTTGCTGGCTTGACAGGTTCCGAAAAAAATAATTAGCCTAAATCTAACTACTAGATGTTTAAGTGTCCTCCCTGTTGTGTAAATTATCCATTTTAACCTATCTTACTTGTCCAGAGGTTTCGAAAATATGTTTAAATCCATGTTGCATTTGAAAGTGCTTACGTAAGGCTTTTCAAACCATGTTACGGCATGTAGTTGAATTTTTTCAATTTTTAAAATTAGGTGTGTTAAGATGAAATTTCTATCATTTATAAATTGGAATATTGTAAAATAGTACAATTTTATGACCAGAATAAGGATTGGGACATATTATTCAGTTACAACAAGAGTGGTATTGGGGCTTTAAAATGTATCGTTCATGGAGGATACACAAACACAAGAAAACACACTGAAATACTTCTCGTGGAAATACATGTTGACCTTAAAATGTATCGTTGACACGAAGGATATACGTAACTACTTCCGCAAACACACTGAAATAGTTCTCGTGGAAATAGACCCTTAAAATGTATCGTTAACGGAGGATATACGTAACTACTTCCGCAAACACGCTGAAATAGTTCTCGTTGTAATACATGTTGCCCTTAAAATATATCGTTGACACAAAAGATATACGTAACTACTTCCGCAAACAAGGCTGAAACAGTTAAAATAGACCTTTATTTACAAATGTATGGTCTCGGAAAAAGATTGGATTGCTTGTTAATTGATTCGTGGAAAGCTGCAAATGAATGGAATGGAGTTGAACTTGAACATCGTACTGTTCTGCTCCCATGGCTGTTGAAAGTTTGATCTCTAGAGTCTAGGTAATCTAAAAGGAGTAGGCCTATTAGTCCAGGCCCTGAGTTCACAAAGCGTTGAGTCTAATCTAAAAGGAGTAGGCCTATTAGTCCAGGCCCTGAGATTACAAAGCATTCTCCCAATTGTCTGACTTACACATGCACATGTTAAGAATTTTTTTCAAAATTATTTGCCTTATTTGAACTAATATATACCCCTTTATAAAGCTTATATTGTTTTAAGCTGGTCGGATAGCCGTGGCGATAGAGAGGCGGCTTCTCACCAATGTAACGAGGGTTCAATCCCAGCTCAGAGCAAGAACTTTATCGTTGTAAGTGAGAGGGATATTCAGTCTCCCGTCCGATCAGGCAGGTTTCCCCCCGAGTTCTTCGGTTTCTTCCTGCAGTAATGATCGAAATCATTCGCACGATCTGTGCCAAGGGCCAAATTGGAAAA
Source organism: Patella pellucida (assembly GCA_917208275.1). Taxonomy (NCBI): domain Eukaryota; kingdom Metazoa; phylum Mollusca; class Gastropoda; family Patellidae; genus Patella; species Patella pellucida. The sequence continues at coordinate 57,441,908 of OU795044.1, forward strand.
AGGCCTAAGGCCTAATTTGCTACCCTTGTAAAATGACGCGATTATTATTATCATTATTATAATGTATCAAATACATCAATATAAGAAACAATGTGAAAAGTTTTGTGTTTCATCAACACATGAAAGTTGAGTTAAATCTTAGTTTAAGTCTGTGAATGCTTTGTGAACTCGGGGCTAGAAATGGTTCAGTTCGGTGAATGCTTTGTGCACTCAGGGCTAGAATTGGTTCAGCTACGTGCAGTATTTTACAAATATACAGTGAATTGACACCTTGTCAACATTCGGTATCTACAATACTAGGGGTGGGCAAATGGAGGTCGAATTTTGGGAACAAGTGTTTTCTAAGGCGATTTTGGCTGCTGAATCCGAATCTGGTGAAATTTTTGTTCTGTGACGACATTTCGAGCTGGTTCAGTGGTTTTTAAAATGGCGGCCCAAAAATGGCTTTTTTTCTCATAAAAGCGAGACAATATTGGAACTAGTTGTCTAATATGTTAAAATATATGTTTTCAAGACCATGGATTCTAAAATTGCACTCCCATTTATGATTTGATAACATCCTATGTCGATATGAGGGTAATAACTGAAAAAAAGTCATTTTGAAAATGGCCACGGAACCAGCTCAAAATGACGTCACAGAACAAAAATTTCACCAGATTCGGATACAGCAGCGAAAATCGCCTTAGAAAACACTCGTTCCCAAAATTGGACCTCCATTTGCCCACCCCTAACAATACAGACCAACAGTCAACAAATATTATTGTCTTTTATATTGAGGCAGGGGACATCAGTTATAATACAGACAATGCAAGGAGGGGGGCTAGCACTTTTTACAGTATTTACCGGTACCAAAAAAGGACTATTCAGTATTTGCCATAATGAACGACAATCTGAATTACATGTAAACACAGATCCTATTTTGTTTAACTTGTCTTTACTAAACTAGGATTCAGATGAGTTGTTACATTTATATATTCAAAAACGAAACAAAATTGTAGAAAATTGTTATTATACAAGGTACATGTTGTAGGAGTTGAAATTGTGGTGCATTTGGGTAATTCAAGCTAATGTACCAATGTGAGTGCACTTACTCAACTGTCAAAGTTACTGTTACATGTAGGTGCAGGCCAATGGATCTGTTACGTGCACGCCAATGCAAGGTCACTGACTAATCTATCAATGGATCTGTTACGTGCACGGTCGCCAATGCAAGGCATCTACTTGACTGTCAATGGATCTGTTACGTGCACGCTAGTGTGTACAGAGGTGTATATTGGTGTAGTTGTACAATCCAAATTACATGTAATTAAAATACAGATGTGATGTCATCCTTTGATGTCCGCTTCCATTATTTCAAATAATCGTACCGGCTACATGTATGTGTCAAGCGCACATTGTTTAAATTAGTTACACTTCCATGTACATTATTGGAATTGGATCTGTGTGACGTATTTCATTAAAATGCATGTGCTTTAAGTTGTTCAACAGTCTCAGGCTAAAGACATTGCATAATATATTGAAACAACACTCGGCTAATGCCTCGTGCAGTATCAATATATTACTTAATGTCTCGCTCTCGACCATTAAACCATACTTACTGTTACATAATATGTGTACACGTTGACAGTAGGCAGTCATATACCAAATTGTGTGAACATTTATTTTTGTTCATGAATATATTTTGATTATGTAAATTTCTTATACATACATTGTATTTGTCTTAACTCAATTTATATTTGTATAATGCAACCAATCTCTTGTTTATTACAATAAAATTATTAGTGAAGTATTTTTGATAGTATTTATTTAAAGGGACAATAACACTCTGGCTGGCTTGACAGGTTCGGAATTTTTTTTTAGCCTTAATCTAACTACTAGATGTTTAAGTGTCCTCCCTGTTGTGTAAATTATCCATTATAACCTATCTTACTTGTCCAGAGGGTTCGAAAATATGTTTTAATCCAATTTGCATTTGAAAGTGCTTACGTAAGGCTTTTCAAACCATGTTACGACATGTAATTGATTTTTTTCAATTTTTAAAATTAGGTATGTTAAGATGAAATTTGTATCATTTATTAATTGGAATAGTGCAAAATAGTACAAATTGTTGACCAGAATAAAGATTGGAACATATTATTCAGTTACAAAAAGAGTGGTATTGGGGCTTTAAATGTCGGTAGTGAAATGTGAACTCAGTTCACTGAACTGGGGTTTAACATCCTACTGGGTAAATGCCATACAATGATACAAGTGTGCTATGAGGGAAATTTTGCACAACAGTCTGCTCTTCTATCAAATTCTGACTGTTAAGGGATCTTTTAAGTGCACGCCAGTGTGTACACAGGAACACTGACGAGAGGGGATCATGCAAGAAAATAATATTGGGTATATCATCCTGCTTCTTTAAACAGTTATGTGAAAATAAATTGTTTTGAATTATCTTGATCTACTAATGAGAGAGAGAGAAATGGGGTTTAACCTCCAATCAACACAACTGGGTCATTTCGGGACTAACATACCTTTTGATTTTATTTCAATGATTCGCTTGCGCGTAGGGGTCTTGAGCAGTGGGAGGAAACCCACGAGATTGAGAAGGCGCCCCTATCTTCATGCCACATACATGTACGCTCACACCAGGACACGAAACCACAGCCGCAAGCCAGAGGTGGCCAGCCAGCTAGAGGTTGAAGGGCGGCACTCTACACCACTAGGCCATCCCAACCCCCTTGATCTAATGAAATGGTATTTAACGTCCTACTGTTCTATTGAAGACGGGCATACTTCATACAGTGTGCTATGAGGGAAAGTTTACCCGGAAGCAGCACTTATATCCAATTCCACGCCATGCCAATGAATACATGTGACCTTGGTTTTTTTTACCATCCAAACTACTAGAAAGCAGTCCTTGTCCGAACATTCATCCTGCACCAATGACAAAGGTAAACCACGCCGAAAAAAAAACAGATCATGAACGTTCTAGGTCAACACCGGGAGTGAACCGACAACTTACCCACTTATCCATCCATCGTGCAGCGGCACCCCCCCCCCCCAACTAATTTGAGATAGTGCCCTTTTTTACTGCCGAAAGTGCCTTTTCTCAGACCCAAATATGTCCAAAAATATCAGCCAAATAGCTCTTGGAATGGCTACAGATGCAAGGAAATGACAGAAACTTTTCTTTATTGGAACACCCCTAACCCGCCCTCTCTCAGCAGCATGCCTCTGTTCCGCGGACAGTGCCTTCATTTTGCCGCCCTCCCCCCTTTTCAAAATTCCTAGATCTAATGGTGGTGAGATAATCCCATAATACAGTACACATGTTTCATTACCTGACAAGGAGCCATCCATTAAGTATGTACGCTCAAAATGGGTAAAATTCAGACCCCCCCTCCCCCCTGTACGTACGTTTTGCCATTGAATTTACGCACCTGTACGCTTTTGGCGTGACCCCCTCCCCCCTTAAAGCGTACATACTTTATGGATGGCCCCCTACCTGGTTAACAATATTAAGTCAGCCGTGGTGGTTATGATATCCCGGTGGAACTGACAAGGATTATGGTCGCCTGTCCAACTTTGTGTGTTTTTTTTCGGATCCTTTGGTTTCCTCCCACTGCTAAAGACCCCTACACGCTAGTGAAGTATTGAAATAAAATTTAACCTTGTTAGTCCCAAAGAGACCTAGTTAAACCCCATTTTTCTCTATCTCCCTGACAACATCTCTTTGCTGTGTTGACATTCGAAAACAAAATTAGTTGTATACATGTACAATTTAGGGGGGGGGGGGTAAATGGCCGAATGGTTAGCATGCGCATGCTGTATCATAAAGCATGTCATTGAGTCACTTGGCATGGTTTCTAATCCTCGGTTGTACGTGACAAGGAGTAGGGTCACCGGTCCAGTACTACAGCCTACTCTTACATTAAATTTCAACTGCCAAGGGATGTATAACATGTACGCCAATGTGTACACGGGGACTCATTTTTTCATCCCATCCGAACAACGATATGTTATACCTTTCACGGATCTCCATCCTGCACCACTGACAAGGGGGAACCATGCTGAAAACTTGGCCTAACACAGGGATCGAACATGGGACCTCAGGTTTACTCACAGAGTTTCCGTCAAAGAAATCTAATGACATGTGGTTCATGTACATTCAGTACCAACTGGGCTATTGAAGACAAGCATACAACACCATACATATTCTTTAACATACAAGCCAATACGTACATCTGATGTAAACTGTTAAGCCAGTTTTCCACTAGGCTAATTTGTTCGCGCGGAGCGAATTTTTTCGAGTACAGGCATGCGCAGTATAATTTTAGGCGGCCTGAAATTATACTGCACATGCCTGTACTCGAAAAAATTGGCTTCGCTGAAACAAATTCGTCTAGTGGAAAACCTGCTTTAGTGTACCATCCTGCCACACTGACATGGGCGAAATCATCCTTGAAAATTCCAAGAACTACACTCTGTTTCCATCACGGTGATCGTACCTGCAAAACCTTGTTAGCAAGCCGAGGTGGGGAGGGCGGGGTAGTGGTTTAACCCATTCGCTCAATACCCTAAGGTCTGTCCTTGAGGCAAGTTGCGTGGTTTCAATCCCCCGCTTGCACGTGACAAAGGGCAGACCGTTTTACTTCGTGGGTTTTCTCCCACAGCTAAAGAACCCTATGCGAATTATTGAAATAAAACGGAGTCACAAGTTAGTCCCGGAATGACATAGTTGTATTGAATGAATGTTGAACCTCATTTCCTTCTCTTTCTAAAATCTTGTTTATATTACAAATTTTAAGCGTTTCCGACAAAGTTACTTTTTAGTGGTGTAAACAGGTCAAAAATAAGCATGCCGTACTAAAAACCATGCCAATTTGGCCCCTAAAGTGAGGCGGTCTCGGCATGACGGTTTTCTGTAGAGATTACTGCGCATGCAACAAATGAACAAATGAACCTTACTAAGGTGAAAGCGGACGTTAAATAAAGCTATTTCACACACACATGAACCTTGACCTTTTTCATGCAAACTTTGACAGTCCCGACGACGTCACCTCTGTCAAAATGACCTGGCACGATTGAAGTCGTTTACTTTAGAGTAACACAGACGGGTCAGTTTCTTAAAATTTATTGTAGTCTGGTACTGTACCGCGAACGGCATGCTCATTTCGTGAAGATAAACTCTTAAAGTCTTTCGTGGTGGATATGACAAGAGCCTCTGGGGGCCATCCATAAAGTACGTACACTTGAAGGGGGAGAGGGGGTCACGCCAAAAACGTACAGGTGTGCGTAAATTCATTGGCAAAACATTGGGGGGAGGGGGTGTGTCTGAATTTTACCCATTTTGAGCGTACATACTTTATGGATGGCCCCCTCTTTATTTTATCCCACAGTGGATTTAATGTTAAAAACACAACACACAATTCCGATATATTTTATTTTATTCAAGAATACAGGACTCACAGTGTACATGTACAAACTTACATCGGAGTCAGGCAAGGCGGAGTAGGGGGGCTAGAAGGAGCTTTAGCCCCCCCCCAATAACTTGGCCGCAAGTAGTCTTTTCTTAACCCTGTAATGCCCACACCATGAACCGAGTTTTGGAAAATTATGATACTTTGGATTATTAAAGGTTTACATGTAGTAAAAAATATCCCAGGATAAAATTTAAGATCGGGTGACCTTGACCTTGATTTTCAATGTGTATCATATATGATACAGTGGGCTAATCACAACAAAAAAAATTCTAAACCAACATAAAATTTCGTATCAAAACATTGTTTTTTTGAATTAACAAAGAATTTATCATATTGTTTGTCATTTCATTACAATATTTGATAATTTTAAAACAAATGCATAACATCAAAAGAAAAACAAAAAATCACACCAAAAAGCCAAATTTTGACAAAAAATTCATTTAATTGGTTGTGGTCTAAAACAGGTTAATACACACATATAATTGATATAAATACACAAACGGCTGAATTTCAAGACGTTTCTGGCACTCTTTTAACACATGATAAGAACAATGCCTTCATTTCTATATATCAATAAAGTATGCCTCAGACCCATTGTATCATATATGATACACTCAATTTCGACATTGATTTTCAGAAAATATATTGTTTATTTTTAAATTTGAATAAGACTGGTAAAAATATATATTTTCTGGCAACAAATAGCATATAAGTAAAAATAGATTTACTAACGGTATATTTTTTTTAATTGGAATCATTACATAGCTTTTATTGACATTTCCGAAAGTGTAGAGTTGGTCCCAGGCACTTGAGGCCAGGGTCCTTGAAGTTGTACAGTTGCACCCGGTGACCGATTTTTTATTTAACGGGGAATAAATAATAATTCATATTAAAACATTAAATAATTAAAATACTTGATAGAGATTATAATAATATGCATATCATGTAGGTGTGCATATCTGATACGCTGGGTATTAAAGGGTTAAAGTAATTGCGGCCCCTGGATCCTCCCCAATAGGGACTAAGGATTGAAGCCCCCCGCCCAATCAAGAATTGCTTCCGCCGGCCCTGGGAATGAACGAGAAACACGATTATGAACCTCAATTTCAATGGAATGGGTTTTAAGGTCTCCCTAATAAGACAGACATACTATTCATTTTCTTTTATCAACACATAATTATCTTCTTTGATTGGCATTTAGTAATTGAACATAATAACAACAAGGTACAATTTTATGGATACACAATTACTGAGTTTGATACTAAGCGACGTTTCGACGAGGATACTCTCGTCTTTATCAAGCAAATGATACAAAATATATGAGTGTGGGCAAATATATACAGAATATGCAACAAAGAATCAAATTGTTGCATAATCTAATATACTTGCCCTCTGATTTCACAATCTGGTTCATTAGTCTGGTAGCCACATCTCCATATTGATGACGTATATCTTCTTTGATTGGCATCAAACTCAGTAATTGTGTATCCATAAAATTGTACCTTGTTGTTATTATGTTCAATTACTAAATGCCAATCAAAGAAGATATACGTCATCAATATGGAGATGTGGCTACCAGACTAATGAACCAGATTGTGAAATCAGAGGGCAAGTATATTAGATTATGCAACAATTTGATTCTTTGTTGCATATTCTGTATATATTTGCCCACACTCATATATTTTGTATCATTTGCTTGATAAAGACGAGAGTATCCTCGTCGAAACGTCGCTTAGTATCAAACTCAGTAATTGTGTATCCATAAAATTGTACCTTGTTGTTAACACATAATTAGGGGGAAGAAATCGGGACAAAGGGAAGAGAAATTAGGACACAGGGTATAGAATTCAGAACACAGGGTAGAGAAACCAGGACACAGGGTAGATAATTCAGGTCACAGAGTATAGAATTCAGGACACAGGGTAGAGAATTCAGGACACGGGGGTATAGAATTCAGGATACAGGGTAATGAATTCAGGACACATGGTAGAGAATTCAGGACACAGAGTATAGAATTCAGGACACCGGGTAGAGAAACTAGGACACAGGGTAGATAATTCAGGACACAGGGTAGAAACCAGGACACAGGGTACAGAATTTAAGAAACCTGGGTACAGAATTTAAGAAACCTGGGTATATAATACAGGACACAGAGTATAGAATTCAGGACAAAGAGTATAGAATTCAGGACACAGAGTATAGAATTCAGGACACATGGTATTAAATTCAGGACACAGGGTAGAAAATTCAGGACACTGGGTATTGAATTCAGGACACAGAGTATAGAATTCAGGACACAGAGTATAGAATTCAGGACACAGAGTATAGAATTCAGGACACAGAGTATAGAATTCAGGACACATGGTATTAAATTCAGGACACAGGGTAGAAAATTCAGGACACTGGGTATTGAATACAGGACACAGATTATAGGGTAGAGAATTCAGGAAACCTGGGTATTGAATTTAGGAAACCTGGGTATAGAATTCAGGACACAGGATAAAAGAATGAAGAGATGTACAGGAATGTAAAGAATGAAGAGATGTACAGGAATGTAAAGATGTTCTCCCTAGAGAGAGATTCAGATCCTGATGAGATAAAATATATCTGTAACAGAGGACAGTCAACCTGAACATCTGTACGAGACTCAAAATTGAGTGCTAGAAAATTGGTTTATATATTTTTTTTTTTGGGGGGGGGGGCATAGAATGTGTAAAATATTGGCAGACTACAGTGTCTGTGCAGAAACACTTAAAGGGGATGTTGCCACAGAAACACTTAAAGAGAATGTCCCCACAGAAGCATAGAGTTGCCACAGAAACACTTAAAGGGAATGTTGCCACAGAAACATTTAGAGTTGCCACAGAAACACTTAAAGGGAATGTCTCCACAGAAACACTTAAAGGGAATGTTGCCACAGAAACACTTAAAGGGAATGTCTCCACAGAAACATTTAGAGTTGCCACAGAAACACTTAAAGGGAATGTCTCCACAGAAACACTTAAAGGGAATGTTGCCACAGAAACACTTAAAGGGAATGTCTCCACAGAAACATTTAAAGGAAATGTTGCCACAGAAACATTTAGAGTTGCCACAGAAACACTTAAAGGGAATGTCGCCACAGAAACACCTAAAGGGAATATCACCACAGCAACACTTAAAGGGAATATTGTACCGGAGGAATTTTCTCTGAAAAAAGAAAGTCGTTTACAGTAATCACAGTTAGTTGAGAAGAACTTTGATCGAGCTCATTTCTCCACCAGATCTCGTAATCGTTCTATTTAAAAGAAAGAGGAACAGAGAAAACGACAGTCGTTTTTTGCCATCCTACATTAAAGTACCTACATGTACCTTTCAGGGTGACGTATTAAATTTTGCGTCATGGATCGCAGAGTTTGATCAGCTGGTACATCTTAATCCTGACGAACACAAGCAAGGCAAGTTAAAGTACCTACCTTTCAGGGTGATCTAATAAATTTTGCGTCATGGATTACAGAGTTTGATCAGCTGGTTCATCTTAATCTTGACGAACACAAGCAAGGCAAGTTAAAGGCAATGAAAGAAGCGCTCAAAGGAGCAGTGTCTTCCACGTTGACCAATTTCGATATAATCAGAGAATATTATGAAAATGCGTATACGTTAGTACGTAAAAACGGTTTGGAAGGCCCAGATTGTTAATCCACCATGAAGTGGAATCTATTATAAAAATACCAGAACTAAAGGATGATGCTACATCTTACAGGAAATGTTTGGAAACTATTCATACTCGTTCTATGAACTTAGAATCTCAGAAGGTGGGCTGTGAGACAGTTCTAGTACGTCTAGTAGAATCTCAGAATCTCAGGAGGTGGACCGTGAGTAGGTTCTAGTAGGCCTAGTAGAAACTCAGAATCTCAGAAGGTAGACCGTGAGACAGTTCTAGTAGGCCTAGTAGAAACTTAGAATCTCAGAAGGTGGGCTGTGAGACAGTTCTAGTAGGCCTAGTAGAATCTCAGAATCTCAGAAGGTGGGCTGTGAGACAGTTCTAGTAGGCCTTGTAGAATCTCAGAATCTCAGAAGGTGGGCTGTGAGACAGTTCTAGTAGGCCTAGTAGAATCTCAGAATCTCAGGAGGTGGACCATGAGTAGGTTCTAGTAGGCCTAGTAGAAACTTAGAATCTCAGAAGGTGGGCTGTGAGACAGTTCTAGTAGGCCTTGTAGAATCTCAGAAGGTGGGCTGTGAGACAGTTCTAGTAGGCCTTGTAGAATCTCAGAAGGTGGGCTGTGAGACAGTTCTAGTAGGCATTGTAGAATCTCAGAATCTCAGAAGGTGGACCGTGAGACAGTTCTAGTAGGCCTAGTAGAATCTCAGAATCTCAGGAGGTGGGCTGTGAGACAGTTCTAGTAGGCCTTGTAGAATCTCAGTAGGTGGGCTGTGAGACAGTTCTAGTTGGCCTTGTAGAATCTCAGAAGGTAGACCGTGAGACAGTTCTAGTAGGCCTAGTAGAATCTCAGAAGGTAGACTGTGAGACAGTTCTAGTAGGCCTAGTAGAATCTCAGAAGGTAGACCGTGAGACAGTTCTTGTAGGCCTTGTAGAATCTCAGAATCTCAGAAGGTGGGCTGTGAGACAGTTCTAGTAGGCCTAGTAGAATCTCAGAATCTCAGAATCTCAGAAGGTAGACTGTGAACAGTTCTAGTAGGCCTAGTAGTTCCAAAGTTCACAACAACGCTTAAGATGTCTTGGAAAAACTTATAGAACCCCTGTGTGTAAGAAAATTCTTACATGAGACAACTTTTTTTTAGGACACTGGGTACATAGAATTCAGGACAGTGTGTAGTATTCAGGACACATTGTGTAGAATTCAGGACACTGGGTACATAGAATTCAGTACACAGAGAATAGAATTCAGGACACAGAGTACATAGAATTCAGGACACAGGGTAGAGAATTCAGGACACAGAGTATATAATTCAGGACTCAGGGTATACTATTCAGGATACAGGGTGTAGAATTAAGGACACATGTATAGGATTCAGGACACAGGGTAGAGAAACCAGGACACGTGGTAGAGAAATCAGGACACCGGGTAGAGAATTCAGGACACCTGGGTATAGAATTCAGGACACAGAGTAGAGAATTCAGGACACAGATTAAATTCAGGACATAGAGTATAGAATTCAGGACACAGATTAAATTCAGGACATAGAGTATAGAATTCAGGACACCGGGTATAGAATTCAGGACACCGGGTATAGAATTCAGGACACAGGGTAGAAAATTCAGGACACTGGGTATTGAATACAGGACACAGATTATAGGGTAGAGAATTCAGGAAACCTGGGTATTGAATTTAGTAAACCTGGGTATAGAATTCAGGACACAGGATAGAAGAATGAAGAGATGTAACAGAGGACAGTCAACCTGAACATGACTATACAACAGTTAAGACTCAAAAAATTGAGTGCTAAAAAATTTGCTTATATATATATATTTTTTTTGGGGGGGGGGGGGACAGAGAATGTGTGAAATATTGACAGACTACAGTGTCTGTGAGGAATACAGGCTATGGTGACTGTGAGGTATACAAGCTATGGTGTCTGTGAGGAATACAGTCTATGGGGCCAGAAGAGAACAGATTTACAACCGGACATTGTGACTCTCACACAAGTTGATTCCTGTTCAATTACAAGAACTGATAACAATTACAGGAGAGAGAGAGGGGGGGGGGGCACAGAGAATGTGTAAAATTTTGGAAGACTTTGAAGTTCTATACATAAGAACATAACCCCATGTGATGATACTTCGACAACTAATTATTTTTAAATGCAATTTTTTCTTCTATTTAAAGTTACATTACTCAAGATATAGATAAGAACTAGCCATTCTTGCTATACTAGTTCGAAAGTAGATGATGTAAAATGAATAATTTGAAAATTTCATTCATTGCAAGCAAAGAAATAGGCATTTAAAGATTTGACCGACCTGTGCAATAATTTCAACCACGGTCCTGGTTGATCAAAGCTACGACTCGAAGCGTCTAGCCGCGCCATATTTGATTTACCGCTGAAACGTTTTAATCTGTTTAATATCGGAGCAATCTGATGCCATCCAAAGTTGATTAAGGCCTGGATCAGTTAATTAATGTCTCATTAATACTTTAGAAAACATTTCATGCCCAAATAAAGACCTGCACTAGGCAGATTTAGCTCTTGAATAATGCATGTTTAATCCTAGTACAGGTATTAAAAAATCTCCTTTTAATTATCAGTTTTTTCAATCCCAGAATTGGGATTATTTTTTACTCTATCCCAATCTCCAGGGATTATAATAATCCTATTTTATTTTTAAAGGTACAATAACACTTTTGCTGGCTTGACAGGTCCAGAATTTTTTTTTAGCCTTATTCTAACTACTAGATGTTTAAGTGTCCTACCTGTTGTGTAAATTATCCATTACAACCTATCTTATTTGTCCAGAGGGTTCGAAAATATGTTTAAATCCCAGTTGCATTTGAAAGTGCTTACGTAAGGCTTTTCAAACCATGTTACGGCTTGTAGTTGAATTTTTCCATTTTTTAAAATTAGGTGTGTTAAGATGAAATTTGTATCATTTTTTAATTGAAATATTGTAAAATAGTACAAATTGTTGACCAGAATAAAGATTGGAACATATTATTCAGTTACAACAAGAGTGGTATTGGGGCTTTAAGACACATGCGCCAAAATTTGTATATAAACCTACTCGGATTATTTGATATCATTATTGTCAAAAACACCAACTAATGAAGGGCGAAGAGCCTGAAACGCGTTCTGCATTATATTTTGTAATAACCTACACATTGTTGTCTCGTTTGTTGCTAGGGATACTACGTGTACTTTATGACAGTTCAGAAACATTAACGGCATCATTTGCATCAAGGGCCACTTAAAATCTGGCAGTGGAAAAAACTCTGTAGGGCCCAACTTCCTTTCAGTCTCTCACTTGTTCTTCTTTTACTTAAAGGAGCTAAATCGCTAACATTTGGGATCCAGAAATTGACAAAAGTGGGTCGAAACTCATATAGTACTGTAATATGAATGTATATAAACTGATTTACATTAAATGCTTTCCGTTTTACTCCAATTTCAAATCAGTTATGTTCGGCGAAACAAGCCATTCAGTCTCAACCCAGTGCATTTTTTTTTTAGCGCCTGTTTATACCAGTCCACATATGCAGTGTGATCACTGATGTTATTATATAGATCAGTGAGTGTGATACAGTGCAATGTGTCTAGCCTCGTTCCTCGAGTCTCTCAATAAAACTAGGACTGGAGCGCAATATGGTACACGATTCGTGTACCAATGTTAAAAAAATTATTTTATCTTAAATATCGGATATCAGAAGCTCATCTTTTCCTGGTAAGTTTACATCATCAATGTTGATTTAAATTGACCAATAATTCGTGTTTTCGATGTCGAAGATTTTGGAGGATTTTGAGTTACGGACTTAGGTCCTTTAATGGTTAAACCTAGGCCAATCTTACAGAGATGACTTTTGGACATCAATCAATCCGTAGATCAATAAATCAATCAGTCAATCTATGCTCGATGTTTAATTAGGTCGGCATCTATGATTTTTCAGAATATATTTTTTAGTATAATCTTTGCCGCAAACAGAACATTTATAGGGTCGAGGATTTGTATGTTTCTGTGAATGCCGTTTAAAATTAAACAGAGATTTAAAAGACAAGCCACAAACATCACAGGTGTGAGGACGGTCGTTTGAATGGATGCGATAATGGTTCCGTAAAACGTAGTTCGAGGTGAATGTTTTGTAACAAATCGTACACGGGAAGGGTCGTTCTCCCGTATGAATTCTGTTGTGACTGACCAAATCCCTCTCAACAAATGTTACACAGAAACGCCTTTTCACCGGTATGGATTTTTTTATGTCTCGTTACATTGCTGATCGTAGAGAAGATTCGATGACATAACTCGCACTTGTAGCACTTTTCTTCCGTCTGTGAATTATTGTGAGTTACTTCATGTTTCTCTAGTGTTCTACCATCAACAAAACATTTGTTACAGTGTAGATAGGTGAGCTTCTAAATGATATTTTATTTGTAACTGTCGCACAAGCAACCCACAGACGTTGCATTTCAGATTTGTTAATCCACTGGCCGAGTGTCTCACACGATGTAGCCTTACGATGGGATGAGAATGATTTGGGACACACTTCACAGGGAATGGTTCTGGGTTTATGTGAGCGTGAATGGGAACTTAATCAAACTTTGCTTTCGAAACTTTTGTTACAAAAAAACATTCGAATGTTGATTGCTCCTCGGTTTTCACGACACAATTTTCTCGATGTTCTCTGAGTTTAGTCTCTGTTGTGAATGTTTGAAAACATTTTTTACACGGTCTGTGCATCTGAAAATGATAACGGAGCCTCTCCTTACAATAAAATATCCGTTTACAAATCGAATATTCGGATGACGCTTCCCCTTTATGCATTAACACATGTTCTTAAATGACTTGAGAATAGAAACGTTTCTGGGCAAAAGTCACATCGGAATGGTTTCACTGTAGAAAGTCTCTTGACGTGTAATTTCAGGAGTCGCTGACATCCAAATGATTTATGGCAAAAGAGTTTTTGCTTCTCAGTTTCCGTTATGGTTTGGGGCTGTTCATCCAATTGTGTGGCCTGACACGAGTAATTTCATCCTTTTCACTCTCATCTTCCTGCAAAAAATGAAACAAATTTTAAATGAAAAATATCTCGAAACTGAAGATATGGATAAAAACAATGTTTAATATTTCATTAATACGCGTTTGTAAATTTTTTTTACATCAATTTGATGCAATCAATTGCCCACTCTCCAATTCAACCCTTTCATCGCGTTATTATTTTGGTACTTTTCGTCAATTGATTTTTTTTAAAAGTCTTTATTAAGGTTAAAAGTCACCCAGTAATTAGTAATAATGGTATTCCATAGAATTGTGACTTGAGTATTTACATTTAAATTAATAAACACAATGGGCATTGCTGTGTTTAGATCCAAATTTAAAACCTTTTTGTTTTTAAAAAACACAACACAATTTTTGTATTTGTTTAAGAAAGCCTTCACTTTATAAATGACAGTTGTGATCATTTTTAGACTGAGCTTTGGAAATGCTCATACATGGATATTGTGCAATATAAATAGACTATTATTATAATACCACGGAAACAGTTCACTTTGACATATAGAATAGTCTGTGGTAATCTGTGTTCCATGGGGAGCCATGATAACTGATTGGTAAGAGGCTGACTAACCAGAACTCTCCTAAGGTTACATCAGAATCAATGTAATCCAGCACCTCAAAAGAAATGAAATGGGGTTTAACGTCCACTGATTTGCTTAGACTGGTCGAATGAAGACAGGCGTACTCCATATTGTGTGCAATGAACGATATATTGCCTGGACAGCAGTGCTATGACCTATTTTTATATTCCAGCTGCCAAGGGATCTATTACGTGCATACCAATATTAGCACAGGATCTCAGTTTTTCATGCCATCCTTACAACTATGCATTGTTCCTTGCCAGACCTTCGTCCTGCAACACTGACAAGGGGGAACCATGCAGAAAACCCTTAGGAACTTTCTCAGTCAACAGACTCAACACGGAGATCAAGTAAGGAAGCTGCAGGTTAGAGAGCCTACATGTACATCTTACTCACTGAGCCACCACATTAAAACACTTAACGCACTCATCTTCGTAGAAGACAAAATCTGTAAACACAAATATTTTAATTTTAGGGCTGATAATTCTTCAGCCAGCTGATAAAATGTCTGACAGGTTTCACTCGTTAAACAACGAATTAAATCTTCTTCACATCTATAAATACAAAAACCTGATTAAAATACAAACCAAAACAACCTGATTCAAATACAAACCAAAACAACTTGATTCAAATACAAACCAAAACAACTTGATTTAAATACAAACCAAAACAACTTGATTTAAATACAAACCAAGATAACCTGATTAAAATACAAAACCAAAACAACTTGATTAAATCTATATACCCTTTCATTTTTTAAAACTTTCGATGGCCTACACTACATGAAGATCTGACCAATTGTAGTGGAGAGTCACGTCAGGGGCTGCATGAGTGGTTTTTGACTCTATGATGTCAGACATTGATTAATTTATCGACGTTGACGTTTCAAGTGGTTTACGGTACCTACAGTTCCGTGCATCAAAAGGCCAAGAACAGACTCATCCTATGCATCAAAAGGCTAGGAACTCGCTGTAACAGACTGTTTTACTGACTAATCCCTCACATTATAGAAGGGGATTGACGCCACATTTAAAGACATGTAAACACAAGTAGAAGTTACTATGTCAGCATATGAAAGTGTTGTTTTGATGATTTTTCTATGTTCGATTTTACAAAATAGAAAAGTATTATCCACTAACGAATAAACACATGTACATATGCGCCTTGTAACGTTTGTATTTTCTACATCTGATCTTTCAACTGTTGTAATTTCTACTAGTGTAACTTCGACATCGGTATTTGACATTGTTTTTATGACGCAAGCTTCGGCTAAAATCGGAACCACCCCTTGATGGATGTGACATGTGGAGAAATTACATTGGAAGAAAATACCGATGTCGAAGTTACATATGTCGATTGGCAATATTACCTGTTGCATTATGCAGGTGGTATAATAATATCTGTTGTATGTTACTACCAGAAGTTAATACCTGTTGTATTATATAGGTGGTATACTACCTGAAGTTATAAATACCTGTTAAATTTAACTCATCAACAAGATAAAGATCAGCCACACCCCAATTATCACCTCGTGCCGATAAAACTAATTTATGACCGTTTATTTGATGACCATCTCCTAGAATAATCTGGATATCACTGAAAATATATAGAAAACAAACCTTGACAGACATGAGCATACACACTTGACAAATAGTACAGGGTATTACTACTGTAGTCCTGATGCGATTCAGGTACCACGATACGATGCATATCCAATTCATAACTGGGTCATTATTTACCAATAAAACAACAGGATAAATGAATGATTGATATCTTTGAACCATTTTTAATCGAAATGGATTTACATTTAAGAACTTTTGATTATACTGTTTGGTTTTTCGGAGGCAAGGTGAGTGCATCAGTTCAGCCTGATTTCTTAAACTTAAAGCCATGATGGCACAATTCTATTCTAGCCTTTTTCTTTGTACGTTTTTGGCGTGACCCCCCATCCCCCCTTCAAGCGTACGAAATTTATGTATGGCCCCATGTCAGGTTTCCCCCGAGTTCTTCGGTTTCTTCCTGCAGTAATGATCGAAATCATTCGCACGATATGTGCCAAGGGCCAAATTTGAAAAAGGCCTCAGGCCTAATTTGCTACCCTTTTAAAAATGACGTGATTATTATTATGTAATTTATTGGAAGGGAAATTTTAGGGTATTCCCCTTATTTATTAGGTTATTATACACCTGTTTCCTTACCAACGGCAATGAAAATAAACACTGTTTTTTTTTCTTCATTTAAAATTAGGCCTCCTGAACATCGTGTGTTGTATATGACCAGAATGTGCACGTGCAGTATATCAAGTATTATTAAAAAAACAACAACTTAAAGTTTCTAAAAAAAACAAAAACGCCATTTTGTATATATGTCACGTGATACGAAAAGTTCGGCAAACCTCGACAGATTCTAGGGCACTGGAATAACTCGAGGTTTGCCGAGTGAGTTGAACGTGGCCCAATGGAGGCAGACCACCATTAAATTTCACACTCTCGCAGGGTACAAATTGTAGTTCGTCTATTTATAGCAATTCTCTCTCCTTCTCTTTTCTCCCCCTTTGCATGGACATTTTTGTTGATTTTGTGGTCTAGAATGGAAGAAGAGGGTTTGAATTAATATTTTCTGCCAGGTTTTGGTAAATATTCCGGATTTTGAGGCGGAAGGATAACTGAGTTATCAGGTTGGCTACGTTGATATGTACGGCAACTAGGTACATGTTATGGGTATACTTCTTCAACTTGGTGTATCTCAAGATTTTGGTGGTCAACGTCATACAAATTTTAGTGCAAAGACATGGTCATTTGTTCCTCTGTCTATAGTGAAAAGCATTCAGCCCAACGAAAATTTGGGAAAAAGTTGGAGGTAGGCAAAGAGGCTAGAATTAACATTGAAGTCAATGGGGAAATTAATGGTGGTCTGCCTCCTATATGTAAACAACCTGGAAGTAGACGAAAGGCCTGAATTTGATGATATGATCTCTAAATTGCCAGAAAATGTGATATATGGCATTTTGAGTGTAAAAAAAGTGAAATGGTAAAATTTCAAAAATATTTGACAGATTTGTGAGGAACATTTTTGATTTTAGTCCAAATTTGGTGATTTTCAGTGTTTATTTACTTTTCAAAATTAGTGAAAAATATTTTAATGTATAATTTTTACTTTTTATGCATCAAAAATGTTAGAATGGAAGAAAGTACAATAATTTCACTCAATTTTGCCTAAAAATCATGAAAATTTGCCTGAAATTCTTTAGATTACCCCCAATACTGCGGTCAAAATTTTAATTATTCATCTGTTGTAAAATGCAACAAATTGTGTTGCATGTTTTTATTTCCTTTGTTAAATAAATTGGAAATGATTCATGTGTTTGTCAGATATTGAAAAAATATCCATGTGTTTGTCAGAAATATAAAAATTAAGAAATTTGGTCTAATTATGTACTGCTGAGGTATGTTAGAATTTCCAAATCATGAGTGAACTGCATTTTGCTGCAGTGTTCCTCTGACTTAACACAATTTTAATCTTTTAAAACCTGAAATTGTTGCATTTCCCTTCTCGAGACAATAAAATCTATGTGTTTGCAGGGAAATTTCTCTGTCTTCATTTCATTCAGACTGGCTCACCCTCCCCACCCCACCCCTTTTCTTGAACATGATATTTGGATATCCAATTGAACATATATTGACTCCAAATTTACAGTAATTGGATTTTGTGCTTGAATTGTAACCAGGCATTTTATTTTGCACAAACAAATAGTTACATATAAGATTTCAAGGATTTCTAAGACTTTTTGTTTATGGCCAAACATGTAATCCTATGACAGTTTTTCCAAATGAGTCCACACCCCAAAATTGATGTGTTGTAGATTTGTCTTTTGCAGCTTAATGTTTTACATTTTGGGTGTAAATCTATTATTTGTGGTGATTTTTTAAAATGTGGCATTTACAGAACAATAAAATATTAATTAATAGCTTTTTCATACTCCTTTTATGCTATGAATTATGTCAAAACTCACTTTTTCCACCTCATTTTGTCAGGAATTTGATTTGAAAATTAAAACAACATGATTCCACAAAATTTTTACACTATGTAATTTCAAGGATACCTCTGATTGTTAAAATGTTTTAAATTCTGAAATATTCCCATTTTTTTAAAAAAAAGAGTGTTTTGTGACCCTTTTATTAGAGTGGCTGGTTATCACCTGAATACAGCATTTCTTTTACATTTATGAATCCATATTTTAATAAATTATTCATACTTCTTACAAGTACATGTGTTTGTGTGTATGTATATAAGCCAGGGATAGAAGAACATGGCTTTTAGCCATATTCCATCAACAGTAGTACTTATGTGGACACAAGTTGGATTTGGTACCACAGAAACATTTTTCAGGGGTGGGCTTACAAGTTTCATTATAGTTCCATACAGTTACCTTCAATGCAACCAATTTGCAGCTTGTCTTCCTGTATATTGGCCAAGGTTTCTTGAAATAAATGCCTTTTACCTCAGATTTTCCAAGAAATTGGGAAATATTGGCATTTTGAGACATACAAAGTGTAAAAAATGGGCCATTTTGTAGAAAAGGTAAAAAAAAAATACAATTTTTGAAAAATATCCCAATATTTTGAATATTGTTGATGAGACTTGTTTGAAACTCTTTAAATCTTTTTGCAGAACTTACATTTTGACAAAATTAAGAAAGAATCTTCAATTCTTGAACAAAAGGCCCATAGACTTGGGCTGCAACCTGGTATACAAAACAGTACATAACTTTAAAGGGTCACCATTTTTTCTGTAATTTTTTTTTTTTAATTCTGTATTATAATAATTTTTCAAAAATAAATGTGAAGCTATAAAGAAAAGAATTTTGATGATATATCAACTTTTAAAACCATATAGGAGGCAGACCACCATTAAATTTCACACTCTCGGTACCCACAAATTGTAGTTCGTCTATTTATAGCAATTCTCTCTCCTTCTCTTTTCTCCCCCTTTGCATGGACATTTTTGTTGATTTTGTGGTCTAGAATGGAAGAAGAGGGTTTGAATTAATATTTTCTGCCAGGTTTTGGTAAATATTCCGGATTTTGAGGCGGAAGGATAACTGAGTTATCAGGTTGGCTACGTTGATATGTACGGCAACTAGGTACATGTTTTGGGTATACTTCTTCAACTTGGTGTATCTCAAGATTTTGGTGGTCAACGTCATACAAATTTTAGTGCAAAGACATGGTCATTTGTTCCTCTGTCTATAGTGAAAAGCATTCAGCCCAACGAAAATTTGGGAAAAAGTTGGAGGTAGGCAAAGAGGCTAGAATTAACATTGAAGTCAATGGGGAAATTAATGGTGGTCTGCCTCCCAATGACGTTTTCAAAGTTTATAGTAGTTGTCTCCCTTATACTACATTTACCGCACTTCAGCAATTCATTTACCGTCGTACCGTGTTGATTTTTTCAGATGATGCGATCGTACGAATAATTAAAGAAAATATGTAGAGGTAGGCCTACCCTAGATATCAAATCAATAAGCGTATGAATTATGATACAACTAAATGAACATCAAATAGAGCCCTTTTATAAGCTATATGAAGTTGTTTAACTGTTTGATTCTTTCTTTATGTTTGGATCCAGCTGTTTCAATCAGCATGCACTATACTTAGATTCCATCTCAGTAGTATAGAGTGCACCTTGGGGACTCTAGGGACAAAGTTATCTCCCCTTAGAAAAGCTAAACAGAGTTGTATCCCTTGTAGGCTTGACACCCCTTTGCCTGATGGGATATATGTTGCCCGTGGTTACAGTAGAGTTGGGTATATTGACCATTACATGTTGATGAACAAACTGTAGGCCTATATAGTAGGCTACCAGATGCATTAATTATACTTTGGTATGGGAGTGGTTTGAGTTTGTGTCAATTTGACAAATAATAATAATAATAATGTGAGTATGTATAATGCGCTATATCCACAAACTAAGTTTATGCTCAAAGTGCTACACAATTATTATCCCGATCTCTAGGATACAGGTAAAGCCGGATTACGTCCCTTTACCCCTGAACTCTTTAATGTTTAGAGTTGATTCTGGAATGACAAAGCAGGCCCGTATCTAGCCCAAAAATGTAAGGGGGGCAAGGGCTGCTGGGGGCGCCGATGGGGCTTCTGGGGGCGCCGGTGTACCTACAGTTGACGGTCCACGGAGAAGGGTCTAGCCACCCCCCCCCCCAGGCGCCCAAAAAGTTTAGAAAATATGGTTTGCACCTGAGGAACTATGAAAATGTCAGACATTTTAATTTGCGATATTTGCGTATTATGAACATTATAAAAATTTGAAGGAAGGAATACGACTTCAGCGTACCTATATTAATTAAAGAGAAAAAACGAAAAGTTTGGAATAGGGTTAGAGTACCACTTGTTTGAATTTTGATAATTATCACTCCTGGCGCGGGCTTGAATCAATCTCATCACCATCGGGAATTTAACCTGAACATTTCCTACAATCTCCAGTTGGCTTTCTTATAGTGGATTTCTTCGGGCGTCGGTGTGTGGTCGTTTAGTCGCGTTTCCGTCATTGTAGATATCTGACGCCTCACTGCCCGACTTCTTTTTCGGGGGCATGTCTTCACACTGTTTAGTATCGCACGTTATACAATATCGATGCTGTATGTATCGGGAAGCGTTATATACTTGACAGTAATAAAAAGTTTAATTCCTGCTTCTTTAAACTTAACGACAGATTCTGGGCAGAAAAATAAACGCGAATTCTAAAAATTCCCTAAAGATAAAATGAATTGTATCTCCATGAGGTGCGCTGTATAAGGGGCGCATATAACACAAGCCCTTCAAGGGGCGCTCAACCATGCTGTATTGGGCGCCCCATTGACCAATTCGTGAGCGCCCAACCATTCCCGCTCGACATTATTATGTGCGAACCGACAAACATACATTGTCATTATAATGCGCCCAACCAATCATATCATTATTGGCGCCCCTCCGTGGTAAGCAACACCACAGCTCGCAGTTTTAGACGCCCCCTCAAGTTAGGTGTTAATCGTGTGATTCATTATGAGGCGCCTCATCATTTGGGTGGTGGGGCGCCTCATATATAACGACATGAATAGAAGTGACATTGGTTAGGGGTCCCATCAATCTAGTAGTAGGCGCCTAAGCAAAGTCACTCGGCTTTAAAGGGCGCCCATCTTGAATATGGACTTGTTAGTCGCTAGCTTCGTATTGCGTCCAATAGAAAGGGCGCCCATTACATTTTTCTCGCAATGAATAAAGGCATTATGCATTATGTGCGGCCAAACAATCATATATTGTCATAATAAGGCGCCCCACCAATCATGTCATTATGGAAGGTCCTCTAGGATAAGGTACACACAGATCACACCGTTTTGACGCCCCATCAAGTTGTGATGTTCATCGTGTGACTCATTGTGAGGCGCCCCACCATTTAAGGGCGCCTCATATATAACGACATTATTGATGACGCTCCCATAAAACCAAGTGACATTGGTTGGGCGCCCTGTCACTCGGCTTTATGGGGCGCGCATACTGATATGGGCATGTAAATCGATGGCCTCGTATTGTGTTCAATGGGAAGGGCGCCTTCGGCGCCCTTTAGGGGCGCCCGCTTTTTCGAGGTGGGGCGCCGATTTTTCCCAGGGGGGGCAGCTGCCCCCCTTGCCCCCCCGCTAAATACGGGCCTGCAAAGTAATGAACCCTTAACAAAGCTATCAATGAATTGACTGTGACATCATCCACTCGCTCGAACGGCCCCGATTTCGGGAGGGGTACTGACTATAACTCACGCAATGTGGCCGCCCCCACTAAGCACCACATCCATACCCCCTCCCCCCCACATAACCTATTTCACATTTTTGAGCTTTTGGTGACATTTTATTTTTCACAATTCAAAATTATTGCCGGGGCTAAAGCTCCCTTAGCCCCCCCCCCTGTTACAACCTGACTACATCATTTAAAATAGAACATAATGCTCTGTAAGCTAAGGATCTAGTTCCCTAATAAGGAGATCATGGACCCTTCTAACCTGGCAGCAGAGAAATTCTTTGGTATTATCCCCTGTATGGTGAAGGACACGTTCCTGAAGCAACGGCCGCGAGTTTTAAAAACGTTGCTCCAACACTGGGCAATTCTTGAACTTTTACGCTTGTTGTGTTTACACATGGCTAATTAGCATTGTCCAATCAGAGGTCTTGACACTTTTACTGTACTGTCGCCAAGATCGAACTGGCACGCAATAAGACCACTCACCACTCAATAAGGGAAAATCAACTCAGCATGCTATAAGGAATTTGCTGATCACGTGCTCTGTATGGGCTAATCCGAGCCTTCGATAAATAAAATGAATTGTAAGTAGTCTATTTTTAGTAACCCATGTAACGAAGGAATCTGTTTGGATCACAGTTTGGCCCTATAACAATCCAATTTAGTGCCGAAAAATGCAGAGTGTTGAGTGTAGGGCTTGATAAGCTGTATGTAGTTAAGGCAAGATCAAGCCATGGCAAGGAAAAAGGAGGCTATCTGTTGTTTGTAAAAAAAACCCTCAAGGTTCACTGTGAACCCTTGGTGCAGTAGTGTGATGGCTTTAAACTCCAGTGATCATTTTTTTTTCCAAACAAATATTTTGACAGCCCACACCACAGGTTCCCCAACCATGTAACTAAAGTTTTTCTATGACAAAAATGAAATAAGAGTTTAACGTATGTCCTACGTTTCTCCAGCTACTGTGAAGACGGGTATAAGTCATACAGTGTGCTATGAGGAAAAATGTTATCTGTACAGTGGCACTAGTGGCTATGACATGGCCTTCACTTTAACAGGGGGGGGGGGTACACTGAAAAATCTGAGAAATTTTCCCTGCCAAGACCACGATCGAACCTCAGATCTCCTGCTTAGTGAGATTTCACCTTACTCACAGTATCACTGCCGCTTTCCATGACATAAAATATACAGAACTCCAAAACAATAGATCTGTTCTCAAACACTTAATCCCCAATTTGTTGCCCTTAAGATCGAATATAACCATAAGATAGGTTGCCAGGCAACAAAACATAAAGCATAGAAACAAACAAAAAATCCCACATAAAACCGAACGATTTTCCTCTTTATTACAACCGCTAAGAAACATAAATTTAATTTGACAAATCCAACAAATCTGCCCACATTATAACATATAATAAATACATATAAACAAACTTAACAGATATTCTTATAATTGATAGTCTTAAATAATGGGTCAATTTATATTAACACATTTTCTAATAATTGAAAGTCTTAAATAATGTGACAACTTATATTAACAGATATTCTAATAATTGAAAGTCTAAAAAATGTGTCAACAAAGAGATTAAATCAAGTTAAACATATAGTTTAATTTCGGCTTATAGTGTTCAACATGTACTTGTGTACAACTTAAATCACAGTGTTCAATTTTGATTACCAAGCATCTAATTAACCAGTGTTTAATTTGTTAATAAGACACTTGGTAATCAAAATTAATTTATGATTTAAGTTGAACACAAGTACAAGTTAAACACTATTCGCTGAAATAAAACTACAGTTATGAATAATTCAACACAAAAGAGAAATTAGGGCTATTTACACCAAGTTAAACCATACCAATTTTCAAATGTAATAAATCAGTTTATATACATTCATATTACATTATTATACGTGTTCAACATGACTTGTTAATGTTTATTTGTTGCTGCCAAAGAATATAGATTTTATTCATTAAATAACCTGACTTAAGCAAGGGTGGGTTCAGGAAGTTCAGAGGGTCTGGGGGATTACACAAGAGCCCTGTTTCTTGAAATCTTAACTAAAAGATAAAAACCAAATTTAAGTAGGTACTTCCATATTAAATTGGCTAAGCACTAAAATCAATCTGATATAATTTAATCAAATTACTAAAATTTGGATTTTATCTTAGTTAAGATTTAAAAAAAATAGGCCCCAAATGTTCAAAGATAAAATTCTTGTGTATTCTTCCCCCCCCGAGACCATCCTATTACTAAGCTATGTTTTGATCAGGACTATCCAGTCTTATTAATGTTATTGCAGTAATTGTCAAAGACAAGACTTGAGCTCATTCGCATGTTTTATTCGTTCGACATTATTTCGATGAATGGTGGAGGAATAAAATATGCTCTGAGTCCGAACCCGTGGTTGGTTTGTAATAATATTAATAATAATCTCGTCATTTTACAAGGGTAGAAAATTAAGCCTGAGACTTGCTTCCAATTTGGGTTTAACACACGATAAAAAAAACCCTGACATTAATCGACTATTACGAGAGAAATAGAATGTTAATGTAAAGTGATCAACATGAGGTAATGTTGGTTCTTTTACTGGTGATGTGGTGGTGGATGGATACTTCTGGAGTCGGTTGCTCAAAACTAAGTTATTGTAACGATCCGTTGAACTCTAACAGACATATCTTGGTAAATTTACTACAGAAAACACAAATAGAATACTTTATTTTTTCCTTTAGAAATATTAGCATAAATCTGCAGGAAAAATTTTCACAACAGAATGTTTGGGGCCTTTATTTCCAGCAACAATCTTTCTCTCCGTTAAAGTTAACGGATCGTTAAAAGATAACAGAGCTTTGAGCAACCTGCCCCAGGTGACAAACGGTGAACTGGCTACCAAATATAAGTACACAATATAAAGTTAAAAGTAGTCCCTCTAATAAACGTGAGCAATATGAGTAATCATGTGCTGATGTAAAATGTCTTCACTGTAATGATTTCAGATCCTGTCGAAGAAAGAAAGACAAGATAAATTACATACATAATTATTACAAGGAATGGAGTCCTGGAAACTTGGGTTGACTGAGAAAGTTCCTACTAATTTGTCCGCATGGAGAGAGAGAAATGGGGTTTAACGTCCACTCAACACAAACTAGGTAATTTTGGGACTCACATATGGTTTAATTTTATTTCAATAATTCGCTTGCGCGTAGGGGTCTTTAGCAATGGGAGCAAACCGGAGCGGGATAAAAGTCTGGTTTACTTTTTGGCAGAATTTGAAAAAAAAATGTATGTGGGAATGCCGCTGACCAGGCAAAATAGCATAGACCTGTGAGTGCAGAATAGTAAACCTTATTGTATTGCATTTCATTTCTTCAATCGGTGTTCGTGTTTGGTCTCTCAGTGGAGGGACCAACGGTATTCTCAGTAAACTGCTGGCTCACTAGCTATAAGTTCTGTCGTGAAGGATGGAGAACCTAGCAAGGAACTTAGGTCATTTTGGGACTAACATATGTGGGAATGTATGTGGGAATGCCGCTGACCAGGCAAAATAGCATAGACCTGTGAGTGCAGAATAGTAAACCTTATTGTATTGCATTTCATTTCTTCAATCGGTGTTCGTGTTTGGTCTCTCAGTGGAGGGACCAACGGTATTCTCAGTAAACTGCTGGCTCACTAGCTATAAGTTCTGTCGTGAAGGATGGAGAACCTAGCAAGGAACTTAGGTCATTTTGGGACTAACATATGGTTCAATTTTACTTCAATCTTTAGCTGGTCTTTACAGTGCTATTATTCCAGCATGCAAAATGACCTACGGGTCTGATCCGGTTTCGGTCATTTTCCAGAATCCTAGGTCCTGACCAGCATATACGGCCGACATGGAACCCATGCAATAAACCGAATACTAAAATAGCTGAATTTATAACTAAGATCCTGCAGTAGTTCAACGATCAAACAAGAAAATTATAAATAATAAAAACTTACTTCTTTAAAGATATTTTTAAATATTTTATAAGCATCTTCTAGACTATCGTTGACGATAACATGATCATAGGCTCCGTCTTTACCAGCTTTAAAATAACAAGTTTAAATTACATTAAAACTAGAGGGAGAGAGAGACCGAAAGAGGTAGGGAGGTAGAGGGGGGGAGAGACAGAGAGAGAGGGAGGTAGGGGGGGAGACAGAGAGAGGGGGAGAGGTAGGGATGGAGACAGAGAGGTGAGAGAGAGGTAGGGAGGGTGAGCGGGGAGAGAGAGAGAGAGGTAGGGAGGGAAAGGGGGGAGACAGGGAAAGAGAAGTAGGGAGGGAGAGGGGGGCAGAGAGAGAGAGAAAGGTAGGGAGGGAGAGGGGGAAAGAGAGAGATAGGTAGGGAGGGAGAGAGAGAAGTAGGGAGGGAAAGGGGGGAAAGAGAGAGAGAGATAGGTAGGGAGGAGACAGAGAGAGGAAAGTAGGGGAGGGAGAGAGAGATAGGTAGGGAGGGAGAGAGAGACAGTTTAACTTACACTAAACTAGTCAATAATAGAGAGACAGAGGGAGAGAGACCGAGAGAGAGAGAGAGATGGAGAATAATGGTCAAATGAACCATCTTTACCAGCTGATAAAATAACATTTTGCTACATGTACAATATTTATCAATTTAACTGGAATATACAGGTCACAATTCTATCGAATACTATCACTGCTTATCATACATCTATGCCACCAAGACTGTATCGTTTCGCAAAAACCTTTATACTGTCTTATCTGGTAATAAACAATTACTTAACACAAACTGTCATTTTGGGACTAACATATACTCCAAATTTATTTCAATCAATCTCTTTCATGTAGAGGTCTATAGAAGTTGGGAGGTAACCAGGGGAACCCAGGGGGTCTGTGTTTTAACGAACCTTGAGAACAAGGGTGGAAGAAATATTTTGTAGGTACAGTAGAATCTGTATGAGCAGCCACTCCTATTCAGCGACATCTCCTTGTAAGCGGTCACGATAAATTTCCCCCCCCCCACCCCCATAAATATTATATTGATGTCAGAACAAAAAACACAGAGATTTTATTAAGAGGCTATTCTCGGTAAGCGGTCAGTCGTGAACATTCCCCTGGGTGGCTGCTTAATACAGATTCTACTGTATATATCTTACCGTAGTCTAAAGCTTCGGCTGCCGTATCAAGTCGTTTCTGTAAACTTTCTGGTGTTTCAGTTCCTCTACCTTCTAATCTACTCTTCTGTAAAATAAAATCAAAAAATCAAACTTCATTCGTATCATTTTTGTTTCATTTAGAGTGAAGCCTGTACCATTACAGGTTTGGGACTGTACAGCGCAGTGGACGCTTAACGACTGGCCCCTAGATCCATTCACTTGATTCAATATTTGATTATTTTTTGCCATGTCTACATTTTTCTTGTCCGCAGGTTTATCTTGTAGATTTTGTTTTGCATGTAGCACAGTCCTCCTGCACTTACTATTAGACTACGATCATAATTGGTATCATTAGTCTACTGTTATATTACCCTGCACTGCCCCGACTACAGTGATTCACTGTAGGATACCATATTTTTTTTGAGCTGTGTAATGTTGTAGAGATAGAGAGAGAGAGAAATGGGGTTTAATGTCCACTCAACACAACTAGGTCATTTGGGAACTAACATATGGTTTTATTTTTATTTCAATAATTTGCTTATGCGTAGGGGTTTTTAGCCATTGGAGGAAACCGGAGTGCCTGGAGGAAACCCACGAGGTTGAGAAGGCACCCCTATCTCCATGACACATACGCTCACACCAGGGCTCGAAACCACAGCCGCAAGCCAGAGGTGACCGGTCAGCTAGAGGTCTAAGCCCGGCACTCTAGACCACTAGGCCATTCCCCCACCCACCCCCGCTACATTTTGTAATCAACTCCCACGTTAATGTCATTGTAAAGTAATAAAAATATAACGAACCAATATTTCGAGACTGGGTGGTTTAATGAAAATATATCTTGGCGTGGGCTGTAAATCAGATTTTTTAATACTTTTAACACCATTAATTTCTACATCTAAAATACAGATTTTACCCGATTTCTGGATATCATTCACTGATTTTTTACTGAAAATAAAAGAGGTTAAACCTGTGTTTGACCATTTCAAAGAGATAATTTTTTTTTTCAAGAACAGTGGATTTTTATATATTTCTGTGTGTCAGAATATTGCTGTTGATCATCATCAATTATTAAACAAGTCACTTCTTATTTCGTTCATTTTTGCGTTGATTGGGAGCTCGAGGGTGCAGTGGTTAACCGAACATAATAATAATAATCGCGTCATTTTACAAGGGTAGCAAATTAGGCCTTAGGCCTTTTTCCAATTGGCCCTTGGCACAGATCGTGCGAATGATTTCGATCATTACTGCAGGATAAAACCGAAGAACTCGGGGAAAACCTGCCTGAAAACCCTTTATACCAGAACTTTATCACTTTAACCCACCATGCCAGAGCTTTATCACTTTAACTCACTCGTCCCATACATATTGCCTGTATAACCCATCATACTAGAGCTTTATCACTTCAACTTACCTGTAAACCCATCATACCAGAGCTTTATCACTTTAACTTACCTGGTTCCATACATATTGCCTGTAAACCCATCATTCTAGAGCTTTATCACTTTTACATATTGCCTGAAAAACCGATCATACAGTGTTTATCACTTTAACTCACCTGGTCCCATACATATTCCCTGAAAACTCGGCATGTTCTAAAAATTCCTGGTTAGAAATCATTTCAACAAATTTCTCCTTCTGTACAAAATGGTAATCTGCAATAGACCAATCATATTTACATATATTATTCAAATAGACCAATCATATTCCACAAAAAAAGAACCAAAATAAATAAAGAAACCTCGGTCCCATTCCAAAGGATTGTTTGAAGAAACAGAATATTTATTATGTTTGCATGGACCAAAACAATGATTGAAGTAGATTCTCAATCTCGTTCCCGAAGTCAGCCGCAGGGCCGGAGGCCTCTGGGGCCAAAGACCATCCATGATCTTCAAATTTGTTTACAGGTAAGCCCCGCCCATTGTGATCTCTGATTGGGACGATTTCTCGAATACGAGAGGTCGGATCGTCGTTTTGTTTGTTGTAAAATGATCCTTGAGTCAAAGTCAACTCGCTAACATAAAAAAAATTGGATCCTAAAGGTACACATTCAAGTTTTTGTAAAGATCTTTTTCTACGCTTGGGTATATTTCTAAGTGATTCGGTCATCCAAGCACGTAAAATAACTACGCGTGGGTATATTTTTAAGTGATTCGGCCATCCAGGCACGTAAAATGAATACATGTCACGTGATACGTCACTTTCGGGAAAATGGCTACCCTGAGTCACCAGAGAAATTTCCCAAAATTTTTCTGGTTTCGAGATTGGTAGATTCAATGAAGGATCATCAATGACAATCTGTTTCTAATTTTACCTTTTCCATCAGATTCACCTGGTCGTGGTTTTCTTGTTGTATCTAAAAAAAATAACAACAGAAAATTATTTAACTTGCAACATATACTTACAGGTAAATGTACATTGGCACCTCGTAATAAATTGAAATGGTACAGGGTCTTAGAAGATCGCCATATACAGATGTACACTAAACAGTGCTGGATTTTTACGGAAATTTTACCTGGAGAAAGGATTTTGCCACTAACTCCTTATTACTTAACGAACTCCAACTGTCAAGGGTTCTCGCATACAGATTTTCATCCTATCCGAACAATGGAAAAACCTAAGGAACTGCCAAGGGATCTATTACATCCCAACTGAATGACTAGACAGACGTCCTGACCAGGTCCTCCATCCTACACCACTAAGACTGGGAGTGACGCTAAGACCGCCAAGCTAGCGAACCAGCATCATTATCACTGAGCCATCATGGATAGCGAGAGAGAGAGAGATGTGGTTTAATGTCCACTCAACACAACTAGGTAATTTCATGGCTAACATATGGTTAAATTTTATTTCAATAAATTGCTTGCGCGTAGGGGTCTTTAGCTGTGGGAGGAAACCGGAGGACCCGGAGAAAATCCACAGGGTTGAGAAGGCGCCCTTATCTTCATTCCACATACACTCACACTAGGGCTCAAAACCACAGCCGCAAGCCAGAGGTGGCCAGAAAGCTAGAGGTCGAAGCTTGGCACTCTAGACCATTAGGCCATCCCCCCCCCATCGTGGATCCCAGATTGTAATTAGGGCTCAAAACCACAACCGCAAGCCAGAGGTGGCCAGCAAGCTAGAGGTCGAAGCGTGGCACTCCAGACCACTAGGCCATCCCCCCCCCCCCACATCGTGGATCCCAGATTGTAATTAGGGCTCAAAACCACAGCCGCAAGCCAGAGGTGGCCAGCAAGCTAGATGTCGAAGCGTGGCACTCCAGACCACTAGGCCATCCCCCCCCCCCATCGTGGATCCCAGATTGTAATTAGGGCTCAAAACCACAGCCGCAAGCCAGAGGTGACCAGCAAGCTAGAGGTCGAAGCGTGGCACTCCAGACCACTAGCCCCCCCCCCCCCCCTATCGTGGATCCCAGATTGTAATTAGGATAATACACAGTGTACTTACGAGAAACACTGAAGGAGAAACCGCTGGGATACTGGCCCATTAATTTCGTCAAGAGAGTAGATTTTCCTCCCCCTGATGGACCGCTGATAACTGCTGCACGACAATTTGATGACATTTTTCTTATAAATATTTTTGATACTGAAATGAAAAATAAAATTTATAAGATGTTTATAAGCAGGGGCAGATTCAAGAGGGGGGGGGGGGTTGTTAAGAGAAATGTCTGACGGTGGTGTCCTTTTATCATCAGATTCAGTGGGGGGGGGGGGAAGAGATATCATTCACCCCCCTTGCTCAGCTACATATTAAATTGTAAAACAACACTCTTTATGAGAAAAGTTTCATGGTTGTGTCCTTCATCATTTGATGGTGGGATAAGATGGGCAGTCAAAGCACGAGATAATGATATACATGTACCAATCACCCCCTGCTGAGAAATGTGTCATGGTTGTGTCCTTTATCATGAGATAATGATAATAAAAGACATGTGATACCACAATTAATAATTTGCATCAAAGAAACTGAATCGCAATGTGATCCTATTAATTGAAGTCAAATGGGTTGTTGATTTCTCTTTAATTAAGAAGAAACCGAACGTGAGAAACGAAAACCAAGGGGAGAGACGATTCCCACCCCCCTCCCCCAGTTCCCAAAAGATACATTGTCTTAGGAATGTGGTAAACCCCCTCTTGCAAAGATTATTTTATTCGCCCATGTTGTAGTTTTATAGCAGCTTTGGGCCAGGGTTAAAAATATTTCAGTTTGCCCAATCCCGACTCATGATGATTAGGTATGGGTATGTAGGTAGGCAAATTCTTTTGGGGGGGGGGAGCACATGACTATTGACGATAAATAACGAGATTTTACGAAATCACTCGTCGAGTTTGGCGTTACTATATATAGACATGACAGTGGCTGTTCAAGCCCCAATCGATTATTTGAGTAGTCAATTTTTTGGGTAGGTAGCGTTTGGGCAAACAAACAATCTTTTAATTATGGTCGTGATAAAACATACTTAGTATTATATCAACTCTCTCCAGAAATACTCAGATTTTTACCAAATAAATACAAGTATAAAAACAACTATAATCTATGTTGCGAAGTGGATGTACATGTATGTAAGGTCTCCCGTCCAATCAGGCAGGTTTCCCCTGAGTTCTTCAGGTTTCTTCCTGCAGTAATGATCGAAATCATTCGCACGATCTGTGCCAAGGGCCAAATTGGAAAAAGGCCTCAGGCCTAATTTGCTACCCTTGTAAAATGACGCGATTATTATTATTATTATTTTATTCAATCCTATGGTTTTAACTTAAATTTATTATGGCAAGAAGTGTAAAATATTCCCAAAAATAGAGAGGGACAGAGAGAAAGAGAATCATACCACAGGGTATAATTTTAATTTCAATAATTAGCAGTGGAAGGAACCTGGAGTTTGACAGGTGGCCCTACTCCATGTCACAAAGAAGCATGGAATAGAAACAACGCCACTTGACTCAATTACAGACCTTATGATACAACATTTGTGCGGTCGGTAAACTGCTAGCCCCCCCAGTGCCCCCCCCCTCGATCCAACTACACAGATACTATCTTAGAAACAATACATAATAATATATACATTGAAACTTATAATGAAGCCTGTACCATAACAGGCCCGGGAATATATTATACTATTACAAGATACCTGAACAAAATGTTGAAAATCACTAATTAAAAATAATCATCCTTCATTTTGTATTGATGTAATTTTTAAAACTAATTTTTTCTGTTGATGATTAACGAATAAATTAATTACCCAATTAATCGCTGACTGGATTGATCTGAACTACATGAAGGATAAGACATCAATCATACATGTCTTTACACGAACGAACCAGATACAATGGAAGATAATATGGACCAAATCACACATCAACACAATGTAATACATGAACTTACAATAAACATTAACTTGATTTTTAGCCACCATGCTATCAATAAAATACAGTATAGTATTTGAATAGTATGGGTTATACTGCTCATGGGATAATATGGACCAAATCACCCATCCACACATTGTAATACATGCACTTACAATAAACATTAACTGGATTTTTAACCACCACGCTCTCCATAAAATACAGTATAGTATTTGAATAGTATGGGTTATACAGCTCATTTATTGAATGTATGTAGCTAACCATTCATACATGTATGCATATACAATCCATTTACGTGGAATTATATAACTTATATGAACTATATATGGGTTGTCTTGACCAAGCTGTCTAACAACAAGCCAAACAAGTTGTATTAACAAGTTGTATTAACAAGCACAATACATGTAACTATATGGACCTGAATATGAACACTACATGTACCTATATGGAAGTCAGATGCTCAGTGAGTTGTCATATTTGACGGCTTTGGGTTGTCTTTATAAAGCTGTCTATAAACATATAGGCCTACACTACCTATAGGGACGTACATGTACATGTATATGTACATCAATAAAGGTCGCCTCAACCAGTCTGCCTATCTACGTTTCCAAGCTACATTTACACTGTAACTCTACACGCTCAATTGAAGTTTTTAAATACAAAAAAAGAGGTCTCCATTAAAAGGAACATCTGGGGTTATTTGTGTTGTAAACACAAACCTCGGACGGCTGGCGAACTTAGAAACTAACATAACATAAATTTTGAATTCTCAATTAGTTCCCCATTTTTGAATAGCTTTTTAGATTATGTTGCCTACCTGTTAGTTGACAAATGAGCAGACAGATTCACCTGACATTGAGTCCAGGTAAAATCTAGCTAACAAATTTCTGAAACTCTTTTTAAAATAGTTTCATAAATGGTGTTATAAATAAATAAATAAATAATCAACCTTGTGTTTCCTACCCTGTATCCTGACAAACGAGCAGCTCTGGTTCACCTATATATCAACTCCAGGTAAAATAGAGCCAAAACATTTACACCTTTTGCTTCCTACCTGTATCCCAATCTTCCATTAGCCCAGGTTAGGTGCATAATAGTGGGACGTTAAACCCCATTTCATTCATTCATTCATTCCTACCTGTATCCTGATAAACGAGCAACCAGATTCACCAGTATATCAACTCCAGGTAAAATAGTGCCAACAAATTTCAACCTTGTGTTTCCTACCTGTATCCTGACAAACGAGTAAAAAGGTTCACCTATATATCAACTCCAGGTAAAATAGAGCCAAAAAATTTCCCCGTCTTCCATTAGCCCAGGTTAGGTGCATAATAGTAGGACGTTAAACCCCATTTACTCATTCATTCATTCATTCCTATCTGTATCCTGACAAATAAGCAACCAGATTCACTAGTATATCAACTTCAGGTAAAATAGAGCCAACAAATTTCCCTGTCTTCCATTAGCCCAGGTTAGGTGCATAATAGTAGGACGTTAAACCCCATTCCATTCATTCATTCATTCCTACCTGTATCCTGACAAACGAGCAACTCTGGATCACCTGAATATATCAACTCCAGGTAAAATATATTCTGTGCTAGTCTCTCTAACAAACTACAGGTAAATGATACAATAAAACTATTTCAGACCCTTTATCTATTACAGGTACGCGATAATAATCCTAATTAGTCGACCAATTTTATACCTTAAATATGTGAACCTACATCAATAATAACCCTAATCAATCGCTCAATTTTATATAATTAATACACAACTATCAATTATTCTCAAGTCACCATGGAAACCAGACATGTTTTATTGGGATTGGACAGTATGGAAATGTGTGATTTATTGGAAATTCTTCCACGAGTCTATCAATAGCCTAATTAGAGTTTTTTACATCCCAGGTAGCAATTATCTCCTACTTTCAGTTTCCCTGATTAGGTTTTAATTTCCCGATCTAATGAAGTGATAGAGTGATAATTAGATTATTTTAGAATCTGAACAGGTAACATAGGTAGTTAATTGATCTAATTAACGACTGGATAATCTCACCTGGTTGTTATAGATAAAGCCTCCATTAACCAGAAGTACATGAATGATTTTAGATACTATATTGTTCCATATATGAGGGTACAACCATGACAGCAAGAAATGGGCTCTGATAAAATATGCTTTTTTTTCTACAACAACTAGCTTAATGTATATACATGTACATGTAACAGAGAGAGAGAGAGAGAGACAGAGAGAGAGAGAGGGAGGGAGGGGTTAACATCGTCTACACAAACTAGGTTATTTTTGAATTAACACATTTGAAGAGAGAGAGAAAAATGGGGTTTAACGTCCACTTAACATAACCAGGTCATTTCGGGACTAACAAATGGTTTTAATTTTTATTTCAATAATTCGCTTGCGCGTAAGGGTCTTTAGCAGTGGGAGAAAACCGGAGTGCCCAGAGGAAACCCATGAGGTTGAGAAGGCGCCCCTAACTCCATGTCACATACGCTCACACCAGGGCTCGAAACCACAGCCTCAAGCCAGGGGTGGCCGGCCAGCTAGAGGTCGAAGTGTGGCGCTCTAGATAGACCACTAGGCTATCCCAACCCCCCACACATTTGAAATGAAATGGGGTTTAACATCCTACTTTTCTCGACCAAAAGATCTAATGAAGAGGGGCATACACTGTGTGTGATACTTTATACTTCGATGGCCTCTATTATTATTATTATTATTACAGAATATTAATACTGCGACTTTCATATAACATGTTCAGGGGCACTTTACAAAGTGACAATGTAATCATAAATAAAGTACAAGATTATGAACATGTTAACAATTGTATACAGTCAGTTAAAAGCATGAAGATATGACCAGTTGTAGTGCAAGGTCTCACCAGAGGTCATTCGAGCGACATTTGACCTTTTGATGTCCGGCATTTGATTAACCAATAAGCATTGATGTTTCTAGTGGCATGGGTTACCCAGTTTTTGTGCACCTCGCGCCAAAAAATCCTTGCAACAGACCATTTTATTGGTTTATCCCTCACATCGTCCAGAACAAGGGTTATATATAACTTTTCGAGATCCTAGTGTAGTAAAGACAAGTAAAACAAAATTTGAACTATATAAAAAATGAAACGAAATTGGATCTGTGTGTAATCAGATTGCTCTTATTTCAAGTTCTGTCAAGGGTTCTATGAAATGCATCCCAATGTTTAAGCAAAACCTGTTTTTTTTATTCCATCAGAACAACTAGAAATATTTCCTTGCAAGGCCCTGTGTACTGCACCACTGACAATGGGAAACCCCACTGAAATATCCTGACATGCTTTCCCAGCCAACACTGTGATTGAACACAGGACCTCTTTATTGGTGAGTCACCGCCAACTAGGCCACTATGGCTCCCTAATGAGGCTTGTTACATGTATATGCATACCGTCCATACCAAGTGGCATAATTATCAAGAATAACAGATATTTGTTATTATGGGCCACCCTACCATATAATTACTAGTTTCTCTGTTATTATGGGCCACCCTACCATATAATATAATACCAGTTTCTCTGTTATTATGGGCCACCCTACCATATAATATGATACCAGTTTCTCTGTTATTATGGGCCACCCTACCATATAATATGATACAAGTTTCTCTGTTATTATGGGCCACCCTACCATATAATATAATACCAGTTTCTCTGTTATTATGGGCCACCCTACCATATAATATGATACCAGTTTCTCTGTTATTATGGGCCACCCTACCATATAATATGATACAAGTTTCTCTGTTATTATGGGCCACCCTACCCTATATTGTAACATGCTTAAGGGTCAATCGTGCGTTTTGATTGGTCAATCAGGCACCATCTATTGGACAATAACACCCCTCTAAATTAGAAAAATCACTGTGTATTAATATCATGCGTACTACTTTAATGGAGAAAACCACAATGGCGATAATCAATTTTGATCTCGGTAAATAAGATGAAATATTCGGAGATATGTCCGAAGATGAACTTGAAACATCAACCCCCTTGTCAGGTAACAGCTACAAACAATAAAATATACCAAAAACTATAACAAAAACATAAATCTTATTTCTAAAAGTACTTTTAAAAAATTGAAGTGAGAATTTAAGTTTTCTCTGTGTGTGTCTATACTTATACTGCTACTATAGCAACCAAGCAATAAGCGAGCCAAATCTAATGTGAGGAGCCTGTTATCCTGTTACGTCAGTACGTCACGACGTTTTCATTACGTCAAAATGGTTTTTACGTCACTAAAACCGATTTGCAGTGAGACGAATTTTGGAGTTTACACAATAAAATAAGTTCGTTTAAAATTTAAAAAAATAGCATGTCCTGTTATTATGGGCCACCCTACCATGTAATATAATACCAGTTTCTCTGTTATTATGGGCCACCCTACCATGTAATATAATACCAGTTTCTCTGTTATTATGGGCCACCCTACCATATAATATGATACCAGTTTCTCTGTTATTATGGGCCACCCTACCATATAATATAATACCAGTTTCTCTGTTATTATGGGCCACCCTACCATATAATATAATACCAGTTTCTCTGTTATTATGGGCCACCCTACCATATAATATGATACCAGTTTCTCTGTTATTATGGGCCACCCTACCATATAATATGATTATGATACCGGTTTCTCTGTTATTATGGGCCACCCTACTATATAATATAATACCAGTTTCTCTGTTATTATGGGCCACCCTACCATATAATATAATACCAGTTTCTCTGTTATTATGGGCCACCCTACCATATAATATGATTATGATACCGGTTTCTCTGTTATTATGGGCACCCTACCATATAATATAATACCAGTTTCTCTGTTATTATGGGCCACCCTACCATATAATATGATTATGATACCGGTTTCTCTGTTATTATGGGCACCCTACCATATAATATAATACCAGTTTCTCTGTTATTATGGGCCACCCTACCATATATATAATACCAGTTTCTCTGTTATTATGGGCCACCATACCATATAATATAATACCAGTTTCTCTGTTATTATGGGCCACCCTACCATATAATATAATACCAGTTTCTCTGTTATTATGGGCCACCCTACCATATAATATGATACTGTCTCAGTTTCTCTGTTATTATGGGGCACCCTACCATATAATATGATACTGTCTCAGTTTCTCTGTTATTATGGACCACCCTACCATATAATATGATACCAGTTTCTCTGTTATTATGGCCACCCTACCATATAATATAATACCAGTTTCTCTGTTATTATGGGCCACCCTACCATATAATATAATACTGTCTCAGTTTCTCTGTTATTATGGACCACCCTACCATATAATATGATACCAGTTTCTCTGTTATTCTGGGCCACCCTACCATATAATATAATACCAGTTTCTCTGTTATTATGGGCCACCCTACCATATAATATAATACTGTCTTAGTTTCTCTGTTATTATGGGCCACCCTACCATATAATATGATACCAGTTTCTCTGTTATTATGGGGCACCCTACCATATAATATAATATCAGTTTCTCTGTTATTATGGGCCACCCTACCATATAATATAATACTGTCTTAGTTTCTCTGTTATTATGGGCCACCCTACCATATAATATGATACCAGTTTCTCTGTTATTATGGGGCACCCTACCATATAATATAATATTATGGAATCCTGGCGTATTCAACACCAGGCTAATTCAACACCAGAAAAATCGGCGTATTCAAGACCAGTACATATATATATTGTTATTTTGTATTTTAAACTTCAAATCAATTCTGATGTCCTTGAGTACGTCAAGAACCAATGGATATCAAACCGAATGTTTAGTGCGAAGAGTTAGTCCGTGTTTATGCGCCCCGTTCGCCGAATAAAGACGTCGAGGGTTGGCATAACCGAATCAACTCTCGACTGAACACTCGGGGACCGGTTCCATTTTATTTATTACTTGTTTTATATTATGTAAATATTGTCTTCGAATATGAAATATTTCAGCTGTTGTTTGTATTATGACTATTTAAGATATATAATAAATATCTTGTTAATCCTGCTTTTGTCTT
Source organism: Patella pellucida (assembly GCA_917208275.1). Taxonomy (NCBI): domain Eukaryota; kingdom Metazoa; phylum Mollusca; class Gastropoda; family Patellidae; genus Patella; species Patella pellucida. The sequence continues at coordinate 57,481,030 of OU795044.1, forward strand.
ATAATATACTGGTCTTGAATACGCCAATTTTACTGGTCTTGAATTAGCCTGGTGTTGAATACGCCTGATACCATATTATGGGCCACCCTACCATATAATATGATACTGTCTTATTAAGCTGGAGAAAAACCCAATTGATTATAAGACAGAATAATGAGCATATAAAATCTGAGATGAAAATTAATCAATAAAAATATTTCCTTCACATTCAACAACAAATTAATTATTAAACATACATGTATATGTCGTACAGTCCTACTCTGATATTAAATTCTTGACTTTTCTCTAGAAATCATTGTTCTTTCTAACAAGACCATTTCCACCACAAAAATATATCACATGGTTTTGACAAAATTCAACAGTTTGGGGTGGAAGGAGAGAGAGAAATGGGGTTTAACGTCCACTCGACACAAACTAGGTATTTTCGGGTACTAACATATGGTTTAATTCTATTTCAATAATTCGCTTGTGCGTAGGGGTCTTTAGCAGTTGGAGGAAACCGGAGAACCAAGAGAAAACCCACGAGGTTGGACAGGCGACCCTACTCCTTGTCACGTACAACCGGGGATTCGAATTGGGTGAAATGGTTATTATGTACACTAGACAGATCTACATGTAGGTGAACCAGGACATTAAATCTACATTCTGTCAATCAGTAACAATCCACCTCACTTTTTCTCACTAAACAATCAGTCCTACTGGGGGGGGGGGCTATAATTTGGCCGAAAGTACACTTTTCTCCAGGTTATTGCGCCCTCTGGATCCTTGCCTATAAGGACCTAGGTAGAAGACCCCAAATTAAGAATTGCTTCCTGAGTTACCCACAGTTCTGTGCACCTTCCGCCAAAAACTTTCCATAACATAACAGACTGTTTCATTGGCAAATCCATCAAATCATCCATAATGCAGTTATATAACATTAACTAAAGCCCTTTTCTGGTAAGACAGGAGCGTAATTTAAAACAAAATTCAGATTGGAACTCTATACGCTGACAATTGCACATATCAATTTATTCAGAGTTATCTCCCCTCTATTAAATCTCGCCCAACCAAGATTACGTAACTTATCAAATTAACCAATGATGTTCCATGAAATTAATCCTCACAATGACACCTGCTTTTGTTTTTTTAAATTAATGAGCAATTAATCCAATTTGATATTAAACTATTAGCCTACAATTTTGCTAGTATAATAATACATTTACATAAAATAGTAATTCAGAATCGTAGAATGAAGTAGGCTATATTTTAACAGCTGAGTGCTGACTGTCTGATTTCACGGTCAAGTCACATACGACCTGAAATCTCTACTTTAAGACTTTGACCAAATTTCTCATTTTCAATTTGCAATCGCAAATTTTTATAATGAATAATAATACTGTATGAATTGAAGTAATGTCGGATTTGGGTAGATTTTAGGTGCTTCATGTACCTCCCTGACCCCTCTCTGGACCCTTGACCTCCCAACGTCGTAATGGTCCTGGGACTGGGTGCTCAAAAGCTCTGTTATCTTTTAACGATCCGTTAACTTTAACAGAGAGAAAGATTGTTACTGGAAATAAAGATCGGACATTCTGTGGTGCAAATTTTTCCTACAGATTTATGCTAATATTTCTAAAGGGAAAAATAAAGTATTCTATAGTGTTTTCTGTAGTAAATTTAACCCAAGGGATATTTGACCGGAACCGGTTTCACATTTTTATGACTATTTTACTGTGAATTTCGTTTGACATGCGCAGTTCTCTGATCCGTGAACTTAGAAGTTTTCAGCAGTTTTCGCTTTGGCAATGATGCCTAACCCTAACCCTAACCTATGACCCTACCCCTACCCCAAACCGTAACCCTAACCACCATTCGTTCTTTGTCTAACATTACTACTTTCTCCGTTTCTTATAAAGGAACGAAATAGCCATACTTGGATTTCTACGGTAGAACCCAGAGAATTAGTTTTAAAAGAAAATAAAATAATAAATGTAAATTGTAGAAAAGCATTTGGGTATTATTCTATTTCGGTCAAGGGCTCATTTCTGTGGATTTTGGTTTTTAATTTAAGTACCGGTACTAAGACTGTCAGTGGTTTACGTTTTTTTCCGTAAAACCGTGCTTCTGCGCCAAACTTGAAAGACAAAGTTACCGTTCTTGTGGAATATATCAAGAATCGCACAAATGCGCATGTCGAACGGAGGTGTCGCACAACTGCGCATGTCGAACGGAAGTTGATATTTAACCAATCACACACGATGTATATATACGTCATTACGATTTACGGTACAATAGCGTTAGTAAATAGGGTACCGTTTACGGCTATACATCCACTACGACAGATTCATGCTTAATATATTTCTAAAGGGAAAAATAAAGTATTCTATAGTGACAGTGTTTTCTGTAGTATATTCAACGCAAACAACACGTTACCAAGATATGTCCGTTAGAGTTTAACGGATCATTAAAATAATTAAGTTTTGAGCAACCACCCCCAGTTCATTTAAAAATAAAACCACATTCAATGTTTCTTTAAAAGTTCAAAATTGATTTTTTTGAGTGTGTTTTATAAAATTTATTTATTTGATTTAATTTTAATCAATGAAAAAATTCTTAATGTTTAGAATTTAATTGACATAATTTTGTTTAAAATCGAACAATTGTATTTAAGGTTGTATTACCTGCTGGTGTTACGATGTTATGAATGGGTGAAGATGAGTGCCAACAAAACAGACACGACGTCAATTTCATGAATGAAACCGGTTTATTCACCTAAGGCAACGTCCTTCTGGCCAAAGCCACACGTCCTCATGACCGTAGACTAAACTATCCAGTCCAACAGAAAAGGCTATAGAAAACTGCAACTGGTTATAAAGAGCTACCCAAGCCTTTGTTTCAAGAACTTAGTTCGGTATTCAGCATTTAGTTTAGAACTTCCTGATTTAGCATAAATGGCTAAATAGGGACGAGAGCCACGTCCTCATGGCCATAGACTACATCGTCCAGTCAGTTATATTTTGACCATAGACATGCGAGAATACAGCCGTCTGAATAGAGTTTAATGTCTTCATTCCACTATTTGGGCTTTTTTGAGACGAACGAATATAGTTTTTTTAATGCCTTCAATAGAAGATTTAAACGACAATAGAGTTTAACGTCTTTATTACACAATACGGGTCATTTAGAGGCTAACAAATGTCTGTTGTGTGGCCTTCGCAAATGACAATTTATTTATTTAGGGGTATGAAATGTTGCTTGTTGAGATTAAACATACATAGCCTCCATCGTTCACGACACCCACCACTATACTATCAATCAGTTTGCAAACAAACATTTAAACGCTGTTTCGTATGGGGCTGCAGATAGTCGGTAACTGTTGGGGGAGAATGAATATACACACAGAAAAAATACCGACTCAGTTTCATTATACATATGTATTTTGAGTGGATTAAAAAGAAGTATAGATATATAGATAGATTAGATTTATTTTACAATTTAAATACATGATAAAACAAATATACATTAAACCATGTTATACATAGCATAGAATAGATATTTACATTTAATTACATTGCGAGGATAGCACAAAAAGCGCCTATAGGCACTTATTTCCATTGTGGTCCTCATGCGGACGAAAAAGATGATTGACGACAAAACAGACACTATATAAATAAATGATATATATATATACAAGAGTGGCAAAAAATACAGTGATGACATAAATATGGTATGACTAGTGATGACTATAAATACACAACCACAACCTTAACCCTTTTTTTTATAAATATTTTTGGATCAAATTGAAAAAGTAATAATGACAATAATTAATCCATCATCAAAGCTGCTCTACGGCGCTGTATGCAAACACATAAATAAGAGTCGATACAAACAGGAAAACAAACACAGATCCTACAAAATAGTTCGAATCTTAAAAAGGCTAGATCATGAGAAACATTGGTTAAATAGTTCACTCATTAGGCGTTTCTTGAAAAGAGAAGTAGCCTATCAATTGAAAAGGTAGGGGCATATAATGTTTTCCGGATAGAAATAATTAATGAAATGTGTTTTGTCTAAGGATTTTAACAAGTAGATGGAAATCGTATGGTAAATGGAACTTGATGGATAGTTTTCGCTAATTCAACACCACCCATGTCTTTATTGAATTATGTATTCTGCGGCCGAAAAAAGAAAAAATAGCCATTGTAGTCTAGATCATTCGGGTCAATAATGGTCATACGAGAATACGCACTCGTCTTTTTGACCATAGACTGTATCATCCAGTCTACTTTTTTTCCGTGGTCAAAGAGACGAGGGACGAGAGCCACGTCCTCTTGACCATAGACTAACAAATGTATGGTGTGTGATGATCTTCGCATAAACAATTATTTATTTATTATTTCCGAATTCTAAAGTGGTATCATATGTTGCGGAGAGCGTAAACACATTATCGATCGTCCACGACAACCACCACTACTATCAATCAGTTTGCAAAAAAACATTTAAAGGGACCAGTCCGAATTTCAAAGAATCTGAAAATTACACGTGCATGAATGTATGAAATTTAAACGCCAAATTATAGAGGAATAGTGTATAATTTACCTTGTCTAAAAATTTCAGTTCAAAATATTGAGTAGTTTGGACGTGAATGCGAAAAAAGCTTAACTGGACACTAGCTCTTTTAAGTTGTTCTAATTGTTATGGTCGTTTTACTTGATAAGCGCGACTATATTTGATACCAATTTTAACTTAATCAATAGAGAGCTTTTAAAGTGAGTCAATAGGGTTAGATTGAAAGCTGCACATATATAGATTCGTTTTATCCAGACACTTCTGTGTAATGCAAACAGAACACAAGTCTTCGGCCACCGAGCCATACCGGCGATTGGAATAGCTTGAAGAAATTGCTCGGGTCTAAGTTAGAGCTTATCATACAAAATTAAGCAATTTTAACCCCCAAAATGTTATCGGGGTGGCCCCTTTAAACGCTGTTCCGCGAGTATATATGGGGCTACTGGGTATGCGGTAAGTGTTGGGGGGAGGGGCAATGAATAAACTCACAGCAATAAGCTAAATTACCGACTCAGTTTACCAGACAGGACAACAAAAGAAATGTATTTTAAGTGGACTTTCTAAGAGAGAAGTATGTTTTTCGGATAGAAATGATTCATGTATATATGTGTTTTGCCTGAAGATTTTTACGGGTAGATGAAAATCGGATCGTAAATAAAACTTGATGAATTGTTTTCACTAATTCAACACCTTCTATGTCTTTAATGGTGATTATTATATATTATGCGACCATTGAACTGCATCACTCAGTCCCAGTTTATTTTTTATCCGTGGTCAAAAAGACGAGGCCAAACAGAACAGAGACGAGAGCCACGCGTCCTCGTGACCATAGACTACATCGTCCAGTCAGTTATATTTTGAGTATAGACTACATCATCCAGTCTATTTTTTGTCTTTGGTCAAAAAGACGAGGCCAGACAGAACAGGGACGAGAGCCACGCGTCCTCATGGGTAAACGATAGATTGTATAAAGCGAGTACAATATAGAGCGAGGAACACGTCAGTCAATTTGAGTGACAGTTTGATGTACAACCTTGACATTATGTATTAGTAGAGGCTAAAATCAGATCTTGGATCCACTTGTTAATATACGTTCGGACTCGCTGTTAGTGCGTCGGTTTAAAATAAAAGATTTTGGAATATTTCCATTAAAAAACCCACTAAATTTGAGTGACTTTATTATTTTAAATTAAGAATATTGTCGTATAGTTCTAGAAATAGAGAAAATCGTCGTTTTATTCGACACATTGTCATTAGTCATGATTAGAATAGAACCCATCGGTTTCGCTTTATAATTTAAATAGCGAATCTTTTTCTTATATTTGAAAGACATTTGGAGTATTTCTTTCAATTAATTTCCATAAAATAAAGATTAGATTGATTTTATTATATAAATTATGAATATTATCCTATATTATTATTATACAGGCTATATTAATCTCCATATAATTATATTAGTAAAATTTAAATTATAGGCTACTCGCTTTATAGAATATATCAAAATAGGCCCGGGTTCATAATATCTAACACCTTTTTGTATAAAGCAAGTACGATATAGAGCGAGGAACATGTCAGTCGATTGGGTCAGAATTTAGTTCTATGATTCGGGTTGACAGTTCGATGTACGGCCTAGACATTATGTATTATTAGCGACTAAAATCAGATTTTGGATCTACTTGCAAATATATGTTCGGCCTAGCTGTTAGTGCGTTGGTCTAATTAAAAGATTTTGGAATATTTTTTTAATTAATTTCCATAAAAAACCCACTAAATTTGAGTGACTCTATTATTTTAAATTAAGAATATTGTCGTATAGTTCTAGAAATAGAGAAAATCATCGTTTTATTCGACACATTAGTCATGATTAGAATAGAACCCATCGGTTTCGTTTTATAATAATATAGATAATCTTTTTCTTATACATGTATTTGAAAGACATTTGAAGTATTTCTTTCAAATAATTTCCATAAAATAAAGATATTAGATTGATTTTATTAAATAAATTATGAACATTATCCTATGTAGGCTATATAAATCTCCATAAAATAATTATATTAGTAGATATCTTTTTTACTGATGTTTGAAAGATTTGGGGATATTGTTTTCATTTAATTTCCATAAAATAATGGCATTAGCGTGATTTTATTATATAAATTAGGGATATTATCCTACATCTCCTAGAAACAGAGAAAATCATTGATAATGATTGACAGTTCAGTCCTCGCTTTATAGTGGTTTATTGAATGATTTATTATATAATTAACAATATTATATAGAGAAAGTCATACGACACATGATTTTGGAGTATTTTTTCAATTAATTTCCATTTAATACTATATTTGAATGATTCGATTATATAAACTAAGAATATTATCCAAGAAATATGGAAAATTATCATCCTATACCACATTATCTAACCGGGGTTATATGGAAAGTTGCTAGACTTTTTAATATAAATTTCTATTATATATAACGAGCCTGTATTTTTCATTTTAACTAATTATATACATAGAGGCGTTTCTTTTTTACGTTTTACTATCTGTGTTATTTGTTTTTATTTATGTATGTTGTAGTATTGTGATTATATTTAGTTTGTCTCGTTGACGCTGACGTGCCATTAACACCATATGGCATTGTTTAGCCATTTATTACAGCACCAGCACAACGTCTGACAAGTGTTGAAAACCCTACATTTAACGCCCCAGTACTCATAATCTGGAAATAAAGGTTATGTCAATAATGTATGGAACCCAATCGGCCTCGCTTAGTCATGTTATAAAGATTTTGAAGTATTATTTCAATTAACTTACATTGAAAAAAATAGCAATAAAAGTCAGTTTATTATATAAATTAAGATCATTTTCATATACATATATACATTTGGGAGATAAAAAGTTTCTTTACAAGATATGGATCTGGATTTTTTTTTCGTTAACTTGTTTATCATAATGTTAAATGCTTTACTTCCTTTCTGTGTCAAGTTATCCATGGAAGCTAAGAAGGAGCCAGTATCTGAAATGACGGTTCCGAGATAATTGAACTCATGAACGTTTTTTAAATATTTTCCATTATACATAAAATTATGGGAGTTTTTTTCTATCTTGGAGTGTGTTAAGCACGTAGTTTTTGTTTTATTGGTATTTATAGTTAGTCTCCACTCATCAGAATAATTTTCTAAGTTGTCAACACATTTTTGCAGACCATCAGCAAACAAAAGATAGTGTGTCTAGTTCTACTGGTTTACATTCTTCGTTGAAAACTTTGTTTATATCATCAATGAATATGTTGAATAAGGTGGGACTCAAACAGTCTCCCTGTCTAACGCCTATATCTATCTGAAAATCCCTGCTTAGCCGATCTTCCAATTTCACTGTCGATATTGTTTTTTTTTTTTATATAAGTCTTGGATTATATTGAAACACTTCTTTCAATACCCATTTTAGCTAACTTAAGGAGAATAGACTGTCTCCATACAGAATCAAACGCTTTACGGAAATCAACAAATGCTACATATATTTTATCCTGTTTATTTTTTACGTATTTTGAAACCAGTGTTTTTAATAAAAGTAAAGTATTCGGTGGTTTTCTCTAAACCCAAACTGGGAATTGGAGAGTTTACTTTCTATTAAGGTTTTTAATCTAGTATTGATCAGAGAATAAAAAAAGCCTACTTAGGTGGCTAGATATCGCAATACCTTTATAATTGTTGGGATCAGATTTGTCACCTATTTTATGTAGTGAAGTAATATATGCTTTTCTCCAAGAATCAGGGTATATTGACGTGGAAAGTATTGCATTAAATAATTTAGTGATAATGGGGGTAATAACATTTTTTCCACATTTTAGCATTTACGAATCTATACGATCTAGCCCTACTGCTTTATTACCTTTTAGTTTATTTATTTCTTTTTTAACCTCGCTTATTGTAAATGGTTTGTCTGTTATCTCTGATTTTGCCAGATTTTCTTTCAATTTATCTAATTCATTTAATATTTTCTCTTCCGTTTTACTGTTGTTTTTTTCCGATTTAACTCCTGGGTTCTTATAATGCTCTTCCCAAGTATTTGCTTTATTTCGGAACCACCATCATTGTTTATTGTTCTTTTTGTGTGTAGAGAATTTAATAATTTCCAAAATTTCTTAGGTTCATTACTTTTGCTGAGAGATTCTAATTGTTCTTTCATGTTATTGTAATATTCTATTTTCTTTTTCTTTTTTGTCAGAAAAGTTTAGTCTTCTAAGGAGCTCATTTGTTGGATTTCGGCTTAGTTGTTATGTATGAAAGGTCTTGGCGTATTTTTTTCAATTGGTTTTTGGTTTAAATATAAAATATCATTTGAGTGATTTCGTTATAAAAGTTAAGAATATTATCTTATATCTTAGAAATAGCATCCTATACCACATACAGAACCCAGTCGGCTTCGCTATACGAGGCCGAACTTGTTTGGGGGGGTCAGCATATTTTCCCGACAAATAAATTTCTTTAGAATTCGCGCAGCCGTCCGCCCACGAGCGACGTAGGCGACCCCCATAAAATTTTTAAACCAGACGGCCGTAGACGCGATTTCCAGGCATTTCGAATACTTTCTAGTAATTTGGAGTAGGTAATAAATTATGTCAGTTGCAGCATAAAAACTGGTAAAAAGTCACCTATAAAATGCAAACTCTATTACTACGAAAACAAGAATAAGTCGAACAATTTACCTTTGCCTCATTTTTCATTTTATGAGACTTCACATTTTTTATCCAGATCTCATATGAATAGAAGACTTGTATATACTTTATCTACTTTTAATATATGAATGACCATTTTAAATATCAAATTTACAATCTATATATTCCGTATTACGATTTACTTTTGCCAGTTCACATTTTTTATCCATATCTATGATAGATAGATCTAAAATCAAGATAGAAGACTTTTTGAACTTGCAAAATTTATATACTTTTAATATATTTATGGCCATTTTAGTTCAAGTTTATTTACATCTAGTGCACTATATTATACCAAAAGAAGAACAAGTCAAACGATTATTACTTATTTCACATTTGATGCGCGATGATGCAGCATCAGATTTTTCACAAGAATTTCTCACTAGAAATCAACAGTTTCGTGCAATGTGCATCCAGTGCTTAGAAGAAAAATGTGTTTCTATTACTTTTCCGAGCGAAAATGTCAATTATTTTATCGATATCTTGCATCACTTAATTAGTATACTCGCCCTCAATGTTTATGATTGCGAGGTAATGAAGCCGCGTTTGACCCATATTATTAAAAATATTTAAAACCCGACAGAAGGCCCGACAAACCGAGCATTCATTCCCGACAAGACCATAGCCTTCCCCGACAAGGCCATACACCTACCCCCACCATATTTTCAAAAACTCCGCTACTTCGCCTGTTAAGGAAGACCGGCGGCGCTGTCTGTAAACCCGAAATGTTTTCTGGTATTTCGGGTTCTGCTATAACAGTCATCGAGCCATAAGGGCGTTTCCGTCTACTCTTCCGAATCCAACATGTACAGGAATTGTACACGGGCATCCAAACCGAACGACTAGAAGACACGGCAAAGCCACGCTGGAAAATCCCGTCGAACTTTCCCTGCCAACACCGGGATCCACCTCGGGACCTCCTGTCATGAGGCCAGTGCACAATCTCGAACCAGAAAAATTTTGGAGAAAGAAATTTCTCTGGTGATACTGGGTAGCCATTTTCCCGGAAGGACGAATCACACGAATGTATTTATTTTAAGTGTCTGGATGACCGAATCACTTAAAAATATACACACGCGTAGATAAATAGATCTTAACGAAAACTTAATTTTTTACATTTAGGATCCACTTTTGTTATGTCAGCGAGTTGACTTTGACTCAAGAATCATTTCACAACAAACAAAACGACGATCCGACATCTTGTTTTCGAGAAAAAGACCCAAAAAAGATTGACCAATCAGAGGTCAGAATGGGCGGGGCTTACCTGTAAAAAATTTGAAGATAATGGACGGTCTTTGGCCCCAGAGGCCTCCGGTCCCGCGGCTGACTCTGGGAACGAGATTGGCCAGTGCATTACTCGCCTAGACACCGTGGCTCATCGCCATTTGTCGAATATAATTGACCTGGACCATGACTCACGTACCCTAGCACTGGACACAGGAGCCCATGACTCACGTACCTTAGCACTAGACACAGAAGCCCATGCACTGAATCCCAAAGGGCCATTTTCTGTCTTGGGGACCCTGTTATAGGGGGGGGGTCATATTATGTTTCCTCCCCGGAATTGGCGCTTTTTTACGTTTTATTTTTAAACATTTTCCATTATTTTCGGGTCGGAGGCTGGCGCCATCGCTATAAGCCGCCTTAGACAAAACCCTCATTTAATTGAGGTAGAAAGTTATTAACTTCTTGTAGATGTTCAAATGGTGAATGCATATCTTGACTGTGTTCGATGATTAACATTTTGCGCTAAAGCTAGGCAGAGATAAGAAATTTTATTGGTCGATGTTTTGGGACACGATAATTAAGTGCAATTGTGTTGGTACTAGATATCCCTTTTTGCGTCTTCAACGATTTGTACTTCTTTCTTCATCCAATAAGATGATGATGATGATAAAGAGGATGAAGATATATATAATTATTATTTTATTAAAGTGTCACAAATCAGTAGAATATTTACACGTTTTATACAACATCATACATATGATTTCTGGCCAACAAAGGCCTTTGAGATACAGGTTAAAACATTAAAATACTATAAGGCAATAAATACAGATGTACATCTAAAATACTATATTATTATATAAGGCAATGAATACAACAAGAAACAGTGAAGCCGATGTCCCCCGCCGAAATCCAAAAATAATTAGATGACACATATTTATTAATCGCACATTTATCGAGCAATCAAACGAAACACTAAGTTTAATCACTCTCTATCAGATAGTCAAGATTGTCTTGTCCCAAAGCATCGACCAAAGACATTACTTAGCTCTGCTTAGCTTTAGCTCGAAATGTTACTCAGTCAAGACATTCACCTAATGTACATCTACATCAAGTTTAAACATTTTACCCCAATTAAAAGCAAAGTTGTTATGTTCCAAAGTCTTGACCAATCAAATTGCTTATCATGCCCCAACGCATCAACTAATCAGATTGCTTATCTCTGCTTACCGCAAGCAGACAATGTTCATCATCAAACTTCATCAAGACATTCTCCTAATAAACGCCTACACGAAGTTTGAACATTCTACCTTAATTAGAAAAAGAGTTATTGTGTTCGAAAATCTCACCCAATCAAATTGCTTTTTGCTCTGCTTTCCCTAAGCAGAAAATGCTCATTATCGAACTTAGTCAAGATATCGATGTAATGAAACCATACACCAAGTTTTATCACTCTCGCTTTATTATAACTAAAGTTATCGTGTTCCAAAGTATCAACCAATCAAATTGCTTATCTCTGCTTACTAGTACCCTAAGAAGCAAATGCTCATCTTCGAACTCCACCAAGGTAATGACCTAATAAACATCTTCACCAAGTTTGGACATCATAGCTCAATATATGAAGGAGAGTTATTGTGCTCCAATGTTTCGGCCAATCAAATTGCTTATCGCCCGATTCACCTATATTAATGAACGCCTACACGATCGAAGTTTGACCATTCTACCTCAATTAGAAGAAGAGTTATTGTGTTCCAAAGTCTCGGCCAATCAAATTGCTTTTTGCTCTGCTTACCCTGAGCAGAAAATGCTAATTATCGAACTTAGTCAGGGTATTGATGTAATGAAACTATAAACCAAGTTTCATCACTCTCACTTAAATTAGAACTAAAGTCAACGTGTCCCAAAGTATCAACCAATCAAATTGCTTATCTCTGCTTACCCTAAGAGGAAAATGCTCATCTTCTCACTCCATCAAGGTTTTGACCTAATAAACACCTACACAAAGTTTAAACATTCTATTTTAATTAGAAAGAGAGTTACAGTGTCCCAAAAAGGGACGAATCCATTTTAATAGTCCCTTGTTTTTTTTTTCGGAAGGCGGGGAACAAATATATATCTAAAATACAGATAAAACAATTTTATGTAAACACCTGTTTCTAAAATAACTATTCTAATCATAAAATTTCATACTTGTTTAAAGCTAATCATAAAATTTCCAAGGCAATAAATACAGATAAACAATTATGTAACCTGACATAGGCATACGAGCTGGAAAAATTGGGGCACATATTGAGTCGTTGAAGGTTTCTGTTTTATGACACGGCAAAACGTGTTGTGGAATTAACTTCAAAATTCTCAACAAACTAAATTGAAATACTTCTGTAGACATGATAGGGGGTATTGGAAATTGTCCTGCCTCAGAGAAAGATCCAACGATACTGTTTTCTTAACTTCAGGGAGAATAAGTTTCATGTTCATCATTAGGCGTAACAATAAACGGCCCCTTGTAATCTTAAAAGTGGGAAGGGCGGGGCTTAAATTATACTCGCTCTATAGAAGATATCAAAATAGCCCCGGCTTTATGATATCTAACACCTACCGTCCTCATGACCATAGACTACATCGTCCAGTCAGTTATATTTTGACCATAGACTACATCACCCAGTCCTCTTTCTTTCCGTGGTCAAAAAGACGAGACCAAGCAAAAACAGGGACGAGAGCCACGACCAATTATGAACCCAACCCAGAGTTTAATGTCATTACTACACAATGTGGCCGGGCTATTTTGACACGAACGAATATAGTTTCTTTTAATAGCTTCAATAGAGTTCAACGTCTTTATTTTACAATGCGGGTTATTTTGAGACTAATAAATGTCAGGACTCTGGTGTGGTCTTCTCAAAATAAATTATTCCCGAATTCATTAGTGGTATCAGATGTTGCCGAGGGAGTAAACACAGCAGGCCCGTAGCCAGGAAGTTGTTTTGGGGGGGGGGGGGGCAAAGATGTTTTCGGGAGGGCCAACTAGCATCGGCATCTGCATGAATTTTGCGGTAAAGGCCAATTTTCTTGTGATATTGGGGGGGCAAGACTCAGTATTGGGAGGGCAGTTGCCCCCCCGTGCAACCCCCTGGCTACGGGCCTGAAACACAGTCTTCGTCGTTCACGACCCCCCACCCCCACTACTATCAATCAGTTTACCAAAAACATTTTAAACACTGTTTCGCAAGTATTGGGCTACGCGCATGTTATGGTACAACTGTTTCGGAACAATGAATATACATACAGCGAAATTACCGGCTTAGTTTACCAGACAGGACAACATATATATTTTAAGAGAAGTATCAATTCTTGAAAAAGAAGGGAAATTTATACTGTTTTTCGGATAGAAATGATTCATAAATGTGTTTTGCCTGAAGATTTGTACGGGTAGATGAGCATCGGATCGTAAATAGAACTTGATGAATTGTTTTCACTAATTAAACACCATTATTGGTTATGATGTATTCTGCGGCCGAAAAAAAGAAATAATCCATATCTCTTTTGACCGCATAGAAAAGGTGAACTGGATAAATCAGTCTATGGCCAAAAAGACGAACGTGTATTATCCCATAGACATTAAAGATCTGGATGGTCTAGTCTAGACAATAGTCTAGATCATTCAGGTTAATAATGGTCATGCGAAAATACACACTCGTCTTTTTGGCCATAGACTGTAGCATCCAGTCCTTTTTTGCCGTGGTCAAAAACATAATAGGTTAACGCTATTGAGCAACCAAAGCAAAGTGACAGGCGTCACAACCACTAGTCCAGAAATGATTGACAGCTGTCAGCCTTCACCTTCGAAATATCAAGGGAAATAATTTGAACAACTGGGGGCAGACCACATTGACTACTGCATAAAGGTTAAAATCCCTTTACCGGCTACTCCAGACCAGGAGTTTAAAGTAGAAAAATATACTAATATAGCCTTATTTATATCGCTAACTTTTAAACTCTGTCACCCATAATGCCATTAACACCCCCCCCCCTCATCCTCATATACACAAAACATTATGAAATAAATAAATATTTTATACACCCCCACCCACAAACACTGGATTTATATCGTAGCAGGTTTTTTTTAAAAAATTACGTTGGCCCCAAGACACGATTTTATATTTCGAATAGTGTCGCAGCAGGATTTTCTTCAGTGGTCCCAACAACAGGATTTGTTTAGGTTATCACTCACGGCAGGGAATTTTGCTCAGATTCATCTCCAGCGGGATTTTTCGCTACTGATTCATTTTAGTTCATATTGGCCCTCACAGCAGCATGTTCTATAGCTTGGTCCCAACTCTTAATATTTTCTATAGATTACTACCACAACATAATTATTACTACAACAGCATATTTATTAATATAACAGCATATTTATTACTATTATTTATTACTTTTACAGCATGTTTATTACTATTACAGCATATTTATAGTGCACCCTTTCATATACCGTGTTCAGAGGCACTTTACAAACTGGCAATGTAACCATATATAAAAAAAACAAAACAAAACAAATGAACAAGCAAAAGTATGGACATATTATCAGTCGTTTACTGTGTCAGTTAAAGCCTGTTTAAATAAACGTGTTAAGTTTTTTTAAAAGAATATAAAGATGAACACTATTTTATACTAAATGGAAGATTATTTTATAAAACAGGTAGTTAAAAACTAAAAGAGTTTCGGCGATAAGACACAAATGAAACGTAGTTTATCCAAAAATGTAGGCTATGAATGTTCGGCGCATCAGAAATTTTCGTCACAATAGCCATTACACCAGAATGGCATTTCAGCTTGTTTCTATAACCACTACACCAGACTATTTTTTGGGTCCGAGCAATTGGAATTTTGATTAGATTATTCAGCAGAGCAGGAATTGTTAGATTATCCACCACACTAAAAAAAAAACATCACAAAAGCCATTATACCAGAATTTCTTTTCACAATGACCATTACACCAGAATTTTTTTCACAACAACCATTACACCAGAACGGCTTTTCAGCTTTGTTCTCTCAGTATGATTTTCTATAGATTGGTTCCAACAGAACCATTTTTCATTAGAATATTCATTACATCAGGAATTTCGCGAGATTATCAATCACAGCATAAGTATTAAGCAGAATAACCACTACACCAGCCTATTTTTTTTTTTGTCAGAATAGCTATCGCGGCAGAATTTTCTATAGACTGGTCCCAGCAATTGGAATTTTGATTAGATTATTCAGCAGAGCAGGAATTGTCGTTAGATTATCGACCACAGTAAAAAAAACAACACAAAAGCCATTATACCAGAATTTTGTTCACAACAACCATTACACCAGAATTTTTTTCACAACAACCATTACACCAGAACGGCTTTTCAGCTTTGTTCTCTCAGTAGGATTTCTATAGATTGGTTCCAAGAGCACCATTTTTCATTAGAATATTCATTACATCAGCAATTTCGTGAGATTATCAATAACAGTAGAAGTATTAAGCAGAATAACCACTACACCAGACTATTTTTTTTTGTCAGAATAGCTAAGGTATCGCGACAGAATTTTCTATAGACTGGTCCCAGCAATTGGAATTTTGATTAGATTATTCAGCAGAGCAGGAATTGTCGTTAGATGATCTACCGCATTAAAAAAAAAAAGGGAAAAAAATCCATTATACCAGAAATTTTTTTCACAATGACCATTACACCAGAATTTTTTTCACAACAACCATTACACCAGAACGGCTTTTCAGCTTTGTTCTCTCAGTAGGATTTTCTATATATTGGTTCAAACAGATCCATTTTTCATTAGAATATTCATTACATCAGGACTATTTTTTTTTGTCAGGATAGCTATCGCGGCAGAATTTTCTATAGAATGGTCCGAGCAATTGGAATTTTGATTAGATTATTCAGCAGAGCAGGAATTGTCGTTAGCTGATCTACCACAGTAAAAAAAAACGTCACAAAAGCCATTATACCAGAATTTTTTTTCACAATGACCATTACACCAGAATTTTTTTCACAACAACCATTACACCATTTTTCAATAGAATATCCATTATATCAGGAATTTCGTGAGATTATCAATCACAATAGAAGTATTCGGCAGAATAAGCACTACACCAGACTAATTTGTTTGTCAGAATAGCTATTGCGATAGGGGGTGGTTGGATGGCTGAATGGTTAGCACCTGCGCGCTGTATCATAAAGTCTGGCATTGAGTCAACTGGCATGGTTTCCATTCCCCGGTTGTACGTGTAGGGTAGCCTGTCTAGCCTCGTGGGTTTTCTCCGAGTCCTTCGGTTACCTCCCACTACTAAAGACCCCTACGCACAAGCGAATTATGTTAGTCCCGAAATGACCTAGTTTGCTAGTCCCGAAATGACCTAGTTTGTGTCGAGCGGACGTTGAACCTCGTCTCTCTATCTCTCCCTCTCTCTCTCGCGCTATCGCAGCAGAATTTTCTATACAATGATCCCAGCAATTGGAATTGTGATGATTAGATTATTCAGAGGATTGGTTCGAACAGCACCATTTTTCTTTAGAATATCCATTATATCAGGAATTTCGTGAGATTATCACAGCAGAAATCGCTTCAATGGAAATCAGGCTTTGACTTGAAAGAAGCATTTGACAAGCATGCTAATTTGACGGGCATTTTGAACCCAACTTGGAAAAAAAAATTATTGATATGAAAATACGTTTCCTACGCATTGAAATTGCGGGTCTTTCAGGTTACAAAATGGGTGGTCTCCTCCTGAATTTCTAGAATGTAATGTGGTCGGCAGTTCCATCCTCATTTCTCTGCTCTGAATAATATCCAGAGAGCGACCTTAACCGATCATGTCAAGGCGTGGTTAGGCTTTTTAATTCCCGCCTACAAATACGTTAGAATGTCTGGTCCTTTGGTCATTGGTAGCTCCTCCCCTTTTTGTGTTTTAATTGGATGCCTAATAGCATCAACCAACATAATAGGGACGAAAGCCATAGACTACATCAGCTAGATCTCTTTTGACAGTAGATTAGATCTTTCGGGTCATCTTTTAGCCATAGACTGAATCATGAATAAAGTTTAATGCCGTATTTATTGGAGGTTCAGTGGTGCGCCGCCCTAAAAAAATGACGCCCGCATTTTCGCCCCCCCCCCTTTTTGCGGCGCCCCTCAATTTGGGATGACAATCAATTTAAAAAAACGGTGGTTGTATTAGGCGCCAAATGCCTCATGCATTATTACATCATGGGGCACCCCTCTACAACTGTTATGTTGATATTATGTGCACTAAAAAGGAAGTATTTATTATTATCAGGACAGGGGACTATTAGTGGCACCTTATTTGACCAGGGGTGCCTTTTCACGACTCATCAAAGGCGTCAATGCCCAATCAGGGGCCTCGCAACGGTTTACCCAGATGGAGGAGCGCCCTTCCAAAGTCAGTAATGGGCGATGCTCTAGCTCTAATAACGAAAGCGCCTCTTATACAGTTTAGAAAGATTGGACAGTGGCGACCTAGTTGTCAGTTACCCCTGATAGTACTTATTGTAGTAGCCCCTCTCCCCCACACATAGCTTTAAAGGATACCCTCTGTCATTTTAATGGGTGCCCTTTTTAGCGCAAGAAGGGGCGCTCTTCGTTATTTTAAATCGGATCAGAAACACTGGCGGCTATCATTATAGCTTCTCTGAATTTCCTGGACATGTTTTAAACAGCAGTGTCTCAGGTTGCTGGAAATTGCGTCTCGTGGTAAATTATATATTTATGATTTCCGATTTGTAAAGTGGTATCAGATGTTCTTGTTAGTGAATGTCCAAGATGGATTTTGACGAGTGCTCTAATTGAAGTTGGAGATGAAGAGAGCGTATATAACACAGCCCCGTCGTTCATGACACCCACCACTACTATCAATCAGTTTGAAACAAACATTCAAGCACTGTTTCGCAAGTATGGGTCTGCAGGGTATGCGATAACTGATGGGGAACAATGGTTATACACACAGCAAAATTACGGACTGATTCCACCGACAGGACATGTACTTCAAGTGGACTTTTTAAAAGAGAAGTATAAATTCTTGGAAATTGGAAATCGGATCGTAAATGGAACTTTAATACTCTTTTTCACTAATTCAACACCACCTGTCTTTGATATTGACGATTTTATTTAATATGTGGCCTTCTTACGCGCTATAGTCAGAAATATCTCAGACTCATCCCATGGTATCGTGCCATTAAAGAAGTCGGATCTACTATGGTCATGGATATGATATGCCGTTAGACAACTGTATGTTGTGGCCTTTCCAAAAGAACACTATTTTGAACGTGGTTTTGCAAGTATGAAGTTACTGACTAGAGGGTAAATGTCGGGAACAATGATATTCACACACCAAAATTACAGGAAAGGAAAACATATGTATGCTTCGCCTTTCCAATTTGTGAAGTATGGAAAGGATCTGATCTAGTGTTATGAGGCTGAGTTTATTGAGATTCCAGTAGCTACCTATTTAGGCCACAGACGGGTGATGGCCAAGGCCCAAGTGCTATTAAACAATTCCTGTTTCCATTGACTGAATGATCCAGTTACTCTCAAAGTACTCTGGTTTTCCTATACTGTGAATTTCTCTATGCATGTTCTTATGTTTAAAACATACAGCAGCACGTTCATACATTTTATTCATCTATAAACCACAAGAACACTTTACCTATGTATGAAATAGATTTATTTTACATAAATGTCGATATATTATATCTGAATATATAGACATATTAAAAAGATGATGAATAAATAAAAAACAGAATATTCAAAAAATTTAGAGAATTAGGTGGGCCAGTTCCAGACTTACAATATGATGTCTCAAATCTGTCCTCCCAAATTAGGAGTAATCTATACATTTAAACGATCAATGATATACTAGTGTATATTAGTCCCAATACATGATAATAACTTTCATATACTGTCAATAATTTGTATCCCTTTATTAGCATAATTTGATTTAACTGCAAAATTAATGCAGAACATGCTAAGTTAAAGGGGACAACATCAACTTTGGGCCTTGGGCCGCTATAGTTTTAAATGCGGGTCTGCACACAAATACATTTGCTAGTCTGAAACTAGTCAGTATTGTGTCTAGTAAAGACATTAAACTCTGGTTTGAGTTGATAATTAGTCGTGGCTCTAGTCCCTCGTCTTTGTGACCACGGAAAGAAAGAGGACTGGGTGATGTAGTCTATATTCAAAATATAGCTGACTGGATGATGTAGTCTATGGTCATGAGGACGCGTGGCTCTCGTCCCTGTTCTGTTTGGCCTCGTCTTTTTGACCACGGATAAAAAATAGACTGGGACTGAGTGATGCAGTTCAATGGTCGCATAATATATAATAATCACCATTAAAGACATAGAAGGTGTTGAATTAGTGAAAACAATTCATCAAGTTCTATTTACAATCCGATTTACATTTACCCGTAAAAAATCTTCATGAATCATTTCTATCCGAAAAAAAGGAAAAATGTCCCTTCTTTTTCAAGAATTGATACTTCTCTTTTAGAAAGTCCACTTAAAATATATATGTTGTCCTGTCTGGTAAACTAAGCCGATATTTTTGCTGTATGTATATTCATTGTTCCAAAACAGTTGTACCGCATGTAGCCCGGCCCGCTTGCGAAACAGCGTTTACATTGTTTGTTGCAAACGGATTGATAGTAGTGGGGGTGGGGGGTCGTGAACGACGAAGACTGTGTTTACTCCCTCGGCAACATCTGATACCACTTTAGAATTCGGGAATAATTTATTTTGCGAAGACCACATCAGACATTTGTTAGTCTCAAAATAACCCGCATTGTAAAATAAAGACGTTGAACTCTATTGAAGCTATTAAAAGTAACTATATTCGTTCGTCTCAAAATAGCCCGGCCAGATTGTGTAGTAAAGACATTAAACTCTGGTTTGAGTTGATAATTAGTCGTGGCTCTCGTCCCTCGTCTTTTTGACCACGGAAAGAAAGAAGACTGGATGATGTAGTCTATACTCAAAATATAACTGACTGGACGATGTAGTCTATGGTCATGAGGACGCGTGGCTCTCGTCCCTGTTCTGTTTGGCCTCGTCTTTTTGACCACGGACAAAAAATAGACTGGGACTGGGTGATGTAGTTCAATGGTCGCATAATATATAATAATCACCATTAAAGACATAGAAGGTGTTGAATTAGTGAAAACAATTCATCAAGTTCTATTTACGATCCGATTTTCATCTATAACCCGTAAAAATCTTCAGGCAAAACACATATATGAATCATTTCTATCCGAAAAACATACTTCTCTCTTAGAAAGTCCACTTAAAATACATCTCTTTTGTTGTCCTGTCTGGTAAACTGAGTCGGTAATTTAGCTTTTGCTGTGAGTTTATTCATTGTCCCCCCCCCCCCAACACTTACCGCATACCCAGTAGCCCCATATATACTCGCGGAACAGCGTTTAAAGGGGCCATCCCGATAACATTTTGGGGGTTAAAATTGCTTAATTTTGTATGATAAGCTCTAACTTAGATCCGAGCAATTTCTTCAAGCTATTTGATACGATTTCAAACAACTTCCAATCGCCGGTATGGCTCGGTGGCCGAAGACTTGTGTTCTGTTTGCATTACACAGAAGTGTCTGGATAAAACGAATCTATAAATGTGCAGCTTTCAATCTAACCCTATTGACTCACTTTTAAAGCTCTCTATTGATTAAGTTAAAATTGGTATCAAATATAGTCGCGCTTATCAAGTAAAACGACCATAACAATTTAAAAGAAAAACTTAAAAGAGCTAGTGTCCAGTTAAGCTTTTTTCGCATTCACGTCCAAACTACTCAATATTTTGAACTAAAATTTTTAGACAAGGTAAATTATACACTATTCCTCTATATTTTGGCGTTTAAATTTCATACATTCATGAACGTGTAATTTTCAGATTCGTTGAAATTCGGGCTGGTCCCTTTAAATGTTTTTTTTTGCAAACTGATTGATAGTAGTGGTGGTTGTCGTGGACGATCGATAATGTGTTTACGCTCTCCGCAACATATGATACCACTTTAGAATTCGGAAATAATAAATAAATAATTGTTTATGCGAAGATCATCACACACCATACATTTGTTAGTCTATGGTCAAGAGGACGTGGCTCTCGTCCCTCGTCTCTTTGACCACGGAAAAAAAGTAGACTGGATGATACAGTCTATGGTCAAAAAGACGAGTGCGTATTCTCGTATGACCATTATTGACCCGAATGATCTAGACTACTATAGATATGGCTATTTTTTCTTTTTTCGGCCGCAGAATACATAATTCAATAAAGACATGGGTGGTGTTGAATTAGTGAAAACTATCCATCAAGTTCCATTTACCATACGATTTCCATCTACTTGTTAAAATCCTTAGACAAAACACATTTCATTAATTATTTCTATCCGGAAAACATTATATGCCCCTACCTTTTCAATTGATACTTCTCTTTTCAAGAAACGCCTAATGAGTGAACTATTTAACCAATGTTTCTCATGATCTAGCCTTTTTAAGATTCGAACTATTTTGTAGGATTTGTGTTTGTTTTCCTGTTTGTATCGACTCTTATTTATGTGTTTGCATACAGCGCCGTAGAGCAGCTTTGATGATGGATTAATTATTGTTATTATTACTTTTTCAATTTGATCCAAAAATATTTATAAAAAAAGGGTTAAGGTTGTGTTTGTGTATTTATAGTCATCACTAGTCATACCATATTTATGTCATCACTGTATTTTTTGCCACTCTTGTATATATATATATCATTTATTTATATAGTGTCTGTTTTGTCGTCAATCATCTTTTTCGTCCGCATGAGGACCACAATGGAAATAAGTGCCTATAGGCGCTTTTTGTGCTATCCTCGCAATGTAATTAAATGTAAATATCTATTCTATGCTATGTATAACATGGTTTAATGTATATTTGTTTTATCATGTATTTATATTGTAAAATAAATCTAATCTATCCATATATCTATACTTCTTTTTAATCCACTCAAAATACATATGTATAATGAAACTGAGTCGGTATTTTTTCTGTGTGTATATTCATTCTCCCCCAACAGTTACCGTCTATCTGCAGCCCCATACGAAACAGCGTTTAAATGTTTGTTTGCAAACTGATTGATAGTATAGTGGTGGGTGTCGTGAACGATGGAGGCTATGTATGTTTAATCTCAACAAGCAACATTTCATACCCCTAAATAAATAAATTGTCATTTGCGAAGGCCACACAACAGACATTTGTTAGCCTCTAAATGACCCGTATTGTGTAATAAAGACGTTAAACTCTATTGTCGTTTAAATCTTCTATTGAAGGCATTGAAAAAAACTATATTCGTTCGTCTCAAAAAAGCCCAAATAGTGGAATGAAGACATTAAACTCTATTCAGACGGCTGTATTCTCGCATGTCTATGGTCAAAATATAACTGACTGGACGATGTAGTCTATGGCCATGAGGACGTGGCTCTCGTCCCTATTTAGCCATTTATGCTAAATCAGGAAGTTCTAAACTAAATGCTGAATACCGAACTAAGTTCTTGAAACAAATGCTTGGGTAGCTCTTTATAACCAGTTGCAGTTTTCTATAGCCTTTTCCGTTGGACTGGATGGTTTAGTCTACGGTCATGAGGACGTGTGGCTTTGGCTTTGTGGACGAAGCCTTAGCTCGGTTTATTGACAATCGCTACACCGGAAATAAAGAGAGACATCTTGTCACTCGGCAAACCTCGGTAGATTCCGGTATGCGTAGAATTTGTCGAGGTTTGCCGAATGACATCTAGTCAATAAGTATGTCGTAAACGAAGCAGCCAGCTATAAAATAAAGCATTTGGGCTCAAAGATTTTATATTCTTTTAACTTTCTTATCAATGAGTAACTATATATTCGCTATTTACAATGACTGTGAGCTATGAGTTATATTTCGATGGAAATCTTAATGTCGTAAAATTATCTATTCTTTTTTACGGTTATTGGCTGTATATAAAATTAAACACGCACTAAACTGATTACAAATGTGTCTTTATAAAAAATCACAAAAAGGGAACAAAATCAAAAACTTTGGTCTTTTTCGGTAAAAATTAAAAACCTCACTTCGTTTGTTGAGAAATGTCATCAGTTTACCAGTAGGGAGTACTTCATATATCAGAAAAACGAAAAATATTCACGCGGAGATCCAAAATCACATTTTGAGCTACCTTTATTCATCAAAATAAAAACAAACCCAACCCTCTGATCTTTTAACTTGACTGAAATATTTGCAAATTAATTGTGTTTTAGCCAGTTATGGTAGATTGAGACAGGAAGACTTTATTGCCCGGAACGCAGTACTGTCTCTTTTCCTCCCGACTTTAAGAATGGCCGCTCCTCTGTCAGAACCCGGGAAGTTGGGAACGACCACGAACGTGAGTTTCGTCTGTCAAAGATGTCTGCAACCTTTAAAATTAGACACATCTTTCAACACGATCGAACAGCGACTGTTTGATGAACTGACTGGTATGTATCTGATTAATGTTAAAGTTGGGGGTGAGGGCATGACTGAATGCTCAGTCATGAGGTTTCCATTCCCCTGCTTGTACGTGACCCAGAGTCAACTGTCGTTTCCTCCCACTACTACTAGTACTAGTTCTCTGAACGGACGATAGAAATCGTTCCACTACTGATGTCTTTCGCCCACTTCAGACTCAGTAGTGATTTGTGTACAGAGTTCCTTGGCGCAAGTTTTTTAGTCAAATGACAACAAAAAAGTTTCAGGCCTATAGCTCCCTTATTTTACACATTAACTGACCCAAAACAGTACTGCACATCAGCTTAATAATAAATCAATTCCCATTGAAATAAAGGTGGAGCCTTACCGCATAATTATATGATTTGATGAAACCCAACTGCTACACCAAAATTGTACTTGCAAAATGTCATGGCGACTCATGGCCACTTGTGTAATATGTCATACAAAATACATTGCTATGCATATGAATAATGCATTACCACATAGAATAACTGTTTGGTAACTTTTTTAGTGGTCCAGTCTTCACTATTTGTCATAGAACTACCAAACTGTAATGATATGTGTTGACAATTGTGCGTTTTGGAATCCTTACCTACTATTCTTCACCTTTATTCTAATTTATTCGTTAAACAAATCATATCTTGCCACAGCTGACACACATATTTATAATGATTCAACACTATTTTAAAGTAGAATTCTGCGATTAAAAACACACAAAATAAGTTTCATCTCACAGCCATTAAGAGACGGATGTTTATTTCATCGCTTTAATTCTACTTGAAAAATGTGTTGAGTAATTAAAAATTTGTGCCAAATATATTGATTGATAAATGATTCGTTTTGGTAGAAAATAAAGAATCAGGGTGAAAAATAGAAGGTTATAGTTATAAAACAGCCCGAGAACACAGGTGGGGAAGAGCGGTATTTTACCTTATTTTGATACTGCAGCTACATGTATATAGGGCCCGATAGTAACTGTCAATGGACATCGCCCATTCAGAGACAGTTCCGAAATATACATACTAAAGCCCCCTACACGCAAACGAATTATCGAAAGAAAATTGAACCATATATGTTAGTCCCGACGGCGACAGGACCAAGTTCGTGTTGAGCGCAAATTAAACCCCATTTTTCTCCCATATTTTAGTGAAAGGTTTTACCAAGTCATACATGTACATGTAGGTAGGCCTACAGTATTTTAGTTTAAGATTGAAGCAATCTGGTACCATATCTTTAAGTTTTAGAATACCGTAGCGAAGTTATTATAATTTATTCACAACTTCATGCAGCACATGTATTTCATTTGTTTACATTACGGTCAATATGTACCAGTATTCAATTCGTTTCAAACTACATTTGGAAACTTATTCAATTTGTATTCAATTACAACTGCATGTGTATTCAATTTGTTTTAACGTTCTTTTTTCTTCCTTCAGCTCCTTTAACCCGATATAATGATGAAGAAGAAGAAGAAACATTAAATATTACAGTCAAGACTCCACAGGTGTGTACAGGCCTTAATTCTAATCTCAAGACTACACAGGTGTGTACAGGCCTTTATTCTAATTTCACGACTACACAGGTGTGTACATGCCTTAATCCCAATCTCAAGACTCCACAGGTGTGTACAGGCCTTAATCCCAATCTCACAACTACACAGGTGTGTATAGGCCTTAATCCCAATCTCAAGACTAGCTACACAGGTGTGTATAGGCCTTAATCCCAATCTCAAGACTAGCTACACAGGTGTGTACAGGCCTTAATCCCAATCTCACGACTACACAGGTGTGTACAGGCCTTAATCCCAATCTCACGACTACACAGGTGTGTACAGGTGTTAATCCCAATCTCAAGACTAGCTCCACAGGTGTTCATCCCATTCTCGAAGGAATTGATGTGAAATGGTGTTAAACGCCCTACTGTTCTGCACGGACTGGGCTATATAGACAACAGGCATACAGTGTGCTATTAGGAAATTTGCCCAGACAGCAGTGCTACGGCCTACTCTCATATTGAATTCCAACTGTTAAGAGATCTTTTACTCGCACTTGAAGGTGTACACAAGACCTCGTTTTTTTGTGCCATTCAAACAACTATGCATTGTCCCTTGCCAGTCCCTCCGTCGTGCATCAATGACAAAAGGGGACCATGCTGGGAAATCCCTATAATCTTTTCTATTATGAGGTAATAAATTCAATACAGGGAGGTGATAATTAGTCAATAGTCATTACAGGTATTTAAATTTAACAAAAATAAGTGTTTAGGTGACTGTAATTTTATTTCAACAAAAATATGTTTTGAAGTGTCTGTAATTTTATATATAATAAACTTCAATTGTATAATTTTTGCCTGTTTACAAAATGCTCTGTGTTGTCCTTATTTGAATATTAATCTTATCATTCTGTGTTCCTACATGTACATGTTTCTATAGTTACAAGAATATGAAGAAGATGGTAATATCGTGAAGAAGATAATTCCATCATCAGGGTACGGTATTAACTTGTTATTCTAACTAATCACTAGAAACAGGTAACCAAGATCCACGTCTCTTGCTAGAATTTCCTTCGTATCTATGAACTAACTGTACTTGTTACCGATGACGTTACCGACAACTGTATCTACTAACTAACTGTACTTGTTACCGATGACGTTACCGACAACTGTATCTACTAACTAACTGTACTTGTTACCGACGTCGTTACATGAGCTTGACTACTGTATCTTGTAGATAACTGTTCTCGTTACCGACGACGATACATGTAGCTTGACTACTGTGTCTGTGAACTGTACTTGTTACCAACGACGATACATGTAGCTTGACTACTGTGTCTGTGAACTAACTGTACTTGTTACCAAGGGCGATACATGTAGCTTGACCATCGTATCTGCTAGATAACTATTCTTGTTACCGACGACGTTACATGTAGCTTCACAATTGTATCTGTACTATGAACTAACTGTACTTGTTACCCACGACGTTACATGAAGCTTGACTACTGTGTCTGTGAACTGTACTTGTTACCAACGGCGATACATGTAGCTTGACTACTGTGTCTGTGAACTGTACTTGTTACCAATGACGTTACACATAGCTTGACAACTGTATCTGTGAACTGTACTTGTTACCAACGACGATACCTGTACCCTGACATTCCACTAACTTTGATATTTACTTGACCATTCTTTACTTGGATATTCACGATAAGACATGTCATTGTTTCAATTCCCTAATTGTACATGACAAGGAATAGGGTCGCCTGTTCAATCTTAACGATTTTCTCCAGGTTCCTCCCACTGCAAAATACCCCCATGTGCAAGCGTATTGTTAAAATTATATGTTAGCCATGATATGACCTATTTTGTGTTGACTGGACTTTAAACCCTATTTCTCTCTCTCTCTCATTTTATGACACAGACATATTTTGGTAAGAGAGAGAGAGAGAGAGAGAGAAATGGGGTTTAACGTACACTCAATACAACTAGGTCATTTCGGGACTAACATATGGTTTAATTTTATTTCAATAATTCGCTTGTGCATAGGGGTCTTTAGCAATGGGAGGAAATCGGAGTGTCTGGAGGAAACCCAAGAGGATGAGAAGGCGCCTCTATCTCCATGCCACATACGCTAACCCCAGGACTCGAAACCACAGCCGCAAGCAAGAGGTGACCGGCCAGCTATGTAGAGGTCAAAGTGCGGCACTCTAGACCACTAGGCCATTTCAACCCCCATGAAACTTTAGCTAATGTCTGTATGAAATCGGAGTGTCTGGAGGAAATCCAAGAGGTTGAGAAGGCGCCTCTATCTGCATGCCACATATGCTCACAGGAGAGCTCGAAACCACAGAGGTGGCCGGCCAGCTAGAGGTCGAAGTGCGACACTCTAGACCACTAGGCCATTTCAACCCCGTCCTTTGGTAAGAGAAGATCCCTTATAAATATGCAGTATATAAAACTATGCTCGAAGTTGGGTTAAATTAAACATTTGAGAATATCATAATTGTCTCATCCACGCTCCCCTGCCTTTCAACCTTCTGATAATAAACGACATATTGCCATGTGATATATCTATGACATCTCAAATTGATCGTACTTGATAATAATGGATAAAATACCCACTGATTTCATTTCACAGAAATGAAAACTACACATCCATTATCATTAGATCCACTTATATTGATAATTAACTAAATTGATCGAAGTGTGTTCCTGAGAGCAGGTGGACTTGGTTGTATTGATAATTTATATCATTATATCACAACCCATTGTCACTTGCCACCCTACATGTGGTCTGAGTCATTAAAGCTGAACTCGGGTTACAAAAATACCGAAATATTTAAATAAAAAAAAAAGTTAACGCCCCCTAAGCCACCATGCTTGTTGCAAACTTTTGAAACAAAGATGGTGGATATCACTAGGGACCGGGAATCTACAAGTTTTTACGAAAAAAGGTAATAAACTACCATTATCATCTAGAATCTAATACACGTCAAGAATGTGTTAAATAATGTCAAGATTCTTCAAAAACCGTCTTGTTTGTGCTACCGTGTAGATTTAGAAAAACGTTCTAGTTTTGACATCGATCGTCTACTTTTGGAAGGTGTTTAGTTTTTATACAAGATCTAATTTCTCGTACGTTGTCGAGAAATGAACAGTGTTTAATAACACAAGACATCTAGATTTTACTCCAAACTACTACTTTACCGAGAGCCGTATATGCGGTTACGATTTATGTGGTTACAATTTATAGAAAAAAGATTTTAAAAATATTCACCGATACAACTGCGTCGTCGTTTTATTCTTTCTGTCATTCATATAATATCCATGATGGCTGTACGCGCATCAAACAACGATAATTGTTCATTGGTTTAAGACAGTCTACACGCGGGAAATTTTACAGCAGCTATTGGCTAACGGCACACATTATAAATAACCGTACTTGCATATTCACTGATAGAACTTCGTTATCGTTTTATTCTTTCTGTCATTCATATAATATCCATGATGGCTGTACGCGCATCAAACATTTTTACAGCAGCTATTGGCTAACGGCACACATTATAAATAACCGTACCGGTATTTGCATATTCACTGATACAACTTCGATTTCGTTATCGTTTTATTCTTTCTGTCATTCATATAATATCCATGATGGGTGAAGTACATTACTACGCGCATCAAACAACGATAATTGTTCATTGGTTTAAGACAGTCTACACGCGGGAAAATTTACAACAGCTATTGGCTAACGACACACATTATAAATAACCGTACTTGCATATTGCATAAGCATACTATTTACACACCATACACACCATACCATAAATTATTTTCGCATAATTATACCCATCTGTCTTCATAATTAAACGTTTTAATCAGGCCCGAAGCCAGAAATCAAAATTTAGCCGACATAGGGGGGCGAGGAAGATAAATTTCCGACAACAAAAAATTAATGAACGAAGGTCATCGCCGACTGCCGTAAGCAGGAGGGGAGAGCGCGAAAATTAGAAGCTGTGAGAGGGAATTTAGGCCTCTATGACATGCAGGTGGCGAATGTGTCGGAAAATTAAGAGTTTCCAGCCGACATTTACTATCTCCCGGCCGAATTTGAGAGGATATGTCGTACTAAAACTCTCTCCCGGTGAAAATGCGAGCATAGCTAACCAGCGATTTTTTTCCGACGCAGACAGAAAAATTCCGACAGGAACGGCCCTGGGGGGGGGGGGCGAGCCGCTAGCCTCGGGTCTGGTTTTAATTAAATATCCCATTTAATTGACAATTGGTATAAAGCCGACAAATTTATCGCTGTGCGTTTATATGACTTTGCTCCAATAATATTTTGCGCAATGTTATGGGGTATCAACAGAAACAATCAATGCTATGGTCAAGTTATTTTTTTACAATAAATATAAAAAATAAACTGGCGTATTGGAAATATGTGATGAAATTTAATACTTTTTTAATAAAAAGAATGGATTATTTGTTGTATTTAGATCAGATAAACACTAATTTGTTGTCCGCGATAGTTAGGTTGGAGGTGTAAAACACACAGCTACCATGATTAATTTACAACCCCAATTTAGCTTCCACAACACCACAGTTTTTACTTAACACCTAAACCTGATTGGGCAATAAATTAATCAAGGCAAGGTAGCTATGTGTCTTCAATAGTTTTACATCTTCAACTATGGCGTGTAATTCTTGCCTTTCCTATTTCCCTGATTATAATATCATAGTTTGGACTCGTTTATTTTCGTATTAAAAAACATACATTTTACAAATTCGCTGATAGCAAATAGCGCTAATAACTATCTTTTAAAAAAAAAATGGTTAGGAAACGAGGCTTTTTTACCAAGTCTCATTCTGAACAAGATACCTCGTTCCAAAAAAGGGCAATTTAAAATACCTTGTTTTGGAACTGCAGACAACAAGGCATTTTTTTTACCTCGTTTGAACAAAAATGCCGAACGAGGCATTCTGAGGTTTATAGGGATAGTGTACGTATTCATATTAATGTGGAAGGTGTTGTTTCGGATGAAACCCGGCCATGTGTCTGGATTAGGGGATTAATTAAACAATAGGTTGCGGCTATTCAAAGAATCTTACGACCTTTATGACTGCTGACGTGCTGTATACATGCGACGGTGGTGTAATTACATGTACACGTCTGTGAGCGATATGGTTTCAGACAGAACCGAGTCATGTGACATGTGGAATTCGTGATTGATATAGACAATAGCAGGCAAGTCGTTCATATAATATAACCAAAATTTTAATGACAGTCCCAAGCGACGGTGGCATTATTCGTAGACTGAAACCCATAGCCCATTGTGTGTGGGTTTTTTTTGTGAACACGTCGTTCTCGTACAGTAAGCTTCTTTTACAAATTCGTCATCGTTTTATTCTTTCTGTCATTCATATAATATCCAAAATACGGCACTACGTTGGTCCTTGAGGCGATCGAATTACAAATAATTCCAGCTAATTTAATAATACTATAAATAGTATAGTTATGCAATATGCAAATACGGTTGCTTATACGTGCTGTTATCCAATAGCTGCTGTCAATTTTCCCGCGTTGAGACCGTCTTTAACCAATGAACAATTATCGTTGTTTGATGCGCTTACAGCCATCATGGATATTATATGAATGACAGAAAGAATAAAACGACGACGCAGTTGTATCAGTGAATATTTTTAAAATCCTTTTTTCTATAAATTGTAACCACATAAATCGTAACCACATATACGGCTCTCGGTAAAGTAGTAGTTTGGAGTAAAATCTAGATGTCTTGTGTTATTAAACACTGTTCATTTCTCGACAACGTACGAGAAATTAGATCTTGTATAAAAACTAAACACCTTCCAAAAGTAGACGATCGATGTCAAAACTAGAACGTTTTTCTAAATCTACACGGTAGCACAAACTAGACGGTTTTTGAAGAATCTTGACGGTATTTAACACATTCTTGACGTGTATTAGATTCTAGATGATAATGGTAGTTTATTACCTTTTTTCGTAAAAACTTGTAGATTCCCGGTCCCTAGTGTATGGAGGCTTATGACCTGGAGAGGTTAGCTGATCTCACATCTTTTGCATCTTTTGTTTTAGAGTAAAGCTTAGGCGGTTATAATATTGCAGTAGACACAGTTTATATAATTATTTACAGGCTTACCTTATCAGAAATTTTGGGGGTGTTAACTTTTTTTTTTATTTAAATATTTCGGTATTTTTGTAACCGGAGTTCAGCTTTAAGGGGAGCTGGATGGCTGAATGGTTAGCACGTGCGCGCTGTATCATAAAGCCTGTCATTGAGTCAACTTGTGTGGTTAAGACAAATCGCTGGTTGTACGTGACAAGGAGAAAGGTCGCCTGTCCAACCTCGTGGGTTTTCTCTCCGGGTATTCCGGTTTCCTTCAACTTCTAAAGACCCCTACACATAAGCGAATTATTGAAATAAAATTAAACAATATGTTAGTCCCGAAATGACCTAGTTTGTGTCGAGTGGTCCTTAAACCTCATTTCTCTCTCTCTGTCTCTGTCTCTCTCTCTGGCTCAGTAAAAAATGAGAGATCTAAACCTCATAGTAGGTCTACATACATGTATAATATACAATCAGGCTTGGATTAAGACCCATAAACCCTGTTTATATTACACCGCATGGCATGGCTGATTTTGTTGTAGTGCAAATGAGTGAAGTATTAGCGTGCCGTACTGAGTACCGTGCGGAGTCGGTCCACTGAGTGAGGTGATCTCACAGATATTCATCTAGAGTTTATTATGGTCTTGCCATGTGAATAAATGTCTAATAAATAGTTTTTATAACATTTGAGGCCTACAAAAGACCTAGAATAGGCAGTTTTAGCTCTTGTATAATATATACCACCAAATGCTTTGAATAAATACGACCACACACGATGAAAAAATTCTGCTCTGACTCTGGATCCTGTTTTAAAAATTGATCCATTTTTAATTTTCAGTGAAATGCAGTTAAATCTGAGTCATGATTTTACGTTACTTGGTGATCCAGGGCCGGGCAGTATGGATAATTTAAGTCACAGATTAAAGGTAGAGGCTCTCATCATGTTATACATATTTATTTAAAGATATATGACTTTAATACATCGTGTTTGGTGAAAAATTAAAGTCTTGTATCATGGTTAAAATGTTCCTTAAACAATATATATATATACATTAGGGATCTGGTATCCATTAACTTGGTTGTTTTGCTCTTTAATTAATATAATAGCCTTTAATTTCAAAACGTCCTTTGATAATTGATAATAACCCTTTAAATTTCAAAAAATGGTTTAATTAGTACTATAGCTTAATTTAATGGTACACCATTGATGGGTTACAGGGTATTTTGAAATTAAAGGGTGTTCATCAAATTTAAAAGGCAAAACATTAAGTTAAAGGATATACGCACCATAACTTTTTTTAGTCTATAACTCTTCTTTCGCTTTGATTTTGAGATATGTTCGCAACATATTTTAGTTTTGTAAGTAGATTGTTAAGAAAAATACAAGCAGAAGTGACTACACCATAAACCTCTTTCTCTCCCTTTTTACAAATTCCGTGGATTTTTTGTGTGTAAGAAACAACTATACCTTGTCTGTGATTGTTTTCTATATTTGTTTGTTGCTAGGTTACAGCCTGTTTGTTTGATATTATGTCAGGTCAATCGGAAGTTGATCATCCACTCTGCGAGGTAAGATAAAAAACAACCCGATTTTCTCTTGTCTGTTGGGGGGTTGGGATGGCCTAATTGTCTAGAGTGCCCTGCTTCGACCTCTAGCTGGACGTCCCTGGCTTGCCACTGTGGTTTCAAGCCCTGGTGTGAGCGTATGTGGCATGAAGATAGGAGCGGCTTCTCAACCTCATGGGTTTCCTCCGGGCACTCCGGTTTCCTCCCACTGCTAAAGACCCCTACGCGCAAGCGAATTATTGGAATAAAATCACCTAGTTTGTGTCGAGTGGACGTTAAACCCCATTTCTCTCTTTCTCTCTTACTCTCTCTCTCTGTGTTAATCGTTTGGCAAGGGGTCTCAAGGGGGCCTAGATGATTTAGGAGGCTCACACAAGTCGTAAATATTCTGGCCTATACTAAATTTTATTAAATTGAGAGAAAAGTAAAATGAAGTGTTCCAAATTAATGTTAAAGTTTTCAAATATTTGAGCTCCGTCTTTATTAATCCCGTGTGAAGAGAAAAGCAGGATGTTTTAAAAACTGAATTATATATTTGAGCAGAAATATTCATCTGAAAAAAATGGAGGTCATCTGAATAATAATTAATTAATATATGTACAAATCATGTGAATTTAGTAAATGAGAAAAACACTAGAATATTTATGCATGTATTTACTATTAAGGGTGTCTAGCTTGACATGTGCATGCCAATGAGCACATCTGTGGAGATTTCTATACCGTCAATCGGTACCATTAACAACTACAAACCATGCTGAAGATTTCTGAAGAACTTTCTCGAAAAAAATAAATTAATCCTAGGACCTCCTTGTCAGAATTGAAATAGGGTTTAACATCCTAGTCTTATGCACCAACTGGGCTATGAAGATGGGAATACGCCATGAGGAACATTTTTATGCCCAGACATATGGAATTCCAACTGTCAAGGGTTCTTTAACATGCACGGCAATGTGTACACATAATATTGTTATTTTGTACCATCCAAATGACTAGATAGCTGTCCTTGCCAGGCCCTCCGTCCTGAAAGACTGACATGGGGAAACTAGGCGAGAAAATCTCTATGAACTTTCTTGACTAACACTGGGATTGATCACGGGACCTACAGGTTAACAAGCAAGCATCTTACTTACAGGGCTACCTTGACTCGCGATCCTTGTCAGTGAGTCTGTACCATATGTTTATTGGATGAGTCAACTGCCATGGTTTCGATTCCCCGGTTGTACGTGACAAGGGTCGCCTGCCCATCGTAGTGGGTTTTCTTCACCTCATCTTGTTTTTGTCCCACTGATAAAGACCCCTACTACGCATCATTGATTTATTGAAGTAAAATTGAACCATGTGTTAGTCCCGAAATACCTCAGTTTTTAGCGAGCGGATGTTAAACCCAATTTCTCCCTCTCTCTCTCTACAGGAGTGTACAGACTCGTTATTAGACCAGTTAGATAATCAGTTGAAGATAACGGAAGACGAATGTCGAGATTATCGAGATCTACTCACTAAATTACAACATGAAACAGATGATGTGGATGAGAAGGCTCTTGATCAGGAACTTAAACAGGTAGGGCCTAGATATAGGGTAAACAGGTAGGGCCCAGCTATAGGGTAAACGGGTAGGGCCCAGCTATAGGGTAAATAGGTAGGGCCTAGCTATAGGGTAAACAGGTAGGGCCTAGATATAGGGTAAGCAGGTAGGGCCTAGCTATAGGGTAAACAGATAGGGCCTGGATATAGGGTAAACAGGTAAGGTCTAGCTATAGGGTAAACAGGTAGGGCCTAGATATAGGGTAAACAGGTAGGGCCCAGCCACAGGGTAAACAGGT
The DNA here is from genome assembly GCA_917208275.1 of Patella pellucida. Taxonomy (NCBI): domain Eukaryota; kingdom Metazoa; phylum Mollusca; class Gastropoda; family Patellidae; genus Patella; species Patella pellucida. Next base: position 57,516,106 of record OU795044.1, read on the forward strand.
AGGGCCCAGCCACAGGGTAAACAGGTAGGGTCCAGCTATAGGGTAATTGGTAGGGCCCAGCTATAGGGTAAACAGGTAGGGCCTAGCTATAGGGTAAACAGGTAGGGCCTAGCTATAGGGTAAACAGTTAGGGCCTAGCTATAGGGTAAACAGGTAGGGCCCAACTATAGGGTAAACAGGTAGTACCTAGCTATAGGGTAAACAAGTAGGGTCCAGCTATAGGGTAAACAGGTAGGGCCTAGCTATAGGGTAAACAGGTAGGGTCCAGCTATAGGGTAAACAGGTAGGGTCCAGCTATAGGGTAAACAGGTAGGGTCCAGCTATAGGGTAAACAGGTAGGGTCCAGCTATAGGGTAAGCAGGTAGGGCCTAGCTATAGGGTAAACAGGTAGGGCCTAGCTATAGGGTAAACAGGTAGGGTCCAGCTATAGGGTAAACAGGTAGGGCCCAGCTATAGGGTAAACAGGTAGGGCCTAGATATAGGGTAAACAGGTAGGGTCCAGCTATAGGGTAAACAGGTAGGGCCCAGCTATAGGGTAAACAGGTAGGGCCTAGCTATAGGGTAAACAGGTAGGGCCTAGCTATAGGGTAAACAGGTAGGGTCCAGCTATAGGGTAAACAGGTAGGGTCCAGCTATAGGGTAAACAGGTAGGGTCCAGCTATAGGGTAAACAAGTAGGGTCCAGCTATAGGGTAAACAGGTAGTACCTAGCTATAGGGTAAACAAGTAGGGTCCAGCTATAGGGTAAACGGGTAGGGCCTAGCTATAGGGTAAACAGGTAGGGTCCAGCTATAGGGTAAACAGGTAGGGCCTAGCTATAGGGTAAACAGGTAGGGTCCAGCTATAGGGTAAACAGGTAGGGTCCAGCTATAGGGTAAACAGGTAGGGTCCAGCTATAGGGTAAACAAGTAGGGTCCAGCTATAGGGTAATTGGTAGGGTCTAGCTATGGGGTAAACAGATAGGGCCTAGCTATAGGGTAATTGGTAGGGCCTAGCTATAGGGTAAACAGGTAGGGCCTAGCAATAGGGTAAACAGGTAGGGCCTAGATATAGGGTAAACAATATTCCTTAGAATACAGATGTGATGACTCTTTGATGTGTCAATCGTTCATTGTTGAAATATCGGACTCGCCGGATGATTTCATTGAAATATATGTGCTGGATATTGTTTGTTTCTATTGTAAGTTGTTTCAGGGTTTCAAGCAATATGTTACTTAATGTCCAGTTCTTGACCATAAAAAGTAATTTTGATCCTGGAACTTTTGTCAAACCCTTCGTAGTCTTCTTCATAGTCTTCTTTTGACGTCGCTCTTGAAAAAAAGCCTTAAAGGCTTCATCAATTGTTGTACGATCAACATGAAACTAGGTCGACTTGTTTATTTGGTGACTGAGCAATGATTACACAGATGGCAGTACCTTGCCCCTCCATCTGGCATCATTGAAAAGAGAAACCATGCTCAAAATATCCCCAAGGAACTAAGTTTGTGATTGAGTGCCATTGTGCCACTGTTGTTCCACTTTTTGATATAGACATTAGCTTAAGTTTCATGAAAATATTTCTCTTTTAGGCTGTGATGACTTTTAAAATTATATTTGGAATGTGTTTAAACAGTTCTATCACATATGATATGGCTGACACCAATATTGTCCTTTAATTTATGATTTTAAAAGATCAGACATTTGTTTATCTCTAAATAACCGATGTATTGAATGTATTGTTATTAAACTCCACACCATTCTCTTCATGTTCAATAAGTTTATCATTATTTGCGGTTAATTCAATCGGATCAAAACACAGATCCTATTTCGTTTATATAGTTCAAAATTTTGTTTTACTTGTCTTCATTACACTAGGATCTGGAAGAGTTGTTATCATTGACATGTTCGGAATGATGTGAGGGATTAGCCAATGAAACGGTCTGTTTCGGCAAGCTTTAGGCTTGTTTTGCACAGAGCTGTGGGTAATCTACTAGTAACATCAATGCTGATTGGTTAATCAAATGTCTTATGTCATAGGAGCAAAAAACACGTGTATGACCTCTGACGCGACCTATCGCTACAACATCAAAAGTTTAAAAAAAAAAACGAAAAACAAAATATAACGAAATCAGATTGTTGTTAATTTTTATGTTTTTTTTTATTAAAGTTAAATGCTGAAGAAGAAACTTTACATAAAGAACTGGCGAAGGCTGAAGAAGAACAAAAAATAGTGGTTGCTAAGTTACAAGAAGAAGAAGATAAATCAAAAATATTAGATGAAGAGGAAGAAAAGTAACGATTATTTTCTTTCACAATTTCAATATACCGTATTTCCTCGAATACAACCCCGGCCTCGATTACAACCCGGGCCTCAAATAGAACCCGGGGGTAAGGGGATGTTGAGATAAATACAACCCAGGTCTCAAATAGAACCCGGGTATCTAATATAACCCGAGTCAGTGGTTTGTTGTCACATATATCAAACGTTAAAAATGGTGTTATTGTATTGAGAAGTCATTGTAAGGCTAGTCGATTCAGTATAGTGAGAATGTATATTCTATCATAGTTGATTTATTTCACTATTTTGTTATTTTATAACATTGTTTTATCAGGCAATTAGAACATGACTCTTGACTAGAATAATGCAGGTTAGAATCTTCATGAGACTAACAAGGAGAATAACCCAGGTTTGAATCTCTGTGAGACCAACGAGGACAACGTTTCTAATTATTTGATCTGAATAGGACGAATCTCCATGTTCACTGTAAAATAAATCTTGTGAATGAGTTGTTGTAGATATTTTATATCTTGTGAATGAGTTCTTGTTGATATTTTATATCTTGTGAATGAGTTCTTGTTGATATTTTATATCTTGTGAATGAGATGTTGTTGATATTTTATATCTTGTGAATGAGTTGTTGTAGATATTTTATATCTTGTGAATGAGTTGTTGATATTTTATATCTTGTGAATGAGTTCTTGTTGATATTTTATATCTTGTGAATGAGATGTTGTTGATATTTTATATCTTGTGAATGAGTTGTTGTAGATATTTTATATCTTGTGAATGAGTTGTTATATTTTAAATCTTGTGAATGAGATGTTGTTGATATTTTATATCTTGTGAATGAGATGTTGTTGATATTTTATATCTTGTGAATGAGTTGTTGTAGATATTTTATATCTTGTGAATGAATTGTTGTTGATATTTTATATCTTGTGAATGAGTTGTTGTAGATATTTTAATTTTGTGAATGAGATGTTGTTGATATTTTATATCTTGTGAATGAGTTGTTATATTTTATATCTTGTGAATGAGTTGTTGATATTTTATATCTTGTGAATGAGTTGTTGTTGATATTTTATATCTTGTGAATGAGTTGTTGTTGATATTTTATATTTATTGTTTGTTTTTGTTGATAGATATTTTATATTTATTAATTGTTTTTGTCCATAGATATTGGAAAGAATATAATGAATATAAACGACAAGCCTTGGAGTTGGATGATGAACAAAGAAGGTTTGTTTCTAATCTTCAAACATAAACTTTATTTTCAAATTTGTTGGTGCAGAAAAATTAATCTTAAAGGACCTAAGTCCGTAACTCAAAATCCTCCCAAATCTTCGACATCGAAATCATGAATTATTGGTCAATTTAAATCAACATTGATGATGTAAACTTACCCGGGAAAGATGAGCTTCTGATATCCGATATTTAAGATAAGATATTTTTTTTAACATTGGTACACAAATCGTGTAGCCTACCATAATGCCCTTCAGCCCCAGTTGTATTGAGATACTCGAGAGGCGAGGCTAGACACACTGCACCAAGTCAAACGGAGTTATGAAGACTGGAATAACTAGACGTTATAAATGTGCACATGATTGACATTGCTGGCTTCTTTCGCCAAACATAACTGATTTGAAATTGGAGTAAAAACGGAAACCATTGAATATATTCATATTATAGTATTATATGCGTTGCGACCCACTTTTGTGAATTTCTAGGTCCCAAATGTTAGCGATTTAGCTCCTTCAATTTTTTTTTTTTTCATTGTATATATATATATGATGAATATTTTTAAATTTTTTTCTGTTTCAGTATAGCTAACCAACTTCAATATGCACAAACACAACTTGATAAACTTAAAAAAACAAACGTTTTTAACTCGACATTCCATATATGGTTAGTTCATTACTACATTCCCCTAAATTCCATCATCGTGTCCAAGTTACCCTACGTTTCCATGTCGATGCAAAAGCTTCCCCTTTTTATTGTAATTATATATATTTATAGGGTGGCCTTGTGGTCTGTCATCAGGGCTCGACACTGCTGTCGGCTTCGGCGGCCATGGCCTCCGAATTTTAGAATTTGGCCGCAGATTCATGGCCGAATTTTAAATATCGACGGCCATTTACAATAAACAGATTTATAACATATTACATAATTCATGACTTGGCCTTGGATTTTCAATTTTTGGCCTTGGATCAAGGTTGCACTCTGGCCTATCGTAGGCCAAAGTTGGCCTTCGATCCAAAAAACGAATTTCGAGCCCTGTCTGTCATAGATTCAAGTGTGATGGCTTTGATCTCAGGTCTGAGGATTGTCATGATCAGTCAAACCTTGTTGGTTTCAAAACTTGCCTCCAACTGCTAAAGACCCTCCTCATGCATGTGAATCAATCTGATTAAAACACAGATCCTATTTCCTTTCGGTTTTTATAGTTCAAAATTTTGGTTTACTTGTCTTGACTACACCTAGGATCTGGAAGCGTTGTTATTTGGTTGAGGTGAGAGAGTAGCCAATGAAACGGTCTGTTGCGGCGAGTTCTTGGCGTACAGTGCCCAGAACTGTCGGTATTCCACTTGAAACATCACTGCTGATTGTTTAATTAAAACTTTCGACGTCATAGGATGAAAGACTGCTCGTATGACCTCTGACGTGACCTTCAATTACAACTGGTCAGATCTTCATGTAGTGTGTACCCGATTGAACGTTCCAGAATTATATTCTCTCAATTCCAAAAATAGCTTCAATCGAGTGAAAAGGAGAATTTCAAAGTACAACGCATGTGCCGACTGCTTAAAAAATATCTCAACCAATCATTACAGCTGAAACATATTTGTTACTTAAAATACATCACGATTCTACTCACACCACCTCATCTGTCGGGGTTGATAGAACTGTGACAGGACTGAATTCCGGGTCACTCGATTGTAATTCTGGACGTTCTGGACAGTGAATCGAGTACGCCCGTAGTGTAGGCCATCAAAAGTATAAAAAAAGAAACGTAATATAGATCTGTCAGTGAATTATTGAAATAACAATAAATGGTATGTTAAGTGAGTAAGTTAGTAAGTAATTTTTTATTGCTGAAAGTTACATAACTTATTGCAAATACAATGAATAAATAAATACAATATGTAATGTGAAGGTGTTAATGATACAAATAGTACAAAACAAGTTACAATTCTTAGGAAGAATAGCTTCTTGAATAGACTGACGTTTAATAAATGATAATTGTTTATATTTTGCTAATGTTAATCCTGAAATATCCTATATTTGTATATTTGTAGGCACAGTGGTCAGTTTGGTACAATCAATAATTTCCGATTAGGCCGTCTGCCCAGTGTTCCAGTAAGTAATATATACATGTATCATAGCATATTATAGTATATGTATTAAAATCCGTTTTTTTCATCTTTATAATATGTCTGGTTCAAAGATCCGTTAAGGAACTGTTGTCAACCCCCCTCTCGTTTTAAACTTTATATTTAAAAATCCCTGAACAACAGCAGTACACCAACTGGTTTATTCATCTTTATAATATTTCAGGTTCAAAGATTCTTTATTAAATTAAGGGAGTGTCGTCGTTCTCCCTCTCGTTTTCTTTAAGTCCAGTTTGTACGCAGGAATGTTACTTTAAACATATATACCATTAAATCACCCAGTTTGTACACAGGAATGTTACTTTAAACATATATACCATTAAATCACCCAGTTTGTACACAGGAATGTTACTTTAAACATATATACCATTAAATGACCCAGTTTGTATGAGGAAATGTAACTTTAAACCCCTCTCCAGGTTGATTGGAATGAAATAAATGCTGCGTGGGGACAAACAGTTCTTTTACTACACTCACTGGCTCGTAAAATGAATTTAACATTTCAAAGGTAAATATCTCACAGGACTCACAATAAACTTATTATTCTATTTCTTCGAATCATGTAACTTTGAGTTGTTTGTTCGTTGGGATATGTAGTATCTGTAGATCATATAAATAATACTTATGTACATGTATGTTCGAGACTATGATTATTAGAGTCGAGGGTTGTCTCCCATTGATAAATTGTAGTTTGTATCCAGTTCAATAAAGCATCTTCTGATTAAATTCGTCTGTTCCTAATGTGTTAAATCCGAAAGTATAGAAACTGTCCCTTGGCCATCCAAGTCTACAGGATAGTGAGGCCTTTATGAATGTTTGGAAGGCAAACTTATGGATGTTGGTGGTTGTGGGGACTAAGGTGCACATACAGAAGGCATGACACTATACCAAATGCGCAGTCAGCTGGTCGGATAGCCGTGGCGATAGAGAGGCGGCTTCTCACCAATGCAACAAGGGTTCAATCCAGCTCAGGGCAGGAACTTTATCGTAAGTGAGAGGGATTTTTTGGCCTCCGATCTGATCAGGCAGGTTTCCCCCGAGTTCTTTTTTTTTTCCTGCAGTAATGATCGAAATCATTCGCACGATCTGTGCCAAGGGCCAAATTGGAAAAAAGCCTCAGGCCTAATTTGCTACCCTTGTAAAATGACACGATTATTATTATTATTATTATAACGCAATTATGACCAAACTTATGGATGTCGGTGATCTTGATCCACTAAAAATGGTTGACTTTTGGATACGTAACCAGTGTTACAGTTCTTGTCATGTTTCAAAATTGTATTCACTATACTCACTTATCTATATGGGTTCCTAGTGGGGTTTGTTCTGTGCTAGCATAGTCACTGCCCAATTAACTGTCTTCATAATCTTGTTTTCTTTGTCTTTGTACACAGTTCACTATTCCCACCCTTTATGGCTTCCCACTCCTTTGATAGTTTCCAGATATATCCAACCCTTTGATGGTTTCCAAATGATTATCTCTGATTGTATAAAGATGTCAGTCTTTGTTCCATATTTTATTATACTATGGTTGTCATTCATTGCTTGATAAAGACGAGAGAACCCTCGTCGAAACGTCGCTGAAGTAAACTCTTTAAGTAACTTGTATTCCATATAATTGTGTCATGTGTTATTCACTTATCTATTTTTTCAAATGATTTTGGGGTTTTGGTTTAACTTTGATAACCAGTCCGATTGTAAGACATTTCTTTGTTTATATGTATATAAGATAATTTGTTTTATAGGTATCGTTTAGTTCCCTATGGCAACCATTCTTATTTAGAATCACTAACAGAGAAGAATAAAGAATTGCCCTTATATGGATCTGGTGGATTCCGCTTTCTGTGGGATACAAAGTAAGAAAATGTACTTTTAACTTGCATTAGATATGCATTTATTTATTATTTCCCATTAAAACTGGTGTGGTTTCATATCCCTGGTTGTACGTGACAAGGAATAGGGTCACCTGTCCAACCTCATGGGTTTTCTCCGGGTCCTCCAGTTTCCTCCCACTGCTAAAGACCCCTACGTGCACACATTATTTTTATAAAATTAAACCATATGTTAGTCCCGAAATGGCCTAGTTTGTGTCAAGTGGACGTTAAAGCCCATTACTCTCTCACTCTCCCTTTAAATTGTGTCCTGTACTGTAAGTGGATGTGCAATTGCTCATTAAGTGAGAGAAATGAGCTTAGGATTTTCCAGCTGGGTTTTCATTCCATCCAAATTGACTAAGAGACACCACTCCATCCCGCAACATTGATATGATTATTATTATTTATTATTTATAATTATTGTTATCGTATTATTTGCCACTCCATCCTGTACCACTGATGTTATTATTTATATTTATTATTATTGTATATAATTATTGTTATCGTATTATTTGCTTGTGTTTTAGGTTTGATCAAGCTATGGTGGCATTCTTAGATTGTTTACAGCAGGTAGTTTTATATATTTAATCTAATTGAGTCGTCCCCAGGAGATTATGTTTGGTTGATTTTGGTGTCCTAATGAAATAACCAATATAAATACATTTCACAGTGAATTAAACCTAAAAACAATGAAGTAACAATAAGTGATTATAAAATTATAGGTTAAATCCTGTAAGATATGTAAAGTGTATGAGAGCATTATTTTTATATCCACCATCCCCATTCATATGATTGTAATCCCCACCATGTTTGATTGTAATCCCTCCATGTCTGATTGTAATCCCTCCATGTCTGATTGTAATTCCTCCATGTTTGATTGTAATCCCTCCATGTCTGATTGTAATCCCTCCATGTTTGATTGTAATCCCTCCATGTCTGATTGTAATCCCTCCATGTTTGATTGTAATCCCTCCATGTCTGATTGTAATCACTCCATGTTTGATTGTAATCCCTCCATGTCTGATTGTAATCCCTCCATGTTTGATTGTAATCCCTCCATGTTTGATTGTAATCCCTCCATGTCTGATTGTAATCCCTCCATGTTTGATTGTAATCCCTCCATGTCTGATTGTAATCCCTCCATGTTTGATTGTAATCCCTCCATGTTTGATTGTAATCCCTCCATGTCTGATTGTAATCCCTCCATGTTTGATTGTAATCCCTCCATGTCTTATTGTAATCCCTCCATGTTTGATTGTAATCCCTCCATGTCTTATTGTAATCCCTCCATGTTTGATTGTAATCCCTCCATGTTTGATTGTAATCCCTCCATGTTTGATTGTAATTCATCCATGTTTGATTGTAATCCCCTCCATGTTTGATTGTAATCCCTCCATGTTTGATTGTAATTCATCCATGTTTGATTGTAATCCCTCCATGTTTTACAGTTTAAAGAAGAGGTAGAGCGCGGTGATACCAGTTTTTGTCTACCCTACAGAATGGAGAAAGGAAAAATAGAAGATTCGAATTCAGGAAATTCTTATTCCATAAAGTAAGTTGGTGTAGGACTGGCCAAGGTATCATAGCTAATCAGGAAATTCCCAATTTTCTATAACCATTCCAAGAATGTGACGAATAAACCTCTTACTAAAGTGTATAATATATGAGATCCTCACTGTAAAATCTTCCCAAGACTGCGATGAATACACTAAAGTGTTAGTAGTTGGTGGAAGAATCCGTGGATCAGAGCTGAGCAGGTCAGCATGGATATCAGTGAAACTGTAGGGGAGAAAATGAGGAGCTCCTTCTTAAAAAATATTAATTTTTTAATCCCCAAGAAACACATGTACACTAGACACAAGACAGAAGTAAAGTAGTAAAAGTCTTAAAGACAGGGCGTGTTTTGGGCGCAATAATAAAGAGCATTATATATTATAAGTATTTTCTATAATTAGTGTAACGTGTTTAATGAATTGATAATGTTTAGAACCAAATGTTGTATCTTGAATATGCCTGCTTATTAGTGCGATTAAGTGTTTGATTAAAAGAGCAGCGTACTCAATCAAATTATAGAAACGTTAAGTCATTATCTTGAGCAAAACAAATAAACCACATTTACCTTGTTAATTAAAGGGACAATAAAATTTAGCCTTATTCTAACTACTAGATGTTTAAGTGTCCTACCTGTTGTGTAAATTATCCATTACAACCTATCTTACTTGTCCAGAGGGTACGAAAATATGTTTAAATCTAAGTTACATTTGAAAGTGTTAACTAAGGCCTTTCAAATCATACAGTTAGTTGAATTTTCCAATTTTTTAACTTAGGTGTGTTAAGATGAAATTTGTACCACCAATTATTTGAAATATTGTAAAATAGTATAATTTGTTGACCAGAATAAAAATTGGGACATACTATTCAGTTACAACAAGAGTGGTATTGGGGCTTTAACCCAAACCATTCGATTTGCGGAATTGATTTGTATTTAGTGGAGATGTCGTGTGACAGTATAGTCAAATTCTAACAACTTTCATAAGATTTTTAAATGCGCTGATTAGCTGTAAACAATTCCTGCGGCTGAACGTGTGACCACTGAATGAATTGTCCAATCGCACCTAGAGGTAATTTGGTGATTTGTGGTAACCGGTTCAGGAATTGGTGTGTCAATAAATTTGTTGATTATGGTATTCCAATTGAATTAGATGGATGTTAAAGATGAAAATTTGATTGTTTGCAAATCATTTTGGCTAATCATCAGTGGTCGATAAAAAAAATGCCTCTATTTTCCTTTATATAATCATTTGTTTTTCCTTTCAGAATCCAATTTAATTCTGAGGAACAGTGGACTAAAGCCCTGAAATTTATGTTGACTAATTTAAAATGGGGTTTAGCCTGGGTTTCATCGCAACTTATTGCTGAAAAATAAAGATGAAGACTCATTCTTAAACAAAACACAGAAGATTATAATAATATTAGAACATGAACAATAGTTGTGAATGAATGAAATGAAATGAAATAGGGTTTAACGTCCTATTATGCACCTAACCTGGGCTAATGGAAGACGGGCATACGCCATACAGTGTGCTGTTAGGGAAATTTTTGCCCGTGCAACGGCGCTATGGCCTACTCTTATATCAAATTCCAACTGCCAAGGGATCTTTTACATGCACTCCAGACTCTCCTTCTGCATCAGTGACAAGGGGAAATCACGCCGGAAATAATAATATTAAAGCATGAACACTAGTTGTGAATGTATGAAATGAAATGGGGTTTAACATCCTATTATGCACCTAACCTGGGCTAATGAAAGATGGGCATATATACGCCATACAGTGTGCTATAAGGGAATCTTTGCTTAAACAGCAACACTACAGCCTACTTTTCTTTAGAATTCCCACTTAACACCGGTTCTTTATATGCACACCAACGTGTACACAGGAATTCAAGTTTTTTGTCCCATCCAAATGACTATAAATTGTCCTTACCAGGCCCTTTAACTTTTACCACTGATGACTCTAGATGAACTTGGAGTTCTATAAAAACTGAGCAACCACAACTCCCATGTAAATGATTGAACGATCGGATGAATGAATGAAAAAGATGATTTAGGACTTTGATGATAAATGGTTATTTATATTCTAGCTGTTGTGAATTATTTTTAATCTATTGTTGTATTTATTTAAAGGAGCTTAAAGCTTCTCTGATTTATGTTAAAATAAGGAGTTGGAATGTGATTGAGGAAGAAGAAGAAATATTGAAATAAAATTTATGTACAAAACATTGATTAAAGTCACAGATCATCAGTTGCATTTTCAAGGCAATAAAAAATGTCTAATTTTGTTCACCCCTTAAACATACATTCTGCAACAGGTAAATCTCCTTATTGCAGGTTTCGAGTCCTGGTGTGAGTGTATGTGGCATGGAGATAGGGGCACCTTCCCATCCTCGTGGGTTTCCTCCGGGCCCTCCGGTTTCCTCCCACTGCTAAAGACCCCTACACGCAAGCGAATTGTTGAAATAAAAAATTAAAACCTATGTTAGTCCCAAAATGACCTAGTTGTGTTGAGTGGACGTTGAACCCCATTTCTCTCTCTCGTATGTTAGTTCCGAAATAACCTAGTTTGTGTCGATTGACGTTAAACCCCATTTCTTTCTCTCTCTTATGTTAGTTCCAAAATGACCTAGTTGTGTTGAGTGGACGTTAAACCCCATTTCTTTCTTTCTCTTATGTTAGTTCCAAAATGACCTAGTTGTGTTGAGTGGACGTTAAACCCCATTTCTTTCTTTCTCTTATGTTAGTTCCAAAATGACCTAGTTGTGTTGAGTGGACGTTAAACCCCATTTCTTTCTTTCTCTTATGTTAGTTCCAAAATGACCTAGTTGTGTTGAGTGGACGCTAAACCCCATTTCTTTCTTTCTCTTATGTTAGTTCCAAAATGACCTAGTTGTGTTGAGTGGACGCTAAACCCCATTTCTTTCTCTCTCTTATGTTAGTTCCAAAATGACCTAGTTGTGTTGAGTGGACGTTAAACCCCATTTCTCTTTCTCCCTCACATGTAGATCAGTGATTTTAATGTAGACCTACATCTATTGATAACTACACATGTCACGTACCGGTTACCTATATTGGGTAAATCCTCCATCCCACATGTACACTGACCGGATGATTTACCCAATACCACCCAATACTATTTAAATATAGGCTACTATCTAGTGATACGGGGTACCTATATTGGGTAAATCATCCCGCCACATGTATACCGACAGGACGATTTACCCAATACCACCCAATACTATTTAAATACTACTAAATATCACATAGGCTACTATGTGTGGTTTAATGGTCGACAGCGAGACATTAAGTAATATATTGATACTGCACGAGGCGATAGCCGAGTGTTGTTTCAATATATTACGCAGTGTCTTAAGCTGGAGAGCATTAAACTACTTAAAATACAGACACTATCTCGCACGTGCATTTCAATGAAATACATCGCAACAGTTCACTATTTCAGATAATGTACTATTGGCAAGATGCCTGTACATTATTAGAAATAATGGTACGCAAACATCAAAGGATGGCGTCACTTCTGTATTTTAACTGGTGGTATATGGGTAGTAGTGGGTAAATCGGCCCGCTACATGTATTTGTTGATGTAATTTTGTTAAGTTTCATTAAAAATAAAAAGTAAAACTGTTATTTTGTTTAAGCAGATTATGTTTTTTTCTCTGATTTCTTTGGTTTCCTCCCACATCCAAAAACCCCCAACATGCAAGCAAATCTTCTATCTGCTATAAAAAAAACCAACATGCAAGCGAATCTTCTATCTGCTATAAAGACCTCCTACATGCAAGCGTATCTTCTATATGTTTGCCCATCACGTTTCGTAGCCCTGATCTACCCCATATATGTGATAGGGGCCATCCATAAAGTACGTACGCTTGAAGGGGGGAGGGGGGGTCACGCCAAAATCGTACAGGTGCGTTAATTCAATGGCAAAACGTCCTTACAGGGGGGGAGGGGGGGGGGGGTGAATTTTACCCATTTTGAGCGTACGTACTTTATGGATGGCCCCATATCAAATTAACCAGCATGACCCAATAAATGTTTGAGACCATCGAATTTGAGCCCCAGGCTAAACAGGCCAGGGCCCCGACAAATCGAGTTTCGTCGCTGCACTCCACTCTTACATATATACAATATCAAATTAACCAGACCCTGTGAATGTTTTAGACCATCAAATTATGGACCTGGGTAAATTTGGGTCCCAGGTGAATTAGGGCCCCCGGCTGAGCCGAGTATCCTGCTAGTTATTGAAATAAAATTGAACCATATGGTAGTCCGGTAGGCCTACTGTTCTATTTATAGAATTCCCATGTTCTGATCCCAGTTTTGATTCTGCCACGTCAGCGATGGTGCTTGCAGGGGCGGTGCCTGTTGGACTGACAGAGAAAGTGTATGTAGTTGTTCGGATTGTCAGAAAAACCGAGGTTTATCCATGTGCAAGAAACGCTTGGCCCACAATATCTGGTGGAGAAGAGCAGGCAATATGTTAGTCTCAAAAAGGCCAAAAAAGTTCCCAAGAAACTTTTCAGCATGATTTATCAGTGACAAGAACAGTGTGGCTAGTAATCCGGATGGGATGCAAAACCAAGGTCCTGTGTACACATTGGCATTCACATAAAAGCGGGTCCGTAGCCAGCTTAAAAAATTGGACATTGGGGGGGAGGGGGCTACAGAATATGTAGGAAGGGGTGAGGATGTGGCTAGCTAAGACCAATCCTAAGGTTGGCATATATTAGGGGGAGGGGGGCAGGCTCTACGGGCCTGCATAAAAGATCCCTTGGTAGTGAGAAATCAAAATAATTGAAAGTAGGGCCTAGACAGGCTGTTCATTGCACCACCTCCTGGCAAAATTTATTACACTGCTTGGGTATTCCTGTGTTAATTAGACCAATTGGTACAAGACAGTAGGTCGACGTAGGAAATATACCCCATTTCATTTCCAATTGATGTCCCCTATACATGTACATGCATGTTTGTGTTAACTGCATCATGTTATAGGCATGTGTAAAGGGAAATAACTCCGCAGGCCTACACGGAGGCAGACCACCATTAAATTTCAGACCACCATACCCACAAATTGTAGTTCGTCTATTTATAGAAATTCTCTCTCCTTCTCTTTTCTCCCCCTTTGCATGGACATTTTTGTTGATTTGTTGGTCTAGAATGGAAGAAGAGGGTTTGAATTAATATTTTCTGCCAGGTTTTGGTAAATATTCATGATTTTGAGGCGGAAGGATAACTGAGTTATCAGGTTGGCTACGGTGATAAGTACGGCAACTAGTTACATGTTTTGGGTATGCTTCTTCAAGTTGGTGTATCTCAAAATTTTGGTGGTCAACCTCATACAAATTTTAGTGCAAAGATATGGTCATTTGTTCCTCTGTCTATAGTGAAAAGCATTCAGCTCAACGAAAACTTGGGGAAAAGTTGGAGGTCGGCAAAGAGGCCAGAATTAACATTGAAGTCAATGGGGAAATTAATGGTGGTCTGCCTCCACACAATTACAAAAATTCTGATGAAAAAAAGAAATAAACAGAGATTGTTTCCTGTTCAGTTGTATCATCCAGGCCCAGGCCCTATTACCCTTCCTTTAAAAAAATCAATAATTTGTGGGGTTTTTTTTAAATTCAAGCCAATGTACCCAAACAATGGTTGTTTCCTAATTAAAAACGTGTTTGGACACACAAGACTAATGTTTCTGAAATGGATTTAGCTCCCTTTGTAAAAGGGGAGATAATAAGACAAGATGGCGGTAAGTTTCACGCGTTTTCTGAAAATTATATTAGTTTTGTCCGAAACACCGGTGATATCTTATATTTTGATTCTGTCAAGCATTAAACTTGTTGCATATCGCCACAAACTGTCAATTACACCCATTTATTTTGAAAGGATTGCATCATTGATCATGTTTTCGACACAAAATGGGGCTTATTATTGTGAATTGATTGTTTTGTCTTCAGAATCAGACTCTCGTACTATAAACCTCCGGATAATTAATGAAGTTTGGCTTATCAATATCATAAGCACCGTTATTTAATTGTTTCACAAGAATCAGTTTTAAACCTAATTGATCTAGGCCCTACTAACACGTACATTAAGTACGACGTCTGTCTGTCCATTTGAGAACCAATGCCATTGAATGATAATCATAATGCTGAATGCAATGATTGAATGAACAGTAACCACACTAAAAAGTAAATACATGTAAAACAGTTGAGTATCACTACAGTCACAGTTTCTAACAGGATTAACGTTAAAGTCAACTGTAGCCTACAAACACAAGAACAAATATTATCTATTAACACAATTTAACGTGAAATTCAGCAAGATTTGTTACAAATATCTGTCCACCCTTTCTTCTCTGTCCCTTCGTAGTAGACTCTAGCTATCTAGTAGTACTCTAGTAGACCTACACTGTATTATCAGGAGCCATTCCACATCTTTACCAAACTTTGTAGACAAATGAAGCCGTTGTATGAGTTGCGACTTTTGGCTGATCATAAAAACCTGTACTACATAGGGTAAGGAGGGATAATATGGGACATACATGTACATGTAATAGAACAGTACAAACATACAGGACAAAACTGACAGGAACAAACCACAGACAAAACTTTACAAGAAAAATCTGCGGATGGGACAAGACAAAATACACAGACATTGTAAGAAATAAACAACCAATATCAAATCAAATTAATGGATCCGGCAGCTTCACTCAGATTGAAAAACAAACTAAAACCGTAAAACATTAAGCAAAGCAACTCAAGACAAAGCAACTGCAACTCCAGAAAAAAGAGAATACATAGGTCCTTTGTAGCACTACCGGTACGCCAGTAATTAAAAAAAATTACTTTTCTATTTCAGAACAATAATCCGAACAATGGATCTGGTAATCCCCCTCCTTTGATGCGACCCCCTTTTGTAAGTTTTCTGTTTTCTCTTTATAAAGTATGTACATGTATTATTATTGTTTTTGACAATATTTTAATTTATACTATTAAAGCTAACTGACTCAATGCTGTGTTGTTTGTTGAAATTCATATTTTTTTTACAATGGTACATGAAAGTTTTATTCTGTTAATAATTATGGGGGGTTGGATGGCTGAATGGTTAGCTTGCGCACTGTATCATAAAGCATGTCATTAAGTCAACTGGCATGGTTTCGTGACAAGGAGTAGGGTCGCCTGTCCAACCTATGGGTTTTCTCCGTGTCCTCCATTTCCTCCCACTGCTATAGACCCATGTGAAGTACATGTATTGAAAAAAATTAAACCAAAATTAGTCTGAAATGTCTACAATAGATAAGTTTATCACCACCTACCTAATTATTATAATATTCAGTGTTCATTTAATACTGTGTGAGCAGGCCTTGACAATCAATGACCACAGGGGGACACAATGATATATCGAAATCAATTTCATATTAAATTTTAATATTACATATCTAATTTTGCCAATGATATCCAAATCAATTTAATTATTTTTTTTTATTTTTACTGTGCATGTTTTTATTGATTAATATTTGATATTTGTATTTAATATTTAGATGCCTCCACCAGGACCAGGTGGCGCCCCTCCCCCTGGTTTTCATCCTCCAAATATGGGCGGACCTCCAGGTGACCCGTCTATGATGCCTCCAGGTTAGACAGATTTAAACTTTGATATATATAATAACAGACAGCTTTATGGATAACATTCACTAGGTTTATATTAAAGTTACATTATGCGAGAGCTAAATCTGCCTATACCAGGTCTTTCTTTGGGCCTGAAATGTTTTCTAAAGTATTAATTAGACATTAATTAACTGATCCATGCCTTAATCAACTTTGGATGGCATCAGATTGCTCCGATATTAAACAGATTTAAACGTTTCATTGATACTCTGGTTTAATCAAATATGGCGCGCCCAGGCGCTTCGCGGCTTAGCTTTGATCAACCAGGACCGTGGTTGAAATTATTGCACACGTCTGCCAAATCTTCAAATGCCAATATCTTCGCTTGCAATAGAGTAAATTGCATGAAATTTTCAAATTATTCATTTTACATCACCTACTTTCGAACTATTATAGCAAGAATGGCTAGCTCTTATCTATATCTTGAATAATGTAACTTTAACAGATATGAGAGTTTTCAGCCAATTGCCGGATTTCCACCGATTGACCTAAAGCCACATAAAAATTATTCAAACAAAGATCATCGCCATATGTAAACTAATGAAAACAGACGTAACTCTAGCAAATAGCTTTCTTCAATCTACGCCAAGCTCATTACGACTTTGGCGTAAGAATTCTTGCTGCATAGACGGTTTCTTTGTGACCAGTTAAACATTTTCAGCCAATTTCACTTCTCACCACTCTCATGTCTGTATTAACTGCAACGTTAGCTTGATAACGGTGAGAGTGTCCTCATTGAAACATTGCCGTTAATAAACCTAGTGAATGTTATCCATAAAGCTCTCTGTTATTATATATCACTTTCACTAAATGCTATTCAAAGATACTTTAATATTGATATGAATATTTTTTTTTTATAAACAATATTTTTATTCAGGATGTCTGAATGGGATTCGGGAACAGGCTTAGCCTATGTAAAACCCCTCTGCCTAATATGATACAATATGATGTCAGAAATAACCTGTTACCATGGTAATTTGGATAATTTAGAGATAGGGGTTATATTGAAATTGTAGTTGAATTATTTTATTCTGAAGTTGCCATGCCAACTGTTTATATTCTAAATTGTCAAGTATTATTGCCATGGTAATAAATTAAGATTCAATTTTCAGTTCTTTTATTGCCAGCCACATTGTCAATTTCCTTTCCTCTCTCGCTCTCACAATTTATTTCTTCCTCTCTCACACTCCCGATTTATTTCTTCTGTCTGCCCCATTACAATATTTTCTTAAATGGGAGGCCTCGCAACCGCAACATAATAAGCTTGGGTTTGTCATGTAATTAAGTGTCTAAACATTATTTTATATCACGTTTAAAGCCAGAGACACTACCAGCAATCGCCAAGTTTTGCTCCTAAAAAAATCATCTCTAATGCATCTTCAAAACTATGTTTAACTTCTGATGTGTTAGTAAAAAATCTGTCCATATTTTTTTAGCCATTAGATGTCCTGGACAGAAGTCTAAATAGGTATCTCGGAGATCTGTTATAAAAATGTTTATTTACATTTCAATGTTTTAGGGTTTCCTCCTATGCCACCACAAGGTTTTCCTGGAATGCCACCTATGATGCCACCTATGGGAATGTTTAAACCAGGTTTAGGTGAGACCCTATTAAATCATGTGAAACGAATCGTTATTTTTCTGGAACATGGTTGATGATTGTAAAATGCCAGACAAAATGTTGCTACACCTGAATTTTTTGAATACGTTAAATTGATGTTCAAGAAATTCACACAACTCCAAAACAAAAAGCATCTTTATTGCAACTGACATGAGTTTTAAAAATTCTATGTTTCTGTTCCATTTTAGGTGTATTTCATTTATAAGTGTTTATGGTGGGGGGGGGCATGGATGGCTGAATGGTTAGTGCATGTGCGCTGTATTAAGGTCTGTCATTGAGACAACGGGTGTGGTTTTGACTGCCCTTTTGTGTATGACAAGGTGTTTGGTAGCCTGTCTAACCTCGTGTGTTTTCTCTGGCTCCTCCTGTTTCCCACGCCTGCTAAAGACCCCTACTGGCAATCGAATTATTGAAATAAAATTGAACCTTGACTTCCAATATAGAATTTGGCCCTAGTCTTATCACCGAACACATGGGCTTGCTAACAGGCCCATGTTAGTATATATTTTAGTTAAATGTAAATGAATAAAAATATAATTTATTTTCATTATCTCTTTTCAGATTCAGATAAGGTAAGACAATTATTTACATTTATGAAATAAAATAACGATTTCATTGAAATACACGTGTGGGATAGTGTCTGTATTTTAAGTTGTTTAACAGTCTTAAGCAAGACAATGCGTACAACAATCGGACTAACATCGACAATATATTACTTCATTTCTCGCTTTCGACGAAAAACTGCACATATATACACTTATTATTACAGAAGGGAGCCGCCTTGGCTTGGTATTGACAGAGAACTTTCATCAGGATTTTCCAGCATGGTCCCTCATTGTCAGTGGTGCAGGATGGAGGGCATGACAAAGGATAACGTATACATATAGTTGTTTGGATGGTCCGAAAAACTGAGGTCCCATATTGTACGCATTGTCAATTACGCGAAAGAACACTTGACAGTTGGAATTTGATATGATGAGTAGGCCGTTTTGCCATAGGGCAAACATTCCCTCATAGCACACTGTATGGCGTATGCCCGCCGGAGCAGAACCGTAGGACATTCTAAACCTCATTCAGTTTATTTTCGTTTATTTTTATTATTACAGAAGACGTGGTCTGAACATAAAGCCCCCGATGGTCGGACATATTACTATAATAATCTCACGAAACAATCGAGCTGGGAAAAACCAGATGAACTGAAATCAGATGCTGAGGTGAGTACTCAATCACATGGCCAGTTGACCAGGCCAGTATCTATACACCATTTAGCGTGTTTCATATCCTTTCAGTAGGGGGGGGGCGAACTAGTTCAGATATGTACAAAATATGGTTTATGATGGTTCTGAGCGGGCCTGAATTGACAATCCTCAAAATTTGATCATTAATCAAAATTAGACCTAATCAACCTACTTTTGTAGGAATATATAACGCCGGCCGCTGAGACGGCCTTACCATCGGTCAACTATTTACGATTAATCTCATTGTCATTCCACAATCTCTTCCCCCGAGGAATAAACCCGATTGTAGGTGACAAGGAATAGGGATATTCTGTACAACTCATGGGTTTTCTCAATTTCCTCCTACAGCCCTCGAATAAAATTGTACCATATGTTAGTCCCGAAATTACCTAGTTATGTTTGAGAGGAAGTTAAACCCCTTTTCTCTTTTAATTGTTATCAAAATCAACCGTGTGAGACTTGAATCGGTTGTCGGAGCTTGCTGGAAACAAGAGCAGCACCGGGTTGTTCTGGCCATAGTCAACGTGGTTTTACACCACTAATACGTCATCAACAATAATTAAACATGCGGACTTCAACTCTCTCATTGGCTTGGGAGGTTGGATGGTTGAATGGTTAGCACGTGCGTGCTGTATTATAAAGCCTGTCATTGCGTCAACTGGCGTGGTTTATAATCCCTGGTTGTACGTGGCAAGGAATAAGGGTCGCCTGTCCAACCTTGTAGGTTTTCTCCGGTTTCCTCCCACTGCTAAAGACTCCTATGCGTAAGCGAATTATTGATATAAAATTTAAAACCAGATGTTAGTCCCGGAATGACCTAGTTTGTGTCGAGTGGACGTTAAACCCCATTTCTCTTTCTCTCTCTCTTAATGGCTTTCATTTTTCAAAGGGACAACACATTGTCATTTCGTTGAAACGGGAAACCATTGTCCTGTTTACACATTGGCACGTAACAGATCCTGTCACAGTTAAAATTCAAATAAAATATAGGTTGTAGCACTGCCATCCATAGCACATTGTTTATTACGTATATCGGTCGTCATTAGTCGAATGAGAGAAGAAAAAGTAGGACATTGCATTACACCTCATTTCATTTTAACTCTGTTATGTGGTTTTTATTTTGTAGAAATTATTATCCCAGTGTCCGTGGAAGGAATATAAATCGGACAGTGGTAAAGTTTATTATCATAATTCACAAAGTAAAGAAAGTAAATGGACGAAACCTAAAGATTTAGAGGATTTAGAAGGTAAGAAAATAATAGGATCATCATGGCATATAATAAACCCAGTTGGTTCTCTACATCATGGCATGTAATTACCCAGTCGGTCCTCTACATGATGTAATAAAACAGTCGGTCCTCTACATCACGACATGTAATAACCCAGTCGGTCCTCTACATCATGGCATGTAATAACCCAGTCGGTTCTCTACATCATGGCATGTAATTACCCAGTCGGTCCTCTACATGATGGCATGTAATAACCCAGTCGGTCCTCTCTACATCATGGCATGTAATAACCCAGTCGGTCCTCTACATCATGGCATGTAATAACCCAGTCGGTTCTCTACACGATGGCATGTAATAACCCAGTCGGTCCTCTACATGATGACATGTAATAACCCAGTCGGTCCTCTACATCATGGCATGTAATAACCCAGTCGGTCCTCTACATGATGGCATGTAATAACCCAGTTGGTTCTCTACATGATGGCATGTAATAACCCAGTCGGTTCTCTACATGGTGGCATGTAATAACCCAGTCGGTCCTCTACATGATGGCATGTAATAACCCAGTCGGTCCTCTACATGATGGCATGTAATAACCCAGAAGGTCCTCTACATGATGTAATAACCCAGTCGGTTCTCTACATCATGGCATGTAATAACCAAGTCGGTTCTCTACATGGCATGTAATAACCCAGTCGGTCCTCTACATGATGGTATGTAATAACCCAGTCGGTTCTCTACATGATGGCATGTAATAACCCAGTCGGTTCTCTACATGGCATGTAATAACCCAGTCGGTCCTCTACATGATGGCATGTAATAACCCAGTCGGTTCTCTACATGATGGCATGTAATAACCCAGTCGGTTCTCTACATGGTGGCATGTAATAACCCAGTCGGTTCTCTACATGATGACATGTAATAACCCAGTCGGTTCTCTACATGGCATGTAATAACCCAGTCGGTTCTCTACATGATGGCATGTAATAACCCAGTCGGTTCTCTACACGATGACATGGAATAACCCAGTCGGTCCTCTACATGATGGCATGTAATAACCCAGTCGGTCCTCTACATGATGGAATGTAATAACCCAGTCGGTCCTCTACATCATGGCATGTAATAACCCAGTCGGTTCTCTACATGATGGCATGTAATAACCCAGTCGGTTCTATACATGATGGCATGTAATAACCCAGTCGGTTCTCTACATCATGGCATGTAATAACCCAGTCGGTTCTCTACATGATGGCATGTAATAACCCAGTTGGTTCTCTACATGATGGCATGTAATAACCCAGTCGGTCCTCTACATGATGGCATGTAATAACCCAGTCGGTCCTCTACATGATGGCATGTAATAACCCAGTCGGTTCTCTACATGATGGCATGTAATAACCCAGTCGGTTCTCTACATGATGGCATGTAATAACCCAGTCGGTTCTCTACATGATGGCATGTAATAACCCAGTCGGTTCTCTACATCATGGCATGTAATAACCCAGTCGGTTCTCTACATGATGGCATGTAATAACCCAGTTGGTTCTCTACATGATGGCATGTAATAACCCAGTCGGTCCTCTACATGATGGCATGTAATAACCCAGTCGGTCCTCTACATCATGGCATGTAATAACCCAGTTGGTTCTCTACATGATGGCATGTAATAACCCAGTCGGTTCTCTACATGGTATGTAATAACCCAGTCGGTCCTCTACATCATGGCATGTAATAACCCAGTCGGTTCTCTACATGATGGCATGTAATAACCCAGTTGGTTCTCTACATGATGGCATGTAATAACCAAGTCGGTTCTCTACATGGCATGTAATAACCCAGTCGGTCCTCTACATGATGGTATGTAATAACCCAGTCGGTTCTCTACATGATGGCATGTAATAACCCAGTCGGTTCTCTACATGGCATGTAATAACCCAGTCGGTCCTCTACATGATGGAATGTAATAACCCAGTCGGTCCTCTACATGATGGCATGTAATAACCCAGTTGGTTCTCTACATCATGGCATGTAATAACCCAGTCGGTCCTCTACATCATGGCATGTAATAACCCAGTCGGTCCTCTACATGGTATGTAATAACCCAGTCGGTCCTCTACATCATGGCATGTAATAACCCAGTCGGTTCTCTACACGATGACATGGAATAACCCAGTCGGTCCTCTACATGGTATGTAATAACCCAGTCGGTTCTCTACATGATGGCATGTAATAACCCAGTAGGTTCTCTACACGATGACATGGAATAACCCAGTCGGTCCTCTACATGATGGAATGTAATAACCCAGTCGGTTCTCTACATGATGGCATGTAATAACCCAGTTGGTTCTCTACATGGTATGTAATAACCCAGTCGGTCCTCTACATCATGGCATGTAATAACCCAGTCGGTTCTCTACATGGCATGTAATAACCCAGTCGGTCCTCTACATGATGTTATAACCCAGTCGGTCCTCTACATGATGGCATGTAATAACCCAGTCGGTCCTCTACACAATGGCACGTAATAACCCAGTCGGTCCTCCACATGATGTAATAACCCAGTCGGTTCTTTACATCATGGCATGTAATAACCCAGTCGGTCCTCTACATGATGGCATGTAATAACCCAGTCGGTTCTCCACATGATGTAATAACCCAGTCGGTTCTTTACATCATGGCATGTAATAACCCAGTTGGTCCTCTACATGATGGCATGTAATAACCCAGTCGGTTCTCTACATGGCATGTAATAACCCAGTCGGTTCTCTACATGATGGCATGTAATAACCCAGTCGGTCCTCTACATGATGGCATGTAATAACCCAGTCGGTCCTCTCTACATCATGGCATGTAATAACCCAGTCGGTTCTCTACATGATGGCATATAATAACCAAGTCGGTCCTCTACATGATGGCATGTAATAACCCAGTCGGTCCTCTACATGATGTTATAACCCAGTCGGTCCTCTACATGATGGCATATAATAACCAAGTCGGTCCTCTACATGATGGCATGTAATAACCCAGTCGGTTCTCTACATGATGTAATAACCCAGTCGGTTCTCTACATCATGGCATGTAATAACCCAGTCGGTCCTCTACATGGTGACATGTAATAACCCAGTCGGTTCTCTACATGATGGCATGTAATAACCCAGTCGGTCCTCTACATGATGGCATGTAATAACCCAGTCGGTCCTCTCTACATCATGGCATGTAATAACCCAGTCGGTTCTCTACATGATGGCATATAATAACCAAGTCGGTCCTCTACATGATGGCATGTAATAACCCAGTCGGTCCTCTACATGATGTTATAACCCAGTCGGTCCTCTACATGATGGCATATAATAACCAAGTCGGTCCTCTACATGATGGCATGTAATAACCCAGTCGGTTCTCTACATGATGTAATAACCCAGTCGGTTCTCTACATCATGGCATGTAATAACCCAGTCGGTCCTCTACATGGTGACATGTAATAACCCAGTCGGTTCTCTACATGATGGCATGTAATAACCCAGTTGGTTCTCTACATCATGGCATGTAATAACCCAGTCGGTTCTCTACACGAGTGTATGTGGCATGGAGATAGGGGTGCCTTCTCAACCTCGTTGGTTTTCTCCTATACTCCGGTTTCCTCCCAATGCTAAAGACCTCTACGCGCAAGCGAATTATTGAAATAAAATTAAACCATATGTTAGTCCCGAAATGACCTAGTTATGTTGAGTGGACGTTAAACCCCATTTCTCTCTCTCTGCATTGATTGAAAATAAAGATTTATACAAATAATTAATGCTATAGATATTTTGCGAGCTGTGAATATAGCAGGATTCAAAGCCAGATGTAAAGGTTTTTAAACAAAATAATTATTATATATTTCAGCTCTTGTAGCTAGACAGTTGAGTGGACAGTAAGTAATATTTTATTTCCCATATTGTACTGCAACAAATTGATTTTAGTACTGCACGGGTGGGGGTGGATGGTTTATCATAAAACCTGTCATTGAGTCAACTGGCGTGGCTTCGAATCTGATAAAGACGCCTACGCGCAAGCAAATTATTGAAATAAAATTAAACCATATGTTAGGCCTGGACATTACCTAGTTTGTATCGAGTGGATGTTAAACCCCATTTCTCTCTCATCTTGTACTGCAACAAATTGATTTTAGTGACGTATCAAAGGAGTTATATCTGCTCTTGCAAATTCGTAGCGTGGTCCATTTAGAGGCTAAACCTTATTGGTCAAAATGTTAAAGGTCATGAACTCCGATCCAATCACATGATTTGATATTTGTTATTTCTGGCAATGTCTATATAATGTAGTTTTTCTTGTCATTTGGTTTGTCTTTTTCTTATGTCAAAAAGATTCTAATCTTGCTCACTAGCAGTTTTAAGTTACAATTAGCCATTCTTACTGATTATGTAACAATTAAGATATATTGTACATTGCCATCTGTCTCATATATGTGTATGTTTTTGCTATTTTAACTGTGTATATACACCCATTTTGTTTCCTTGTTTTTAACCATTAAAAATTTAGGGGGAGGGGTTTTACATAGGCTATGCCTGTTCCCCAATCCCATTCAGACATCCTGAATAAAATATTGTGATACATACACATCAGTAATACGTCTACATCAATTCAGATATGTAACAATTATTGAAATGGGTTATTGTTTTTGTTTTTTTTTCAGATCTGCAAATGTGAGTGTTGCACCAACAGGTGTGTCCACGCCACCGATTCAACCGAAAACGTCTGCACCTTCGTCGGCCATTGAACAAGCGATGCAGGCTACACTGGCCTCTATAGAGCTGCCACCTGCTGGTCCGGCAGCGGTTCAACCTGTCGTCGAGATTCCAAATAAAATAGAAATACAAGACAGCAGGTTAGTTCATTTCATTCAATTTTATACTAAAAATAGACTGTTGTATTTGTTTGGAATAAGATGCAGGCTTACTCAGCCGGGGGTCTGGGGTTCGTTTTCGGTATTAGTAGACTTTTTAATTTGTTTTTTAAGGGGGGTGGCTCCAATTAAATGAGAAAATATTAAATAAATGTGACATTTATTTTAATTACTTGTTTCTACTACAGCTTATGACATTCAAATATAGATAATTATGTTCCTTGGTGTTTTAGCTTTAGTAGGATATATAACAATCTATATTTTATCAAGCAGGGTTTTTTTACGCTTTTTCTCAACGGCATGGGGTGACCATCCTGGATTATGGGAAATGGGCGGGGTCCAGGTTCCGAAATGCAAAGTTTTCAAAAATTTGTGTGATAACGATAAAGTCCTGAAAATTTCAGAGCATTAGCTTTAATAGTTGACAGTGCAATATAAAAAACAAATATTTTCTCATTCAATTGGAGCCACCCCCCTTAATAAGAACTGGGTCTGGGGTTTGATCTTGGTAAGTTCCCTGGAATTGTCCAGCGTGGCTTCCCCTTGTCAGGGAGTGTCGTTGTGGCTCAATGAACAAGATGTTATCTAATTAACTATAGGGTGTCGGGGGTTCAATCCCAGTATTGGTCGGGTAAGTTTCCCAGTATTCTCCATTGAGATTTCCCTTTGTCGGTGAGTACCTACAAAGGGCCTGGTGAGGACAGCGACTTGTTGTTCTCATGTCATGTCCCATGCATTTCACAAGTACCATATCGTCACCCTAATAAAAAAAATAGAGTTTTTCTCTTTTTTTCTGGGAAGGGGTAAATATGACTTAGGCACTTATTTTATTAGGGTGAGGCACTTATTTCATTAGGGTGACGATATGTTAGTCTCATAATGTCTTTGCGCAAATATATTAAACCCATTTCTGTTTGTGAATATGTGAATCATCATTTATTTATTTTCCTTTGTTTTCGTTTAGTTCTGAAAGTGAAGAGGACGAACCACCAAAGAAAGAACCTCCGCTTGTATTTAAAAATAAAAAAGAGGCCATTGAAGCGTTTAAAAGTTTGTTAAAAGAAAGAGTAAGTTTGTTTTTTTTTAATCTGGCTACAGAAACTTTTGATGATAGGCCTAAACAGTGTTCTTGTTAGGGTTGGGATGGCCTAGTGGTCTAGAGTGCAGCGCTTTGAACTCTAGCTGGCCGGCCACCTCTGGTGTGAGCGTATGTGGCATTGAGATAGCGGCGCCTTCTCAACCTCGTGGGTTTCCTCTGGGCACTCTGGTTTCCTCCCACTGCTAAAGTCGAATTATTGAGATAAAATTAAACAATATGTTAGTCCCGAGATGACCTAGTTGTGTTGAGTGTATGTTAAACCCCATTTCTGTCTCTCTCTCTGTTTTTGTTAGAAAGGCTCTGTGTGTGTACCAGGGGTTGAAATAATACTTGTCTTATCCTAGATCCTAAGTAATATTTTAAAATCACAGGACCAACACATGGTTCAATTTTATTTCAACAATTCACTTGCAGCACATAAGAGTCTTTAGCAGTGGGAGGAAACCTAAGGACCCAGAGAAAACACACAAAGTTGGACAGGCGGCCCCCCTCCTAAGACTTGAAAATCCAATCAACATGCACACACTAACATTCAGCCATCCAACCACCCCACCCCCTAAAACTTAGGACCTGTTTACAAATCTGTCCACTTTTAGTGTAAGAAATACCTGTACAACCGCCAATCGATTGAATATCAAAATGTCAATCCACACCATAACTGATTAAAATTTAACCCCATAAAATCCACTTAAATTTGTCTTGAATCAGTTACCATGGTAATCTGAAGACTTATAACATCATTTACATTTATTTATTATACAGGAAGTGCCGTCCACGGTGCCATGGGAACAGGCGATGAAACAGATTATCACAGACCCTCGTTACGGAGCCTTGAAACATTTAAACGAAAAGAAACAGGCATTTAACGAATATAAAACACAGAGAGCTAAAGAGGAAAAGGTAAAATTTAATGTTGAATTGTAACAGAATGAATGAATGAATGAATTAAATATGATTTTATGGCAGGTCAGCACAAACTAGGTTATATTGCGCCAGGTAACAGAGGACTAAATTTAATTATATTTTATCAATTGAAATTGGTATAGTTTATTATATCTCATAGTTAAATGGGCTAAAGAGGAAAAGGTAAAATTATATTTTGATTTTATAAATTGTAATCGAGTAATGTTAAATGTTAAGACATTGCACAAGACAGCATATGCTTACCTCTTTCTTTGGATCTCTACAGCTAAGTGGGTAAGGCACTGGCTCGCTAGTCTGGAGGTCTGGGGCCTGTTTCACGAAATTTTAACTTAAGATAAAATCCAAATTTTAGTACATACTCAAATCTGATTGGCTAAGCGCTAAAATCAATCTAATACTATCCAATCGAATTACCAAAATCGGATTTTATCTTAGTTAAAATTTCGTGAAACAGGCCCCAGGTTTTCAATCCCTGCACTGGCTAAAGAGGAAAAGGTAAAATTTAATGTTGAATTGTAACAGAGAATGAATGAATGAATGAATGAATGAATGAATGAATGAATGAATGAATGAATGAATGAATGAATGAATGAATGAATGAATGAAATATGTTTTTATGGCAGGTCAGCTCCAACCAGGCTATATTGCGACTGGTAACAGAGGAGGCAATAAAATTTATAATTATATTTTATCAATTGAAATTTGTATAGTTCATCATATCTCATAGTTAAATGGTGCCTAGAAGTCTTCTATATACAAGACAGCCATATACTTAGGCTTTCAATAGTTTTAGTAAAACTGGTATTGAAAGAAACTAGTCTCTTCTCAGTTTTGTCTCAAGTTTCAAAGGTTCAGAGATTATTTTGTTTTTTGGTTCAGGCAGCCATAAAGAACAGAGATCTCTGGCGGCCAAATAAGACAGAGATCTATTCTCGAATTAAGAAGTAGATGAATCTCTGTGTGCAGAATGTAGTACCTGGTCAGCTTCATTAAAAGAAAACAAAATGAAAAGGGGGTAACGGTCCTCACTATTATTTTATCAAATATTTTGATGTGGAGAGAGAGAGAGTTTAATGTCCACTCAACACAAACTAGTTTTTTTTGGGACTAACATGTTTTTTCAATAATTCGCTTGCATATAGGGGTCTTTAGCAGTGGGAGGACGAGGTTGGACAGGCGATCCGACTCCTTGTCACATACAATCGGGGATTATTTTGATGTGTGGACATGTCGAGAAAGCTGATGGGGTACATGATGGTATTCTGTATTATACTCAACAAGTCTCCCACATGGTATCCCGTATATACTCGACAAGTCTCTCCCATGGTATTCTGTTTTCAAGTCAAATGATATTTTGTTTTATTTACAGGAAGAACAAAGATTACGGGCGAAACAAGCAAAAGAAGATTTGGAGAAATTTCTGCTGACTAGCGATAAAATAAACTCCTCAATAAAATACTGGTTTGTTTCGCCATCTTTTACATTCTCTTCATTGATTTAGAATCTCGGGTAGCCACAGTGGCTCTGTGAGTAAAACGTTAGCTCTCTAACCTGGAGGTCCCATGTTCAATCGACAAAAATGATCGCCATAATATGTAAACTAATGAAAACACACGTAACTCGAGCAAATAGCTTTCACTTCAATCAAAACACCCTTCGGTAATCTACGCTAAGCTCATTACGACTTTGAAGGAAAAAATTCAACCAATTTCACTCTCATGTCTGCTGTTCTCAAGGGGAGCTAACTGTAGATAGACAGCTTCAGTTTAGTATGTTGATCACAATTCATTTATTGATGTAAAATTTGAAGGAAATAAATGACATTAATAAATTATACGATCTATTGATATAGGAAAGCTGATAATATATTTGGTGATGAAGAAATCTGGAGAACAGTCAGTGATAGAGACAGACGTGATCTATTTGATGATGTCGTACATTTATTGGCTAAACGGGAAAAGGTTGGTCTTTGTATATGTATGGTTTTCGTCTGTGAAAATGTTGGTCTAATGCAAATGCAATGGGACCATTTTCATACAACCGAAGAAAATTTGTCTGGAAATGGGAAACGGTCCTAAGATCGGGACATTTTACATCGAGAACAACCCCTCATCATACAGCTTGTGTTGTTTTTGAATTTGGGAATCCCTGACTTATTTGTTGAAGGGGGTGTTGGATGGCCGAATGGTTAGCGTGCGCATGCTGTATCATAAGGCCTGTCATTGAGTCAACTGGCGTAGTATTCGATTCCCCCCCGGTTGTATGTGGCAAGGAGTAGGGTCGCTTGTCCAACCTCGTGGGTTCTCTCTGGGTCCTCCGGTTTCCTCCCACTGCTAAAGACCCCTACGCGCAATCAAATTATTGAAATTAAATTAAACCATGTGTTAGTCCCGAAATGACCTAGTAGTTTGTGTCGAGTGGACGTTAAACCCCATTTCTCTCTCTCTCTCCCCTCTCTCTCTCCCTTGTTATAATTGTTTTTTCTTCATTCATTTCAGGAAGAAGCGAAGACACTCCGAAAACGAAACATAAAAGTATTTTCTGAGATTTTAGACAGCATGCCGAACCTAACTCACAGTACATCTTGGTCCGAGTTACAACAGATGTTGGTGGATAATCATAGATTTACAGATGATCCAGATCTCGGCAGTAAGTATCAACTATCACTCTATCTTTACGATACAGATCTCGGCAGTAAGTATCAACTATCACTCTATCTTGTCAGATAAATATCTCAGCTGGTCGGATAGCCGTGGCGATAGAGAGGCTGCTTCTCACCAATGCCACGAGGGTTTAATCCCAGCTCAGGGCAAGAACTTTTTTTTATATATTCGATCTCCCGTCCGTTCAGACAGGTTTCCCCCCGAGTTCTTCGGTTTCTTCCTGCAGTAATGATCGAAATCATTCGCAGGATCTGTGCCAAGGGCCAAATTAAAAATAGGCCTCAGGCCTAATTTGCTACCCTTGTAAAATGACGAGACAGTAGGTATCAACTACCGCTCTATCTTGTCAGAGGTGTTATCAGGCCTTGCTTGACGATACAGATCACGGCAGTGAGTATCGACTATCGCTCTTATCTTGTCAGAGGGTTGAGTGGGCCGTCATTGAGTTAAGCTCTCAGTGGGTGTCTCTCCGAATTGTGGGTAGGCATTCGCATCGAAAGTATGAAATGAAATAAAACCAAGTACGAACAATCCAAACCATTAGACAAAATCGAAGTCCTAAAAAAACGGTATAGGCAAAATAGTGTAATCTGGCAAAATAGTGTTATTTGCATATGGACAACTGGGGATCACGGTGGCTAAGTGGATAAGGCGCTGGTTCGCTAGCCTGGAGGTCGAGTGTTCGATCCCTGCATAGGCCGAGAAAGTTCATCTCAATTTTCCGGCGTGATTTCCCCTAGTCAGTGATGCAGAAGGAGGGCCTTACAAGGACAGCTGCCTAGTCGTTCGGATGGGACAAAAAACCGAGGTCCCGTGTACACATTGGAGTGCACGTAAAAGATCCCTTGGCAGTTGGAATTCGATATAAGAGTAGGCCGTAGCGCCGCTGCCCAGGCAAAAAAACTTCCCTCATAGCACACTGTATGGCGTTTGCCCGTCTTCAATTAGCCCAGGTTAGGTGCTTAAGTGTAGGATGTTAACCCCCATTTCATTCATTCATTCATTCATGGACAACTGAATAAAATGTTGATCTGTATTTATTTTAGGTATGGATAAGGAAGATGCGTTGATTTGTTTCGAGGATCATATACGTCTGCTGGAACAAGAAAATGACGATGATAAAGAACGAGAGAGACGACGAGTCAAAAGACAGCAACGTAAAAATAGAGAAAGTTTTCTTGTAGGTCTTTCATTATCTCCATCTTACCAGATTAATGAATTCTTCACCCCCTGATTAAATGTAGCTTTTGTAGTTAAATATATCCTACAGGGTTCAATGGAGTATCCATTGTTAGATATGAGGGGTTGGGATGGCCTAGTGGTCTAGAGTGCCGCGCTTCGACCTCTAGCTGGCCAGCCACTTCTGGCCTGCAGCTGTGGTTTCGAGCCCTGGTGTGAGCGTATGTGACATGGAGATAGGGGTGCCTTCTCAACCTCGTGGGTTTCCTCTGGGCACTCTGGTTTCCTCCCACTGCTAAAGACCCCTACGCGCAAGCGAATTATCAAAATAAAATTAAACCATATGTTAGTCCCGAGATGACCTGGTTGTGTTGAGTGGACGTTAACCCCCCCTTCTCTCTCTCATTGTTAGGTGTAGCAGCCACGATTCCTCCACAGTTAAATTCATCATCCCTGGTAGGATGATTCATCGAGGGTCAAATAAATTATCTATGGTTCAGTGGATCCGTGCACAGTTCAGTAGATCATGCATGGTCCATTCCATTGCATGGTCCAGTAGATCATGCACGGTCCATTGAATCTTCCATGGTTCAGTAGATCATGTCGGGTCCGATGCATCGCCCCCTAGTTGTGTTGAGTGGTCGTTAAACCCCATTTCTCTCTCCAATGCATCGTCCACGGTTCAGTAGCTCATGCACGGTCGATTGCATTGTCCACGGTTCAGTAGATCATGCACGGTCCAATGCATCGTCCATGGTTCAGTAGATCTTGCACGGTTCAGTGTATTGTCCACAGTTCAATGGATCATGCATGGTCCATTCCATTGCATGGTCCAATGTTCAGTAGATCTTGCACGGTCCAATGCATCTTCCATGGTTTAATAGATCCTGTACGGTCCAATGCATCTTCCACGGTTCAGTAGATCATGTCGTGTCCGATGTATTGTATGTTGATATTTTCCAGGTATTATTGGATGAACTTCATGACAAGGGTAAATTAAATTCCATGTCATTATGGATGGATTTGTATCCGGTTATTTGTCAAGATGTTCGTTTTACCAACATGTTGGGTCAACCTGGATCAACGCCTCTCGATCTTTTCAAGTTTTACGTTGAAGATTTAAAGGCGAGATTCCACGATGAGAAGAAAATAGTGAAAGAAATATTAAGGGTAAGTTAAGTATGCAAGACGTAAATCTGCGTAGTGCAGGTCTTTCTTTGGTCCCTTAAAGTTCCCCTAACTAATATTCAAATTATATTTTTAAAATGTATTAAAATAAAGCCCTAAAATATATGGTATCTATAAACAGTCCTACCTTGTTAAAGAATAATCCTATTAATCCTATAATTCACTATTGCCAGTTGAGAAATTGGCAAAAATATCATTTTCAATTTCGAATCTAAACGTTGAGAAGAACTCGGTTTTAAAAACGATCACTGTGATTTCTATTAGGCAAGAGTGACACAAGGGAAGTAATTGTGTTATAATTTCCAATGTTAAATAAGCTATTATTAGCATCCTATTAGTGGGTTGATGCTATATTGCATCCATTTAAACACAAAAAGGCTGTCAATCATTCTGGGCTAGTGGCTAGTATGACGTCTGTCACTTTGCTTTGGCTACAAAATAGTGTTAACCTACTTCCTTGTTGAGACGTTGTTTTCCAGTGAAATGAAATGATATTATTACCAAGCAGGTCAGGCGGTGTAGAAAATATTTCATTTTTTTAATATGAATGGTTTTTAAGTGTTAGAATGATGCCTATGATCGTATAATAGTGAGTTGACAACCTATTTAGTAAAAGACATTCAAATAAGCATGTTTTAATTTTCTTAGAATAAATGTAATTTTCGCTTTAATGTTTTCTAAAGTAGAAATTAGTCATTAATTAACTGATTCACCCCTTAATCAACTCAGGATAGCATTAGATTTCTCCTATATTAAACAGATTAAAACAAGTTAGCGATGATTTGATTTAATCAATATGGCGTACCCAGACGGACCGAGACTTAGCTTCGATCAACCAGGACCGTGGTTGAAATTATTGCACACGTCTGTCAAAAAAAAAATTCCATATCAAATCTTTGTTTAAAAACTTGTAAAAATCATTTAAAATCACAGAAACTTAAAAACTTTAGATTTATGAAGGTTATTCAATGCATATATTTATGTCTTTAGGGTAAAAGATATTTTTGTGAAGGATAACGTTTTAAAATAAATATTATGTTTAAGGATAAAGGACTGTTTATTAATTAAATTTGTGTTTATAGATAAAGGACTATTTATTAATTACA
This sequence comes from Patella pellucida, assembly GCA_917208275.1. Taxonomy (NCBI): domain Eukaryota; kingdom Metazoa; phylum Mollusca; class Gastropoda; family Patellidae; genus Patella; species Patella pellucida. Next base: position 57,550,021 of record OU795044.1, read on the forward strand.
TTTATGGATAAAGGACTATTTATTAATTATATTTATGGATAAAGGACTATTTATTAATTATATTTATGTTTAGGGATAAAAGACTATTTATTAATTATGTTTATAGATAAAGGACTATTTATTAATTATGTTTAAGGATAAAGGACTAATTCTTAATTATGTTTAAGGATAAAGGACTATTTATTAATTATGTATAAGGATAAAGGACTATTTATTGATTATGTTTATGGATAAATGATAAAGGACTATTCATTAATTAAATTTATGGATAAAGGACTATTCATTAATTAAATTTATGGATAAAGGACTACTTATTAATTATATTTAAGGATAAAGGACTATTTATTAATTATGTTTAAGGATAAAGGACTATTTATTAATTATGTTTATGTATAAAGGACTATTTATTAATTATGTTTATGTTTTTAGGATAAAGGACTATTTATTAATTATATTTATGGATAAAGGACTAATTATTAATTATATTTATGGATAAAGGACTAATTATTAATTATATTTATGGATAAAGGACTAATTATTAATTATATTTATGGATAAAGGACTAATTATTAATTATATTTATGGATAAAGGACTATTCATTAATTAAATTTATGGATAAAGGACTACTTATTAATTATATTTAAGGATAAAGGACTATTTATTAATTATGTTTAAGGATAAAGGACTATTTATTAATTATGTATAAGGATAAAGGACTAATTATTAATTATATTTATGGATAAAGGACTAATTATTAATTATATTTATGGATAAAGGACTATTTATTAATTATATTTATGGATAAAGGACTAATTATTAATTATATTTATGGATAAAGGACTATTTATTAATTATATTTATGGATAAAGGACTAATTATTAATTATGTTAAAGGATAAAGGACTAATTATTAATTATATTTATGTTTTTAGGATAAAGGATTTGGTGTAGAAGTTAATACAGTGTTTGATGAATTTAATGTTATAATTAATAATGATAAACGTTCGGCTAGTCTTGATTCTGGTAATATAAAACTCACCTATAACAGTGTAAGTCGGATCTTTCTTTACACCTTATCTACTCGCCTGTGTCCGTCTGTCTGTCAAACCTTTCGTGTAAACCCTCTACTCCTATATCCACCTGTCTAATGGCTTCAAGGATCTATTAAGACTTGAAGACATTGTTGGTCATGATGAAGAAAAAAACCTAACAAAGTACTTCAATCATAAATTCATGTTTCCATTTACGTTCAATGTTTTCTCTGTCAAACTTTTCTTGTGAACCCTCTACTTCTATATCCAACTGTCTGTCCACCTCCTGTATCCACCTCCTGTATCCACCTTGTGTATCCACCGGCCTACAGGTTTAAGGATCATGACGAAAAGAACCCAATCAAAGTTTTTCAATAATAAATCCATCTTTCCATTTACGTTTGAAGTTCTGGAATCTTGTGAACAATGTACCGAATAAAGTTATTGGTGGAATTTTAGAAATTGATATGATTATATGTTTGTTCATTACGCCATAAGAAAGAACCCTTTTGTGTTTTCCCAATTGTTGGCACCCTTTTTCTTATCCTGTGTCCACAATTACATCAAGTCTGGTGTGTTGAATTTAAAACATGGAAAGGAGGAGGGGGGGGCACCCCGTCATAAATTATTTTCTACTCTCGGTTGTACATGACAAGGAGTAGGGTCACCTGTCAAACATAATGGGCTTTCTCTGGGTACTCCGTTTTCCCCCCACTGCTAAATACCCCTTCGCGCAAGTGAATTATTGAAAAACATGTAAGTCCAGAAATGACCTAGTTTGTGGCGAGTGGACGTTAAACCCCATTTCTCTCTCTCTCTCTCTCTCTTTCGTTAATTAACTCTTCTTAAAATTGTATAAATCATTGAATATTTTATTTTAGTTGATAGAAAAAGCTGAAGCCAGGGAAAAGGAACGATTAAAAGAAGAAGCCAGGAAGGTAAAAAACTTAGTTAAAATTATTTTACACTTTCGAATTGTAGGTCAATTGAATTATACATGACATACTCCTAGATTCTTTGGGGATTGGTGGATGGCGGAATGGTTTAGTGCGTGCGTGTTGTATCATAAGGTCCGTCATTGAGTCAATTGGCGTGGTTTTGATTCCCTGGTTGTACGTGACAAGGATTAGAATTGCCTGTCCAACCTCGTGGGTTTTCTCAGGGTCCCCCGGTTTCCTCCCACTGCTAATTAAAGACCCCTACGCGCAAGCAAATTATTGAAATAAAATTAAACGTATGTTAGTCCTGAAATGACCTAGTTTGTCTCGAGTGGACATTAAACCCTCTTTCTCGATGACCTCACCAGACATATTTTTATGTTTTCATTGAGAAATGGAATCAGAACCCTCAAAATATACGAATATTTTTTTTTTTTCAGCTAAAGAAGTTAGAAAATGCGTTTAAATCTTTATTGAAACAAGCTGAACCTCCGATAGAATTTGATACACCATGGGACGAGGTGAGTTTATACAATAACTAGTCAAATTGAACAGCAAGCACCTATCAGCCTCGTCTTCAATTAGCCCAGATTAGGTGCAGAAGCGTAGGACTTTAAACCCCATTTCATTCATTCATACCTATCAGTTATTTATAGGAAAAATCTTCATCAATTAGCTGTGGAAATAAATTTCTGATAAAATATTTACCCATTGCTATTTTCAGATTCAGTTTCAGTATTGTATAGAAGTAGGGTTGCCTGTTCAATGCCGTGGGATGTCTCCGGGTCCTCCGGTTTCTCTCACTGCTAATGCAACCTACTGGTGAAATTTCTCAGGTTTAATAATGTTTGTGTTTCCTTGGAAACAAATAAAACTTTACTTAGATTTTATTGTACTTAGAATATTGATGACTAAATCTTTTTCTTGGTATATTTAATATTAATTTATTTTTGTTGTTCAATCAAGACCAATTTGACAAGTTTTTTTATTTACAACGGGATGGATGACAAATAAGTCTTATCGATGTTTTGTTGTTTATTTTAAAGGCTCGACAGAAAGTAGAACGTGAAGCTGGTTTTGAAATTATAACCCTCGAGTCTGAGAGAATACGACTTTATAAAGAATTTACCCTGGCTTTAGAGGAAACATGCGGTCATCATCACCCAAAGAAAAAGAAGTCGAAAAAACATAAAAATAGACGATCTAGATCACGTTCTTTATCTGTAAGTTGTTTCAGGGTTTTTTTTCGTGTGTCTATACAGAGCTGAGGGGTAGGATGGCCGAATGGTTAGCATGTGCGTGCTGTATCATAAAGCCTGTCATTGAGTTAACTGGCATGGTTTTGAATCCCCGGTTGTGCATGTACGTGGCAAGGAGTAGAGTCACCTGTGAAACCTCATGGGTTTTCTCAGAGTCCTCAGGTTTCCTCCCACTGCTAAATTTTTGTATATATTTGGAGTGTTTGTATGTATTTGGAAGGGGATCACGGTGGCTAAGTGGATAAGACGCTGGCTCGCTCAGCTGGAGGTCGGACGTTCTATTCCTGCATTTGCCGAGAAAGTTCACCCAGATTTTCCAGCATGGTTTCCCTTTGTCAGTGATGCAGGACAGCTGTGTAGTCGTTTGGATGGGACGAAAAACTGAGGTTCTCCTAAACACATTGGCGTGCACGTAAAAGATCTTTTGGCAGTAGGCCATAGCGCCTCATACCGGTCTAAATTTCTCTCAAAGCACACTGTATGGCATATGCCCATCTTTATTAGCCCAGGTTAGGAGCAGAAAAGCAGGACGTTAAACCCCAGAAATGTAGGACGTTAAACCCCATTTCATTTCATGTATTTGAAATGTTTGTATATTTCTAGAGTGAATCAGAAACAGATTCTGTGAAATACAAATCACGTAAATCAAAGAAAAAGACGAGATCAGAGTCCAGATCACCCAGTCCTGGTTCACAGTCTGGTAATTATCTCCCTTGTTTTCTTTATGTATTAACAACCAATCAAAACAACTTATTCAAACTTGAATTTGATCATCAGTGACGCAATGTGTGACATGTAGGTTCTGTGTTTGATCCCTGTATTGACTGAGAAACTTCACGGCATGGTTCCCCTTTGTCAGTGGTGCATGATCAAAGGACTGGCAGGTAACAATGTATAGTCGTTCAGATGGCACAAGAAAAACCAAAGCCCAATGTACAAATTGCCGTGCACGTAAATAAAGATCCCTTGAAAGTTGAATTTGAACTAAGAATGGGCCACGGTGCTGCTGTCCGGACAACATTTTCTTTATAGCATACTGCATATCTTGTGCTGGTCTCCATTAGGTGCAAAACATTAGAATTTTAAACCTCATTTCATCCCTCCCTCTCTCAACCTCTCGCTCTATCTCTGTCTCTCCCTCTCGTCCCTCCCCCCTCTCTCTCCCTCTCTCAACCCCTCTCATAGTTTCTCTCTCCTTCCCTCCCTCCAGTCCCTCCCCCCTCTCTCTCCCTCTCTCCCCCTCTCTCTCCCTCTCTCCCCCTCTCTCTCTCTCTATCTCCCTCTCTCTCTCTATCTCCCTCTCTCTCTCTATCTCCCTCTTTCTAACCAGACATTAAAGCTCATTCCATTCATCTTTTGTTTAATACACTTTCATGATCGCTTTTTATTTTAAGATGAAAAAGAAAAATTGAGTAAAAAACACAAGAAAAAAGCTAAAAAGAAGAAACATGTTTCTAGATCTGTAAGTATAAAAATCAATCAATCAAATCAATCAAAACAATCAAATCAATAAAAATTAATCAATAAATCAATCAAATCAATAAAAATTAATCAATAAATCAATCAAATCAATAAAAATAAATCAATCAAAACAATCAAATCAATAAAAATTAATCAATAAATCAATCAAATCAATCAAATCAATCAAATCAATAAAAATAAATCAATCAAAACAATCAAATCAATCAAAATCAATCAAAATAAATCAATCAAATCAATCAATAGTTTAAAGTCAGTGGTTATCATATACATGCTCTATATCCTGTAGGCCTGTAGGTGTACGATCCCTGGGTTGGACGAGAAAGTTCATCCAGATTTTCCAGCGTAGTTCCCCATTGTCAGTGATACATGACGGGAGGGTCTGACAAGCTCATTTGGATAGGATGAAAAACCAAGGTCCCGTGTACACATTGGCATGCATGTAAAAGATCACCTGACAGTTAGAATTTGATACAAGAGTAGGCCATAGTGCCGTTGTCTGGGCCGAATTTCCCTCATAGCACACTGACTGTATGGCATATGCCGGTCTTGATTAGCCCACTTCAGAGCAAAACAGTAGGATGCTCAACCTCATTTCAGTTCATTTAAATTATCTCATACATTGGGCTTAATACTTATAAAGGGGGGGGGGGGACACAGTGGACGTTAAACCCTGATTCCTCCTCCACAGGCTCAGTGATGAAGATGCTAGCTTGATAACCAGGAGGTTTCGCAGACACTCACGATACTGGCCGAGAAAGTTTCTTGTTATTTTCTGGCTAGTTTCCCTCTAGTTAGGGTCTGGCAAGAAATAATGACTAGTAGTTCAAATGGGGGGTATAGGAAGAATAGTCTGTTGTCTTTCGGATGGGACAAAAATCCAATGTACAGTGTACACAAGGACGTGCATCTAAAAGAACCCTTGGCAGTTGGAATTCAGTTGCTGCCCGGGTAAAATTTCCCTCATAGCACACTGTATGGCGTATGCCCGTCTTCAATTAGCCCAGGTTAGGTGCTAAAGCGTAGGACGTTAAACCCCATTTCATTCATTCATTACACCCAGTCAGTGCAGAACAGGAGGAGGTTAAACACAATTTCTGTCTCCATCTGGTTTCTTCCAACTACTAAAGTGAATGGATCGAAAATGACTTACGTTGTGTTGAGTGGACTTTAAACTTGATTATTATATGTCATGGCCTTGACTACAGTGTTTGGAAACTCAGCCACCTTGGGACGATTTGTGAGTGAATAAATTAAAAGTATATTTGTATAAAACAGGACGTATATAAAACTTGTATTTGTATAAAACAGGACGTATATAAAACTTGTATTTGTTTAAAACACGACGTATATAAAACTTGTATTTGTATTTCAGCCATCTAGATCAAGTTCTGAAGGGGAATCAAAACCATCTCGGAGACGAAGGTCACCATCTGCTGACAATAAAAAAGATGTAAGTTACCATGGATACCAACGAAGTGATATTATTACAAAGCTCTAAAAAAGAAATATGTTTTCAAAAAATTCTTCTTTAAGCGACAATTTCAGATATTTAAGTTATATTTTTAAAATGTATTAAAATAAAGCCCTTAAATATATGGTATCTATAAACAGTCCTACCTTGTTAAAGAAAAATTCTATTAATCCTATAATTCACTATTACCAGTTGAGAAATTGGCAAAAATATCATTTTCAATTTCGAATCTCAACGTTGAGATTCCTTGAGAAAATCAAGTAGTTTCACACATAGAAATCTGGACTTTCTATGGTTTTAAATAGAGGAGGAACACAAGGGAGTTAATTGTGTTATTTTAAGTCTAGATCAACCAGGCATTTTTATCATTAACTGTCTAACCACAGACCTTGACAATCGAGGCAACACCCGACGTTGTTTTCCAGTGAAATGAAATGATATTATTTCTAAGCAGCTCAGGGCGAGTAGAAAATATTCCAAATTTTTATGTGAATGATTTGTATGTGTTAGAATGATGCCTATGATCGTATGATAGTGAGTTGACAACCTATTTAGTAAAAGACATTCAAATAATCATGTTTTGATTTTCTTGGAATAAATGAAATTTTCGCTTTAAAACTTTAAACAGATTTTACACGATCTTAAAATAAGAGGTGCTTAAACAGTAAATGGAGGTTGTCTAAAAGTGAAAAGTTTTTGTCGTGTTTGGTTTTAGAATAGATTGATCATCAGAAATACTTTGATCCAGTAGTTCAAGTTGTTAATATTTGAGAGGGAATTTTTCGGTCCGATAGTACCGTATAATTATAATTCTGACTAGCGCCTGCACTTATCCTAATCTGTTTATCAGAGTAATACGAAAGTCTTTTAATAACTCTGTAAAAGACGACTGTCTTCACTCTTCAACATTTGACGTACATCATGGGCGGCAATCATTGGCTCAATGGTGTGTGCATTGTTTACATAAGACATCACTGGTGTCTTTTACTCATTTTAATACCCATATACACAAAAAAAATAGGAAAAAAATTTTACCTACAAATACTTCACGTCTTTATTTATTTTTCTAATTCATAAAAAAAAATGTTTTAGAATTTAATTTGTCGGAGGAAAAGAGTTAATATTTGTGGCTCATTAAGTTGCATCGATGTCCTCCTTATTAGTGATTGTAGCGGCCTAGCAAATATTCGCTGGTGATCAGTGTGTATATTCATCTATGTGAATTTTATTTCAACTGTGTTCTGATTTTCTGACAGTATGTTGTATAATAGATGTGGTTTATATTTCAACGGTGTTCTGACAGTGTGTTTTATATTTGATGTGGTTTATATTTCAGTATGGTAGCTCTGTCAGTATGTTGTATACTTGATCTGGTTTATATTTCAGCATGGTAGTTCTGACAGTGAATTAAGTGAAGGGGAACTCGAGAAACAGAGACGGCGATTATTGCAGGAATTAGAGGATGATACACATTAGATGTTTACATTTTATATCAACTTTCATACCATCATCATTGTAATATTTTAACGGACAATCAACATCCATCATGTTGAACCAATCAGCATCCATGTACAATGAGATTCAACCAATCAGCATCCATGTACAACAAGTTTCAACCAATCAACATCCATCATGTAAAAGAAGATTAAACCAATCAACATCCATGTACAATAAGATTCAACCAATCAGCATCCATGTACAAGGAGATTTAACCAATCAGCATCCATCATGTAAAAGAAGATTAAACCAATCAACATCCATGTACAATAAGATTCAACCAATCAGCATCCATGTACAAGGAGATTTAACCAATCAGCATCCATCATGTAAAAGAAGATTCAACCAATCAAAATCCAGGTTTATCATGTACAAGAAAATTCAACCAATCAGCATCCATGTTTATCATGTACAAGAAAATTCAACCAATCAACATCCAGATTTTTTATGTACAAGAAGATTTAAAGTATATCAGTATAAGACAAGTTAACGGGAAATCAACATCATGTAATATTTTAACGGACAATTATTTAACCAATCAGCATGCATCACGTACCAGGAGATTTAACATATATGAGACCCAGCGGTTAACAGTGAAAATTAACACTGTGTACAGAGGCGGATCCAAGAAATCCAGTTAGGGGGGGCCCCTGAGAAAAATTTTCAAAAAAATCGGGGTGTCATTGGTGATTTGTGGCGCATATATATTTTTTTATATACTGTTATTTAGGGATTTAGGGGGCCTCTGACTGTGTACACAGTTTAATAAACGGGGACAAATCTTAAACAAAATGATCATCAGACTTCATTTATATTTCAATCATTATATTTTTGGGATTAGGAACTGGTCGCTATTCTTCTTGTTCGTCGTGTTCTTGAGGTGAGACTCTTCAAAAAGCCTAAGGTATTGTCAATTCAAGGCCGATCGACATGAAAAATGGCATGCTTCTCCTCTGAAAAATTCTACATCAATTTGGTGAATTCAATTTTTGTAAAAACATGGTGAGTTCCTGGTCCATATTTTGATTGTACTTGTCATGTCTCATTTTTGTAAAATACTTGTTCTGAAGTCAAACTAAAATCTTTGACTAATATTCGTAAATCATTACTGTATGTGGAAAATAAAAATTAAAAAAATATATATAAGAATAAAGAGTGGTTTGTTTATTTATTTGCAGCCTTGTGGGTGAATTGTGGGTTTTCTTCTGTTTCCTCCCACTACTAAAATTTTGAAATTTGTTTATTTATTTGCAGCCTTGTGGGTTTTCTTCTGTTTCCTTGCTTAAAGATCCACTACAAGCAAGCAAATTATTGAAATTTGTTTATTTATTTGTAGCCTCATGGGTTTTCTCCATGTCCTCCGGTTTACTCCCACTGCTAAAGATCTACTACAAGCAAGCAAATTATTGAAATAAAATTAATCCATATGTTAGTCCCAAAATGACCTAGTTTGTGTCCGTGGACATTAAACCCTCTCTCTTTAATGGGTAAGAGATTATATCTTGTCAACCACAGGGGTTTGGGTCATTACATTGCCAATGTAATTAATTACAATTACTTTCTCATTTTTAGGAATTTTAATAATTTACCATTACCCATTACATTGAAAGTAATTAATTATCGTTGCCCATTAAGAAATTAAAAAGACTCAACCCATGTTAATGTACCAAGAATTGGTGGGTAAAAAATCTACTCTGGTTGGTTGAGGTCCCCTGTCATCAAGCCAAAGAAATTTTTCACTAAAAAGCTCATTTTTGATAATAAAAACAGTAAATGATTTGCCAACAACAAGGATTTGCCAGGATTTCAAAAACATGTGATGGAATATTTCCTGGATTGTCATCAGTAGAAAGAATTGGCCCTCAGTTTCACAAAGCATTATCAGATTTAAGTTAAGAATAAACTCAACTTTAAATCACTGTATATTATGAGAACTATCTTTGATCCAGAAGCACAAAAATTAACACCTAATTTCTCATTGACGTATTTGATACATTAAAACTACAGAAGTTTTATAAAAGGGCTATATTTTAGGTAAAACAAGGTGAACAGTTTTGAGTAAATTCATAACTTAAGTCTGAGAATGTTTTATGAAATCGGGACCAGATCTTACCAGCAACCAGAAATAGGGGCCATTCATAAAGGAAGTACGCTCAAAATGGGTAAAATTCAGACCCTTCCCCCCTGTACACTCCTGTAGGCACATTTTGCCATTGAATTAACGCACCTGTACGCTTTTGGCGTGACCCCCCTTCAAGCGTACGTACTTTATGGATGGCCCCATAGGAAAACTTGTTTTACTGAGCTTGAATATGGCTAGCTTCGAAAGGTACATCCTGTATACTGGAACATTAAGTTTTAAATGTTTTTATGATCCTTTGAGCCTACACCCTTGCTACAGACAATGGCACCAATGTTGAATAAGATAATAGCATGTGAATGCTGAAAAATATGTGTTTAGGTGTTTTAGTAAGAGTAAGCATACCCTGACTCATGTACAACACCCATTAAAATACCATATATCAAGACTAGGTGGTATCAGGTGTTCTATAGAGAGTAAGCATACCCTGTCTCGTGTACAACACCTATAAGTACTATACATCTAGACTAGGTGGTATCAGGTGTTCTAGAGAAAGTAAGCATGTCCTGTCTCATGTGCAAAATCTATCAATACCGGTACTATATATCTAGACTAGGTGATATCACTAGGTGTTCTAGAAGGAGTATAGGCCTACATACTATGTTTCTCTTGATAGGAGCCTCGGGGTGTTGGGGTCACAGTATTGGCCAAGAAAGGTCATCGGAATTTTCTCTGAATTGTTCCTCCTTTTGATTGATGCAGGATGGAGGGACTTGGACTTGGCAAGAGACGATGTATAGTTGTTCGGACGGGACATAAAAATGAAGCCCCATATGTAGGCCTACACTTTGCTATGCATTTAAAAGAACACTTGACTGTTTGAATTTGATACAGGAATAGGCGGTAGAGCCGCTGTACCGCCTAAATTTCATTCACAGCACGCTGCATGGCGTAAAACGTTAATTCCCATTTCATTTCTCTTGAAAATTGGCACTGCCTTCCTGAACGATTTTTTAATTATCTCCCCTGTGCAGACTCTCTAATGCTGGTGACCGGTAAGATGCCCAAACTCATGTTATTATTATCGAAGGTGAAACATTTTTTCCGAGTTGTTTTTATTATTATTCCATTATCAATAAAATATACGGTAATTATTTATGATGGCCGATTTGAATATGACTGAGCAAGCGCAAGAGAGAAATTATATCATGGATGTGCATGACATTAACCGGGCACCGTCTCAACTCAAGCGTCTCGACTAGTACTAGTAGACTTAACAGTAAAGTTACTACTACTACTAGTTAATAGTAGACTAGTACTGACACAGTACTCTTAACACACACTACGCACGTACTGCTAGTTCCATTTGGAACAGTCTCTGATCGGACGATCATGTCCACCGAGACAATACCTATCATCCCTATATAGCTTCAATATTGATATAGCCACATAGGCCTACGGTAAAATATCGGTCTTCCCCACTTTTTTATCAGGTTGTTTCGGAATAAGCCAGTAATCATTAGGCTTGGTTCAGCTCATAAGTTATAGTTCCTTTATAATTATTTAGGAACTGTCTCTGAACGTACGATGTTCACTGTTGTTAACTGACAGTTCCTGATCGGCCTTGGTTATATGAAGTTGCAAAAGTTGCATTTATTTCAAAGAATTCAATTTACCCCCCCCCCCTCCCCCGACTTACCTAAATTTTGTTGCGTCGACTCAACTCAACGGTGGGTATTAAACAAAGCTATATTTAAAGTGTTCATTAAAAATAATCTTTTCTTTTTTCAGAATAATTTAAACATTTAGAAATCAAGTGTTGTGTTTTCTGTGATAGTGACGAACAATGTTTCCATGTTGGCGTCTGGGCATGTCTTCATCCAGGTTTCTCAATTTAAATAACTTTGTCCACGGTCTGCAAGTAGGACAGCTGACGTGTTACACGACCAACAGGCAGACGATGTTTTATAGAACGAACGCGACTAGACGATTACAGGACACATTATATAACGTGAATACCACGACCAACGGGCAGACGATGTTTTATAGAACGAACGCAACTAGACGATTACAGGACACATTATTTAACGTGAATACCACTCGGACTACCGTGTTAAATGTGTTTAAGAAAACATTATTTGATTTATATTCACCGAGTTTTATTGGCTGTGGTTATTTTGTTACGTCGTGTCGGGTCTTAGCCGGACATAGTAAATGGTCGAATATACGACATACAAAGGGTGCAAATGATGCGAAGAAATCTTCGATGATAATTTCAATATCAAAGAGAATCAAGTCATCCATTAAAGGTAAGTGCTGCCAAGAGACGGACAGAAAAGGAGTTTACACTACGGATCTGGCATCATTTAACTTGGTTGTTTTGCTCTTTAATTAATAGCCTTTAATTTCAAAACATCCTTTGATAGTTGATAATAACCCTTTAAATTTCAAAAATGGTTTAATTAGTACTATGGCTTAATGTAATGGTACACCATATAATTTCTCATAGAGGGGTTTAGAAATGGATAACCCATTCAATTATCTAAAGCCTTAAGGGTTATTATCAATTATCAAAGGATGTTTTGAAATTAAAGGCCATTATATTAATTAAAGAGCAAAACAACCAAGTTAAAGGATACCAGATTCCTAGTGTTAATATCCACTCAACAGCAACTAGAGGTCATTTCCTGACTAACATGATTCAAGAAGCAGTGGGAGGAAACAGGAGAGCCCAGAGAAAACTCACCAGGTTGGACTGGCGACCCTACTCCTTGTCATGTTCAAGCAATGTCCTACTGTTTTGCACCTAACCTCATGGGCTAATGGAAGATGGGCATACGCCATAGTGTGCTATGAGGGAAATTTTCTCTGGGGAGCGGCCTTACGCCTACTCTTATATCGATTTCTAACTGCCAAGGGATCTTTTACGCGCACGCCAATGTATTCACGGGACCTCAGTTTTTCATCCTATCCGAACGACTGGCTTGTTACTGTCTGTGATTGGTGTTTTATGTACTGGCTTGTTACTGTCTGTGACCTGGTGTTTAATGTACTGGCTTGTTACTGTCTGTGACCAGTGTCTAATGTACTGGCTTGTTACTGTCTGTGATTGGTGTTTTATGTACTGGCTTGTTACTGTCTGTGACCTGGTGTTTTATGTACTGGCTTGTTACTGTCTGTGATCCGGTGTCTAATGTACTGGCTTGTTACTGTCTGTGATTCGGTGTTTTATGTACTGGCTTGTTACTGTCTGTGATTCGGTGTTTTATGTACTGGCTTGTTACTGTCTGTGATCTGTGGTTTATGTACTGGCTTGTTACTGTCTGTGATCTGTGGTTTATGTACTGGCTTGTTACTGTCTGTGATCTGTGGTTTATGTACTGGCTTGTTACTGTCTGTGATCTGTGGTTTATGTACTGGCTTGTTACTGTCTGTGACCAGTGTCTTATGTACTGGCTTGTTACTGTCTGTGACCCGGTGTTTTATGTACTGGCTTGTTACTGTCTGTGATTCGGTGTTTTATGTACTGGCTTGTTACTGTCTGTGACCTGTGTTTTATGTACTGGCTTGTTACTGTCTGTGACCTGTGTTTTATGTACTGGCTTGTTACTGTCTGTGACCTGGTGTTTTATGTACTGGCTTGTTACTGAATGTTTGTTGTTTGTTTGTTTCAGCAACTGGTAAAGCCGATCCTAAAACTAACTCAGCGCTAGCACGATTAATAGCTGAAGCGAATTCACATGATGTACCTAACTCTACCATTGATAAAATTATAAAGGCAGCTGTACGTAAGATTTGGTTTTTTATACAAATAATTTGATGAGTGAGTGGATGGAGATTGTATGTATATAAGGAAGGTAGACACAGCAAGCTTGTTATTTAAGGATACAAACAGAATGAAGAAGTAAAACTCAGTTTGAATCAGGCCCGTAGCCAGGGGGTGGCATGGAGGGGGGGGGGGTGGAAATTGGCCTTTACTGCAAAATTCATGCAGATGCCCATGCTAATTCGCCCTCCCGAAAACATCTTTGCCCCCCCCCCCAAAAAAAAAACACCTTCCTGGCTACGGGCCTGGTTTAAAAATATTTGTATTGAAAGATACTTTCCCACGTACAAACTATGTGATATGATATTGACTAAAAACATATTTAAATTAATAAAAGCTATAAAAACTTTGGCTTTGCTTCAAATCCCTCTCAAAACTTTGTTTTCGAGGGCAGATACCCAAAGCTATAAATAAAGTGTTCTTAGAAGCCATGTTTGTCACCTAATTTCATTAATGGAGGGGGGGGTCCATTTTTCAAAATGTATTTTTCGTTACTTACTGTCCATTTACCATACATATTGAGGCCTCAGGAAATTCTTAATTGTTTTCTGTCAACTTCTTTTTCCTCCAATTAATTGCAGTTTTTTGTAGTTGACACCCCTCAATGTTCCCTAAACCACCCACCATTTGATCAAGAAAAAACAACCGCTCCCTCAGTCTAGCTAGCACACAATAAACTGGCATATTTTAGTAAGTGAGAGGGATATTTGGTCTCCTGTCTGATCAGACAGGTTTCCCCCGAGTTCTTCGGTTTCTTCCTGCAGTAATGATCGAAATCATTCGCATGATCTGTGCCAAGGGCCAAATTGGAAAAAGGCCTCAGGCCTAATTTGCTACCCGTGTAAAATGACGCGATTATTATTATTATTATTATTACACCCTGACACTTTTGCCTAGTATTTGCTCCGTGGGTGTTTTTCGGGTAATCCAGGATTTTTCAAGTAAGATTTGCCATACTTTATTGGAAATAACACCTGATAAATACTTTTGGGACAATGGATCTTTTAATAAATGAGTGTGAGCGACGATTACAGGTGATCTGCAGGTATTGGATTGTATTAGATTTTACAGGTGTTGGATGGTAAGCACGAGCGTGCTGTATCATAAAGCTTGTCATGGTTTCGAATCCCTGGTTGTACCTCGTGGGTTTTCTCCGGGTCCTTTGTGCAAGCGAATTATTGAAATAAAATTAAACCATATGTTAGTCCCGAAATGACATGGTTTGTGTCGAGTGGATGTTAAATTCTATTTCTCTCCCTCTCTTTTACAGGTGTTGGAAGGTAATAAAACTAAGGAGGTCATATTTGAAGGTCGGGGACCCGGAAGTTGCGCTATTATTGTTGAATGTTCAACTCAACATGTTGAAAAAACACGTAATGAAGTAGCTGCAGTCCTTAAACAGTGTGGGTGAGTTCACTCTACTTTACATTACAATCTGTTTTACAACGTTTCTAGGGTTCCTTAAGTTTCTTCCCACTGTTCAAGACCTCGGTTCCTCCTACTGCTAAAGACCTCGTTTCCTCCTACTGCTAAAGACCTTGTTTCTTCCCACTGCTAAAGACCTTGTTTTCTCCCACTGCTAAAGACCTTGTTTCTTCCCACTGCTAAAGACCTTGTTTCTTCCCACTGCTAAAGACCTTGTTTCCTCCCACTGCTAAAGACCTTGTTTCTTCCCATTGCTAAAGACCTTGTTTCCTCCCACTGCTAAAGACCTTGTTTCCTCCCACTGCTAAAGACCTTGTTTCTTCCCACTGCTAAAGACCTTGTTTTCTCCCACTGCTAAAGACCTTGTTTCTTCCCACTGCTAAAGACCTTGTTTCTTCCCACTGCTAAAGACCTTGTTTTCTCCCACTGCTAAAGACCTTGTTTCTTCCCACTGCTAAAGACCTTGTTTTCTCCCACTGCTAAAGACCTTGTTTCTTCCCACTGCTAAAGACCTCGGTTCCTCCCACTGCCAAAGACCTCGTTTCCTCCCACTGATAAAGACCTTGTTTCTTCCCACTGCTAAAGACCTTGTTTCCTCCCACTGCTAAATACCTTGTTTCTTCCCACTGCTAAAGACCTTGTTTCCACCCACTGCTAAAGACCTCGTTTCCTCCCACTGCTAAAGACCTCGTTTCCTCCCACTGCTAAAGACCTTGTTTCTTCCCACTGCTAAAGACCTCGGTTCCTCCCACTGCCAAAGACCTCGTTTCCTCCCACTGCTAAAGACCTTGTTTCTTCCCACTGCTAAAGACCTTGTTTCTTCCCACTGCTAAAGACCTCGTTTCCTCCCACTGCTAAAGACCTCGGTTCATCCCACTGCTAAAGACCTCGGTTCATCCCACTGCCAAAGACCTTGTTTCTTCCCACTGCTAAAGACCTCGGTTCCTCCCACTGCTAAAGACCTCGGTTCCTCCCACTGCTAAAGACCTTGGTTCCTCCCACTGCTAAAGACCTCGGTTCATCCCACTGCCAAAGACCTTGTTTCTTCCCAGTGCTAAAGACCTCGTTTCCTCCCACTGCTAAAGACCTCCTTCACTTTCCTCCTGATCAAGACCTCTTTCGCTTTCAGGGGTTCGGACGGCCTAGTGATCTAGAGTGCCGCGCTTTAACCTCTAGCTGGCAGGTCACCTCTGGCTTGCGGCTGTGGTTTCGAGCCCTAGTGTGAGCGTATGTGACATGGAGATAGGGGCGCTTTCTCAACCTTGTGGGTTTCCTCCGGGCACTCCGGTTCCGCCCACTGCTATAAAGACCCTACGCGCAAGCAAATTATTGAAATAAAAATTGAAAACCACATGTTAGTCCCAAAATAACCTAGTTTGTGTCAAGTGGATGTTAAACCCAATTTTTCTCTCTCTCTCTCCATCGTTGTCCTCCCTCGGCTAAAGACCTTTGCCTTTCTTCTACTGCTTAATACTTTCCACTTTTAAAGACCTATTGCTAAAGACCTTCGCTTTCCCTATTTTAATTTTAGGGGCCTGCTGTTACATTTAGAGGGCTGTTGTTATTTTTAGGGGTTTGTTGTTACATTTAGGAGGTCTGTTGTTATATTTTAGGGAGTTTGTGTTATTTTTAGGGGGCTGTTGTTGTATTATTTTTTAAGGGGTTTGCTGTTATTTTTAGGGGGTTACATTTAGAGGTTTGCTGTTATTTTTAGGGGGCTGCTGTTATTTTTAGGGGTCTGTTGTTATATTTAGGGGGCTGTTGTTATATTTAGGGGGTTGTTATTTTTAGGGGGCTGCTGTTACATTTAAGGGGCTGTTGTTATTTTTAGAGGTTTGTTGTTATATTTAGGGGGCTGTTGTTACATTGAGGGGGCTGTTGTTATTTTTTGGGAGTTTGTTGTTATTTTTAGGGAGTTTGTTGTTATTACATTTCAGGTTTTTTTTGTTATTTCAGGGGTAAAATAGCTGAACCAGGATCCCTTCAATATTTCTTTACGCAGGCAGGTTTTATAGATGCTCGTGTTAAGCCGGAGGACATGAAAGATTTAGATGAATATGTTGATGTTGCCATAGAAACGGGTGCTGAAGACGTAACATTACAGGAATTTGAAGAAGGAGAAAAATACTTAAGAGTAAGTTTACATGTTGTTTAAAAAATGTCTAGTCATTCGAAGAAGGAACCTAAAACTGATGTCCTGTGCATGTGTTTGTATGCACGTAAAAGATCCTTTGACAGTTGGAATTCGATACAAGAGTCGGCAACAATGCATAAGAACAAATCTCAATCAAAGAGGACAACAGAATCATATTCGTTGTGTTTACATATTGAATGTAGTAGGTGGTGTCAGTAGAATTGTGACATAATTAAACACGACAAGTTTGATATACATGTAGTCACAATTCTACTGACAGCATCTCTGTTCATAGTCGATACCAGAATGCCCAACCCTAGTACTGAATGGACTGAATTCTGTGCCACTCTGCTGCAATATTGTCAATTTGGGATGTTCGAGGCAGACAACGAGCATCCCCTAGGGACTGTGTAATCAGTTTGAGTGCGAGACAACAGTTATTGTCATCGAAACATTGTAAAATTTGTGCTTTTCCATTTGAGTGAACCTATGATGATGGTGACAGCCATGGTGCACGGACCTGTGGGTAACCCACTAAAACAGCAACACTGATTGGTTTATCAAATATCTTGATGTCATAGGGTCAAAAAACGCTCGTATGACCTCTGATGCGACCTTACAGTACAACCGGTTAGATCTTCATGTAGTGTAGTTCATCGAAAGTATAAAAGAACGAAACGAAATTGATGTCTTTTTTAATCAGTTAATCAGACTGAATTTTGTTTGTGTTTTTTTTTTTTCAGTTTGAGTGTGAACCTGCTACTATTTTGTTTGTTTTTTTCAGTTTGAGTGTGAACCTGCTACTATTATGATGGTGAAGTCGAAACTGGAGAAGAAAGGACTGGAGATACTCGATCATCAGTGCGAGTATATACCCAACTCTTATATTGAACTTGACGAAGCAGACGCAAACAAAATGAGAAAATTCTTTGATAAAGTTGAATATCTGACGTCAGTAGATCGTGTACATGTGAATGTTGAACTAAAGGAAATAAGTTAATATAATGGATTGGAAGAGTTATGATGATGTTAATTTATCCGGGAGATGGAACACTGGTTACCGTTGACAACATGTATTAAACAGATGTGTTCTAATCAATTTTATAATATAGAGATACATTAATAAAAATAAACTGTTAAAAAACATTTTTACAATATTAATATTCCTAACTATACTTTAAAAACAGATACTTTCTGTATATTAAAAGCAGACACTTTCTGTATATTAAAAACAGCATCCTCCTCGCAGTGCTCCGTTTAATTAGAGCTAATCCTACTACTCCCTGCTGGACTGAGTGGGTATTATTGTCACTAATTATGACTGGTCAGTGGTCCTTTTACTGACCAATCACTGACTTCGTTACAAAGGTATTACCTTTAAAACAGAACGTTTAATTAGGGAAACTGTGTTTACATAACGTTAGGTCATACCTTTTTTTTCCATGCTATATTAACCAGCGCATAGCAGGATATTGCAGCAAAACTAATTGCGTGACAAACAAGGCTATCGGTATTGACGTAAAGTAAACAATACTGTATGGTAACGAACAGACTTTCAACGTTTTTAATAGCTTGAATCTTTGTCCAAAATATTAAGGAAGACCTCAGACTAAACGGCGGACTGTCATGTTACTGTACGTAAGTGGTAGATTTGATTGAACGAGAAGAATAGACACACTTACTTAAAAGTTCAAGAATCCGAACCGAATCCAGCAATGGCCAGAGAGGGATTTCTCGGACCGTTGCTTCAGGAATATGATTAAAAGCAGACACTTTCTGTATATTAAAAGCAGACACTTTCTGTATATTAAAAACAGACACTTTCTGTGCTTGTTGAAAAAGATATGGGGATTAACATCCTATAGAGACAGGGAGAGAAATGGGGTTAAATGGCCACTCGACACTAACAAGGTCATTTCGAGACTAACTAATATGTTTTTAAAGTTTTATTTCAATAATTCGCTTGCGTGTGTAGGGAGCTTAAGCACATGGGAGGAAACCGGAGGGCACGGAGAAAACCCATGAGGTTTTACAGGTGACCTTACTCCTTGTCTCGTACAGCCGGGTCCTCTGGTTTCCTCTCACTGCTAAACACCCGAACGCACTAACGAAACACTGAAACAAAATTGAACCATGTGTTAGTCTCTCTTGTGGACGATTTTGATTTGAGAGAAAAGGGTCAACATTCCTGCTTTGATTGATATATGGTACTTTTAAAAATGAAGAGTCAATGGAATATAAAATGGCTGCAACCACTGTAATTTGACGAGAGGCAAAGATGGCTAGGGGTTGGATTAGCTTTTCGATATTACAGGTTAAATGTTCACAAAGAAATGAGTGTAACACCGCTCCTGGGGGTCGGGGCATGTAACAAAATAAATAGTTGCTACCCTGATATTTATTTTGTTACATGCCCCAACCCCCAGGAGCGATGATACACTTATTTCTTTGTGAACGTTTAGTCTGTAAATAAGGAATAAATATGCCAAGTTCCATGATGATCCATTCAGAATTCCAACCTCTAGACAAAAAACAAAAAAATATGGGCGTGGCTCTGTCTCTGAGGGTTGGACTTGAACCAATATAAATGGGTACAACCCTATGATGGATCGTGTAGAAATGGTACCAGCTATGTTTATAATATACGTGGGCAGTGCCACACCCACTTGTTTGTATCTTGGAACTTGATATACTTATTTTATATACTCTATGGACGGCAATTGTAATACTTCGTTCGGAATTTCGAGGACTGCACTACACGCAAAACAAACAAACAAAAAATCTACAAGTTTAACCTGCGGACAAGACAGAAAATAGACATTGCAAACACTAAACAATTATCAAATCAAATGAATGGAGCTGGGGGCCAGCCGTAAGCGTCCACTGCGCTGTACAGTCCCGGGCCTGTTGTGGTACAGGCTTCACTAAGTCTAAAATGATTTACAAAAAAGACGTAACAAAAAAAAAATGCGACCGATCTTGTCATTGGTCGTCTCTTTAATGGTGATCAGCCAGTTGACGCCAGGTGTAAGAACGTCAAATAATTTTAACAATAAGGGCGATAATCCGGACAAACTCAGAAAACGCTAATATAATAAATGTAGTGAGCAAAAAAGAGCAAAGGCGCTAAAACGTGGGCGTGGTTCTGTTCCCGCGGTTGGGACATGCACCAAAAACAATGGTTGGCGTCCTGAGGTTTAACGTCCACTGGACACAAACTAGGTCGTTTCGGGACTTACAAAGTTCAATTTTATTTCTATAATTCGCCAGTTGACTCAATGACAGACCCGGTGATACAACATGCATGCATGCACTTACCATTCGGCCACCCACCCCCAGTCCCCACCCCTTTGAAACGACCTAGTTTGTGTCGAGTGGACGTTAAACCTCAGGACGCCAACAGCTATATTTTAAACTCTATTGATTTAAAAATTGTTTACATCAAGCTGCCGATGTTATAAATCATAAATAAATAATGAAATCTATAAATAATAATAATAACTTTATTTAATGACGCAAAAAACCTAATCTTCCAGGGGCCAGTTGCTCAAAGCTCCGTTATCTTTTAACGATCCGTTAACTTTAACGGAGAGATAGATTGTAAATAAAGGCCCCGAACATTTTGTGGTGCAAATTTTTCCTACAGATTTATGCTATTATAAAAAATAAAGTTTTCTATAGTGTTTTCTGTAGTAAATTTAACGGGAAGTTAATAAACAACATGTTACCAAGATATGTCCGTTAGAGTTTAACGGATCGTTAAAATAATTAGTTTTGAGCAACCGACCCCAGAAGTCCCAACTAGGCCATCCCAACCCCCCTAATCTTCCAGAAGTCCCTCCTGAGCTACAAAGACATACATGTAATATCAGGCCCCAAGTTCACAAAGTATTCTCAGACTTGAGTTGAGAATTTGCTCAACTTTCAATCACTGTTTATGAGAAATATCTTTGATCCAGAAACACAAAACTTTGCACATAGTTTCTTATTGCTGTATTTGATACATAAAAACAACAAAATTATTATAAAGGGCTATATTTTAGTTAGAATAAGGTGAACAAATTTGAGTTAATTCTCAACTTAAGTCTGAGAATGCTTTGTGAACTCGGGACCAGGATAAACATCATTTAAAATTTAATATCATTTTAATATAAGAACTTTGGGAAGTCAATCCTAAACTACAAAACATATACATTAAATAAATAAAATATAGGAAGAACACTATTATTACACACAAAATAAGATACAAAAATAATAGGTATGTCATCATTTGAATATTATGGTTTCTTCAGTGCTCAATATAAATGAGTTTTCAGTTTAATCTTTACATTTTCAACATTTTTACACATCTTTATATGTAACTGTAGATCGTTCCATAAAAGACACGCGGAATAATGAAAAGTACGTTTCATGGATTCCGTTTTGTATTTTTGAAGGAAAAGAGAATTTGTTGTCTGTGAACGGAGCAAGATATCAGTTTTGGAAAATAGGAGTTTAGATAAATTGGAGCACGGGCGCCGGAACCCGGGTACCAGACTATACAAATGGTACCCTGCCCTTTTCTGGGGTATACATGTATACCCATGCCCTAACGATGAAAGTTTTCAACCTTTTTTAGTAGTATTTTCATTTTTAACCGGCTCTCGCAATCATGATACGAAAATTGTGAATAATCAGGTGTTTGTCTCTTTCATTATCACGTATTTTAAAAGGATTTAGGGTTGGAATTTGGAATGCTAGAGGCGCTGTAGACAGCATTCTTGGAATTGACAAATTTTAATATTTTCTAGAGGCCGGGGGGGGGGGGGGCTTCCCTGTGTTTTTGTACCATGGCCCTCGCGTTGTTCCGGCGCCCCTGAATTGGAGTATTAAATAAAACCAAGTACGAACAATCCAAAACATTATTCCTTAAAAAAAAGGGGGTATTGGCAAAATAGTGTAATCAGCAAAGTTTAGCTCGCAAGTATTCCTTAGATGACAAATGCCTCGATCTACTTAAAAAATCAGAATAAAATGAACAAGCTTGCGCGTAAAGAAATTAGCTGAGAAACAAACACTCCATAAGCTGGTGATATTGGAATGTTACTACTAATAAATGTAATAATTTTGAATAAGACAAATTTATTATAAAGAATCCTCTGTGTTAGGATAAGCCAATCGAGATTGGAAAATAAAGAGGTGGATGAAGTTTCAATTGGTGCATCAAGAATAATTCTTGCTAGGCCTCTTTTATAATTTTAAAAGAATGTCTAATCTACTTTTGGTAGTATTCCCCCAAATAATGGAGCAATAATCAAATATTGGTAGTATGTAACTATAAAAGATAAAAATTCTCGTTTTGTAAGGTAAATGATATTTTATCTTATTTAAGAGAAATAGTTTTGATGCAAGGTTTTTTTAGGACATATCTGCTATCTGTGCTTCCTAATTAAGGTCTTGGTCAATTTGATTTCCAAGTAATTTTGCGGTAGTAACCGTTTCAATTGTTTCACCATGGAGTGATAAAGTTAGGGTTTTCTGATTTATTTTGTGTTTTGATGCAATCAGCATTACCATCCCATGGTTTCCACACCACTAAGCAACCAAATAGAGATCATTTTGGAGATCATTAGCGACGGATAAAATATCTTTGTGTGAAAAATGTCATCAGCAAACAAATCTATCGGACTTGATTCAATATTCGGTGGGAGATCATTTATAAAAATCAGGAATAGGAGAGGACCCAGGATCGACCCTTGTGGGACCCCGCATTCGACTGTAGTAATTGGGGAGGTAATTGATCCTAAACAGCCCTTTTGCTTCCATGAGTCAAGATATGATTCAATTATTGTGAATTTTTATGTTGCTTCAGACCCGGGACTGTACAGCGCGGTGGACGCTTACGGCTAGCCCCTGGGTCCATTCACTCTTTTTTTTAATTGTTTATTTGTTTGTTTGTTGTTTTGGGGCATGTCTTGTCGTTCTGTAAATCATGTGTGGCGCAGCCCCCCTGCACTTACTAATAAAGATGTAGTTTTTTGATTATAAGCTTGTGATCAATGAGATCAAATGCATTGCTAAAATCAAGATACACTATAAAACACATCGCACCATTATCGATAGTATCAAGCCATGTATCTGTCATTCGGATCTGTGCTGTAGCACATGAATGATTTGATCTTCAGTTTTTCGTCCCATCCGAATGACCAGACAGCTGACCTTGTCAGGCTCTCCGTCCTGCAGCACTGGCAAGAGGAAAACAGCGATGAACTTCTCGGACAAGACAGGGGTTAAACACTCGACGTCAAGGCTAGTACACCAGCGTCTCATTCACTCAACAAACCTGGCCCAGTGGAAACATCGTTCAGTAATAAGCAGTAATTAAAATTGACCTATATGGCTAGGATTTGTGAAACAGCAATGGATAATTACTTAGGCATAACAAGACGCTACAAATTTGAAATCGATTTAGACTACCGACTTATTTCGTGGAACATACCGTATTTCCTCAAATAAGCGCCCGGGCGCTTATTTTTTCAGCACCCCTTGACCCCCCGGCGCTTATTAGAGGCCCGGCGCTCTTTGGAGGCCCGGCGCTTATTTCTTTAATAGCAAATTGAATTTAGGGTAAAGCCGTCATTTACCATGGACATTGGGCCGGAGAGTCTTTTGAATTACGGCATTTGATCAAAAGCGATCTAATGTCTTATTAGAGACCCGGCGCTTTTTGGAGACCCAGCGCTTATTAGAGGCCCGGCGCTTATTTTTTCAGCACCCCTTGACCCCCCCGGCGCTCATTAGAGGCCCGGTGCTTATTGGAGACCCGGCGCTTATTAGAGGAAATACGGTAACTGATTTTAAATTTGAGTAAAAACGGAAACCATTGAATGTAAATCAGTTTATATATATTCATATTACAGTATTAGACCTATTTGCGTTGCGACCCACTTCTGTCAATTTCTAGGTCCTAAATGTTAGCGATTTTAAGAACTAGCCCTTCTAGCTAAATAGTTCGAAAGTTGATGATGTAAAATTGATAATTTGAAAATTTCATTCAAATTACTCTATTGAAAGCGAAGAAAGTGTGCAACGCAGTTTCATCCACGGTTCTGGTTGATCAAAACTAAGTCTCGGTCCGTCTGGGTAGCCTACGCCATAATTATATTGATTAAATCAAAGAATCGCTGAACCGTTTTAATCTGTTTAATATCGGAGAAATCTTATGCCATCCAGAGTTGATTAAGGCATGGATCAGTTAATTAATGTCTAATTAATACTAATACTTTAGAAACCATTTCAGACTTGAAGAAAGACCTGCAATAGACATATTTAGCTCTTGCAGGTTTGAGTTACCATTAATTAGACATTAATTAACTGATCCAGGCCTTAATCAACTTTGGATGGCATCAGATTACTCCGATATTAAACAGATTTTAAACGTTTCAGTGATAAATCAAATATGGCGCGCCCAGACGCTTCGAGTCTTAGCTTTGATCAACCAGGAACGTGGTTGAAATTATTGCACAGGTCGGCCAAATCTTCAAATGCCAATATCTTCGCTTGCAAATGAATAATTTGAATGAAATTTTCAAATTATTCATTTTACATCATCTACTTTCGAACGATAATGGCACGAATGGCTAGTTCTTATCTATATCTTGAATAATGTAACTTTAATTAATGTCTAATTAATACTTTAGAAACCATTTCAGGCCTAAAGAAAGGCCTGCAATAGACAGATTTAGCTCTTGCATGTTTAAATCACCGTTTAATTATTGGGTGAATAAAACCACCCCATCACTTTTCCTTGAAATTCTAAAGTTTCGTTGACTCCGTTAGATAACCATTTTCTTCTTACCATTGGATACGTTGTATTTAATACGTCACAGTTGACGTCAGTAAAATCGTCCACGCTAGTCTCCTGTTTATGATCATACTCCAGGGATCGACATCGTTCAGGGTTGAACGTCTGTAGAACCACGTTGGTTGTATTGTGAGGGACGGGAAACAACGACCCCATAAAAGGTCTTCGCTTTAAAGGAAACACGTCTTTCTTTTTGAAAATAAAAGTTTCACTGTCTTCAGCATCTGCGTCCCATATGTGAGTAGAATTCTCTTCAAAAATACTGATATCCAAAAACGGCCAAGACCAGTCCGTGTCTTCGATCGGTCGGGAATAATTTGAATAGAACTTCCAGTGGGTGGGTTTCACCAGATAAAAACTTGGTCGTAGATTTGACAATATTTCATCCACAATACTTTTGTCTTGTTCACTTATCATGATATCTACGTCATCGTCCCATGGGATGATGTCGTGATGGCGATACGAGCCCAGCAAACTTCCAGAATACAGAAAATAACTCACATTAGATTGTTCAAGTAAAGATTTACACTTCACGACAATATCTTCAAGAAGACGGCGATCTGTTTTCGATATGGCTGGTAAAAACGCCGTTGGTATAGAATGGAAATGAGAGGCAATTCTGGTGGACAATTCCAGTAGTCCTGTTACAGGCGATGTATTCGTTTCCAATCGCAGTAAATAGGTGACATCTTTTGCTGAAAAAATATTTGGTTTTGTGACCGAAATACCTGCTCTGGAACTGATGACCCCGTCTTTAAAATAATCCAAAATAATAATAGTGCACACAACGATACAAATAAGGCCATGTAAAATCCACCGTTTAAAACAAAAACTAAGTACGAGTTTCTTGAAATATCCACACACGCGTTCACTTTCTGAATCCATTTTTATAATCTGGCAAAATTAAAAAAAATGTAATTTAAATTTGAACAATGTCTTAATTTAAATGAAAAATCTTTTCACAAATTTGAATTTTCTTGAGACGGTTCTTGTTTATTTACTTGCCCACTTCAAGAAATTCTAACCGATCTGTTACAAAAAACCCCACAATGTAATGGCCTATAGCACGTATGTATATCGCTGCTGTTACGGTTAACTATGGTGTTCCGTTATGGACACTTTGGGCTTTTTCAAAATATATTATAATAATAATAATAATAATAATCGCGTCATTTTACAAGGGTAGCAAATTAGGCCTGAGGCCTTTTTCCAATTTGGCCCTTGGCACAGATTGTGCGAATGATTTCGATCATTACTGCAGGAAGAAACCGAAGAACTCGGGGGAAACCTGCCTGATCGGACGGGAGACCGAATATCCCTCTCACTTACAACGATAAAGTTCTTGCCCTGAGCTAGGATTGGACCCTCTTTGCATTGGTGAGAAGCCGCCTCTCTATCGCCACGGCTATCCGACCTTATCACACTGATCACCAGTGAATATTTGCTTGGCCGCTACACAATCACTGATAAGGATGACATCGATGCAACTTAATGAGCCACAAATATTAACTCTTTTCCTCCGACAAATTAAATTCCTAAACATTTTTATGAATTAGAAAAATAAATAAAGACGTGAAGTATCTGTAGGTAAAAATAATTTCCTTTTTACTTGTAAATGGGTATTAAAAAGAGTAAAAGGCACGATTCTGCCCGAACTAGTAACGTGCCATCGAGCCAATGATAAACGCCGCGTGATGGGTCGTCACGTGTTGAATGCTGTTGTCTGTTTGCAGAGATTAGATTTTCGTAAGACTTTGTGACTCAGATTGGTAACTTATTTAAAGTTACATTATTCAAGATATAGATAAGAACTAGCCATTCTTGCTTTCATAGTTGGAAAGAAGGTGATGTAAAATGAATAATTTGAAAATTTCATTCAAATTACTCTATTGCAAGCGAAGATATTGGCATTTGAAGATTTGGCCATTTTGCAATAATTTCAACCACGGTCCTGGTTGATCAAAGCTAAGACCCACCCAGCAACTGCCGCCTCAGGCCTTGGTGGAGCTTAATCCGCCAATGCATTTAATACGATGGGGCGGTATAATTTTATAGGTAAAGTAGACATTTGGTTCATATAGGTTAAAATATAGCGTTATGTATAGGATATTAACCTACCTGAGGTTGCTATATTATATAACCCGCGGGCGCAGCCCAAGGGTGATATAAATATAGCAACTGAGGTATGATTGGTTAATATCTGACATATACAACGCCACCCTTAAATTACATGGACTCTTCCATTACAGGCCAACGACGATTGGGCTACCTACTCGGTACTTTCCGTCAAATAACGAATATTACCGAATTAATCACGTGCAATTACGTGGTTGTGTTTGTTTACAATTCGCCATTTTGAAGAATTGAATAGCAAAAGAACAAAAAAAAAATGGATAGGAATACGAAGTTAGACGAATAATCAACCCCTTTAGCAAACAAATTGGCGATGTAATTGATGTGGATGCAACTATCGATGAGGATCTATTCAAACCTAAAGAAAATTTGGATCAAAAGGTGTAGTGTGTGGACGGAAAGATGATTCTGAAAGATATCTTAGACATGGTCGAGTATGGATAACCGATTTAAATATGCCGATAAGTACGCCATTTATTTCTGTCTTGAATGTTACAAACTGTACCATAATAATTTTTAATTGTTACAAGAATAAAAATTAATTTCTGTGTTTTCTTATATTATTTCGATCATCATCGGTTGATAGGAGTCGAATACATCGACCTGAGATGACGTCATTAGCGGTTGATATTTCACATCAACCTGTCACGACGTCATCAGCGGTTGATATGAACAGAATATCAACCTATGATGACGTCATGACAGGTTGTTATGAGATATAACTGCTATGCACATCAAAGAGAAAACTACCGCCAGTTGTATATGAACAGAATATCAACCTATGATGACGTCATGACAGGTTGTTATGAGATATAACTGCTATGCACATCAAAGAGAAAACTACCGCCAGTTGTATATGAACAGAATATCAACCTATGATGACGTCATGACAGGTTGTTATGAGATATAACTGCTATGCACATCAAAGAGAAAACTACCGCCAGTTGTATATGAACAGAATATCAACCTATGATGACGTCATGACAGGTTGTTATGAGATATAACTGCTATGCACATCAAAGGGAAAACTACCGCCAGTTGTATATGGATTTAATAACACTTTTTAATTCTAAACAATAGTTCATTGAATATTCGAATCAGGAAACTATTCAACTAGAAATACACACCTGGCACAGTGGAGTTGCACAAAGCATTCGTTGATTTAAAGGGCCAATCCCGATAACAATTTGGGGAATAAAACTGCTTAATTTTGTGTTAAAATCATTTAAAACCCATTATCTAAGGCCGATGAACTAACCCGATTTTTGTGATACGCTTGTAAATAACTTAAACCTGACAGTCTGCATCTGGAAATGGAGACATTTGTATCATACAGTATCTGGATAAAACCAGACTATTTTCTATAAAAATAATATGTAGGTAAAATTTACCTTTTGTTATCAAGTACAGTACATGGGTTATTCACTGTATAGACCTCTCAAGAAACGTTTATCGATTACAAGGTCACCAAATGAAAAAAATGACCATCAATCTTAAAAGGGTTACGTGTCCGGATAAGCAATCTTGGCGTTCACGTCCAAATGACTCAATATTTTTGAGTTGAAATTTTGAGACAAGGTGTATACACCATTCCCCTATATTTTGGCGTTTTATTTTCATACATTCTCAGACTTTTATTTTTGAGCCTCTGTATAATACTGGACTGTCCCTTTAAGTCAAAGGGACAATATCACTCTTGCTTGCTTGACAGGTCCAGAAAGAAAATATAGCCTCATTCTTAGTACTAGATGTTTAAAGGGACAATAACACTCTTGCTGGCTTGACAGGTCCAGAAAGAAAAATTGCCTTATTCTAAGTACTAGATGTTTAAAGGGACAATAACACTCTTGCTGGCTTGACAGGTCAAGAAAAAAAAAATATAGCCTTATTCTAAGTAGGGCCTACTAGATGTTTAAAGGGAAAATAACACTCTTGCTGGCTTGACAGGTCCAGAAAAAAAATATAGCCTTATTCTAACAACAAGATGTTTAAGTGTCCTACCTGTTGTGTAAATTATCCATTACAACCTATCTTACTTGTCCAGAGGGTTCGAAAATATGTTTAAATCCAAGTTGCATTTGAAAGTGCTTACGTAAGGCTTTTCAAACCATGTTACGGCATGTAGTTGAATTTTTCCAATTTTTAAAATTAGGTGTGTTAAGATGAAATTTGTATCATTTTTCAATTGAAATATTGTAAAAAGTACAAATTGTTGACCAGAATAAAAATTGGAACATATTATTCAGTTACAACAAGAGTGGTATTGGGCCTTTAAGGAGAAAATTGTCATAAAGAGATTTGATTTTGTTGGAGAAAGCTTGTAATCACAAGATCTGCGGTTATAAAACATATGCAATAAAATAGGAAAACTTGTATTCTAAGAAATATATAGGCCTAAATGTCACATCATCAATGACAATAAAAAGCCTACCTATCCAGTACTTGTTGACCTCTTTTTTTAAACGTTTAATATTTTTCCTTGTGATAATAAGGAAGTAAGATATTTACTTTATTAAAATATTGAGTTATTTTTACAACTAGATGTTTAAAGGGACAATAACACTCTTGCTGGCTTGACAGGTCCAGAAAAAAAATTAACCTTATTCTAAGTACTAGATGTTTAAAGGGACAATAACACTCTTGCTGGCTTGACAGGTCCAGACAAAAAATATAGCCGTATTTTTCTTAGTACTAGATGTTTAAAGGGAAAATAACAATCTTGCTGGCTTGACAGGTCCAGAAAAAAAGTAGCCTTATTCTACGTTTAAGTGTCCTACCTGTTGTGTAAATAAATTATCCATTACATCCTATTTTAATTGTCCAGAGGGTTCGAAAATATTTTTAAATCTTAGTTACATTTAGAAAGGTTTACGTAAAGCTTTTCAAACCAGGTAGTTGAATTTCTCCATTTTTTTAAATTCGGTGTGTTAAGATGAAATTTGTATTATCTATTTATTCGAATATTGTAAAATAGAACAATTTGTTGACGAGAATAATGATTGGGACATATTATTCAGTTACAACAAGAGTGGTATTGGGCCTTTAAGAATTTACCCAACGTTCAATAACTGTTAATGGAGAAAAATCATTGACCGAGAAAAACAATCTGGCCCACCCACATTCGCTAATGCACACTGCACCTGCCTTGTATAGGCCAGATCTGACTAACAGTAACAGCTGGCAAAGATATGGTCTGCCATATGTGTGTGCCAGGGATTGCACAACTGACCCTAGTAACTATACTTGTTACCGTACCTTAAACTGTGTTTAAGGTAACAATTGGTACAGTCTAAGACCCCTTACGCAAATTGAAATAGGTTCAAACGCACAATTGTCAACACATATCATTACAGTTTGTATTAAAAAAAGTAATTCCATCACAAATAGTGAAGACTGCACCATTAAAAGAGTTACCGAACAGTTTTTCTCTGCATAGCGCTGTTTATGTTGTAGGCCTAATGACGTATTACGCAACTTTCAGCCATGACGGTCGGCCAGTTGAAATTTCGCGTAGGAGATGGGTTTCATCAAATCATATAATTATGCGGTAAGGCCTCACCTTTATTTCAAGAAGAATTGATTTATTATATGTTAATTAAGCTGCGTGCAGTAGTGCTTTGGGTCAGTTCATTTGACTAAAAAACTTGCGCAAAAGGAACTCTGTAGGAAAAACCACTACTGCGACTGGAGTAAGACGGAAGACAGCAGTAGTGGAACCATTTCTAAACTGACCCATACCTGGCCCAATGGCAACCTGAAACCTAGTTCCTTTAGGAACTGTCTCTGAGCGAACGATGTCTGTGTAGCGAGACATCGTTCGCTCAGAGACAGTTCCTAAAGGAACTACCTGAAACCATACAGTTACTCCTTGTCCTAACCGTTTATAAAGTCAGAGGTTGGATGGTCTAGTGGTTTATCGCGTACGCTTGAAATTATAAGGTCTGTCATTGAGTCAAGTGGTGTGGTTTCAGGGGCGCCGGAACCCGGGTACCAGGGTGTACAAATGGTACCCTGCCCTTTTCTGGGGTATATGCATGTATACCCATGCCCTAATGATGAAAGTTTCCAAACTTTTTACTAGTCTATTCATTTCTAAATGATAGATATGCAATTGCTCTCATTATCATGTATTTTAAAGGGTTTTATGTTTGATTTTGGAATTCTCCGAATTGACATATTTCAAAATTTTCTAGAAGAACAAACGCCCCCTTATCTTTTGGTACCCTGGCCCTCGCGCCGTTCCGGTGCCCCTGCGTGGTTTCGAATGCTCGCTTGTAGTGACAAAAATAAAATTCAGAGGGAATATAAATTCATAAAATCTTTAACACTGTTAATTTGGTCCTAATAAGAACATGCCTCTCTTTAAAGGATAGCCGACAAGTCGATATCTGTGCCTTTATCGGAAGGATTAATTTAGGCTCTGTATCCATAGGCTGTTCCCTTGTGACGCGCCACACGGCCAATTAATCTTTGGTGGTTTTTTTAATGTGCCTGTTCCCATAGGTTGTACCCAGGGAACATGTGCCTCGCACGCGGAACATGTGGTCTTGTGACTGCACAAGAGGGAACACGCCATTACGCCATATGATATTGTATGGAAACGTGTCAAATTCACCCAGTTCATTGCGAGTTCCAAAAAATGGCAGGACCCAGCAACGTGGGCGTTTTCTGAAGGCATGTTATCTTCTGAGATGAGCACCAGCGAGGAAAAAAATCCAATAGCGGTATCC
The DNA here is from genome assembly GCA_917208275.1 of Patella pellucida. Classification (NCBI taxonomy): domain Eukaryota; kingdom Metazoa; phylum Mollusca; class Gastropoda; family Patellidae; genus Patella; species Patella pellucida. The sequence continues at coordinate 57,581,870 of OU795044.1, forward strand.
TCCTCATCCTTCCGATTTTCAGTAGTTGAGTTCATCGCTGAGTTAACAAAACACGGTTAGCATAATGGAAGTTGTGTGTTGTGTTTATTTGCTTTCTCATCAACGTTCGTATGTAGACGCGTTTTACCTATCTTTCCATCGTACATTGCACAGCCTATGGAAACGTGGCCTAAGACACAGTAGAGACTTTTGGCAAGCGGAATTTTCCCATCCGTATCACGTATCCTTATCGTATACGTGATACGTTGCGTCAGTGTAGTTTTAGAGTTTTGGCAGATTTTTTGCGTCGCGTACGTATGTGTCGATGAGCTGAGCTTCGTTCTATTAAAGTAATGGCAGATAACTACCAAGATCACCATCAGTACTATTCAAGTGCCTATTATAGTCTACCACTTCCAGGGGAGGGGGGGGGGATGAAGTCGCTCGACAGTCACTGAGCTATTAAAAAAAATAATTATCGAATCAAATTAAAAAATCTTCGACTCGACAGTAATTTTTGGTTTCTCTAATTTTACCACAGAATAAAATCCTTTTCAGATTTACATGGTTCCGCCTCCTTAAATTTAGCATGAAGATCAACCATCGTGGTTAAAATCACATCAAATATATAGCTTAGTCTTCTAGGATACACAAAGATTCATAAAAACGCCAAGATAAAACATTTCAGCGTCTTAAAGTAGCAAAAAGACGGTAAAAAGACACGAAGATGTTATACGGACCTTTTCCGTATAAAATCGGTTCGACGTGCTGCCGTATCCTTGTGTCGTATCACGTATGACAAATACCCACACATTGATGACATCACACACAAAATCCATACGGATACGCGATACGGAGCAGAAATTTACGCTTGCCAAAAGTCTCTAGTAATGTAAGTCGTATCACTATGCGTATTAGAAATGATAACACTACTGATGTCTTTCAGACAGTTTAACGATACAAGATAGTAACTATATGCGTATCTGCTACCACCAGTCAAACAGTTCATATTGGGACCGAAGATTTCTTTCGGGGACATAACAAAACAAGTAGTCGGTGATTCACCTTTCAGGTATTTATAGGCTATGCACAGAAGTTTGAGGATAAGTCGTCTGATGCTTCACATTTGCCAACATTATTTTGTTTTAAATCTATTTTATTTACCTAATTTTTTCTCCTGTAAGATACTGGTTTTGATTCCCCGCTTGCACGTGGCAAGAAGTAGGGTCGCCTGTCCAACCTCGTGTGTTTTCTCCCTAGGCCTAAGCGAATTATTGAAATAAAATTGAACCATAAGTTAGTCCCAAAATAACCTAGTTTGTAGCAAGTGAATGTCAAACCCCATCTCTCTCTCTCTTCTATAATGTGAACACAAAACTACTTGACACCATGAAAAATAATAATAATATATTTATTAACAAAGTAAATTTCTATACAATTTCCATAATTAATATTTCATACATTTGTCATAATAAATACATAATCAATAAATACATGACCGATTATCTATAAATACATGACCGATTATCTATAAATACATGACCGATTATCTATTTAATACATGATCAATAATATCAATAATCTATAAATACATGACCGATTATCTATAAATACATGATCAATAATCTATAAATACATGACCGATTATCTATTAATACATGATCGATTATCTATAAATACATGACCGATTATCTATAAATACATGACTGATTATCTATAAATACATGACCGATTATCTATAAAGACATGACCGACTATCTATAAATATATGACCGATTATCTATAAATACATAACCGATTATCTATAAATACATGATCAATAATATCAATAATCTATAAATACATGACCGATTATCTATAAATACATAACCGATTATCTATAAATACATGATCAATAATATCAATAATCTATAAATACATGACCGATTATCTATAAATACATGATCAATTCTCTATAAATACATGATCGATTATCTATAAATACATGACCGATTATCTATAAATACATGACCGATTATCTATAAATACATGATCAATAATCTATAAATACATGATCAATAATTAATGATCAATTTCTAATCTCTCACAAACTTCAAGGTAATACACAATAAGTTTTAATAATTTGAAAAAATAAGATTTGGTTGTTTTTGTGACATTAGTTCAGAAATAGGAGGTTTCCTTACACTCAGCTTGAGGCCCTGAGGCTACCTGAAAAAATGTTTTATGAAATTGATAAAAAAATATGGAATTGAAAATAGAAAAAGTAGTTAGGAAATGTAATGAACAAGGGAAAACAGACATTTAAAAAAAAGTTGTTGCCAGGGTAACTCATTTTTGGGAAAAAGTATGAAAAACGTAGGTACCGGTACATCATTTTTCTGGCACTAATAACAATAGTTTCTTGGATAATCATGTTTAAAACATTTGGCTCACCATAGAAGTTTGTGGTAAGATGATTATAGTGTGTAACTTGCTGGTGATACAAATATACAGGAGCATGTCCACTGTCCAGGGAGGGGTTCCTGACCCTCTCTTATTCAAGGAAAGCATATTGTTTTTCCTCCTCTATTCATCGAAGTAACGTTAACATGGACACGGTTAAAGTGAAATAACAGATACATAAGTAGAGTTGGTCATAAAGTCATAACAATATAAATATATATGATATCGAGAGTATACGATCTACCCTTTATACAACCTATTGCTATATATACCCCTCACTCCTTCCTCCTCTCTCCCCACCCCACCACACCACACCTCCCCATTCACTTTACAACCCTCTCTCCTCTCCCCCCTCCCCCCATTCACCATATACAACCTATTGCTATATATACACCCCCCCTTCCATTCACCATATACAACCCTCTCTCCCCCTCCCCCTCATTCACTATTATACCCCTCACTCCTCCCTCCCCCTCCCCTTCCATTCACTATACAACCCTCACTTCTCTCTCCCCCTCTCCTTCCATTCACTATACAACCCTCACTCCTCCCTCCCTCCCATTCACCATATACAACCCTCTCTCCCCCTCCCCCCCATTCACTATTATACCCCTCACTCCTCCCTCCCCCTCCCCTTCCATTCACTATACAACCCTCACTCCTCCCTCCCTCCCATTCACCATATACAACCCTCTCTCCCCCTCCCCCCCATTCACTATTATACCCCTCACTCCTCCCTCCCCCTCCCCTTCCATTCACTATACAACCCTCACTTCTCTCTCCCCCTCTCCTTCCATTCACTATACAACCCTCACTCCTCCCTCCCTCCCATTCACTATATACCCCTCACTCCTCCTCTCTCCCCACCCCCCACCACCCCTCCATTCACCATATACAATCCTCACTCCTCTCTCCCCCTCCCCTTCCATTCACTATTATACCCCTCACTCCTCCCTCCCCCTCCCCTTCCATTCACTATACAACCCTCACTTCTCTCTCCCCCTCTCCTTCCATTCACTATACAACCCTCACTCCTCCCTCCCTCCCATTCACCATATACAACCCTCTCTCCCCCTCCCCCCCATTCACTATTATACCCCTCACTCCTCCCTCCCCCTCCCCTTCCATTCACTATACAACCCTCACTCCTCCCTCCCTCCCATTCACCATATACAACCCTCTCTCCCCCTCCCCCCCATTCACTATTATACCCCTCACTCCTCCCTCCCCCTCCCCTTCCATTCACTATACAACCCTCACTTCTCTCTCCCCCTCTCCTTCCATTCACTATACAACCCTCACTCCTCCCTCCCTCCCATTCACTATATACCCCTCACTCCTCCTCTCTCCCCACCCCCCACCACCCCTCCATTCACCATATACAATCCTCACTCCTCTCTCCCCCTCCCCTCACTATACATGTATACCCCTCACTCCTCCTCTATCCCGACCCCCCTCTCACCACACCTTCATTCACCATATACCATCTCTTGATTCCCCCACCCCCTCCCAGATTTACCATACAGATACAATAACCTATTATTACCCCTCCCGCCATTCACCATACAGATACAATAACCTATTATTACCCCTCCCCTCCCCTCCTCCCACCTATTCACCATACAGATACAAAAACCTATTATAACCCCTCCCCTCCCCTCCTCCCACCTATTCACCATACAGATACAATAACCTATTATAACCCCTCCCCTCCCCTCCTACCACCTATTCACCATACAGATACAATAACCTATTATAACCCCTCCCCTCCCCTCCTCCCACCTATTCACCATACAGATACAAAAACCTATTATAACCCTTCCCCTCCTCCCCCCCCCATTCACCATACAGATACAATAACCTATTATAACCCCTCCCCTCCCCTCCTCCCACCTATTCACCATACAGATACAATAACCTATTATAACCCCTCCCCTCCCCTCCTCCCACCTATTCACCATACAGATACAAAAACCTATTATAACCCTTCCCCTCCTCCCCCCCCCATTCACCATACAGATACAATAACCTATTATTACCCCCCCCCATTCACCATACAGATACAATAACAAACAAGAATACCTGTTATAATTAAACAAGAGAATATCTAGATTAATTAAACATCAATATATCTCAAACTAACTCAATCATCAGAACCATCGTATTCACTACAAGATAAGGTGAACGCTAGTTGTAGGCCGGACGGGAGGTTCCTGAATTTCTGGGGGCAACAATGACTGCTTTATATAAATGAGTATTTCGGGGATTACTGAACCCAACCCTTTTAAGAGGAGTAATAGGTTAATTCGATCTAAGTTCAGTCTTCTAAAAGGGTTAGGGTTAAGTGTTCACCAAAATACATATTTATACAAAGCGGTCATTGTAGACTCCAGAAATTGTCGAACCTCTCCAATCGGCCTACAATTAGAGTCTCCCATTAAAGATGCATTATCAAAGAGCTAAGTTTACCTAGTGCCGATCTTTATTCTGGTTTTAAATGTTATATAAAATTATTACTAGTATTTAACCATATATCTGTATGACAAGCCCATAATCAATAACCCTAGATCATAGGATGGTAGAGATATTAAATCTCAACAATTGGATGGTAGAGATATTCAATCTCAACAATCGGATGGTAGAGATATTACATCTTAACAATCGGATGGTAGAGATATTAAATCTCAACAATCGAATGGTAGAGATATTAAATCTCAACAATAGGATGGTAGAGATATTAAATCTCAACAATCAGAAGGTAGAGATATTAAATCTCAACAATCAGATGGTAGAGATATTAAATCACAACAATCAGAAGGTAGAGATATTAAATCTTATACAATCGGATGGTAGAGATATTAAATCTCAACAATCGGATGGCAGAGATATTAAATCTCAACAATCAGATGGTAGAGATATTAAATCTCAACAATCGGATGGTAGAGATATTAAATCTCAACAATCGGATGACAGAGATATTAAATCTCAACAATCAGATGGTAGAGATATTAAATCTCAACAATCGGATGGTAGAGATATTAAATCTTATACAATCGGATGGTAGAGATATTAAATCTCAACAATCGGATGACAGAGATATTAAATCTCAACAATCGGATGGTAGAGATATTAAATCTCAACAATCGGATGACAGAGATATTAAATCTCAACAATCGGATGGTAGAGATATTAAATCTTATACAATCCGATGGCAGGGATATTAAATCTCAACAATCAGATAGCAGATATTAAATCTCAACAATCGGATGGTAGAGATATTAAATCTCAACAATCGGATGGTAGAGATATTAAATCTCAGTAATCAGATAGCAGAGATATTAAATCTCAACAATCGGATGGTAGAGATATTAAATCTCAACAATCGGATGGTAGAGATATTAAATCTCAACAATCGGATAGCAGAGATATTAAATCTTATACAATCGGATGGTAGAGATATTAAATCACAACAATCGGATGGTAGAGATATTAAATCACAACAATCGGATGGTAGAGATATTAAATCTTATACAATCCGATGGGAGTGATATTAAATCTCAACAATCAGATGGGAGTGATATTAAATCTCAACAATCAGATGGTAGAGATATTAAATCTCAACAATCGGAAGGTAGAGATATTAAATCTTATACAATCGGATGGTAGAGATATTAAATCTCAACAATCAGATGGTAGAGATATTAAATCTTATACAATGCATCTTTAACGGAGATGAAACAAACAGCAGCTTTATAAAACATCTTTGCTGACGAAAGCCGCCCATTATTTAATATGAATTAATTTATAAAATACTGATCTGGATAATCAAAGTTTCTACATTACGAGACAGAAATAAATAAATTATTTTGATATTTGAGTACATGTAGTTGAGAAACTGTACGTCCTCTGTGCTAAATATAACAAAAAACTGAGTGAAATAATATTTTAAAGTTTGTGACCCTTAGTTTTTAAAAACAATGCATTTAAATAACTGCAGAAAATCTCCTGATTAACAATTGAGGTTTATGTACAGAGATGGGAGCGAACATACTGTTGAATTTCTAACTGATTTTGCGCCGACCCGTGAAGCCCAAACCGAAAACTTAAATTTAGTAAATAAGCCAACTTCTATTGTGTTTAAAACCGACAAGAGAACAATTGAAGAAACATAGTTCTAATTAAAATACAGTAATTGTTTTCTGTATTTATTTTAATTCGACACTTTGCTAAAAGTTATCGCTAGTCTTTGGTCTCCAGTTATTTTTTCTTCTCTGCTTTCACTTTTTGAACTCTCTTCGACTGGGAATGTAGTTTACGGAATAATTCGGCAAATTTATTTGATGGGAACATCGTCTCGAGGACACCCTCCAAACAGACGTAAAGAATTCGTTTATTAAGGTTTTTATGTTGAAACATATCGAAGATGCGTCCCACGCCCATTCGAACCACGTCTGCTCCCAGCACGGTCTTCAGTTCATCTGGAAGAGAGGAAAATGAAATCAAATGGGGTTTAACGTCCTACTGTTCGGCTCCTAAACTAGGCTAATGAAGACAAGCTTACGCCATACAGTGTGCCAGTTGCCTCAATGACAGGCTTTATGATACACTGTTAGACTTCTATTACCTAACATGTAGTGGAACGAATGAATGAAATGGAGTTTAACGTCCTACCATTCTGCTCCAACTGGGCAAACAAAGACGGTCATATGCCACACAGTGTGCTATGAGAGAAATTTTGCCTAATCGGTGGCCCTATGGCCTACTCTTATATCGAATTCCAACTGCCCAGGGATCTTTGAGGTGCACGGCTGCACATCAATGTGTACACAGGACCTAAGTTTTTTGTACCATATGAATGACAAGACAGCTGTTCGTGCCAGGCCTCCGTGTTCTGCATCACTAACAAGGTGGAACCATATCGTTGTAAGTGAGAGGGATATTCGGTCTCCCGTTTGATCAGGCAGGTTTCCCCAGAGTTCTTCGGTTTCTTCCTGCAGTAATGATCGAAATCATTCGCACGATCTATGCCAAGGGCCAAATTGGAAAAAGGCCTCAGACCTAATTTGCTACCCTTGAAAAATGACGCGATTATTATTATTATTATTATTATATGCCGGAAAATCCTTATGGCCTTTGATAGCCAACACGGGGATCTAAACAAGGACTCCCAGATTAGCGACCCACCAAGGACTTATATTATTTAATAATTAACAAACCTGGAACACTGCCCAACATTTTAGCTTTACAATAAACTTGTGTCCTGTACTTGGTATGAACGTCCCGAGTGATCCGTGGTTCAGCTAGGTTACCATTCGGCCAGAACGAATCTCTGTAAAATCAAACATACCAATTAAATTAAATAGAGAAAGACAGAAATAAGGTTTAAAATTCACTCAATACAAACTAGGTCATTTCGAGACTAATATATGGTTAAATTTTATTTTGATAAGTTTTTGCGCATAGGGGTCTATAGCAGTGGGAGGAAACCGGAGTGCCCGGAGGAAACCCACAAGGTTGAGAAGGCGCCCCTATCTCCATGCCACATACGCTCACACCAGGGCTCGAAACCACAGCCGCAAGCCAGAGGTGGCCGGCCAGCTAGAGGTCGAAGCGCGGCACTCTAGACAACCAGGCCATCCCAACCACCCAGGTCATTTCTGAACTTACATATGATTTAATTTTATTTCGATAAGTTTTTGCGCATAAGGGTCTTTAGCAGTGGGAGGAAACCCACAGAGTTGGGAACAGATGATGAAGGTGAGTTCCAGAATAATGGAAGATTACAGATTTCAAAACATTTTAAAACTTACCTGAACGCTTTTAAATATTCTGACATTTGTTCAGCAGATGTCATTAGATCAACATGGTCAACAATTTTTCTAAAATAAACAAGAAATGAAATGAATTTAAAGAATGTTCTAATGAAATAAGTTAAAGAATGTTCTAATGAAATAAGTTAAAGAATGTTCTAATGAAATAAATTAAAGAATGTTCTTATAAAATAAATTAAAATATGTTCTAATGAAATAAATAAAAGAATTTTCTAATGAAATAAATTAAAGAATGTTCTAATGAAATAAATTAAAGAATGTTCTAATGAAATAACTTAAAGAATGTTCTAATGAAATAAATTAAAGAATGTTCTAATGAAATAAATTAAAGAATGTTCCAATGAAATAACTTAAAGAATGTTCCAATGAAATAAATTAAAGAATGTTCTAATGAAATAAATTAAAGAATGTTCTAATGAAATAACTTAAAGAATGTTCTAATGAAATAAATTAAAGAATGTTCTAATGAAATAACTTAAAGAATGTTCTAATGAAATAAATTAAAGAATGTTCTAATGAAATAAATTAAAGAATGTTCTAATGAAATAACTTAAAGAATGTTCTGATGAAATAACTTAAAGAATGTTCTAATGAAATAAATAAAAGAATGTTCTAATGAAATAAATTTAAGAATGTTCTAATGAAATAAATTAAAGAATGTTCTAAGTTCTAATGAAATAAATTAAAAAAAAAATGTACATTCCATTTCAATGATTATTTGTACAATGGGCGGGTGGGCGAGGGGGAGAATTTTGCCCGCACAGTGGCAGCCTAGTGTTCTTTAATTTAAAACTGGTGAGGATAATGGTTATGTTACCTGCATGCGGATGGGTATTTATCGCTTTTACAGACCATCTGAAGGATTAGGTCCCGATATCAACCCTAACAATTGAAATCCTTTAAAATACTGGAAGGGATTCCATAGTGGGGCTATTACATAACATGAATATATTACCTGTTTATTTTATCTCCGAATGTGGCACTGATCAGTTGCCGTAGCAACACGAGAATCATACGACGTATTGATTGATTTTTATGGCGGAGATCAAAGACTTCATCCATCAATAATAGCATGATACGAACAGGGATATTCTCCTCATCCTCAAATAAAAATAAAAATAAAATAAAACCAAGTACGAACATTCCAAACTATTAGACAAAAGTCGAAGTCCTATAAAGACGGTATAGGCAAAATAGTGTAAGGGGCCATCCATAAAGTACATACGCTTGAAGAGGGGGAGGGGGGGTCACGCCAAAAACGTACAGGTGCGTAAATTCATTGGCAAAACGTACGTACAGGAGCGTACAGGGGGGGAGGGGACATCTGAATTTTACCCATTTTGAGCGTACGTACTTTATAGATGGCCCCTAATCTGGCAAAATAGTGTAATCTGGCAAAATACACGACAAACAGTAGTAACAGGTGTCTGGAAGAGTAAGCATACCCTGCCTGGCATGCCACACCCGCCAGGCTTAAACAGCAGACCGTTCTCAATATCATAGTTTTAAAAAAAATAGATAACTCAAAGAGAATATCTCGAAAATTATAGTCAAATTACTGCACTCTGAGAAGAGAAAATTGAATTTCAAATTCAAAAACACTGAAGCCTTGTCATTGTTACTGTATCCATTTTACAGATAATAATGATCTCGAACAGCCATTCCACTGCTGATCAGATTCAAATCTGTTTAAAATCACAAGGTACAATTTAACAAGCAAATTGTTTCCATCAGATGACAGAACACTGAATATCAATACGATTCGTCCTTTCATCACCCGAATACTCAACACCAAAAATACTGTAGCCTCTATTGTGTTGACAGAGAGAGAGAGAGAGAGAAATGGGGTTTAACGTCCACTCGACACAAACTAGGTCATTTTGGTAGTAACATACAGTTTAATTTTATTTCAATAATTCGCTTGCGCGTAGGAGTCTTTAGCAGTGGGAGGAAACTGGAGGAACCGGAGAAAACCCACAAGGTTGGATTGTGTTGAAGGACATAGAGTGCCAACTTAAAACGTCCGTATTTAAATAAGGGGTTATAATAATGTATACTGGTACTTACATCTGGATCGAGACCTTTACCAACTTTACCTCTGTCTATAATTCTTGCACCTGATATATCATTACTAGTCTATAAAATAAATAAACATCAGTTATATTCCATAATTCATTGTAAACATCAGTTATATTCCATAATTCATTGTAACCCAGGTGTCAGTTATATTCCATAATCATTGTAACCCAGGTGTCAGTTATTTTCCCTAATAACATGTTCACTTAAACATAAACTGGTACATGTATATACAACAACAATCACTGTAACCTGGGCAACATATTATTTAATCTTTGTGTATTTAGAACTAATTTCTTTCACATTCATTTAATATTAAATCTTTGTTAGAAATTTCATAGAAATTGCTTAAAATCACAAAAAATCTTCTAATTTGTACTTGTGTCTAGTTTAAAGATGCACATTCAATATACAAACTAGGTCATTTTGGGACTAACCTATTGTTCAGTTTTATTTCAATAATTCGCTTGTATGTAGGGGTCTTTTGCAGTGGGAGGAATCCGAAGGATCTGGGGTAAACCCACAAGGTTGGACTGACGAACCTCCGCTTGTCACATACAACTGGAGAATCGAAACCACCAAACAACGCCACTTTACTCAATGACAGACCCCATAATATAGTGCGCACATTCTAACCATTCAGCCCACCAACCACCCTAAGCGTCTCAGACAATTACATGCCACTATTACTGGCGCCATTTTGTGGACCACATTTTCCTATTTCTGTCACTTAGTAAAATTTGAATCTGAATCAAAGGTTTTCCGAAAGTTCAACAACTTACTCCTTTGAACATTTTTCCAAACCCATCTGTTATTCCATCAGGAACGCTTTTAACAGCCTGGCCGACGTGTTTAACGGAACTTCTCAATGGATTCACAAACGTGTCCATCTAAAACATAGAAACATAAATAAATATCACTTTTATAATTATATTACGATAATCTAAAATATAGAAATATAAATATCACTTTTATAATTATATTACGATAATCTAAAACATAGATACATAAATAAATATCACTTTTATAATTATATTACGATAATCTAAAACATAGATACATAAATAAATATCACTTTTATAATTATATTACCATAATCTAAAATATAGAAACATAAATAAATATCACTTTTAGAATTATGGATCCAGGGGCCAGCCGTAAGCGTCCACTGCACTGTACAGTCCCGGGCCTGTTTTGGTACAGGCTTCACAAAAATGATTTACAAAAAAGACGTAACAAAAAAAATACGTAACAGTAAATATCACTTTTATAATTATATTACGATAATTAATTTTGGTTTCCATGTTTATGATATTGCTTATGATGTAATGTGAGTCACTTGGGTGCAGGCCCGGATCCAGGATTTTTTCATGGGGGGGGCCATACATTGTAACAAATGGTAATCATTAGAGTGCCGCATTCATTAGTGGTTTGGTGTAATCCCCAGAGCCTTGACGTATTGCCTGGGCATAGACAATGCGAATATCATGTTTATATCATCAATTAAAAAGCAGATACACCATTCTCGCTGGGGCTGAGTATGGGCCATAGGCTGGATTCGCGTGAATGTAATGTGAGTCACTTGGGTAAGTATGGGCCGTGGGCTGGATGTAATGTGAGTCACTTGGGTAAGTATGGGCCGTGGGCTGGATGTAATTGAGGATTTCATGATGTGTGTGAGAAAGAAGTAAAAATTGGGCGTGTTTTGTATCACATTATACTGTGATAAAACTTACTTTAAGATGAGGAGTTTCGTGTTTGTCCTAATGGATGTGATTACTGATGCAGCACCCTACTCACAGAGCCATCAATGGTTCCCATGGTTCCCATGGTTCCCATATCCAACCAAACATTTCCGCACTCACTGACAAATTGCTTCAGTTAAAATTTCTCAACTCATAAATCAATAAGAGCCGTTTTATTAAGCCCTAACTCATTTAAACTTTCTTACCTTTCTTGCGATTTCACTTTTATGTTTTTCCCAGAGTCCCGGTGCCAGAAACTGTGTGACTAGATCTTCCACAACCGGAAACTTCAACCATAATTCTGGTTTCTGTAGTTTCTTAAAAAATAAAAAGAGACAAGTACAAGAAACAGTTGTCAAAAAGATGGCTGACAGAAATGATTTCTCCCTCAAATTTAAATTAAAATTAAATGGAGTTTAAATCTTTACTGCCCTCCAGGTAAATCAGCAGCAGTGACAGAGATAAGCAGGCCTGGAGATAACGGTTTTAGATGTACCTGACAAAATGACTTAGTGCCGGACATGTATTAATAATATCAATAAAAAAGACAGGTCAGTGCCGAACAAAATGACAGGCACCAGAAACTCTGTGCCTGACAAAGCCTGAATCTGTGCCGGACATTGTCAGTGACAGGTGCCTTATTTCCAGGCTTGGAAGAATGGTCAAAGATGCCTTCCATCTCCCTAAAAGAGAGAGAGAGAGGTTGAGGTCCACTCAACCTAATCTAGGTCATTTCGGGGCTATCGGGGCTCATATGGTTCAATTTTATTTCAATAATTTGCTTTAGCGTAGGGGGTCTTTAGCAGTGGGAGGAAACCGGTGAAAACCCACGAGGTTGGGCAGGGATTAGAAACCATTTGACTCAATGACAGGCTTTATGATACAATGTGAAATAAACTAAATGGCGTGAAGGACATTTGTAGTGTCATATTCTAAATTAATGTGGTCTGAATCCTTATATTTAAGGTGACACAAGTTGTCTCCCTTATGGTTGTTTTTCCTCCTCACCCACATGTAACTGTATAACATCCCTGGATCCAAGGATCCGAATATAACATCAGGTACTTACCCTCAGATACGAGTCCAGAGCTTTTCGTCGTTTCTCGAGGAATTCCTGATTCATGTTTTTAAGAACCGTTTTACCGGGTAGTTGTGGACCTTTTAAACTCGGACACTGAAAAAACAAACAGCGATCAAATTTATTTATAATACAAAATACACAATGGTATCATTTTACTCAGGGGAAAATTGATATTTTTTAATTTGTGTAATCTCAAAGGACTAATGAGTTGAGAAATCATGATAAAAATAATTGAGTTTTTCAAGAGTGATTTGGATAATGACAAAAAATAATGCCACTCGACATAAATTCTGGGACTAACACTAGTAACACATGGCTCAATTTTATTTAAATAATTAATTTGCACGTAGGAGTTTTTAGCATTGGACGAAAATCTAACCAGTTGTACTGGGAGGTCTCATCAGGGGGTTGTACGAGCGGCTTTTGACCCTATGAAGTCATAACTATCCAGACCACGGATAGTAGTCATAACCATCCAGACCACTGATAGTAGTCATAATCATCCAGACCATTGATAATAGTCATAACTATCCAGACCACGGATAGTAGTCATAACCATCCAGACCACTGATAGTAGTCATAATCATCCAGACCATTGATAATAGTCATAACTATCCAGACCACGGATAGTAGTCATAACCATCCAGACCACTGATAGTAGTCATAATCATCCAGACCATTGATAATAGTCATAACTATCCAGACCACGGATAGTAGTCATAACCATCCAGACCACTGATAGTAGTCATAACCATCCAGACCACTGATAGTAGTCATAACCATCCAGACCACTGATAGTAGTCATAATCATCCAGACCATTGATAATAGTCATAACCATCCAGACCATTGATAGTAGTCATTACTATCCAGACTATTGATAGAAGTCATAATCATCCAGACCATTGATAGTAGTCATAACTATCCAGACCATTGATAATAGTCATAACCATCCAGACCACTGATAGAAGTCATAACTATCCAGACCATTGATAGTAGTCATAACTATCCAGACCACTGATAACCTATTCTGATTCTATTTTATCTTATAATACAATATACTCACCGCTTCGATGATTAACATATTGAGATCGTGGAAATCGCTGTAGCGTCTATAAACATCCGTAACTGTTTCTTCTTCGTTGTCAGGAGTTTTTCTACGGACCGTGATCGCAAATATAGCGTAAGTTTTACCCGTTTCTTTTACGATACCTATAATTACACAGAATATAAAGAATGAATGAATGAAATGGGGTTTAACTTCCTACGCTTCAGCACCGTACCTGGGCTAATTGAAGACGGGCATACGCCACAGTGTGCAATGAGGGAAATTTTGCCCGGGCAGCGGCGCTACGGCCTACTCTTATATCGAATTCCAACTGCCAAGGGATCTTTTACGTGCACTCCAATTTGTACACGGGACCTCGGTTTTTCGTCCCATCCGAACGACTAGGCAGCTGTCCTTGTCAGGCCCTCCTTCTGCATCACTGACAAGGGGAAATCACGCCGGAAAATCGAGATGAACTTTCTCAGCCAATGCAGGGATCGAACACTCAACCTCCAGGCTAGCGAACCAGCGCCTTATCCCCCACACAGAATATAAATATACCATATGTATATTTTTAAAAAAATGTTTTGTTGTGAATGCACTTAGAAAGAGAGAAAGAGAAAAATGGGGTTTAACGTCCACTCGACACATACTGGGTCATTTCGGGACTCACATATGGTTCATTTTTAAATGTTTTACTGTAAATGTACTTCAAAAGAGAGAGAGAAAATGTAGTTTTACGTCCACTCAACACAAACCAGATAATGTCACGTACAACCGGGGAATCGAAACCATGCCAGTTCTTTTAATCAACAGACTTTATGATGCAGAGCGCACATGCTAACCATTCGCCTATCCACCTCCCACAATGCACTTAGAAACACTCATTTGAGTCATTTATAATGAAGCGTTATCGTAACAATAATAATAATAATTCGGTCATAGATGCTTCTCGTACACTGGACCAATTGTATGGAATTTATTATCATTGACAATAAAGAATTCACAATCAATTAGCAGTGGCGGATTAAGCCCAACCAAGGCCTGAGGCGGCAGTTGTTGGAGGGCCTATTTAAAAGGGTTGAGGGCCTAATAAATTTCAGATCACGGCCTATGTTGATTCCCGTTGGGCCTAAACCCAACCCCACTAACATTCATTGTCTATGCTTTTTTAATCGTATCGGTCTAAAATGTCTTTTTTGGCAAAATCTTTGGGCCTGAGGCTGGAGCCTCATCAGCCTCAATGATAATCCGCTACTGTCAATTAGCCGTTTTAAGAAGCAATTAAAGACTGTATTTTGGACTGCTTATATTAACAGTAGCTATGGTTTAATCTTGTGATAAGTGAAGAGCTAGGAATCGAAACCACGGCACCTGACTCATGGACAGACTTTATAATATAATGTGATAAACCATATGCGCGATAAATGATTCGACCAGACATTGATATAACGATAAAACTAACTCAACTGTTTGTGTTATCCCTAACCCCAACCCAGATATAGAGATTGATAAAACTAACGCGATAAACAGTCAACCAGACCTGGAGATTGATAAAAGTAACTCCCTAACCCCAACCCTGACCTGGAGGCTGGAGATTGATAAAACTAACGTCATAAACAGTCGACCAGACCTGGAGATTGATAAAACTAACTCCCTAACCCCAACCCTGACCTGGAGATTGATAAAACTAACTCCCTAACCCCAAGCCCGACCTGGAGATTGATAAAAGTAACTCAACTGTTTGCGTTATCCCTAACCCCAACCCCGACCTGTAACTCACCTGTTTGCGTTATTTGACCGCTTATATAACTGTCACCTGACTGGGTTCCACATGAAGAGGCGGAGCTTACTGAATCTAGTGACAGGGTGTCTGGTGATTGGTCCATTGGATTGTCCAGCAAATCATCGGACTGACAAAAACAAATGAAATCATATAATTGTGGAATCTTTATCATCCCTGACAATCCAACAATAGTCTCAATTTGTAAAGTTTTTATAATTAGGCTTTACCTTAATCCCAAGGTTGGGGTAGTAATTGTTTTGCATTCTGAAATAAAATAGAATTTAACGTCCATCTTTTGTGCACTGACTGGGCTAATGAAGACAAGTATATGCGATGCAGTGTGCTATGAGGGAAATTTTGCCGGACAGCGATACTACTACCTACTGCCAAGGGTTCATTTACATGTACACCAATGTGTACAGACAGGACATCAGTTTATCTGAACAACTTGTCTTGCCTGTTGCACACCATACTCCTGAAGCACTGGCCTGAAATCCCTCTCTGGCCATTACTGGATTGGCTTCTGATACTTGAACTTTTGAGGGATTTTGTCTATTCTTCCCATTCAATCGAATGTTCCCTCTTTCCAGCATTGTTAAGTGGGGTTAGCTCTAATCAAACGGAACATTGCGAGGAGCATGGTTAAGTGGGGTTAGCTCTAATCAAACGGAACATTGCGAGGAGCATGGTTGCTCACAAATCTTAGTTGTTAAAGAACATAATAAATATACACATTATTATCATAATTCAATTTAAATAAGTAAATTGTTCTAGTGCAATTCAAATTTGGTTAATCTTATGTCGTCTCCAACATTTATTCTATTTAATTAAGGCTAATTAATAAGAGAAGATGCATCTGTAATAAATTTTAATTGGACTACACTCTATCACTACAAGGTATATATATACAGAACAAAAAAAGCTGTGCAAAGCATCCAAGCTATGGTCAGTAAGAAAAGTGAAAACAAGCAGATGTGTTACGTTCTAGTTAAAAAATGATTCAGTGTTGTCCCTATCATCCAGACTCAACAGTGTTTTCACTGTCATCCAGACTCAACAGTGTTTTCCCTGTCATCCAGACTCAACAGTGTTTTCACTGTCATCCAGGCTCAACAGTGTTTCCACTGTCATCCAGACTCAACAGTGTTTCCACTGTCATCCAGACTCAACAGTGTTTTCACTGTCATCCAGACTCAACAGTGTTTTTACTGTCATCCAAACTAAACAGTATTGAATACATAAAGAGTTTTTTTTTTCAAACTGCCACACCTCATTCAATAGGTACATGCCATAATTAAAACAAAATTTATATTTACTAGGAAATCACAAACCTGTTTTTTACCCAAGGTTTCTTTTAAGAAATAGAGTTCTTAAAATGGATTGGAATTATCCCTTTTTAAAAATCAAATGGTATATAAAAAAATAACTAATTGTATACTACTACTAATAATAAAAAAATAACTGATTGTATAATAATAATAATACAATAAAGGAGCTAAATCGCTAACATTTCGGACCTAGAAATTGACAGAAGTGTGTCACAGCGCATATAATACTGTTATATGAATGTATATAAACTGATTTACATTAAATGGTTTCCGTTTTTACTCTAATTTCAAATCAGTTATGTTTAACAAAGTGAGCCAGCAGTCTCAATCAAATTCAAATTTCTAGCGTCTGGTTATTCCAGTCTACATACGCCGTTTGATTTAGTTCAATGTGTCTAGCCTCGTTCCCTGAGTTTCTTTCTAGAACTGGGGCTGAAATGCATTATGGTACACGATTCATGTACCAATGGTAAAATGTTTATTTTGTCTTAAATATTGGATATCAGAAGCCCATCTTTTTCCGGTAACATCACAACATCAATGTTGATTTAAATTGTAACATGCTTAAGAGTGAACCTCGGGTCTTGGATCCTTATGATCTCAGGACATGTCTATTGGACAATAATAACATCCATCTAAATGCCAAACATGAAGTGTTTATAACTTTATCTCCTAATTGACAAACAATTCGGGTTTTTCGAAATTTGAAGATTTTGGATGATATTGAGTTAGAGTCTAAGCTACTTTAAAATCAAAAGATAAAACAGTTATGATACCAAATATTCCAAAGTTACAGCCAATGAGTGGATTACAGAAAGACAAAAACAAAATAGAATAATTTTAACGGAAAGATGAGAAGAAGAAGAAAAGACAAGACTTACGCTAGTGATGGAACCCCTTGGTTTACAACAGACTTCTAGAGGCAGCCACAAAAAAAAAAAAAATAAAAAAAATACCAAAGTAGCACAAATGAAATAAAGATGACAAATGATTCGTCTGTGAGTATTTTCGATCAGGTAAAATTACCGAGATCAAACAACATGATTTATTATTTCCTTCTGGTTTCAAATTTTGGATTCATCTAACCGAGTGATTCTCAAACAGTGTGCCCCGAGTTCTTCCTAAATGTGGCGCTATTTATTGACGGATGAATAATCGAAACACTGCACTAAAGTAAGTTCATAGCTGTGTATTTCTGTATTCAGTGTGAGTAATTCTATGTGTCTATGACTAGTCTGGGTCTACGGGTGTATGCTGTCTTTGACTTGCTATGTTTCAATTTTAGAAAATTCAAATATTTTTCAGACATATTAGCCAGTTGTGCCGCTATTTTTTCAGGTGTTCCAAAGTGTGTCGTTGACTAAAAAAGTTTGAGAACCACTGATCTAACCACATGTTGATAAATTATCCTGCATCTCTACGAAGTCTAAAAATAGCATCTGTTGTTAGACTTGGCAGTTTATTTTAATATCCTGTCTCTACAAAGTCTAAAAATAGCATTGGCAGTTTATTTTATATCCTGTCTCTACGAAGTCTAAAAATAGCATCTGTTGTTAGACTTGTTTGTGGTAAAAGCAAACAACCTGCAGGTGAGTGGACGAAGCGTTGGAATAAAAGAATGAAGCAAAGTTTACCCTGTTAATAACCATAACGGAAATAAAAAGCAAACACCTAAACCCCTGACACCCAGAGTAAAAGGTATGTTAAATATTCCTATGGTCATAGGGTATGATTAAAAAATTAACCCTGGATTTGTATTCCTATGGTCATAAAGTATGATAAAAAGATTAAACCCTGGATTTGTATTCCTATAGTCATTAAGTTTAATTAGAAAATTAACCCTGGATTTGTATTCCTATAGTTATAAAGAATAATTAGAAGATTAATCCTGGATTCGTATTTAAATTTCATAGAGACACGAAATGTCTGAATTTCAAACTTAACTGTATTTAATTATAACTACTCCTTGTTACATACAACCGGGGAATCAAACCACGCCGGTAGACTTAACAACAGACCTTAAGTTACAATACGCTAACCATTCAGCCATCCAGCCCGTCGTCCTGGTAGTGGTTGGTAACTACTAATCGTGTAATGACTAACATATGGTTAATTTTATGTTTACAATGTGAAGTTATTTATATCCGGGGTTTTAATTTGGCATGCTGTTCTGTTTCATGTTTACAATGTGAAGTTATTTTCTATCCGGGATTTTAAAATGGCATGCTGTTGTGTTTCATGTTTACAATGTGAAGTTATTTATATCCGGGGTTTTAAATGGCATGCTGTTGTGTTTCATGTTTACAATGTGAAGTTATTTTCTATCCGGGATTTTAAAATGGCATGCTGTTGTGTTTCATGTTTACAATGTGAAGTTATTTCTATCCGGGATTTTAAAATGGCATGCTGTCGTGTTTCATGATTACAATGTGAAGTTATTTTCTATCCGAGGTTTTAAATGGGATGCTGTCGTGTTTCATGTTTACAATGTGAAGTTATTTCTATCCGAGGTTTTAAATGGGATGCTGTCGTGTTTCATGGTTACAATGTGAAGTTATTTCTATCCGGGGTTTTAAATGGGATGCTGTCATGTTTCATGATTACAATGTGAAGTTATTTTCTATCCGGGGGTTTTAAATGGGATGCTGTCATGTTTCATGATTACAATGTGAAGTTATTTCTATTAGGGGTTTTAAATGGGATGCTGTCGAGTTACCATGCCCGAAGCCAGAAACCAAAATTTAGCCGACCTAGGGGGGCGAGGAAGATAAATTTCCGACGACAAAAAATCAATGAACGAAGGTCATCGCCGACTGCTGTAAGCAGGAGGAGGGAAGAGCATGAAAATTAGAAGCTGAGAGAGTGAATTTAGGCCTCTATGACATGCAGGTGGCGAATGTGTCGGAAAATAAAGAGTTTCCAGCCGACATTAACTATCTCTCGGCCGAATTACTAAAACTCTCTCCCGGCGAAAATGCGAGATAGCTAACCAGCGATTTTTTCCGACGCAGACAGAAATATTCCGACACGAACGGCCATGAGGGGGTGGCGCGCCCCCCCACTAGCCTTGGGCCTACTAGTTACATTTATCGTGTGTATTAGTAAAACTATCTACAAACTATCAATCATCCATTGCTTTCATGCACATTCTTACAAAATATAAAACACAAACCATTTACTTATAAGTAACAATAAATTTACTTGTTTCTGCACTTTAAATCCATTTAGGTTAATACGATCGGTCGTCGGGGGGGGGGGGGGAATTGTTGTTTTATATTTTATGACTGTCATTTATTATACATTGGAGAATGTTGATTTTATATTTCAAGGATGGCATTTGTACCCCGTGGAAAATGTTGTTTTATTTTATTTTTATATTTATTGCGTGAAACTGATTGTGAATTATTATTCAGTACATTATTACCCAGATTAATCATACTCAGAAATGGGGTTTAACGTCCGCTCAACACAACTAGGTCATTTCGGGACTAGCATATGGTTTAATTTTAATTCAATAATTCGCTTGCGCGAAGGGGTCTTTAGCATTGGAAGGAAACCTGAGTGCCCACAGGAAACCAACAAGGTTGAGAAGGGACCCTATCTTCATGCCACATACGCTCACACCAGGGCTCGAAACCACAGCCGCAAGCCAGAGGTGACCAGCCAGATAGAGGTCGAAGCGCGGCACTCTAGACCACTAGGCCATCCCCCCCCCTTGTATTCATCAATGTAGGTTTTGTATTTATCAAAGCAGCTTTTGCACTTTTGTAACATGTATTTTGTTTCTATGCCTGGATTGCTCAATGCATATTTTGTAATTACTAAGAGATGTTTTGTACCTATTTCTCAACCTTTTTAGTCATGGTAGAAAATCCATTAGCAGAAAATAAGCCAAGAATCCATGAAATGTTGCTAGAGAATGAAAACATGAAACTCCCATCATGCAAATCAAGCTGATTATGCACACAGATGCTAAAAATGGTAAAAAACACTTGTTCCTGCCAAACAGATAACTTGACCTACTTTAACTTTAAACCACAGTATCCTCGGAACTGGAAAAGATGATTCAATTTCAGCTAAAATGATAGGCCTATATTTCTGATAAAATGATAGGCCTGTATTTCCGATAAGAAGAGACATATCCGTCATTTCTGATAAAATGAGATATTTCCGATAACATAACAAATTTTTCCTGATAAAATGACATTTTTTTTGATGATTTCATGGCAGATGGATTTTTGAGTGGGATACAACTTTTTCGTGATCACTTCACCATACATCATTTAGAGACTTTCATATGATTTCTCTTAGGTCTAAATTTTGAGACTAACATATGGTTTCTCTTAGGTCTACATTGCGGGAGGGAATTTTACCCAAATTCCAACAGACAAAATCTTCACCATCATTTAACATGTGGTTTAACTTGATTAGAACTAGAACAGTTTAGGTTTACTGTGGTTGTATGAAACGGGACGGTCAAAGGTCGCTCACACGCACCACCGGGGTGTAGAACCAACGTTGAAACCTTCGCTCCTCCGTAACTAGATCATTTAGGTTTACTGTGGTTGTATGCGACAGGTCGGTCAAAGGTCACTCACACCCACCACTGGGGTGTAGAACCAACGTTGAAACATTCGTTCCTCCGTAACTATATTATTTAGGTTTACTGTGGTTGTATGAAACGGGTCGGTCAAAGGTCGCTCACACCCACCACTGGGGTGTAGAACCAAAGTTGAAACCTTCGCTCCTCCGTAAAAAGTTTATAAAATGATTAACCTACCGTCATCTAGACTGATTGTATCACCGTCGTCTGTTTTACTCCCTTTCAACATGCCGAGTTCTGATAATAGTTTAACGTAATAATTACTCTGTAGAAACTCCTCGTAATACTGGGCGTGTAGAATCTGATAAACCTACAAGAGAGAGAGAGAAATGAGGTTTAACGTCCACTCAACACAACTAGGTCATTTTGGGACTAAAATATGAGGTGACCGGCCAGCTAGAGGTCGAAGCGTTGGAGAGAGAGAGAGAGAGAGAAATGGGGTTTAACGTCCACTCAACACAAACTAGGTAATTTCGGGACTAACATATGGTTTTTAATTTTTATTTCAATAATTCGCTTGCGCGTAGGGGTCTTTAGCAGTGGGAGGAAACCAGAGTGCCCGGGGGAAACCCACGAGGTTGAGAAGGCACCCCTATCTCCATGTCACATACGCTCACACCAGGGCTCGAAACCACAGCCGCAAGCCAGAGGAGATCAGCCAGCTAGAGGTCGAAGCGTGGCACTCTAGACCACTAGGCCATCCCAACCACCCGATACACCTACAAAATACAACAAGAGAAACAATTGATGGAATTATATCATTATTTTAAAATAGGCCTATATGGATTGTTTTAAGGCAACAAACACATCCAGACACTCCATCGATCCTATATGGATTTTTTTAAGGCAGCAAACACGACCAGGCCCTCCATCGATCCTTTATGGATTGTTTCAAAGGCAACAAACACGGCCAGACACTCCATTGATGCTGTATGGATTGTTTCAAGGCAGCAAACGAGACCAGGCACTCCAACCTGTATAACTGACAAAAGGAAATCCACATGGGAATATCCAGAGGAAATTTCACAGACAACATCAGAAACAAACCTGAGACCTAACCGAGACTCACTGATCGATATAATTTTATCTTAGATAAATTTGATAATGTAGCTAAAATGTGCGACAGATTTTGTGCATGGAGCAGGGTATGTCACAATATC
This sequence comes from Patella pellucida, assembly GCA_917208275.1. Classification (NCBI taxonomy): domain Eukaryota; kingdom Metazoa; phylum Mollusca; class Gastropoda; family Patellidae; genus Patella; species Patella pellucida. The sequence goes on from OU795044.1 coordinate 57,604,947, forward strand.
ATCTGTTAGAGAGGGAAAGATAAATAGGGTTAACGTCCATATAACCCCCTTGGGCCCCACGTTGAATTACACGTTCAAAACCCTTACAACATCACTGAATCATCACAAAATCTAAACTTGAACACGACAACAACCTTTTTATTACTTTGGAATACAACTTAAAATATTTAAGTTTTCAGGAATCAAACCACTAGTAGATAAACAATACCAGCAGTGTCAAATGTGATGTTCAGGACTACTTACTCTTCTGAACAATACCAATGTGATGTTCAGGACTACTTACTCTTCTATACAATACCAATGTGATGTTCAGGACTACTTACTCTTCTATACAATACCAATGTGATGTTCAGGACTACTTACCCGAGATTGAACGGCATCAAAGACGTCTTCTGACAACATTCTATCTTTTATATTCTGTAACGTTCGTTTGATCAATTCAGTTGGTAGTTTCATCTTTATTGTTGCCTTAAAAAATAATGTGAAGAAAAGGGTTTTTTATGTGTGTTAATCTTACTAGAAAACTCTAATTCGAATTCAGATGAAAATTCTGGTCCAATCCCAGAAGAAATTTACAGGAAACCCTAACCCAATTCCAGGAAATAAAATCATTTGAAGAAAAGGATTTTTTATGCGTGCTTATCTTACCAGAAAACCCTAATTTCGATTTCAGATCAAAATTCTGGTCCAATTCCAGAAAAAATTTACAAATTGCCTGACTCTTAAGAGAAAACCCTAACACAATTCCAGGAAAAAAAATCATTTGAAGAAAAGGGTTTTTTATGTTGGCTTATCTTTTGAGAAAACCCTAATTCAATTTTAGATGAAATTAACAAATTGCCTTTCTCTCAAGAGAAAACCCTAAAACAATTCCAGGAGAATTTGAACCTTCTCTAAAGAGAAAACCCTAACCCAATTCCAGGAGAATTTGAACCTTCTCTAAAGAGAAAACCCTGACCCACGCTCAATCTAGAGTTAAAACTTATCCTTTTAAAATTCATTACAAAACTTGACAATAACCTTTTAGCGAGTAAACTTATGTGTATAGTATTTGTATTTGTATTTGTTGATTTAAAGGCCCAAAGTCCGTAACTCAAAATTCTCCAAAATTTTCGACATCGAAAACACGACTTATTGGTCAATTTTAATCAACATTGATGATGTAAACTTACTGGGAAAAGATGAACTTCTGATATCCGATATTTAAGATAAAAATTTATTTTGTAACATTGGTACACGACTCGTGTAACATAATGCGCTTCAGCTACAATTGTATCGAGAGATTCGAGGGACCAGTCTAGACACATTGCATTGTATCAAGCCGCAAAATGTAGGCTGGAATAACCAGGCGCTAGAAATGTGCACTAGATTGAGACTGCACGGCTTATTTCGCTGGACAAAACTGATTTGGAATTGGAGTAAAAACGGAAAACACTGAATGTAAATTAGTTCATATACATTCATATTACAGTATTGTATATGTTGCGACCCACTTTGTCAGTTTCTAGATCCCAAATATTAGCGATTTAGCTCCTTGAATGTAAATCAGTTTATATACATTCATATTACAGTATTGTATGAGTTGCGACCCACTTTTGTCAATTTCTAGGATACAAATATTAGCGAATTCGCTCCTTTAATCTCAGAATTTATAAATTTACCTTCTCTCCTAAATATTGATCGTATATAATCATGGCCGCCCTGCGTAGAGATTGTAAATCAGGTTCCACGGATTTATTCGACGTCTGTTTAGATTTATGCGCTTCCGTGATTTGTTGCTCGGCTGCCGTTCGAAAACCCTGAAATATATACAACATGACGTATAGTATAACGTCCAATGAATAGCAATATATGGTGTTTGTCGGATAGCCGTGGCGATAGAGAGGCGGCTTCTCACCAATGAATAACCATATAATGTTTGTCGGATACCCGTGGCGAGAGAGAGGCAGCTTCTCACCAATGTAACGATGTAGCGTCGAGGGTTCAATCCCAGCTCAGGGCAAGAACTTTATTGTTGTAAGTGAGAGGGATATTCGGTCTCCTGTTCGATCAGGCAGGTTTCCCCCGAGTTCTTCGGTTTCTTCCTGCAGTAATGATCGAAATCATTCGCACGATCTGTTTCAAGGGCCAAATTGAAAACAAGCCTCAGACTTAATTTGCTACCCTTGTAAAATGATGAGATTATTATTATTATTATTATAATTTTAAAAGAGTTTTGGAGAGATTTAGTTTTAAGAGAGAGAGAGAGAAATGGTGTTTAATTTCCACTGGACACAAACTAGGTCATTTTGGGACTAACACGGTTCTATTTTATTTCAATAATTCACTCATGCATAGGGGTATCTAGCTTGTGCATTGATGATAAATTGGCGACTCCTTACCGTACAAGCGGTAAATAGAAATCATGCAAATTGAATAAATGACAGACCTTATGATAAAACTCAAACGCGTCAAACAATTCGGAAAAAAATCCCTAATAGTACATTGTATGGCGTGCTCCCATCTTTATTAGTACTGTCTGAGCACAATAGTAGGACGTTAAACTTTTTTTTATTTCATTATAGTAATACAGTATGATCAGATAGTCTATGCTGTTTATTCAGGCATATCGAGAATGTAAACAGCAATTGTTTTCTGGCTTGAGTTATGGTTAACTTTTGTCAGTCAGCCATTTTCAATTAGGCATTGGACTATGAAAAGCCCCCAAGAAATCGGGGGAGAGGTGTGGCCTAGTGGTCTAAAGTGTCATGTTTTAAGCTCTAACTGGCTTGCAACTCTAGTTTGCGATTGTGGTTTGATGATGATGATGATGACGATGGTGATGATGTTGTTGTTGTTGTTGATGATGGGGTATGATGATGATGGGGTATGATGATGATGATGAGGGGACATGATGATGAATGATGATGATGGGACATGATGATGATGGGGTATGATGATGATGATGATGATGGGGTATGATGATGATGGGACATGATGATGATGGGGTATGATGATGATGATGATGATGGGGTATGATGATGATGATGTGGATGATGATGATGATGATAATGATGTTGATGGGGTATGATGATGATGGGGTATGTTGTTGATGATAATGATGATGATGGTCTTACCTCAACATTTAAATAAAAGAATAAAATCTGTTCACCTCCTTTACTTGTCATAAATTCTGAAAAATAAAATCAACGATCCATCAATATCATTTCAATAATACACAAAACTTGTATCAATTACTAGTTAACATAATTTAACTATATCACATAATTTTATTTTTATGTTTGTGATTAGTTCTTAAATCATATTTTTTGTAAATCCTAATATATCTGTCGTAAATTTTTCAAATAAAATTATAAGTAAGCAACTCACCAATAAAACCCTGTAATGCTATATTATATAAATCCCTGTAAAGCTATGTTATAAAACCATGTAATGATATGTTATAAACCATGTAATGCTATGTTATAAAACCAGTAATGCTATAAACCCTGTAATGCTATGTTATAAAACAATGTAATGCTATGTTATAAACCTTCTGTGATGTTATGTTATAAACCCCCTGTAATGCTATGTTATTAAACCCTGTAATGCTATGTTATTAAACCCTGTAATGTTATATTATTAATCCCTGTAATGCTATGTTATAAACCCCCTGTAATGTTATGTTATTAAACCCTGTAATGCTATGTTATTAAACCATGTAATGCTATGTTATTAAACCCTGTAATGCTATGTTATTAAACCATGTAATGCTATGTTATAAAACCCTGTAATGCTATTTTATAAACCCCTGTAATGCTATGTTATAAAACCCTGTAATGCTATGTTATAAAACCATGTAATGCTATGTTATAAAACCAGTAATGCTATAAACCCTGTAATGCTATGTTATAAAACCCTGTAATGCTATATTATTAAACCCCAGTAATGCTATGTTATAAAACCAATGAAATTCTATGTTATAAAACCCTGTAATGCTATGTTATAAAACCCTGTAATGCTATGTTATAAAACCCTGTAATGCTATGTTATAAAACCCTGTAATGCCATGTTATAAAACCATGTAATGCTATGTTATAAAACCAGTAATGCTATAAACCCTGTAATGCTATGTTATAAAACCATGTAATGCTATATTATTAAACCCTGTAATGCTATATCATAAAACCATGTAATGCTATATTATAAAACCCTGTAATGCTATGTTATTAAACCATGTAATGCTATGTTATTAAACTATGTAATGCTATGTTATTAAACCCCTGTAATGCTATGTTATTAAACCCTGTAATGCTATGTTATTAAACCATGTAATGCTATGTTATAAAACCCCTGTAATGCTATGTTATTAAACCATGTAATGCTATGTTATAAAACCATGTAATGCTATGTTATAAACCCCTGTAATGCTATGTTATAAACCATGTAATGTTATGTTATAAAACCCCTGTAATGCTATGTTATAAAACCCTGTAATGCTATGTTATAAAACCCTGTAATGCTATATTATTAAACCATGTAATGCTATGTTATAAAATCCTGTAATGCTATGTTATAAAACCATGTAATGCTATGTTATAAACCCCTTTAATGCTATGTTATAAACCATGTAATGCTATGTTATAAAACCCTGTAATGCTATGTTATAAACCATGTAATGCTATGTTATAAACCATGTAATGCTATGTTATAAAACCCTGTAATGCTATGTTATAAACCATGTAATGCTATGTTATAAAACCCCTGTAATGCTATGTTATAAAACCCTGTAATGCTATGTTATAAACCCATGTAATGCTATAAAACCTTGTAATGCTATGTTATAAAACCCTGTAATGCTATAAACCCCTGTAATGCTATGTTATAAAACCCTGTAATGCTATGTTATAAACCATGTAATGCTATGAAACCATGTAATGCTATGTTATAAAACCATGTAATGCTATGTTATAAAACCCTGTAATGCTATGTTATAAAACCCCTGTAATGCTATGTTATAAAACCCTGTAATGCTATGTTATAAAACCCTGTAATGCTATGTTATTCAATTAAAATGAATGAATGAATGAAATGGGGTTTAACGTCCTACGCTTAAGCACCTAACCTGGGCTAATTGAAGACGGGAATACGCAATACAGTGTGCTATGAGGGATATTTTGCCCGGGCAGCAACTGAATTCCAACTGCCAAGGGTTCTTTTACGTGCACACCAATGAGTCACGGGACCTCAGTTTTTCGTCCCATCCCAACAACTAGGCAGCTGTCCTTGTCAGGCCCTCCTTCTGCATCACTGACAGGGGGAAATCACACCGGAAAATCGAGATGAACTTTCTCAGCCAATGCAGGGATCGAACACCTGACCTCCAGGCTAGCGAACCACACTTTATCCACTTAGCCACCGTGATCCCCTTATTCAATTAAAAGTTTCTACTCACCAATAAAAGCTTGTAATGCTATATTATTCTCCATGATGTCATCCAGTGTTAAAATGTATAAATTATGATACTTGAGAAATTCGGGTTCCTACAAGGAAAATAGAGAGAGAGAGGGAGAGAGATTTTATTTTTTTTACCACTCCATGACTAATTGGCCAATGAGAAATTGTTTTACATACCTCCATGACTAATTGACCAATCAGAGAATGTTTTACATACCTCCATGACCAATTGACCAATGAGAGAATGTTTTACATACCTCCATGACCAATTGACCAATGAGAGAATGTTTTACATACCTCCATGACCAATTGACCAATGAGAGAATGTTTTACATACCTCCATGACCAATTGACCAATGAGAGAATGTTTTACATACCTCCATAACTAATTGACCAATGAGAGAATGTTTTACATACCTCCATGACTAATTGACCAATGAGAGAATGTTTTACATACCTCTATGACCAATTGACCAATCAGAGAATGTTTTACATACCTCCATGACCAATTGACCAATGAGAGAATGTTTTACATACCTCCATGACCAATTGACCAATGAGAGAATGTTTTACATACCTCCATAACTAATTGACCAATGAGAGAATGTTTTACATACCTCCATGACTAATTGACCAATGAGAGAATGTTTTACATACCTCTATGACCAATTGACCAATCAGAGAATGTTTTACATACCTCCATGACCAATTGACCAATGAGAGAATCTTTTAGATACCTCCATGACTAATTGACCAATCAGAGAATGTTTTACATACCTCTGTGACTAATTGACCAATGAGAGAATGTTTTACATACCTCCATGACTAATTGACCAATGAGAGAATGTTTTACATACCTCCATGACTAATTGACCAATGAGAGAATGTTTTACAGACCTCCATGACTAATTGACCAATGAGAGAATGTTTTACATACCTCTATGACTAATTGACCAATGAGAGAATGTTTTACATACCTCCTGTAAAGAATCGCTATCTAATGGTCCTTCCTGTAATCGTTTGATTCTCGCTTTACACGTATCTTTAACAAATCGTAAACTGTTTAAACTCTGTTTCACGAGAGTATCTGAAAATATCAATATAATACATGACATCATTACAGGAGGGTAAGCTTACTCTTCAGGACACCTGTTACCACTGTTTGTCGTGTATTTTGTACACGGGGAGCAGTCCATTTGCTGATTACACTTTTTCGCTTGAATATACTATTTTGTCTATAACGTTGTTTAGGACTTTGAATTTCGTCTTACGGTTTGGATTGTTCGTACTTGGTTTTTATTTTATTTATATCATTACAGGAGGGGTCACCTGGTCCAACCTCCTGGGGTTTCTCCGGGTCATTGAGTTTCCTCCCACTGCGTTTAACGTCTACTTGACACAAACTAGGTCATTTTAGGACTAACATATTGTTCAAATTTACTTTGCTATTTCCGTTGCGCATAGGAGGTTTCCTAAAGAATTAAGATCCTAAAATGAATAAATGAAATGGGGTTAAACCTCCTACGCTTCTGCACCTAACCTTGGTTTATTGAAGACAGGAAGATCCTAAAAACATACCCATTAATTAGAAACCCCATTTGAAATACTTACGATATAAAACCTATATAATAGTTCTGGTAATACATGTACTACTATTCTATATACGCATTTCTCAGAGTTTTGACCTCTGATATCTAGCATCAACTTTTATTAAAGTTACATTATTCAAGATATAGATAAGAACTAGCAATTCTTGCTATACTAGTTCGAAAGTAGATGATGTAATATGAATAATTTTAAAATTTCATTCATATTTCTCTATTGCAAGTGAAGATATTGGCATTTGAAGATTTGGCCTACCTGTGCAATAATTTCAACCACGGTCCTGGTTGATCAAAGCTAAGACTCAAAGCGTCTGGGAGCGCCATATTTGATTTATCACTGAAACGTTTTAATCTGTTTAATATCGGAGCAATCTGATGCCATCCAAAGTTGATTAAGGCCTGGATCAGTTAATTAATGTCTATCAATACTTTAGAAAACATTTCATGCCCAAATAAAGACCTGCACTAGGCAGATTAAGCTCTTGAATAATGCATGTTTAACATAATAAAATATTAAAACAACACAAACATGGCTCTCGTATATAATACCATCATAGCTCTTGTTATCTACTTCAAACTATTCAACAAATCAAATAAAAAAAAAATATCAACATCCTACCATCATTGCCCCCGCTATCTTTTGCCCTCCATTTTGTAATGTCTGCCTCCACCTTCAACTCGACGGCCTCCAGTTCTTCTAAACTTTCACTATTTTTTATAACAGTTAGAAACGTTTCTTTGGTGAACGACGACATCTGGCACTGAAACAGACATGGTATACTGGTGATTATTCCAGCCAGGTTAAAATATGAACGAAAAACTGATATCAACCAAATAAAAAACTTGACAAAATAAGATTGACAAGTAAAAATATGACTAGACATAAGAGACAAAATATGAACGAAAAACTGATTTCAACCAAAAAAACAGACTACAGTCAAAATAAGATTGACAGGTAAAAATATGACTTGACATAAGAGACAACATAAGATCAACAAAACTGATTGTAACAACGAGGGGTAAATATGTGACTTGACATTAAAGACTATAGTTAAAATAAAATCTACAAATTCAAGCACAAAGTCAATTTCATTAATAATCTAGATCAGTGCTTAATTATATGTCGAGATTTAAACTCCCCCCCCCCCAAATTCTTACAACTAAACCCAAACCCACCACCCTTAAACCTAACTCACCACCCTAAGTATAGAGAGAGAGAGAGAGAGAGAGAGAGAGAGAGAAATAGGGTATTACATCCACTCAATACAAATGGTCATTTTAGGACTAACATATGGTTTAATTTTATTTTAACAATTCGCTTGCATGTAGGGGTCTTTAACAGTGGGAGGAAACCACAGGGCCCGGAGAAAACCAACGAGGATGGACAGGTGACCCTACTCCTTGTCATCTACAACCAAGGATTCAAAACCATGCTAGTTGACTCGATGACAGGCTAACCATTTGACCATCCAACCCCCAACCCTAAGTATAACTGTTTATGGATTGTACTAACCAGCCTGGGGCCTGTTTTATAAAATTTCAACTAAGATAAAATCCAAATTTTACTAATTCGATTGGATAATATTTGATTAATTTTAGTGCTTAACCAATCAAAATTGAAGTATGTACTAAAGTTTGGATTTTTATCTTTAATTAAAATTTTGTGAAACAGGTCCCTGGTAATAGATAGGTTAATATCAAGTACATCAGATAGTCGATGAAGAGTATTGAAACTTACCAACCAGGCGATATATTGAAACTTACCAACCAGGCGATATATTGAAACTTACCAACCAGGCGATATATTGAAACTTACCATCCAGGCAATATACTGAAACTTACCAACCAGGCGATATATTGAAACTTACCAACCAGGCAATATACTGAAACTTACCAACCAGGCGATATATTGAAACTTACCAACTAGGCAATATACTGATACTTACCAACCAGGCGATATATAGATACTTACCAACCAGGCGATATACTGATACTTACCAACCAGGCGATATATAGATACTTACCAACCAGGCGATATATAGAAACTTACCAACCAGGCAATATACTGAAACTTACCAACTAGGCGATATATAGATACTTACCAACCAGGCGATATATTGATTGATGTAATCAGGATCAGATAGTAGATCAATTGTTGGTATAAAAACACCGTTTACTAAAACTTCCTGAAATATACAAAATATTAAAGTTACATTATTCAAGATATAGATAAGAACTAGCCATTCTTGCTATACTAGTTCGATAGTAGATGATGTAAAATGAATAATTTGAAAATTTCATTCAAATTACTCTATTGCAAGCGAAGAAATAGGCATTTAAAGATTTGACCGACCTGTGCAATAATTTCAACCACGGTACTAGTTGATCAAAGCTACGACTCGAAGAGTGTAGGCGCGCCATATTTGATTTACTGCTGAAACGTTTTAATCTGTTTAATATCGGAGCAATCTGATGCCATCCAAAGTTGATTAAGGCCTGGATCAGTTAATTAATGTCTAATTAATACTTTAGAAAACATTTCATGCCCAAATAAAGACCTGCACTAGGCAGATTTAGCTCTTGAATAATGCATGTTTGATAAACTATACCAAAAATATATGACATATATAATTATTATAAGAGAAAGAGAACATCCATATGGCACTAACATATGGTTCAATTTTATTTCAATAATTCGCTTGTGTCTGGGGGGTATTTATAATTAGTAGTTCTTTTAGGTGTACACTTTGTCCTATTTGAATGACTAGACACTGTTCCTTGCCAGACTGTACGTCCTGCACCACTCACAAGGGGAGATAAATCCCAAGAAGCTTTCTTTGCGACTACCAGGTTCAAACCTGACTCACCATGGCTCCAGGCATCAATATAAATATAAAACTTGATTAAAGACACTTTATGTAGAAGACAAGTCTGCCTATTCCAGATCTGTTTTGGCTTCAAATGTTACATAAACCATCATGTAGATATTTAGGCCACCGGATGGATAAGAATTAAAAAAATAAACCATAAAATAAAAAATTTAGCTTAGGTTCCCGATGCTACGATAATGAACAATCCTGCCAAACACTCATTTATCATCATCTAGTTTTGTACTATTATAACAAGAACGGTGAGTTTGTTTACATGATGCATCTTTAAATAGAACTTACCCTCATAATAAATCGAAATGGTTTGTTGTAGAAATCTTCTTTAGACAAGAGTAGAAACAGTAAAACATCACTCAAATCTTGTAAATATTCTAAAAATACAAAGATAATATAAAACACAATTTATTTTAAAAATTTTTTTTACAAAAATTCTTATTAGAGAGAGAAATGTTATAAAAACCATGTACATTTTCTATAAATGGGGGAAACATTTTTTATTGTGAAAAAGATGTAAAAAAGAATGCTATAATAAGTGACGGTTACATTAAAGATAAAGGCATCGAAATGCTGCTTGACTCAATGACAGGAATGAAATGAAATGTGTTTGAACACTCTGCTGTTCTGCTCCGAATGGGCTAATGAATATGGGTACACACCATACAGTGTGCTATGAGGAAAATTTTGTCTGGGCAGCGGCAATATTGCCTACTCTTAAGTCGAATTCCAACTGCACCACTGACAAGTGGAAACCACACTGGAAAATCCTGATGCAGGGATAAAAAACACAACCACCAGACTAGGGAGCAGCATCTTACCGACAAAGCCACAGTGGCTCCCAACTCAATGACAGACTTTATTATCTAGACCCCCATCCTGCTATTCAATGGGCGTCATCGCTAGAGATAAAGGGATTTAATTTATACGGAAGACGGTCCCACGTGACCTGATTATTTACCTTATAGCAAAGTTTTCCTGTAAATTCATTACGAACTCGTGTTTTGACAAACGTTGGTTTTTGTCGTTAATATGGAATTTAATACTGATACGGTTCTCTTACCATCGATAAGGTCACGTGGAACCGAGTTTTTACTAGCGACACCTAGTGGGAATTCTTTCAGCGAGGAAACCCATTGTAATATCAAAAATTTCACGTTATTCAATTAATTAATCAACTTACGTTTCTCGGCCTGGGGATTGAGACAGATGAGATCTCGACACATATTGTCCTCCATGTCAACCTCAAGATCAAAAAATAATTCCTCAATATCGGCTGATTGTGCCTCTAGAAAATAGAGCAAGTTAACTAATTATAATTTCCATCAAATACATAAATAAATGAAATGTTGTTTAATGGCACATCAGCTTCGACCGGGCCATATTGCGCCAAACATCAAATACATAATTATAAAAGGGTAATGGTATATTAATATCAGGGATCTTTGTTGGTTCATTATTGTCGACTTCAGTCACCTGATGTTTCATAAAACAATGAGAGAGAGAGAGAAAAATGGGGTTTAACATTCACTTAACACCACTAGGTTATTTCCGGACTAACATGGTTTAATTTCAGGGGTCTTTAGCAGTGGGAGGAAACCGGAGAACCCAGAGAAAACCCAAGAGACTGGGACAGGCGATCGGGGAATCAAATCCACACCAGTTGACTAAATTAGTAAATGACAGAACTTATGATACAGTACGCATGTGCTAAGCATTTGGTCATCCAACCCCAATAAAACGATGAACTGGCCAATTATGGTATCATGTGAAAGAGATGAAATGAAATTGTGTTTAATTTCCTCAGACTTCGCTAATGAAGACAGGCATACTCCATGCAGTGTAGTACTAGGGAATTTTTACAAGGAAAGCGGCACTAAGGCCTACTCTTCTGATTCTAATTGCCAAGGGATCTTTTACGAGCACGCCATTGTGTGTACAGGACCTCAAATAGAGATTGGCTCTTCTAAAATTTATCAACAACATTAATAATACAGTAATACCCTGTCATATTCAAATCAGTATTTATGAAATGAAGTGGAGGTTTACGTCCTACTGTTCTGCTCCGACTGGGCTTATGAAGACGGAAATCAGTATTTATAACTCACCTTCTGGAGGGAGCCGTTTTTTCTTATCTAAAACTCTGCGATACAATCGAATGTGAGACGCGAAATCATCGACCAATCTCTGGGTAAAATACGGCATCCAATCAATCTCTTTCGTTCTATAAAATAATCATAAACATTTTACGCATTAACTCTGTGCTTTTATAAATATAGGTTGCCAGGCAACAACACATGTGATCGTCATCCGGTCAGTCATAAATAAAGATAGGTTGAAAGACGTCAAAACAAATGGTCACTATTAAAACATATCGTCGTCCAAATATATGGTCAGTCACTAAATAAACAAACATAAATAAATAAAGACAGGTTGCCAGGCAACCGAACCAATGGTTGTTATGCTGTCAATCATAAATAAATAGATTTGTATGGCAACAAACAATTTGTAAAAAATAAAAACATAACACAATTTATATGGAAAACAATCACTTGTTTAAATACATATAGCACGACAATTCGACAAGTATTCTCTTATCGTTATCACCGTTGACTGTTGTGTTTTTCAATGTGCTCAATCACTAAATGCCACTTAAGAATTATATTTGTAAAAGAGTTTGAAAATCATGCTGATTACACTATTTTGCCATATTACACTATTTTGCCTATACCGTTTTTTTAGGACTTCGAATTTTGTCTGATGGTTTGGATTGTTCGTACTTGATTAATTTTGCCATATTACACTATTTTGCCATATTACACTATTTTGCCATATTACACTATTTTGCCTATACCGTTTTTTAAGGACTTCGAATTTTGTCTGATGGTTTGAATTGTTCGTACTTGGTTTTTTCTTTTTTTTTTTTTGTATTTCAAACTTTGACCTACCTATGGGCAAAAGTAATGACAACTTTTTGTACACACTGCCAGATATTAACATGGAAAGCATCATGATCACTGATCGTTCGATACCACGTTTTTATGTAATCTCGTATAGTAAACTCCAATAACTGAAATTTTACAAAACACATCCATTTCAAAATGTCCAAAATATAATTGAAATTCTAACTTGTCTCTGCAAGGGGGCCATCCATAAAGTATGTACGCTCAAAATGGGTAAAATTCAGACCCCCTCCCCCCCTGTACGTACGTTTTGCCAATGAATTTACGCACCTGTACGTTTTTGGCGTGACCCCCTCTCCCCCCTTTAAGCATACGTACTTTATGGATGGCCCCAAGGTTATTTGTTCAGACATTTTTTTAAGTGTAGGGCTACAAGTCTTCACAAATTATTATTGCTAAAGGATCTTTTAAATACTGGCAGTATATAATCGTTGATTCAATGTATCGTTATTCACCTTCTCAACCTTGTGGGTTTTCGCCCGGTCCACATCTATTTCAAAAAAGCTAGCCAATAGCAACCAATTACTTTTTGTACGTTAGTTATATACGAGATGTACGTGTGTCATCAAGTTATAATCATAATATAATTACCTCCTTTTAGACATGTATTAATAATATCAATTAACCCATTAGCACGCAGAACGTCCGCCAACGTCCTTACTATATTTCCTCAAAACGTCCGTCAACGCCCGGGTGTTAATATTATTCACTGTATCAAAACTACTGGACTGATATCATTGATTAACGGCTCCTTTGATAGCTAAAATATGTGCCGACATTCTCGAGGTGTGAAAACCGGGTCATTGTATTCGACTTTTCTTAGTAAACAAAGCGTGAACTTTGATACCGGAAGATAACGGTAAAAGTCATGTGACTAGCTAGCTGGGTTATACCCTCTGACCTTCATCACTAGTGACCTATATTCTACTGTTTCAACATGGCAAGCTCTCGTGTCGTAAACGAATGAATGTTACGACTGCATTGGGTCTTTTGATGGAATCGGATTCGGAATTTGAAGAAAGCAGTGGCGAGGAATCGGATGGTCATCCAGAGCATTCGGATTTAGATCTCAGTGCAGTAGTTTTGATATTAATACCCAGGCGTTGACGGACGTTCTAAGGAAATATATACCTCTGTGAACTAAAAACTACACACCATTGGAAAGACGAATTTATTTGCTATAAAATAACACTTAGTTGTAATGTATGATTTTCAATAGCTTTTTCATGGTAGTTGAATGAACAACCAGCGGCTGCCAGGCAGGATACACCCACATACAAGAGTTGGATAGAGAACAAGCTAAAAAGAAAGTGATTTTTCCTACAATCAAGGACAATAACTCATGAAGTTACAAATCGATATGCACATATATCGAATGGAACCAAGATCTTTGAATGGGTTATGAACATGCATTTCAAGGTACTTCAAAATCGGATTAAAATTATGACCTCTACAGGGTTCACAACCTTAATAAACCATATTTTTACACAATATTCGCATACAAGTGGCGGCCATTTTGTCCGGCAGTTGTGGTCCGATTTCACAAAATTCAAACTCAACCTTCATTACAATGTAACGATGATATAATCAAATGTTTTTTAAATCGGATAATAATTGTGACCTCCAGAGGGACCACAAGCTAAACAAAGACGATTTTGCGTATAATCAGGGGCCATAATTCAGGAAGTTACGATCCGATATGCGCAAATATCGAAAGGAACCAAGATCTTTGGGTTATAACCATGCATTTCAAGTTTCATCAAAATCGAATTAAAATTGTGATCTCTACACGGTCCACAACCTTGATGTACCATTTTTTAACAAGATTCGCGTACGAACGGCGGCCATTTTGTATGGTCATTTTAGTCCGATTTTTCCGAAATTTGAACTCAACCCTCCTTAGGGTGTAACGGTGATATAATCGAACGGTTTTACACATCGGATAATAATTTTGACCTCCAGAGGTACCACGAGCTAAAATAGGTGATTTTTCGGACAATCAGGGGCCATAATTCAGGAAATTACGTTTCGATAGGCGCAAATATCGAAAGGAACCAAGATCTTTGGGTTATAAACATGCATGTCAAGTTTCATCAAAATCGGTTCAAAATTGTGACCTCTATAGGGTCCACAAGCTAAAAACGTGATTTTTCGTACAATCAGGGGCCATAATCCATGAAGTTTTGATCCGATACATGCCAATATCGAAAGCAGCCGAGATCTTTTGGGGATAAACCTATATTTCAAGTTTCGTTAAAATCCGACAAGAATTGTGACCTATAGAGAGTCCACAAACAATTGTGGACGGACGTCCGGACGGACAGACGGACAGGGGCGACGACATAATACGTCCACATGAAAATGTGGGCGTATAAAAAGGTCATTTATTACGTCATATGTATATTTTAAGCGTTTGATATAACGTAATCATTAATTAAACTCCTGGCAGCTAATGGGTTAAAATGACAAAGCCTGAATATGTGTCTGGCTTGTATGTCATCTATTCTAATTGCGACTAGCAAGACGTGTCCGACTTACTCACTTAGTCAAATATCCTAGCCCCTTCCAACAGATGTATGTGTGTCATCAAGTTATTAGAAAAGAAAAATTACCTCCTTTAAGATAAGTTATAATAATAATACTAATAATAATAATATAATTACCTCCTTTAAGATAAGTTATAATAATAATAATAATATAATTACCTCCTTTAAGACAAGTTATAATAATAATAATAATATAATTACCTCCCTTATAACAAGTTATAATAATAATATAATTACCTCCTTTAAGACAAGTTATAATAATAATATAATTACCTCCTTTAAGACAAGTTATAATAATAATATAATTACCTCCTTTAAGACAAGTTATAATAATAATATAATTACCTCCTTTAAGACAAGTTATAATAATAATATAATTACCTCCTTTAAATCAAGTTATAATAATATAATTACCTCCTTTAAGACGTCATCAATAACACTGGCTCCTGTCATCCTCTTGTCAAAATTCTTTATCTTCGTTACACTGTTCATTTTAACAGTTATCTGTACATAATAAAAACATGAAATATTTTATTTATCCAAACAATTGATTCATTCTTTATTCGTTTACATGTGCTTAGTATATATATTGCAAAGGTCGGTTATAAGACCCCTCTCCTTACTGGCTGAAAAGGAAGAAAACCGCTTACATGGGCTTAATATATATTTTGCAAAGGCCGGTTATAAGACCCCTCTCCTAAGGGCCTAGAGTTTAAGCTGTGGAAGGAAAAAAAGCAGGACCAGGGGAAAATCCACGAGATTGGGCGACTCGACTCCTTGTCCCAAACAAGTAGGGAATCAAAATCCCGCCATTTGACTCAATGACCGATCTTGTGATCTAACCATTCAGCCACCCAACCCCACAAGGAAGGGAAAATTAAAATAAACGATTTGATATTTAACGTCCTACTGTTCTGCTCCAAGTGGAAAGATGAAGATGGGTACATGTCATACAGTTTTCCATGAGATACATTTTGACCTAATCTTACATCGAATTCCAACTGCCAAGGGATCTTTTACGTACACGTATGTCAACATGTAAACTGGACATTGGGAATAGTGTGGCTTAAATTCTCTGTAAATATACATTATGCAAGAATTAAATCGGCCTATTTCATGTCTTTCTTTAGGCCTGAAATGTTATCTAACTTATTAATTAGACATTAATAAACTTATCCAGACCATAATCAACTCTCGATGTCAACGCTAGCCTGCAATATTTACTGGATTAGGAATACTGGTACCAATTTAACAAACCTTGTTGACACCTGAGGAAGGCAGAGCTAACGTTGATAATGTGAATAAAGCTACATCTTCTGATTTCTGTTGTCCATAAAAATGGGCTATCACTAAAAATCTGCAATAAAAATAGATTAATTAATAAATAAATAAATAAATAAATAAATAAATAAATAAATAAATAAATAAATAAATAAAATAAAATAATATAAATAAATAAATAAATAAATAAAATAAAATAAAATAAAATAAAATAAAATAAAATAAAATAAAATAAAATAAAATGATCTGGGAGAACGCATTCCAAAAAAAGGAAATGGTGTTCTATATCCTATTTTCTCACTAATAAAGACAATAAAGACAGGCACACACCATGCAGGGTGCTAGTAGGGACAAGAAGTTTTTGTTATAATCCAATTAATCCGTCATTCCTTTCCAGCAGAAACCATGCTGGAACATACCAGGGAACTTTTGCTGTCTACAACTTTACGCTTTTCCCCAACGGCATGGGGTGGCCATCCTGGATTATGAGAAATGGGCGTGGTCCAGGTTCCGCAATGAAAATTTTTCAAAAACTTGTGTGATAAGGATAAAGTCCTGAAAATTTCAGAGCATTAGCTTTAATAGTTGACAGTGCATTTTAAAAAACAAATATTTTCTCATTGAATTGGAGCCACCCCCCTTAAATCATCAATTAAACGGTCTCATTTATAAAATTAATTAGTATTAATTATCGTATCAAATATAAAGATAAAATAAAACACTTACCCACTAATAAAGATTAGGGTATAAAAAATGATCAAGAAAAACACACTTCCAAATGTTGCCAAAAACAACCCAAGTCCAAGCGTGACCCATTTCCAATTACCACTCAGTAGATTCATCTCTAAAACATAAAACATGGTGGCAAATTAAATAAAATGAAATGGGGTTTAACCTCCTACTAGGCTAATGAAGACATATATATGCCATACAGTGTGCTATGAGGGAAATTTTGTCCAGGCAGCAGCTTTTATGGCCTACTCTTATATTGAATTTTAACCATCAAGGGATCTTTTAAGGGGGGGGGGGGCTCCAATTAAATGAGAAAATATTAAATAAATTTGACATTTATTTTAATTACTTGTTTCTACTACAGCTTATGACATTCAAATATAGATAATTATGTTCCTTGGTATTTTAGCTTTAGGAGGATATATAACAATCTGTATTTTATCAAGCAGTTTTTTTTTTACGCTTTTCCTCAACAGCATGGGAAGGTCATCCTGGATTATGGGAAATGGGCGTGGTCCAGGTTCCGAAATGCAAATTTTTCAAAAACTTGTGTGATAACGATAAAGTCCTGAAAATTTCAGAGCATTAGCTTTAATAGTTGACAGTGCAATTTAAAAAACAAATATTTTCTCATTTAATTGGAGCCACACCCCTTAAATGCAAGTCAATGTATACATGGGACCTCGTTTTTTCGTCCCATCCAAATGACTAGACAGATGTCCTTGGTTAAATCATGGTTAGATATTCTGGTTTTCAGACTGCATCACTTACAAAGGGAAGCTTGACAGATTTTCATTTCAAAAAATAAAAAATAAATTACTGTAAATGTGTTACCCCTCCGTTATAGGATATGAAAAAATGTGAATGAATCCATAATTTTGATTGTCATCTAACTTGGCCTCAAACAATTAAAGATGACAGGCCGAGGTCGTCAGGCTGGTTTATACATTAAATTATCACAATAACATTAACAATTGGGTCTTGTCGAAAAACATATTGGGCCAACAATTATTATTCGAATATAAGATCCGTAAAGATTCGGTCATCTAAAGTTTCCATTAGTTTCAATTGATTTCATGACAGCATTTGCACCCAAACTGGACAAAAATTGAACAGAATATAATCAAATCGAAAAACTAATAAGCAATGTGACAACTTGTAATGGATATCCTATGAATGAATGCTGTGTTTAATAAAGTTTGATTGATGAAGTCCTGCTGAGAGAGAGAGAGAGAGAGAGAGAGAGAGAGAGAGATGGCGTTTAACGTCCACTCAACACAACTAGGTGATTTCGGGGACTATTGATGACTGTTGTTGTATTTAAAATGAAAAGGTTACTTGGATACCGTACCGGTATTGTTTTTTGTTTTTTTTAAAAAGGGGCGTGTCAATAACTAATAAGAAAATATATGTCATGATGACGAATGAAACATGAAAAGTTTTACTGTCAAAACAAATTTTCGTCTGTCAGACTGTTTTTATAAAAACCTTGATTGATAGGGTTATAAATTTAGCAGTATAATCAAGATGAGGTCTGCAAATTATTTGTTGATTGGGCCTATGTTGGTAACTCATTAACTTAATACGGTGACTCTCAACTTTTCCATTTAATAATATAATCAATCCAAGATAGTTTTATAGTCCAGAATGTGTATTTACAAAATTCAATGGGACCCTTCTTAACAATTAATTGACAATATTTAATTTATTAGAAATTCAGAAGTGAATGATTCTTTAAAAATGATTGGAACAGTTAGCTGAGAGATGTGATAAATAAACGTCAATAAATTCAAAAAGAGAAAAATGTAGCATACTCTTGCGATTTCTGTCGGATGCAGGTATCTTCACGAATCTAAACACGTGCCAAGGTCATGGTCATTATCAACTAATAAATCAACGATTTCTGTCATCCATATAAAAAGATATTATTCGTTGAAAACATCATAATTATAACAATCGTTTCAGAAATCTGGATTTGGAAGCCATGTTAAAAATTAATGGAGAGTTGGGCCAATTATAGCTTACGATACATTCGTGCACCTGTTTCTCATGTAACATGAAATATGATTGGCTATTATTCAATAGAGATAACTTCTACGGAATTGTTTTGTTGGTATCAGACCACTAGACTTAGTTTAGTTTTTTATTTACAAAACATTCTAATGACCGATAAAGCGAAATTTATAGCGGACCCGATTGAGTTTTTCTAATACTAAATTCTTGCTATACCTCGTCTCCTAAAATTTTAATCATTCCGCGGATTCAATCTTTTTACCAAACCGGGCAGAGCGGCATTAAAAGTAGTGGTCTGTATCCATGTAAAATAACAAGATTTGCTTCCCTTTAATGCGCAACAGGAAGTTTACATTTGGAGGTCAGATTGCTGTAAGGTGAACGGACGACGTTTCGGTGTTTCTTCTAGTTTAGCAAGAATGACGGGTGGAAATTATGAGATACCCGACTGGAAAACTTATAAATGGCAGGGAATTCCTGAACTAGAAGAATACCAAAGGTTGTTAGCCAGGGAAGGTCTGAAAGACCCATGGATCCGGTAGGTTGATCTTGTAGTTATTAGACATTAGTTGTTTGTTTGCAGTGAGTAGACTAGAGTCTAAGTCTTGTTGTACTCAGTAGTACTAGTAGGCTACTTACTAGTAGTAGTAGTTACTACTAACTAGTAGAGATTGACAACAAAAAATTCAACTATCCATCAGTACGTCGTTATTTCTGGATTAGGGATCTCCAAAAGCTTTACAATGACACAAAAATGAGCTTGAATTTGAAAGTCCCTTTATTAATGGAGTTATGCCTAACTAATTGTCTAATTGTCTCAGCTCTAATTAACGCCTTAGAGAAGACAACTCATCCCAAAGCATCATATTTATAGATAAACTTCATAAAGTATACGCAAAGTATAAAGATATAAGATATTAAGGGCGCTATTCCACGGCACTTTCGCATCTCTACCAGTTCCTGTTGTTGATGTTGCATGCAGGGATAGAATTAGAAACTAACGCTGAAGATTTACTTTCAATTGAGACATCAGGCGTATTTCGCCGAACATAACTGATTTAAAATGAGAGTAAAGATGGACATGATTGAATGTAAATCAGTAAATATACATTATGATATGCGTTGTGACCCATTTTTTGTCAATTTCTTGGTCTCAAGTATTAGCGATTTAGCTCCTTTAAATATGACTAGCTATGACCACACACCAAATTTTACCAACCTTTTAATTTCTAACGAGAAAAGTTCATCCATTCGTCTCCATTTTCTTTGATGATGATTTAGACTCAAAAAATAAGACACTAAGACGTATTCTGACACACTGCTGGCTAGCTGCTTAATACTGTAGTTCATAAATTTAATAATATTTTTGTATATTTTAACTTTTACGCAAGCAACCTATATCTATAAAATATTATTTGGCATTAACCAGTTGGATTGACCGTTACTTGTGAATATCGCTGTAACCTTGACTTCAAATTTTCCATCAAGCTTGGGACCTTTCCGCTTTGTGCTGCGCCTCTATTTCTTGGTAGTTTATCAAGGTTAATGTCTCGGGGGGGGGGGGGGGGGGGGGGGGGGAAGGGAGCAGAGAAGATGCCCTTAAGAAAAGATGATTGGGTCAAAGCTGTAGGTCAAGGTCACATTGCAGATAACTGAACGCAAACTTTACATGAGTAACACAAAGATGCCTTTTGAATTTCAGCAATTTCTGTCAATAACGTTTACAGTTATGCCCTTTGTTTCACTTTGTTGAACCTTGACTATGGAAATCCTATCAGTGTGTTGTAAATGCTCCCATATCCTTCAACCCTTGTTTTAGCTGCAGTGGGCATATGTTTTTTCTTTTGCCTGGCAACCTATATTTTCTATTTTAGGAATGAAGTATGGAGATTTGCACCAGAAATCCCACGGGTAATGGATGGTGTAAAATACTCTTTTTTTCGGGGATTTAAATATGCTGCTGCGGCCATGGTTGTCACAATATTGGTGGATAAATTTGTTTTAAAGAAAAAAGGCGGCCATGACGACCATCATTAGATGTAGTAATGATGGAGCTGTATAAAAGTGATAGACTAAAGACAATAAAAGTTCACAAAGGGGTGTGGTGATAAAAAACAACCTGAAATAAATTTATTAGAATATTTAATGATGTGTCTTCTTCCTGGCCCCAAGTTCACAAAACATTATCAGACTTAAAGTTGAGAATTTACTCAACTTTCATTCACTGTTTATGGGAAATATCTTTAATCCAGAAACATAAAACTTTGCACATAGCTTTTTATTGGGTTTTTTTATAGATTAAAACAACAAACGTTTAATAAAGGGCTATATATTTGTTAAGATAAGGCGAACAATTTTGAGTAAATTCTTAACTTAAGTTCGAGAACGCTTTGTGAACTTTGTGCCTGGTCTTTTTGGTTGTGTACATGTTGGGACGTGTATTTGATCCGATGGTACAATATTCACAAACATGTACGTGATGGGAACAGTGGTATAAATGAACCTACATGTAAGGGGGGGGGGGTGGGACAGTGGTATAAATGAACCTACATGTAAGGGGGGTGGGTGGTGGGACAGTGGTATAAATGTACCTATATGTAAGGGGGGGGGGTGGGACAGTGGTATAAATGAACCTATATGTAAGGGGGTGGTGGGACAGTGGTATAAATGAACCTATATGTAAGGGGGGGTGGTGGGACAGTGGTATACATGAACCTACATGTAAGGGGTTGGTGGGACAGTGGTATACATGTAAGGCAAGCCTGGAAATAACAGATTTAGATGTACCTGACAAAATGATGAAATACTACCCGACATTTTCAACTTAAGTGTCGGTCATGTATTAATAATATCAATACAATAAAAAAAAAAAAGAAGTGCCGGACAAAATGACAGGCACTAGGGGGTTTGTGCCTGACAAAGCCTGAATCTGTGCCTGACATTGTCAGTGACAGGTGCCTTATTTCCAGGCTTTATGTAAGGGGGTGGTGGGACAGTGGTATAAATGAACCTATAAAGGGGGGTGTTGGGATATGTATGTGCTGAGATGAGATGAGTAAGTAATATACATGAACCCAAGGTGGGTGATACAACATACATGTATGTGATAGGAACAGTAGTAGTACATACATGACCCGGATGGGGTTGGGTACAGTGGCTAGTACGTACATGTATTTTAGGGGAGGTGGACTTCAGATCTGCATAATAGGAACAGTAGTATACATATACCTTTAGGGAAAGAGGGTTGGAGTTGAACAGAAGAGACCTCGAGTTCTATATGATAAGAAGATAGTAAGCTGGCACTGCCAGGCAGGATACGCCCACATTTTCGAGAGATGGTTAGAGAACAAGCAAAACCGAAAGTGATTTTTCCTACAATCAAAGGCTATAATTCATTAAATTACAATTTGATATGCGCAAATATCGAAAAGAATCAAGATCTTTAGGTTATAAACATGCATTTCAAGTTTCATCAAAATCGAATCAAAATTGTGACCTATACTGGGTCCACAACCTTGATATACCATATTTTAACACTATTAGAGTACAAACGGCGGCCATTTTGTCTGGCAATTATGGTCCGATTTCCCTGAAATTCAAACTCAACCTTCGGTATGGTGTAACGGTGATAGAGTCAAGCTTTTTTTCAATCGGATAATAATCATAACCTCCAGAGGGACCATAGGCGATTTTTCGGGCAATCAGGGGCCATAATTCAGAAAGCTACGATATGATATGCGCAAATAACGAAAGGGACCAAGATCTTTGGGTTATAACCATGCATTTTAAGTTTTATCAAAATTGAATCAAAATTGTGACCTATACTGAGTCCACAACCTTGATATACCTTTTTATAACAGTATTCGAGTACATGCGGCGGCCATTTTGTATGGCAATTTTGTTCCGAATTTTTCCGAAATTCTAACTCAACCATTTTTAGGGTGTAACGGTGATATAATCAAACGATTTTTTAAATCGGATAATAATTGTGACCTCCAGAGGGACCACAAGCTAAACAAAGACGATTTTGCGTATAATCAGGGGCCATAATTCAGGAAGTTACAATCCGATATGCCCAAATATCGAAAGGAACCAAGATCTTTGGGTTATAACCATGCATTTCAAGTTTCATCAAAATCGAATTAAAATTGTGACCTCTACAGGGTCCACAACCTTGATATACCATATTTTAACAGTATTCGCGTACGAATGGCGGCCATTTTGTATGGCAATTTTGGTCCAATTTTACCCAAATTCGAACACAACCTTTCTAAGGGTGTAACGGTGATATAATCAAACGATTTTTTAAATCGGATAATTATTGTAACCTCCAGAGGGACCACAAGCTAATTAAAGACGATTTTGCGTATAATTAGGGGCCATAATTCAGGAAGTTACGATCTGATATGCGCAAATATTGAAAGGAACCAAGATCTTTGGGTTATAACCATGCATTTCAAGTTTCATCAAAATCAAATTAAAATTGTGATCCCTACAGGGTCCACAACCTGGACATACCATTTTTTAACAGTATTCGCGTACGAACGGCGGCCATTTTGTATGGTAATTTTGGTCCGATTTTTTCGAAATTTGAACTCAACCGTCCTTAGGGTGTAACGGTGATATAATCGAACGGTTTTTCAAATCGGATAATAATTGTGACCTCCAGAGGTACCACGAGCTAAAATAGGTGATTTTTCGGACAATCAGGGGCCATAATTCAGGAAATTATGTTCCGATAGGTGCAAATATCGAAAGGAACCAAGATCTTTGGGATATAAACATGCATGTCAAGTTTCATCAAAATCGGTTCAAAATTGTGACCTCTATAGGGTCCACAAGCTAAAAACGTGATTTTTCGTACAATCAGGGGCCATAATCCATGAAGTTTTGATCCGATACGTGCCAATATCGAAAGCAGCCGAGATCTTTGGGGGATAAACCTATATTTCAAGTTTCGTCGAAATCGGGTAAGAATTGTGACCTGTAGAGAGTCCACAAACAATTGTGGACGGACGGACGGACGTCCGGACGGACGGACGTCCGGACGGACGGACAGGGGCAACGACATAATACGTCCACATGAAAATGTGGGCGTATAAAAAGTAGTATAAAAATATGTACCTTAGGGAAAGAGAGACCTTGAGATCTACTACGTGTTAACGGTTATTTTTCTGTCAGGACAGTAGAAGGGTACAAGATGCCAAAACTCAATTCTATATTTCCAAAAGGGGGATCACGTATCTAAGTGGGTAAGGCCCTGGCTCGC
This sequence comes from Patella pellucida, assembly GCA_917208275.1. Taxonomy (NCBI): domain Eukaryota; kingdom Metazoa; phylum Mollusca; class Gastropoda; family Patellidae; genus Patella; species Patella pellucida. The sequence continues at coordinate 57,629,673 of OU795044.1, forward strand.
TAGCTCGCTAGCCTGGAGGTCGAGTGTTCGATCGTTGTATTGGAAGAGAAAGTTTATCTCAATTTCCGGCGTGGTTTCCCCTTGTCAGTTATGCAGAACAGAGGGCCTGACAAGAACAGCTGTCTAGCCGTTTGGATGGTGCTAAAATCCAAGGTCCTGTGTACACATTGGCGTGCACGTAAAAGATCCCTTGACAGTAGGCTGTAGCGCCGCTGCCAGGGCAAAATTTCCCTCGTAGCACACTGTATGCCCGTCTTCCATTAGCCCACGTTAGATGCAGAACAGTAGGCATTAAACCCCATTTCATTCATTTAATTCGATATTTCAACAAAAACACATCTTGTTATATGTCCACATTTCATTGTTGTCACGTGTATGTTGGTCCAGGGGATCAGGCCCCAAGTTCACAAAGCATTCTCAGACTTAATTTGAGAATTTACTCAAATTTGTTCACCCTATTCTAACTAAAATACAGCCCTTTATAAAACTTTTGTTGTTTTAATGTATCAAATACATCAATAAGAAACTATGTGCAAAGTTTTGTGTGTCTGCATCAAAGATATTTCTCATAAACAGTGACGGAAAGTTGAGCAAATTCTCAACTTAAGTCTGAGGATGCTTTGTGAACTTGGGGCCTGAATGCATTGGATCATGAGAGAATGAACCCGAATAAAATTCAACCCATGTTCCTGATCTAGGATCATGAGAGAATGAACCGTCGGTATTCATCTTCCATAATACTGATTCAAAATCCCTCAATTGACCAGATACTTCAACTATAATTAAATAAATACAAACAATAAATAAGGCGATTTATTTATTCTATAGGACTAGAATCTTAATAATATAATTATAAACATAACCCATATCCATTAATATACAAACAGGGCTGAGAGCAGTTATACAGACCCATGAAGGGGCCTAATTCATGCAAAATATCATTCAGAGACCACAGTCAAGTTCCGGCTGTCAGATTGCACGTCTCTGGTGGAAATAACTTGGGTCTCCAGTTTCTGACTCAAAATTAGGGGTCAAGGTTGAAGGCACCAAATCTGATTTGCTTTTTAACGTTTTCCCAGTCAAAATGCCACCTTACTCCTGGATTTGAAGTACAGAATAAAAATAATGATTAAAAATAAGTTTTATATACTCTTTGGGTTTGAAAGTGGCCATATTTTAGGAGTTTTGATTCTTTACTTGCTCTCAACCCTAAACATAAGTATTTTACATCTTCATAAATAAGACGGGCCTAGATATCCACGGTAACATAATTTAGGCCTATAGTTCGATCTCCATAGCATAGTAATATAAGAAAGGCTTATAGTTCAATCTCCATAGCATAGTAATATAAGAAAGGCTTATAGTTCAACCTCCATGGTAATATTATAAGAGATTTCTTTTATTAAATCTCCAAGAGAGGCCCATAGCTACATATAGATGTCCATGGTAACATAGGCCTATAGTTAGATATCCATGGTAATACAGCCTATAGTACCCGGTAGTTAGATCTCCATGGTAATGTAATCATATATAGATTTTCCCATCACTAATCAAAATAACGAGAGATCAACCTAATTCAAAACAATTAATTTGACCAAAAACAGAGAGTTTTAGTCATATGAAACATTGGTAATCTTTATTAACAATCGTAAACATTACAATTCTGAATTTTACTTAAACTGACGAAGAGTGTCCAATAAATACTAATAACATGTAGATGGGAACCGCGTTAGTTCGGTGACTAAGACGATGGCTCCTAAGTTCGATCCCACCGGGGGATCACGTTACTAAGGTGCTGGGTCACTAGCCTGGAGGTCTGAGAAAGTTCATCTCGATTTTCTGGCGTGGTTTCCCCTCGTCAGTGATGCAGACAGCTGCCTTGTCGTTCGGATGGCACAAAAAACCAAAGTCCCGCATACACATAGGTGTGCACGTAAAAAATCCCTTGGCAGTTGGAATTCAGTTGCTTCCCTGGAAAAATTTCCCTCCTAGCACACAGTATGGCGTATGCCCATATTAAATTAGGTTAGGTGCAGAAGCGTAGGATGTTAAACCCCATTTCATTCATTCCTTCGATCCCAGGGTGAATGAGAAAGTTTATCAGTATTTTCCAGCGTGATGTCACCTTTTGTTAGTGGTGCGGGATGGAAGGCCTGGCAAGGGACAACATATAGTCGTGTTGATGGCACAAAAAGCCGAGGTCCTGTGTACACATTGGAATTTATATAAGAATAGCCTGTGGCATCTCTGTCCAGGCTAACTTTCCCTCATAGGACACTGTATAGCTTACTTCTGACTACCACAGCCCAATTTGCTGTTAAACTTCCCATTCCCCATTTCATTCTTGTTGTACATGTAGAGTGGATGATGCCGTGTAACGTCTAAAGACAGTATGTGTATAATTAGATGTTTGGTTACATCTCAATATAATTTCCAGGGCTGGATAAACCTTGTGGGGGGCCCCGGGTCATACCAACTGTGTAAAATTTAATGTTGGGTTACATCTCAATATCATTTCTGTCCTGTACATCCAAATATTTTAAAGGGCCAATCCCGATAACTTTTTGGGGAATAAAACTGCTTAATTTTGTGTTAAAATCATTTAAAACCCATTATCTAAGGCCGATCATCTAACCCGATATTTGTGATATGCTTGTAAATAACTTAAACCTGACAGTCTGCATCTGGAAATGGAAACCTTTGTATTATACCGTATCTGGATAAAACCAGACTTTTTTCTATAAAAATAATATGTAGGTAAAATTTACCTTTTGTTATCAAGTACAGTACATGGGTCATTCACTGTTTAGACCTCTCAAGAAACGTAAATCGATTATCAGGTCATCCAATGAAAAAAATGACCTGAAATCTTAAAAGGGTTACGTGTCCGGATAACCAGTGTTGATGTTCACGTCCAAACGACTAAATTTTTTCAGCTGAAATTTTCAGACAATGTAAATACACCATGCTTTTATAATTTGGTCCATAAATTTCACAAATACTTGGACTTTAATTTTTGAGACTCTGTTCTTATCGGGATTGTCCCTTTAACATTAGACATGATAGAAGTACAAATTTTACATTTCTGTAAATATATCACCTCCAAAACTTTCATTTTTTTTGCAACATTAAAAAATCAGGGAAAAAAAATTATTTTGAGATGTAACCAAATTTCCTTGACATGAAATTCTTGATTGTACAGATGTACATGTATACTATATTGTCAATGTGCCCAATAACCAATTTCCTTTATTTATATTTAATAAAAATAAAGATTTAAAAAATATTCTCGCTTATAATATAGCTTATTAATTAACACAAAAAACATATAAGGTTAGATGCTGTCTTGAGTTGGATGTTTGTTATCCTTCTGGGGCAGGTTGCTCAAAGCTCCATTATCTTTTAACAATCTGTTAACTTTAATGGAGAGAAAGATTGTTGCTGGAAATAAAGGTCCCGAACATTATGTGGTGCAAATTTTTCCTACAGATTTATGCTAATCAAAAAAATAAAGTATTCTATATTGTTTTCTGTAGTGAATTTAACAGAAAGTTAACAAACAACACGTTACCAAGATATGTCCGTTAGAGTTTAACGGACCGTTAAAATAATTTAGTTTTGAGCAACCGACCCCAGGTATCTGCTGACAATCTTGAAGAGCATGAATTCAATAGAAAATAATGTGAACTTTAGATGGCTGTAACGTCTGTTTAATTATTTTCAGACCAAAATGTTTTTTTTAGCAAGACTACTTTGGTGAGGTCCTGAATTCACAAAGTTCACAAAACATTCTCAGACTTAAAAATTTACTCAACTTTCAATAAGTATTTATAAGAAAAACTTTTGATCATGAAACACAAAACCTGTACTCCACATGTGTACCTATGACAATACACCCGTTTTTAATAATAATAATATCTGCTGTGACGTACGCTTGAAGGGGGGAGGGGGGGCACGCCAAAAACGTACAGGTGTGTTAATTCAATGGCAAAACTTACGTACAGAGGTGGAGGGGGGTCTGAATTTTACCCATTTTTAGCGTACGTACTTTATGGATGGCCCCATATATATATATAGGGAGGCTCGATCTTCAGCCCGGTACGTCCTAAACTGACAGAATTGCAATCGAGTGTCATGGAATTCCGTTCTGTCACTCGGGACGTAATTCAACACAACCAATATCTTTCAGCTGTCACGATTGGTTGTCAGATTTTCTTAGGCAGTCAAAACATGCGTTGTAGCTCAAATTCCTCAATTTCACTCGATAGACCCTATTTTTGATATTGAGGGAAATTGAGAATGTTCAATCTAGTATCTCCTGTTTAAAATCCTCAATTTCACTCGATTGACACAATTTTTGACATTGAGGGAATTGAATTCGAGAATGTTCAATCAAGTATACCCTGTTGAATACTATAAATTATACTGGGGTAATTTTTCTTGGATTTTACGAGTAAAAATAACAAAAGTTGCCGTACACCCAACACACACGTGAAATAGAATCTCTATATTAGTTCGATATTCCCACAGATAGAGCTGACAGACACAAATACTTCCCAGCGTACCACACGCCAACGGCTTCCTCATCGTCGTTGGAAAACACATTAAAAACACCTGAAGTATCAAATATAAATATTTTAACTTCTGATGTCAATTCTTAAGTTTTGGCAATTTATGTAGGATTGTTCGAATTTTAAACAAATATGATCGCACAGAATGAATTAGGAACCAACTGGGATATTATCACAGACATTTTTTAATTCTGAAGTCTGTAGATCATTGTCATTACAGCTATGTTGGAATTCATAAGTCAATTCTGAAGCCTGTAAATTGTTGCACAATTGTCCAAGTTTCCTGTCTATTGCATTATCTGTCTGAGACTGATCAACAGGTACATGGAATCAGTTGTTAGTTCAAAAAAGCGAGAAAGAAATGGGGTTCAATGTCCACTCTAGAAAAATAGATCATTTCGGGACTAACATATGGTTTAATTTTATTTCAATAATTTGATTGCGCTTGGAGGTCTTTATCAATGGGAGGAAAACCCACGAGGTTGGACAGGCGACCATACTCCGTGTCACAGACAACTGGGGATTCGAAACCACGCATGTTGACTCAATGACAGGCTTTATGATACAGCCATCCGCCCCTCGCCCCAATATATCAGATAGACAATATTATTACCTGATTGACACAATATTATAACTTTACCTGATAGAGAAAGAATCCACAACATAACATAAATGTGAGTCCATATTGAAATAAATCACTGCTATAATCCTACAATATAAAACACATTACCATGGTTACAAATAATGGGGGGAGGAAGAATATTACTATGGTTACAAATGATTTGGGGGGGGGGAATATTACTATGGTTACAAATAATTTGGGGGAGGGGGGGCATTTAAAATACAAATTGTTGATTCCTTTTTTGGATAATGTTGACCTCTTTTTTGTCATTTGTTAATTACAAATAATGGGGGATCGGGGGGGTCTATTAAAAACAAATTATGATTCTCTTTTTGGATAATGTTGACCTCCTTTTTGCCATTTGTTAATTATAAAGATAAATGAAAGAAGACTTGACGATTGAGATAATAATGACAGACATGTGGTGTGCAAGGAGTGAAATTTTTCCAGGGCCACAGCCTTACAGTCTTATTTCGATTTCCACCTGCCAATGAATCTTTTACGTGCACGCCAATGTCTACATGAGATGTAGTCATGGACCCAATATTTAAATATGAAACAATGCTACCTACCTCAATGTGTCCATCTTGAATAACGGCTATACCACGAGCCAGATGTAAAAAGGCACATAAAATATTTAAACCGGTTGCTACCCAACCAAAAATATCAAAAGATACATAATGTCTCCTGCTAGAAGCTGTAAATAAAAATATTAAATAAAGTTTTAAATTTGGTTAAAATCTCTGAATTAAGTGATTAAGGAATCCTTGCAAATTACAAACCGAAATTTGGACAACTAAAAGTAATATCAATCCAAAAATTTTTCAATTACTTTCAGTATTTAAAAAGATATGGTGAATTTAAATTTTGTCAACATTGGCCTATCTTAAACCGATTGAATCAAAGCTGTATGAGTAAATTTTAGCGTAGATTAAGCTGCGAAAAATTTCATATGTTTAAAGAAATGAAATGGGGTAAAACGTCCTATTGTTCTGCACCAACTAGCCTAATGAAGACGTATAGTGAGCTATGAGGGAAGTTTTGCCCGGACTGGGGCACTATGGCCTACTCTTATAGGCTAATGTAAACGGGCAGACACCATAGAGTGGGCTATGAGGGAAGTTTTTCCTGGACAGCAGCACGCCAATGTGTACACAGGACCTCAGGTTTTTGTACCATCTGAACAACTATATGTTGTCCCTTGCCAAGCCCTCTGTCCTGCACCACTGAGTAGTAAGAACCCAGGCCGGAAAAACTTGATGGCCTCCTTCAGCCAACGCTAGAATCGAACATCCGACCTGAATGTTAGCAAGCCAATGTATTACACCGTGGCTCCCACTTTGTTTAAAATTAAAAACATTTAATGTTAGTAAATAGTGACGACGTCGTTATAACCTTCCCATGAAAATATGGGAATTCAATAAACATTTTAAAATCAATTACATTAACATACATGCTTTTAGAACCTTTATGTAAATGTTTACCTGCAGTTCGAAAAGATGAGGTTTTTGTTCCAATCTCTGGATAAAGTTCTCCGTTAGATATGTTATACGGGGGTCGTAGTTCATATTCTTGTGTTAGAGCAGAAAAATTTAATTTGGTCATTAATGACCGTGGACTGTTATATTTTGATTTTGTCTTCTGTATGAACATAGCTATAAATAGACATCACATGATTAAGATATTTAACACCACAAATATTAATAATATTACAAGTTTGGCAATGAGAAGGTAGAATTAGAAAATCTTGCTCATCACGTGCACAATTATCATGGTTTTACCTCCTACTGTTCTGCTCTGAACTGGGTTAACGAAGACAAGCATACGCCAGACAGTGTGCTATGAGAAAAATTTTGCCTGAACAACAACGCTACCGCTTACTCTCATATATCGAATTCAAACTGGCAAGACAATAACGGTGGCGTCCATGTCCCATGGACATACTTAGACCACATATAAAAGATTCCTTAGTTGATGTAATTCAAGTTTCCGGTTTTGCATACAGGTAAATCAGACATCTTGTCAAAAAGGCATACGGCGGAGGAGAGTCAAAATAGGGATACACATGCAGGTGCTTGATTGCAGATCTCCCATTTATTACAGTACCCGAAAAAATGTAAATTTACTGAAATTGATGTATGTAAGCATATGGTCTGGATATATTTACCGAAAATGATGTAAGCATACGGTCTGGATATATTTACCAAAATTGATGTAAGCATACGGTCTGGAAATATTTTCAGCTGTTTTATGATCCTGTTCTTGTAAAAATTCTTTCATTATTTCATTGAGAAAGGAGAAAGCCAGGACAGGAGGATAAGATGCATCCGTTAAAACCAGGAAGATCAAACCAACGGCACTAATTAAACTGAAATACAATAAAGTCATGATGTAATGATAAATCCTTTTACCGTATTCATGACTATCCAACTGTAATTGGGTACATCATGTTAGATGGTGAAATTGGATAATTTTAATATAGCGTCTTACTTATTTATGACTACCCAGCTGTAATTGGATACATGTTGTATGGTGAAATTAGATCATTTTAATGTTGCAGAAAAATAGACCCTCAAGGCAGTTTAGTGTCCTACTTTTTTGCAAAAGCTGGGTGCAGACGGGCATATGCGTGCAGTGTTATATTAGGGAAATTTAACCCACACAGCAGCCCTACATTTCAGGACCTTATGATCATTTATTCGTCTCATCAAGACAGTGTTGTTTACCAGGCCCTCAATCCTGTCAGACACCAAAAGAGGATATCAAGAATGGAAATAACAATACTGGTACTTAAAAATATGTTTTATTGTGCTAGAGGTTTTCAGCTGTGGGAGAGAGAGAGAGAGAAATGGGGTTTAATGTTAAAAACACACTAGATCATTTCGGGACTAACATATGTTACATTACCCCCCACCCCTGAAAGAGATAAAGAGAAATGAACTAACTGTATACTGAATCTACCACAGGGGTATGAACATCGATCACTGAATGTAAAATTTCCTGTTTTTCTCGACAAAAGTTTTAAGTCTTTGTAAGCTTCTTGATAATCCGGATCTTGTTCTATTGGTGATCCATCTGTTGATCCAGCTAGAGGAAGTCCGTCCCGGGATCGTGCGATCATTGCAAAATGAACAGACATAATGGAAATATATTGTTGCCAATGTTGGGTAAGCTTATATTAATTACAGATTTCTTTTTATTTTTATTACACTTTTTCAATATCTAGAGAACGTATGACGCTATCTTTTTCTAAATTTTCTAAACACTGATGACAAGAATGATGTTGTCATTTTATTTTGAAGAGAAAATGATTTTGTTAGTAGTGAGTTTATTCAGAAACATACTCAAAATAACTTTTTAAAATAAATTAAAAAAATTCATGAAGTATGTCAGTTGTCACGAGTTGTTCTTGAATAAATAGGTATATATTTGATTTTATTCATCTCCAGTAGTAATTAGGTTTACGGACAAATTGTTTCTTCATTGACAAATTCAGTAATTATAATGAAAAGGCATCATTTTGGGATAGAAAAACGCGTTACGCTTGATTTTGTTCAATATGTTTACAAACACACCGCCACATCAACCGGAAGTTAGTATTTATTTGCTCTTTTCTCATTAGAGATTTACTTCCGGTTTTGGCCTAGCAACTGTGAACTACTTTTGTTGTTACTGCGCTAGTTTGAAGTATTCAATTATATCTCTAATCAGAAACTGGATAGCCTTGAATGAGATTATGATTACCGTTAATTTATTTTTGATGGAAGTTTTTATATTTTAACAATTGTTGAATTAGAAAAGTATTATTAACATAAGAACTATTTTATTCATCGCCAGTTGATAAAAACGAAGTGACTCGGCAAAACAACATGGCTGCGAAAATGTAGACTGGAATAACTTTTTGACGTATTCGATGTGAATTTAGAATGCAAAAAAAATATTTATAGTTTGAATGAAGTTAAATCTATAAAACAAGATGCCGACCTTTGGAAACTACGACAGGAGTAGCAGTGGGCCCCTCGCTGTAGCTGTAAAGAGAGATATGGGGCTGCTAGTCGACACCATGGAAATTGTTGAACCTGTCAAAAAAAGTCAATATGTTCCGAACCATATTTTAGAAACAAGTATGTTTAATGATTAAATAAATCACGATGTCGGCCCAATATTTGACAAGAATAAAAAAAAAATCTAATTTGAATTCGGATGAAATAATGAATTGCAAAGACAAGAATTCTGAGTGTCTGCTTACGCTGAACTGAACTGTTTTTGGCTGAAGCCATTACTATGATTATTATGATTACTACATTCACGAATCACAACACATTCACTCAAATGTCCGCGGATTAAAATATGGTAAAATATCGCTCTTCCACCACGATCTGTTCTAAGGCTATTTTTGAACCCTTATCTTTATTTTTTATCAAAAGGAATCATTTCGCGTCATATCTGACACAAATTTATAATAATTCAACCATATCTTGCCTATGTTTTGATTCACAAAATTCTGCTTGAAAATAGTGTTGAATTATTATAAATGTGTGTCAGCTGTGGCAAGAAATGATTTCTAAGCTAAGGCAAACAAAGAAGAATCAGGGTGAAAAATAGTTGGTAAGGATTCAATTGATTCTAAGACTATGAGTATGAGTCATGAGCATTTTAATAATACTAAATATTACGCTACCGACCAGCAATTGAATTTAAGATGGATTTTAGGCTATTCACATATTTATTTCAGAAACATTTTCGAAAGTGGGTAAAAATTCCATGATCCATGCTCGACCAACTACAATCCATTTTGATGGGTTTAATACGTTTACCAGACAGAGTCAGACCTTATCTATAGTCAATGCATCAACAGAAGTGATTTGTCTCCACATAATACCACCACAGACCAAACATTTCTCTATTAAATATATTAAAAATGTAAGTATGAGTAATTAATATCTTTCTTCCATTTATCAGTATGAAAATAAAATGGAGTTTTACTGTCCCACTGTTCTGCTCCAGCTGTGCTATGAGGGAAATGAGGTTTAACATCCTACTGTTCTGCTCCAACTGGGATAATGAAAGCGGGCATACACCATACGGTGTGCTATGAGGGAAATGTCCAAACAGCTACACTACGGCTTACTCTTATATTGAATTCAAACTGTCAAGGGATCTTTTACGTGTATGCCAATGTGTACACAGGATCGATCTTGTTTTATCATCCTATCACTCAAATAAAACTGAACAAAATGTTAGTCCCAAAATAAAGTTAAACGCCATTTCTCTATCAAACTCTCCAAAGATCCTGATTTTTTTAATAGAAAGATTATGTTTTTAATTCTATGGTTTGAAGAATGAAGAATTGAATATTGTTGTTTTTTGAATTGTTGTAGAAAAGAATGGTACCTGGTTTAACATTAGATTGTGTTATAGAGTTTGAAGGAGATGAATGGAGATATTATTATGATTGTGTAAGAATTAACTGTCAGGTAAGAAAATCAGATTTAAACTGCACACCGTTCGTAGTATTTCGATATTATATAATCATTAATAAAAATAGTAGATAGGTACGGTAACCCCTTAAAACCAGTAAAGAAAGATGAACTCGTGGTAGGTTGATAAGTTAATTTAATGTAGACGTATCGCTGAGATCCCAGTTTAGATGTCTTCCTATCACTAGCCTCCAGCTACATCGGAGCCTCCAGCTACATCGGACCCACTGATCCGAGAGTTGTTGTCTTCTACTACTATTAATAAGAATACCGTGAATTGAAAAGTCTGGAATTAAGAGGTGGGGCTGTCACAGACACTGTACAACTAGGATGAAATAGTTACAATAGTTTTAGAGCAACGCACTACATGCAAACCTGATGATGATAAATAAATACAAATAATATTTTATCACATCATTAATCATCAATCAAATTATGTGCTCAGACTGGTGCAGAAAAGTAACCCACCGTCTTAGACACAATCGTATGATTTTGCTTATTGAATCGTATGACGCGCAATAGATTTTTCACAAATATTTCTCTTTTTTTTTGTCACTTCAGTAAGTAACCTGTCACTTTTAATTCTCAACTTTTAATTCCTTGATTTGATCCACATCAATATCTTTTTATAAAGCAATCTAATTTCATCGAGATTGGTCGGACTCAAAATATCAATGATTCATTTTTCCTGTTGTTTTCTGGGTAAATATTGACCTGTTTATGAAATGAATAATATCGTAGCAGGGGGATCACGGTGACTAAGTGGATAAGGCGCTGGTTCGCTAGCCTGGAGGTTGAGTGTTCGATCCCTGCATTGGCCGAGAAAGTTCATCTCGATTTTCCGGCGTGATTTCCCCTTGTCAGTGATGCAGAAGGAGGGCCTGACAAGGACAGCTGCCTAGTCGTTCGGATGGGACGAAAAACCGAGGTCCCGTGTACAAATTGGAGTGCACGTAAAAGATCCCTTGGCAGTTGGAATTCGATATAAGAGTAGGCCGTAGCGCCGCTGCCCGGGCAAAATTTACTCATAGCACACTGTTGGCGTATGCCCGTCTTCAATTAGCCCAGGTTAGGTGCTTAAGCGTAGGATGTTAAACCCCTTTTCATTCATTCATTCATATCGTAGCACCTGAATCGCAACACATACATGTATCATATCGTGGCTGCTGTGGCAATACCAAGCACTAACACAAAACCCATTTCATATTGTACGTAGGCCTATTGGTACTTTATTTTCATCCGTATCATCTTGTGTTTTTTGTTTTTTAGGGTGAAGAAAATTTAATGATACCCCTTCATGCTTATCCTGTTCTAAATTTAAAAGAATTTCCACAGAATTTTGTATTTCCCCCTGTTCCAGTTGGAGAGACGTGAGTAGAACTCCTAAACATATCAGCTTTAAGCCAAGCTCATACACTGTACTAGTCCTAAAATGACCTAGTTTGTGTCAAGTGGACGTTAAACCCCATTTCTCCCTCTCACACGCTGTACATGCTACTACGAGCAGCCTACAGGGGATACTTTAGTAAACCCATGGGTTACTTTAGTCTTGTGTCACTGCATGACAGTAGGGGATTACCGAATAGAGAGTGTGTGCGTGTTGTATCATAAAGTCTTTCATTAAGTCAACTACCGGTGTTTCAATTTACCGGTTGTACGTTACATGGAGTAGGGTGGCCTGTCGAACCTGGTGGATTTTCTCTGGATCCTAGTGTTAGTCCCTAAATAAAGTGGTATGTGTCTAGTGGACATTGAATCCATTTCTCCCTTTCTCTGCCATACATGTAGTTCTCAGTCTCTAAATATGCAAAATATGACCATGAAGTTTTGTCAAGGTTACCCAGTGCCTTGTTTAATGTATTTTGTTTATAAAAATCAGATATCAGAGATGAAAGTCTTCCGGATTTTCCATGAATTCCAGAATTTGAGATTTTTGGTGATTTTTTTATTATTTTTTTTTTAAATCTTTCAACATTAAAAAAAACCCCCAGACATGTCTTAATTTTAGTTTCAGATGTCACCAGAATGCACCACAGCCTTCTATTTTTTCCAATAATTACCTAGGGGGCATGCCCCCGGCCGGACCCACCTAGCTTAACTACACCTTTGGCGCTTGTTTCTCACGCCTTCGGCGTTCAGGCCTCGCATCTCTTGCGCTCGTTAATTGCACTTTTGCTGCTCATCCAGGTTACAAAAATATTTTCAGAAATTCTGGCCATCAGCCACTTTCATCTCTAATATATACATAGATGTATGTACATGAAACTGACATGTGTTTTTTTTATTTTATTTTGAAGGATGTCACAGAGTTTCCCGTTAAAATGTGAAGTACCAGTAGATTTTGAGTATCAACTGGAATATATCCGACCACATCCGTTTTTTACTGTTAATCCAATGTCTGGTAGGTTCAATTGTATTTTACGAACCTTTGTCTTCATGGCTGTGGTCTTTTACAAATAATGGAGTTGGGTGGCCGAATAGTTTAGCACATGTTCAGTCAAGTGATATGGTTTGACCTCCTGCTTATACATGACAAGGAGTAAGGTCGCCTGTCCAACCTCGTGAGTTTTCTCAGGATCCTTTCCTTCAACTGCTTAAGAGGAGAATAATTGAAATATAATTTAACCAAATGTTAGTCCCAAACTAGTTTGTGTCGAGTGGATGTTAAAACCCATTTCAATAAGAACAGTAATATGTTAAACCCTATTTCATTTTTTTTTTAAATGGAAGTCGATCATATATTTGTCTGTACTTTCCTGTGGCTAAGTTGGTAAGGTGCTGGCTCACTAACCTGGAGGTCGGGTGTTCGATCCCTGCATTGGTCGAGAAAGTTTATCACGATTTTCCGGCGTGGTTTCCCCTTGTCAGTGATGCAGACGGAGGGCCTGACAAGGACAGCTGCCTAGTTGTTTGGATGGGACAAAGACCAAGGTCCCGTGCACACATTGGCTTGCACGTAAAAGATCCCTTGGCAGTTGAAATTCAGTTGCTGTCCGGGCAAAAAATTCCCTCATAGCACACTGTATGGCGTATGCCTGTCTTCAATTAGCCAAAATTAGGTGCAGAAGCGATGGGCGTTGAACCCCATTTCATTGTGACGTCCTGTCTTTTTATAATATACGTAAAAAACATATTTCATATTTTTGTGTGTTTTGTAGGTAGTATTCCAGCCAATGGAACAACGGATATTGTTATCACATTTTCTCCGTGCGAGTTTTTAACGGCACAGATGACCTTACAGCTGATTACATCACAGTTTAACTCTAAACCAATCGTCTGTCAGTTTACAGGAACATCGGCGCCGGGTTTACTCAAGTAAGAAACTAAAACAGAGTGTCGTATTTCACCAAGGCTGTCAAGATATTTAATCTTGTCATTCAACAGAGTGTGTATTTCACCAACATGTTGTCTGCAGAGTTGTCAAGATATTTAATCTGTCATACGAGAGATACTGTGTGCCGTTGGTTTAACGCCTTAGATCGCTATGTTTCTCGTCCGGTTTTCTTCCACTGCTAAAGACCCCTGTATGCAATCAAATTATTGAAATTAAATTAAACCATATGATAGTCCTAAAATGACTTGGTTTATGTTGTGTGGACAAATACTATTCAAAATGCGAATTTTGTTTGAAGCAATGGCTTTTCTCCGTAAAACAAACAACATGTCGTTTAGATGGAGCAAACTGGTTTTTTTTGAAAAGAACCCTTAACAGTTGGAATTTGACATAAGAGTAGGCAATAGCTTCAGTCATAAAACACCACATTGAATGTAATGCCTGTCGACATCAGAAAAGTAGGAAGTTAAACCCCATTTCATTTTTTCCTTAGAGTGTAAAATCTTTGAAAGTTCTTGTCTAAGAGTAGAAAACATATTTTAATCTCTGTTTCGGAAGAATGTTTAGCCTACACAAAATACAAATTGTATTGTGAAGTTTAAACATGAAATGATGTTCCATATTCTTGAAAAGATAAAAAAACATTGTTTACCTGAATAATTTAATTGTTTTTGGTTTTTTTAGGGAGAGAAGTAAAACCCAGTATTTATCTCGAAAGAATACGGATGTATTAGATCCAAGATGTCTGTCCCCGTTAGATCGAGCCAGATCTAATAGACGGGCTGCTAAATCTAAAACAACAATAACACCACAACAACCACAGGTATGTCAATGTGTACACAGGACAACAGTTTTTTTTATCCCATCCGAACAACTATACACATACGTTGTCCCTTGCCAGGCCCTCTGCCCTGCGTCACTGACCAGGAGGAACCATGCCAATAAAAACTGGATGTACTTCATCGACAGACGCAGGAATTGAACACAAGATATCCAGGTTATCAAGCCAACATCTTACTCACTGAGCCACTGTGGCTATCACAGTTTATATACAGTGGACTCTGTCATATCTGACATCGTACGGGATCATTACAATAGGTCGGATCACCGGAAATAATCATAGATAGATAATTGATTGGTGATTGCTTCAAATCAATGCTTGTTAATCTTTTGTGGCTTCACAGCCATTGAGTTTTAATCTCACAGATAATTGGATGCTACACACCCACCCTTTGAAGTACGGGACGGATTATACTGCGTCAATTCAATGGAAATTGTGTGACGGGACGGCTGATTGGTGTTGTATTCTGGAACATACAGAATCCAGATTTACCAGCAATTTTTTGGCTGAAGTAATAAGGAAATAAATCGGGACATGAAAATCATGTCGGATGTGACAGCAATCTGGAGTGATCAGACATCGGATGTGACAGAGTCCACTGTATACACATACATTGTCCCTTGCCAGGTAATCTGCCCTGCCTGGTAATCTGCCCTGCCTGGTAATCTGCCCTGCCTGGTAATCTGCCCTGCCTGGTAATCTGCCCTGCCTGGTAATCTGCCCTGCCTGGTAATCTGCCCTGCCAATAAAAACTGGATGTACTTAATCGTCCGACATACGCAGATATGGGTAATCCAGATGGTATATATAATTTATTATTATTATTATTATTATTATTATTATTATTATTATTATTATTATTATTATTATTATTATTATTATTATTATTATTATTATTATTATTATTATTATTATTATTATTATTATTATTATTATTATTACAGGAGATAGTAAAAGATGGTATATATTATTATTATTATTATTATTACAGGAGATAGTAAAAGATGGTATATATTATTATTATTATTATTATTACAGGAGATAGTTAAAGATGGTATATATATATATTATTATTATTATTATTACAGGAGATAGTTAAAGATGGTATAAAATTCCCTGGTATTATAAATACACCCCATGCTGTGGCTCAAGTATTAAATCAACAACCTGGAAGATTAAAAGCTAAAGATGTCAGGGACAGTGAGTTTAATAATATTCTATATGTTAGTCCCAATATAACATGGTTTTATTGTGTGGATGTTGGTCAGTGGGATGGGTGGCCAGATGGTCTATGGTGTGCACTTAAGATCATAAGGTCTGTCATTGAGTTAAATGGTAGGGGTTTGATTCTAATAGTAAATGCAGGAGTACTGCACTACACGCAAAACAAACAAAAAAAATCTACAAGATAAACTTGCGGACAAGACATGTTTTTATTGTGTGGATGTTAGTCAGTGGGATGGGTGGCCAAATGGTCTATGGTGAGCACTTTAGATCATAAGGTCTGTCATTGAATCGAGTAATTTTGAGTCGAATACCAGCTTGTGCGCCTATCTTCATTAGCCCAATCGGAGCAGAAGTGCAGGATGTTACTACACATTTCATTTCATTTCCAGCTTGTGGGTTTTTTCCAGGTCGTAATATGGTATCCTAGCACTGCTGAATACCCCTAAACTCAAGCGAATTATTAAAATAAAATTGGACCCTATTAGTCCAAAATTACCTGATTTGTGTCAAGTGGACATTAAACCTGTTTCTATGTCATATGTTATATAATGGTTGTAATGTGTTAAGTAGACATTAATCCTCAATTCCCTAAAATGACCAATCTGGCATTAAGTGGATGTTTATTCCCTTTCCTTGCTCTCTTTGCATGTGATACCATTTTTTAGCCACTATCTTTCCCTTTCCATACTCTCGCAAATTAAGGAAGTTAAAAAATACCATATGTTAGTCCCAAATTGACTGATAACGACTTTAAACCTTATATCTATCCCTCTATTTTTTTTTAGCAATGTTCATTATACCATATGTTAGTCCCGAAATGATGCACTGATGTTGACTCATATTCCTCTATAAACCTCTCTCCCCCTCTAGGAATAGGCTCGCCTGTCCAACCTCATGGGTTTTCTCTGGTTCCTCCTGTTTCCTTCCACTGCTAAAGACCCTAAAGCGCAAGCAAATTATTGAAATAAAATTAAACCAGGTGTTAGTCCCGGAATGACCTAGTTTATATCGAGTGGACTTTAAACCCCAATTCTCTCACCCACTCTTTTAGCGATGTTATCCCAGAAAGATAATAATAAACCATCAAGTCGTCAGATGAAGGAGGCGTTATTCGAGCAAACTGTCAGGAAGAATGTTTACGAAGAAAGACAGAATCAGCTACGATGGCAGGTGAAACTCGGTGATAACCAGTTACACCAATCAAATCGGGTTAAAATATTAGAAGAACGAGATAATGCGTGGAATTATTATATGGTAGGTCGTTAATTTTTATATTTGGGACTCATAGTTTGCAGGCAGGTTTCACACTGTCAGTTGCCACAGATGCAATTTGCGATAAGTACATGTATATGAAAGTACCCATTCAAATTTTGGGGTAATGGCTATTCTGAGAACTGGCAGAAAAAAATCCCCAGATTTGTCTGAAATCTCTTTTGGTACCTTAGCTTAATGTTTTGAACTGGGTCACATGGGTCTGCAAAGTTCTTTCCATCACTTATAACAGACATGCAAATTAAGTCAGTAAATTTCACAAAAAACGACTTCTGGCACATGGAAATAGGGCTCCAAGAAAATGAGGAATTTAGTTAATGAAAAATGCTTAAAAGAAACTAGTGCTAGATACACAAGATTAAATGATACTCCGGTTACAGTCATCCTCCTTCACAACATCCAGTAAATGTTATCTCTTCTTGATATCTTTTTCCCAGTTTACCAGAAGAGAAGATCCGATACCAGAAAATGAATATGAAAGATTAAAAACGTGCGTTAAATTTAGACGAACAATGAGAAGAAACGATCAGGTAAATAACACTTCAATCATTTGTGTGGATGGCTGAGGGCAGCGGAGCGGAGCAGAACGTGATAGGGGGGAGGCTGATGACGTTTGTGTGGATTGCCGAGGGCAAGGGAGCGGAAGGGGAGGGGGGGAGAGGCTGAAGAACTTTGTGTGGATGGCCGAGGGCAGCGGAACGGAGTGGGATGGGGAGAGAGGCTGATGACATTTGTGTGGGTGGCCGAGGGCAAGGGAGTGGAAGGGGAGGGGGGAAGAGGCTGGTGAACTTTGTGTGGATGGCCGAGGGCAAGGGAGCAGAAGGGGAGGGGGGAGAGGCTGATGATAATTGTGTGGAATGCCAAGGGCAGCAGGGCAGAGTGGAAGGGGAGGGGAGGCTGATGTGTGGATGGCTGAGGGCAAGGCCTAGTTTGTGTCGAGTGGACATTAAACCCCATTTCTCTCTCCCTCTTTCTCTGTAATAGCTCAATCACGGACACAAAGTTATCACAATACCCCGTTAATAACCCAACACATCATGAAGACTGTTAAACTTATGGACATAAATAGGTGCATGATATAATTCAATAAACTATACTAAAAATTAGTAAAAAACAAATAAAATCAAGGGCAATAAAACCAACAAATAATAACAAAATTGTCGGCAGTTATCCTCGCCGGCAGTTGTCCAGTCACAAGTTGTCTCGTTGACAGCTGTCTTAATCCTAGAGCTTGACATTGGAATAGCCATCTTAAATTACTTTTGTTTGAAAATCGGCGTTGAATATATATTTTTTTGGTGTGTAATGTTGTAAAATACTGCCTAAATTGTAGAGATTTGAACTAATATTCATGTCCTACCATCAAAACTGCAGTGTGGTATATTACTATACAAATATTTATATCATCATCATCATCATCAGTCTGGTCGTTCGGATGACAAAAAACCAAGGTCCTGTGTACACATTGGCGTGCACATTAAAAAGATGGGAGATGCTAGTTGTAGGCCGGTTGGGGAGGTTCGCGTCTTTCCGCAGTTCAAAATGGCCGCTTTATATAAACCAGAATTTAGGGGAATAATAACCCTAATCCTAACCCTAACCCTTTTTAGTAGACTGAACATGGATCTAATTTACCTTTTACACCTCTAAAAAGGGTTAGGGTTCGGGTTAGTATTCCCCAAATTACTTTTGGACTCCGGAAATTCCTGAACCTCCCCAACCGGACTACAATTAGCATCTCCCTAAAAAGATCCCTTGGCAGTTGGATTTCGATTTTAGAGTAGACCGTAGTGCTTCGCCCGGGCAAAATATCAATCATAGCACCCTGTATGGCGTATGCTCGTCTTCCATTACCCCAGGTTAGGTGCATAACAGTAGGACGTTAAACCCCATTTCATTTCATCATCAGGGGGTTGGGATGGCCTAGTGGTCTAGCTGGCCGGTCACCTCTGGCTTGCACCTGTGGTTTCGAGCCCTGGTGTGAGCGTATGTGGCATGGAGATAGGGGCGCCTTCTCAGTCTCATAGGTTTCCTCCGGGCACTCCAGTTTCCACCCACTGCTAAAGACCCCTACGCTCAAGCGAATTATTGAAATAAAATTAAAACATATGACCTAGTTGTGTTGAGTGGAGGTTAAACCCCATTTCTCTCTCTCTCTCTCTATTTCATCATCATCCTATTTTTGTATTTACAGTTAGCGTATAAAGAGGCTACGTTTGATCTCTCTCTCTCTCTATTTCATCATCATCCTATTTTTGTATTTACAGTTAGCGTATAAAGAGGCTACGTTTGATCCGTATAATAACGACTTGTGGGCAGTTCGACACGTGGCGTTACAAAAATTCGTTCAAGCAGCAAGGAGAGTTATTATTAGAAATCGCGGAGAAGTGAAATTAAAATCTTTACGTAAGGTAGTCATCGACTGGAGCAAGAAAAAATACACCATGGAGAATCTGACACGTAAGTTACCACATTTCTGATATGAGATATTATGTGTGGAATAGGAATTTGTTCTGAAGCGCTTCTCATCAGGCTGATCTTATATCCTAAAGGGGGTTGGATTGCTGAATGGTTATCATGTATCATTAAGCCTGTCATTGAGTCAACTGGCGTGGTTTCGAATCCTCAGTTGCCTGTCCAACCTTGTGGGTTTTCTCCAGGTCCTCCGGTTTCTGCCCACTACCAAAGACCCCTACGCGCAAGCAAATTATTAAAATAAAATTAAACCATATGTTAGTCCCGAAATGACCTAGTTTGTGTTGAGTGGAGGTTAAACCCCATTTCTCTCTCTCTTTCAAGACAGCCGTAGTATAACAGGCAATCCAGAACAAACTATATATACTGGGTATATAATGTTAAAATATTTTTGATATTTTATCGCCAGAAAAACGTGCTTGCTAAAATTTCTTAGACAACCTCGCGCAAACGAATCATTAAAATATAATTGAACCTAGTGTTAGTCCCACAATGACCTAGTTTGTGTTGAATGGATGCTAAACCTCTTTTTTTCTCTCTCTCTCTAATATTACTTAGTTCAGTATTTAGTAAATTATAAAACGAGAGATGAGAGAGAAATGGGGTTTAACGTCCACTCAACATACCTAGGTCATTTCAGGACTAACATATGGTTTAATTTTCTTTCAATAATCCGCTTGCGCATAGGGGTCTAAAGCTGTGGGTGGAAACCAGAGTGCCGGAGGAAACCCATGAGGTTGAGAAGGCGTCTATATCTCCAAGCCACATACGCTCACACTAGGGCTCGAAACCACAGCCACAAACCAGAGGTGGCCGACCAGCTAGAGGTCAGAGAGCAAAACTCTAGACCATGAGGCCATCCCAACCCCCCGAAATTTTAAAACTAAACAAATTTGAGCCTATTCTATGTTTTTGTCCTGCTATTTTTCAGATGATCAACAAGATAAAATAGAAGAGGAAGAAGAGAAAGAAGATATTCCTGTACAGTATGATATATCATCTACTAGAATTAAACATGTTACATTTCCTACATTCATACCTCCAGATGGCAAAGATGATATGGTACGTCAACAAATTACCCTTTCTTTCTTATCTTCTCATCTTCTGTTTCTTCTCATTTCTGTTTGTTCTCAACTTGTTATTTTGTATCTGACTTGTTACTGTTTGTTCTCAACTTGTTATTGTTTGTATCTGACTTGTTATTGTATGTTCTCAATTGGTTACTGTACATTTAAATTTCAATTGGTTGATTGTTCTCAAGGACCTACCGGGTACTTAACCTGTTTTCAACTTGTTATTATTTGTTCTCGATTTTGTTATTGTTTGTTCTCAACTTGTTACTGTTTGTTTTACTCCAGGCACCAGATGCTGTAGGTGTTGTACCATTTATGCCAACTGATGTTATAGTGAAGAGAAAACTTCCCTTCTTTAATCTCAAGGTAAGTGGGGTACATAAAAACATGTTCCATAAACAGTTACATCTTCCTCCTACAACTATTCTGGTTGTTCATATAAAATTCTCTTGTGTTTTCTTTTAAGAATTTGTCTAGCTCTTTAATAAACAGGAATAATGAACGATGTATTAATATTTAACTAGTTACATGGAGTTGTTTGACCACATCACATAATAGACAGAGAGAGATATTTCCCAGAAATAATAATTTGATCTGTTAGCAATTTCTCCAATTGCCCGTTCGGATGTGTTTTATTCTTTTTCGTCCAAACACTTTGTAGAATTATCCTTAAAGAATAATGATGAGTATTTTAATGTATTTTTAGACATAATAACTGTAACTCTAATTATTGTATTTTAATATTAAACATACATTAATACATTTTACAAGAGATAAATCAGAGTATTGTTGGTGTTTCTTAGGCCTGAAAGGTTATCTAAACTATTTAATAGACATTTATTAACATGGAAAGACCATAATGAGTCGGTCATGAGAGGATGAACACTATCGACATTAAACATACATTATTAAACAGCTAAATCTGACTATTACAGGTCTTTCTTCTGGCCTGAAATAATGTCTAAATTATTAATTAGACATTTATTAATTTATCCAGACCATAATCAACTCTTGATATCATCTTCTTATGTGTCAGATTTCCTCTGGATTAAAATTTACTGCTAGGCCTAAAATTCAAACACTGATAAACCGGCTGGTGCAATTTGACACCTGAATATATCTGCATAGTAATCTAGTTATCTAAAACTGTCAGTGGTATGAGTATTAGAGTATAAACAAACCTAAGTTTCCATGTATTTTGTTTTATATTAATAGGTTGCCCAGTGTTACCAGTTGAATGGTTATAAGCCTCACGATATTCAAGCTTCATCTTGTGGTTTTATACCATCAAAACTTGTACGTCCACTTCGGTCGGGGGCACAGGTAGGTGTCAGTTTGTATCAAAACGTCTGTCATTGAGTCAACTTCGTGGTTTTGATTCCCCATTTATGCATGAAAACAGCACAACTACATGATACTACCAAAGTTTTAGTTTATTGTAAATGGTCGTCTTCACAAAATCCTGAAGAGTTTGAACCTAAAAATATCTAGTCATAAAATGTGGGTTGGGATGGCCTATTGCTCGATAAAAACATATTCAAAATTCTCGACGCTTGGATTGAACATGCAGCTTCAGAAAACAACAAAAGGTGGACAAACGTTTTTCGTTATGAAGTAAGATAAAAAATTTAATTTGTTGTTTGTTAATTTCAATTGTTTTACGCCTGTCCAACCTCATGTGTTTTCTCGGTATCCTCCCACTGCTAAAGAACCCTACCCACAAGCAAGTTATTTAAATAAAATTAAACCACATGTTAGTCCCGAAATGACCTTGTTTGTGACGAGTGGACGTTAAACCCCATTTCTCTCTTTCTCTCTCTCTCTCTCTCTCTTTCTCTCTCTTTCAATTGTTTTACTTTATCTTTGTTCATAATTCTTTCTGCATTTTCCATTTTTTCTTCGTTTCTTTTTGGGTTTGGTTTAAAAGGAAGAGATAATTAATCTACCAGTTGCAGATGTACAGATTACAGACCACGTGGACAATACGGAATTAGGAGAAACACAAGAAGGGGAGACAACTGTCGGGGAATCAACAACAAGCTTGTCTCCACCGCAGGCTTTATTCGATCCTGTCGAATATCCACCATTACATATCTTTGTAAGTGTTTCTTTATTTTAACCAGAGTGTCTAGTTGTTTGTATGGGTCAAAAAACTGAGTGGACACATTGGCATTTTACGTGAAGAACTAGATAATTCCTCAAGATTTTTTTTCTCAGTTTGGTATCCCACCCTGCCAGTGTCTGGCCAGGAATAGTTTCTGATAGGACGACAAAATAAAAGAGGTTAATAATAATAATAATCACGTCATTTTACAAGGGTAGCAAATTAGGCCTGAGGCCTTTTTCAAATTGGCCCTTGGTTTATTGGATACATTGGTGTGCACGTAAAAGAACCCTTGACAGTGGGATTCCAAATAACAGTAGGTTGTAGTTTCGCTGTCCAGACAAAATTTCTATCACAGCACAATTCATTGTGTATGCCCATTTTAATTAGCCCAGTTTGGAACAGACAAGTAGAATGTTAAACCCCATGTCATTTTGTTCTGCTTTTGTGAAGGGACAATGGCCTTTTGACTAGCTATATAGGTTGCCCTGACTTTTAAACCTGACTTCGGCTAGGAAGAATCTTCACAGTTTTTCAAGCCCTGTGGAGACCGATAAAGGAAGGTGTCTCTAGTTCTTCAGAAGGGTAAAAAAAAAACCATGTTCATTATATGTACATATAAGTATGCATGAAAAAGAACCCTTGACAGCTGGAAATAAAAAAAAACCCAGACAATTATCCGGATCCAGAAACCCTTTATCATTGCATAATTCTACAACCGTGGAAATGAAGTTATAACTACCATTTCTGGTATGATCATCTATTTTACAGAATCCAGCACCAGGTCTACAAGTATTCCATGCTCCAGCGCCGTATTCAGAAACATCCACCGATTTCCATCTTTGTCCGTTACCTCGCTATATCTGTAAAGATGTGATGAAGAGTCCACATACTTCAACTCAGAGAAAATATCTCGATAGAGAGGTCAGTTATTAACTACCTACTACATATGATTTGGTTCAAAGATTGGTTAGCGTACGTGCGTTGTATCATAAGGTCTATCATCGAGTCAACTGGCGTGGTTGATATTGCCCAGTTGTATGTGACAAGGAGATGGTTTGCATGTCCAACCTTGTGGTTTCCTTACACTACTAAAGACCTGTACGCACAAGCGAATTATTGAAATAAAATTGATCCACATGTTAGTCCTGAAATGATTGTTTACACATTGTCCAAAACCGTCAAAGATGAATTATGTAAGATTTAGATAAAGATCTGGTCGTTCTTGAGTTTGAAAATAGATAATGATGTACAGTGCAGCCTAGATTGTTTATTATTGTAACACCAGTACTGGACAAACAAGACTGAGCCTTGATTAACCATTTTAATGTTAAACTTTTAAATCTTGCAAGTTTTCTAATTCATTTAAATCTCAATCATTGGATGTTCTATATAGTAGATTATGGGTTTGTCATGTAAATAAATACCTAAAGAATAATTAATTTAACATTTAAAGGCAAGATAAAGATTTACAATAGTCAGATTAAATAAAATAAGATTTTGTCACTTGTATTTGTCTGGGAAACAGAATAGACCATCCGATTTCACTATTTATATCAAATTGGGTAATTTGAATCACATATATCGGCTTTCAAAATCTCTTTTAAATATTCAAAACGATTAAATAGCGACTATGATGTTAAATTGAAAACAGGTTACCAATCGGGAGAAAAAACAACTTTCTTCCAACACATGCTATGAAACTTTGACACCTTTTAGCAAACTGGGTAAATTGATTTCACAATTATAATACTGGGTAATTTGATTTCATATTATGGGTAATGGAGTAACCACTATAAGAAGGTATAACTATAACCTGATTATTTATATGTTGTAAATATTTATATGTTGTAATATTTATATGTTGTAATATTTATATGTTGTAAATATTTATATGTTGTAATATTTATATGTTGTAAATATTTATATGTTGTAATATTTATATGTTGTAAATATTTATATGTTGTAATATTTATATGTTGTAAATATTTATAAATGTTGTAATATTTATTGTAGGATATTATAAGAGGAACAATGACGTGGAAGAAATTTCCATCACAAGGTTTAACATCATTATCTAATACTCCCACATTAACTGGTGTATGGATACCTAGATGGTAAGTACATAAATATAGTGAGGACCTTATACACTGATTACATCCATGTTATAATGAGGATCATATACACTGATTACACCCATGTTATACTGAGGACCTTATACACTGATTAATTATCAGCACCCATTCCCTTTAACATCATGTCATAGTCAACAAAACAGAGGCCCCAATGGGAAATAGTTAATTTAGAAAATAAGCCTACTTTCACCTAAATATAATTCTTGGTAATTTGTTATGGGGAATGTTATATTCTAATGTATGTGATTACCTCAAAAATAACGAGAAAAAGGTACACCTTTTGAAAGTTCTATATATTTAATTCACATCCGGTGGGGGTTTGGATGGCCTAGTGGGCACCTTCTCAACCTCGTGGGTTTCCTCCCACTGCTAAAGACCCCTACGCACAAGCGAATTATTGAAATAAAATTAAACCATATGTTAGTCCCGAAATGACCTAGTTGAATTGAGTGGACGTTAAACCCTATTTCTCTATCTATCTCTCTCTCTCTCTCTCTCTCTCTCTCTCTCTCTCTCACTCTGAAGTTCAGGTCAGTAATGTTGCTGAATAAATTGATAGGGATGTAGGGATGATAGATTATTTGTTATTTTGCAGGGATGATAGTTTTGGTGGTGATATATTACCACATGATGTACCACCATTATTAGATTGTCTACCAGCTGATGATAACGAACATATAGCAGCCGAGTAAGTCCTTACATCTTTTAATATTTACAAATCATATAGCAGCCGAGTAAGTCCTCACATCTTTTAATATTTACAAACCATATAGCAGCTGAGTAAGTCCTTACATCTTTTAATATTTACAAACCATATAGCAGCTGAGTAAGTCCTTACATCTTTTAATATTTACAAACCATATAGCAGCTGAGTAAGTCCTTACATCTTTTAATATTTACAAACCATATAGCAGCCGAGTAAGTCATCATATCTTTTAATATTTACAAACCATATAGCAGCCGAGTAAGTCCTTACATCTTTTAATATTTACAAACCATATAGCAGCCAAGTAAGTCCTTACATCTTTTAATATTTACAAACCATATAGCAGCCGAGTAAGTCTTTACATCTTTTAATATTTACAAACCATATAGCAGCCGAGTAAGTCCTCACATCTTTTAATATTTACAAACCATATAGCAGCCGAGTAAGTCCTCACATCTTTTAATATTTACAAACCATATAGCAGCCGAGTAAGTCCTTACATCTTTTAATATTTACAAACCATATAGCAGCCGAGTAAGTCCTCACATCTTTTAATATTTACAAACCATATAGCAGCCGAGTAAGTCCTTACATCTTTTAATATTTACAAACCATATAGCAGCTGAGTAAGTCATCATATCTTTTAATATTTACAAACCATATAGCAGCCGAGTAAGTCCTTACATCTTTTAATATTTACAAACCAGATAGCAGCCGAGTAAGTCCTTATATCTTTTAATATTTACAAACCATATAGCAGCAGAGTAAGTCCTTATATCTTTTAATATTTACAAAACATATAGCAGCCGAGTAAGTCCTTACATCTTTTGATATTTACAAACCATATAGCAGCTGAATAAGTCCTTACACCTTTTGATACTTACAAACCATATAGCAGCCGAGTAAGTTCTTACATCTTTTAATATTTACAAACCATATAGCAGCCGAGTAAGTCCTTACATCTTTTGATATTTACAAACCATATAGCAGCCGAGTAAGTCCTTACATCTTTTAATATTTACAAACCATATAGCAGCCGAGTAAGTTCTCACATCTTTTAATATTTACAAACATATTCCTAATAACTGGTAGAGTAAGAAGAGTTGAAAATTGCATTAATTATCCAAAACTTTCTTTTATTGAGAGAGGATGGGAGCTGGATGGCTGAATTTAGTGAACTGGCTTGGTTTCGAATGCCCGGTTGTACGTGGCAAGGAATTGTGTCGCCTGTCCAACCTCATGGGTTTTCTCAGGGTTCCCAGGTTTCTTCCCACGGCTAAGACCCCTACACGCAAGTGAATTATTGAAATAAATCTAAATCATATGTTAGTGCCGAAATGACCTAGTCTATGTCGAGTGGACGTTAAACCCCATTTCTCTCTCTCTCTTTTATTGAGAGGCCTTGACCGATTAAATTGTTGATATTGCTGTACATTATCAGGGGTTCAAAATTCTGTTTGGTTATCAGTTACATGCTTGGCAAAACCACTTATTTAGAATTAGACCTTTCAGGAAAACTTGCTTTTAGTTTGCAAAAAATATTGCATCGTCTCTTATCAGAAAAGGCAACAAGTTGTATGTGGCCAGGAGTAGGGTCGTCTGTCCAACCTTGTGGGTTTTCCTCAATGTACCAGGTAGTATTACATATCTTAGTGTAGCAGGTGCCGTGCTTTATGCATAAGTTAGGGGCTGGGGTGGCGAATGGTTAATGCATGTGCATTCGATCATAAGGTCTGTCAGTGAATCAAGTGGTGTTGTTTTAATTATCCGCTTGTAAGTGACAAGGAGTTGGGTCGCCTGTTGGCCCTGTCCAACCTCATGTGTTTTTTCCAGGTCCTGCTAAAGACCACTACGTGCAAGCGACTTAATAAAATAAAACATCGTTCCAAAATTATCTAGTTTGTGTCAAGTGGAGTGAAACCCCATCTCTCTCTCTCTCCTGTGATTTTATGTGTAGTATATTATCTGATATATTTACATCAGTGTTATACCTTTGTCAAGGGCCATCTGGCAGTTCTTGGCTGGATGTTAAAGTTAATTATATTATGTTTAAATGTGTATGTGTATTTAAATGTCTGTGTTTATGTCTTGGCTGGATGTTATATGTTATATTTCTATGTGTATTTCTAGAGAGGAAAATGTGGAGAATACTGAAGCTAGATTAGGTGACGTTAATTTAACACCAGAAATGGTTGCGGCCCTTTTCCCACCGTTAGATGATACGTCGTCATCATCACAGGAAGATATGAAAATAACCAGGTAGGTAGTCTCTCACTTCCAATAGCTAGTCTCACATGTCCAGTAGGTAGTCTCACATGTCCAGAAGCTAGTCTCACATGTCCAGTAGCTAGTCTCACATGTCCAGTAGCTAGTCTCTCACTTCCAGTAGGTAGTCTCTCACTTCCAGTAGCTAGTCTTACAAGTCCAGTAGGTAGTCTCACATGTCCAGTAGCTAGTCTCTCACTTCCAGTAGCTAGTCTCATGTGTCCAGTAGCTAGTCTCATGCCCGATAGTTCATTCTCACATGTCCAGTAGCTAGTCTCATATGTCCAGTAGATAGTCTCTCACTTGTCTCATACCGGATAGATCATTCTCACATGTCCAGTAGTGAGTCTCGCACATACCTGACAAGTAGTCTCATACATACTAGGTAGTTACAGGCTACTTTGGGGATGCTCGATTCACAGTTCAGAACCTCCCGAATTGACAGAATTGCAATCGAGTGACCCGGAATTCAGTCCTGTCACAGTTCTGTCAGTTCCGACAGCTGAGGTGGTGTGAGTAGAATTGTGACGTATTTTAAGTAACAAATATGTTTCAGCTGTCATGATTGGTTGAGATATTTTTGTATGCAGTCGGCACATGTGTTGTACTCAGAAATTTTCCCTTTCACTCGATTGACACACATTTTTGAATTGAGAGAATTCAATTCCAGAACATTCAATCGAGTACCCCAATATTGTATGTGTACATGAAGGGAGATCCGTCAGATATATCGGGCTGTAGCACTGTTAAAACAGGATTAATATCAGTAGTGTTGCATGTAGTTATATCAAACCATACCAGTTGTTGCACAGATGGAATTGTTTGTCTATTTTTAAGAATATTTTTATTATTATTGTTTGTAGTGAGATGTTTCCTGTTGGTAATAAAATGTCATCTACTAATATTCCAGTTGGTCCAACTGGTCCTGTTCCCAGGTAATTATATTAAATTAATTATACAATATTATATTTCTGTTAATGTTGCTATGCTCAAGGGGGGGGGGGGTCTAGTGGTCTAGAGTGCCGCGCTTTAACCTCTAGCTGGCCAGCCAACTCTGGCTTGCGGCTGTGGTTTCGAGCCCTGGTGTGAACGTTTGTGGCACGGAGATAGGGGGCGCCTTCTCAACCTCGTGGGTTTCCTCCAGGCACTCTGGTTTCCTCCCACTGCTAAAGACCCCTACGCACAAGCGAATAATTGAGTGGACGTTAGTTGTGTTGAGTGGACGTTAAACCCCATTTCTCTCTCTCTCGCTATGCTAAAGTCGTTATAATAGGACAAAATCTGGGGTGCTGTGTATACCATTGGCAACACTGCCCGCGTAGGACGCGAAATCACATCAGTACATTTCTTTTTGTATGTATTCTATCCTTCTGAAGGGGAATGGGATTAATGAATGGTAAGCGTGTGTGTGTTTATTCATAAGGTCTTGTCACTGAGTCAATGATAAAGTCTGCTATCTGTGTTGTGGGTCTTTAACTGAACCTTGTGGTACACCAAAATTTAAATTCACCATTAGATGGTAGCAACTTTCTAAATTAATTAGTATTTTATATATGTGACTAGTTTATACGAATTATTTTGTATATTTTTTCCAAGAACTAGATGAAATATGTTGCTAGTGTAAATGAATTATTTTGTATATTTTTTCCAGAGAGAAGAGAGAGTTAGAGTTGGAGTATTATATCACCAAGAAGTATAATCGTCTAGGAAGTAAAATACAGGCTAAAACAAATCATATGAATGTCATGTTGACAGATCCTAATCTTATCCTAAAATAAACCCTGATGTCACCCTTAAATAAATATAAGCCCTGATATCACCCTTAAATAGGCCATTAAATAAATATATAGGCCCTGGAAGTCATCCTTAATAAATTCCTAAGCCATTATATTATATCCTGGGCCGGTTGCTCAAAGCTTCGTTATCTTTTAACGATCCGTTAACTTTAACGTAGAGAAAGATTGTTGCTGGAAATAAAGACCCTGAACATTCTGTGGTGCAAATTTTTCCTACAGATTTATGCTAATATAAAAAATAAAGTATTCTATAGTATTTTCTGTTGTAAATTTAACGGGAAGTTAACAAACAACATGTTACCAAGATATAGGTCTGGTAGAGTTCAACGGATCGTTAAAATAACTTAGTTTTGAGCAACCGACCCCAGATATACAGAGGCCCTGTATAACAGCATTACATGTTTTTTTAAATATTTAAAAAAGGCTTATAAAATGGTTTGTTCTTACTAAATATTTTCATCATGAACTGACATAAGAACCACTGAAGTAGCAGCTAAATTAATATAAATTACTGGTGATCAGAAAGGTTTTGAAGTGTTTCTATGGAGCCTTTATTTATAACAACACTGTTAAGTTTTTCTTCTTGTCACTTTTGTATGTGATCTTCGTTATTATATTCACGCTAAAGCACAGACGACTGGAAGCCGTCAATGGCTCAGTTTTAAATCTGGTCCTGGCTGTGTTCCAGGATCAGAAAGAGAAGTAGTATACCAGGATGTAGAATGAGTTGTCTACCCTGATGTATGAATAATGACATGTATAACTGGTTATTTTTATAATGAATATATAGGCCTATATTGTGTCGGGTTGAATCTGTGATAGCTAATTATAATTATAATGAATATAGGCCTATATTGTGAGTTGTATTTATGGGTTATGTCGGGTTGAATCTGTGATAGCTAATTATAATGTTATATAGGCCTATATTTTAAGTTGTGGGCCTATTTATGGGTTGTGTCGGATTGAATCTGTGATAGCTAATTATAATGTTAAAATATCTCATAGATAATTTCACACACAAATTGAATATCTTGCTTGTCGAACTATTTCTTAATCAGTATCTGATTGGCTAAATTCACTGTTGCCTTTGACGACGAATCTCGTCATGTAATGGTCTAACTAATTCACTGGGTGATCTCGGAGAAATCTAATTGGGCTAAACTAATGTCACCTCTGATAACAAATCTCTTGACATTCCAAACTTAGGCTGCCTATCTACGTAGGTGGAACGCTGTGTGCAGTATGATCTCTTGATTGGCTAGGGTAGAGGTTAGAGGTTAGAGGTCAGTTCGTCACCATGATTGGGATACTAAATAAATTGTGATAATAATAATTATACGCGTCATTTTACAAGGGGGGCAAATAAGGCCTGAGGCCTTTTTCCAATTTGGCCCTTGGCACAGATCGTGCGAATGATTTCGATCATTACTGCAGGAAGAAACCGATTATATTATCAAACATTCTACTATAATTTATGATGTAAACTTTGACCTGTTGTATGTGTGTAATATTTTTGTATATAAATCAATATTTATATTGTGTGTCCTGTAACTGATTGTATATAATATATATATTTTGATATAAATTATAGTAAAACTGTGATTCGTTCATCCATGTTTGCTGTTTCAAGTCGACAGTTAACCAGCTGGGTCAGCAGTTTATTTTGCGAGAGAGCGGGGTCATGCCGAATAAGTGGGGTTAAGAGTTATGTCCCCTCACAGCGAATCGAGTCCTTAGCTCTTTCAAGCCCGAGAGTTGTTACGCCTGCGCAGTCTGAACCTAGAGTCGCGACAAATAGCTCAAGTCGAGTTGCAAGTCGGTTTTTCAGTCGGACAAGACTTCGAGTCGCGGTTCTCCAGTTCTCCAGTTCCCACCTAAGTGAAACATATAATACAGGACCTAGATAACTGTGCAGTGGACTTTAATATCCTTTGGGCGCTCTAGGGATCAAGATAAAATCCGATTGTTATGAGCAGGCCCGAGGCTAGTGGGGGGGGGGGGCGAAAGATAGTTAATGTCGGCTGGAAACTCTTAATTTTCCGACACATTCCCCACCTGCATGTCATAGAGGCCCAAATTCACTCTCACAGCTTTTAATTTTCGTGCTCTCCCCTCCTCCTACTTACGGCAGTCGGCGATGCCCTTCGTTCATTGATTTTTTGTTGTCGGAAATTTATCTTCCTCGCCCCCTATGTCGGCTAAATTTAGGTTTCTGGCTTCGAGCCTGGATATGAGGCGTTTTTACGAGAAACCGGTTATGGGTATCACATTTCCTGCAAAAATTAGCCTAATCGGTCTCACAATTTGCCAAATCGATTATGCAAATCTTCCAACTAGCTCGCCTGCTGGATTGACGATTCGATTTCCAAGATGGCGTCCCCAACAAGGAGCGCGACGTGCCCGACGTTAGTTCATTTATTTTTGAATTTCACGTTAAGATATGAATATCAAGGACATTCCATATACGAATATAGAGCATTTGGGGACAGGAAACTGGTACAACTTCTCGTTTTTATTTTTGGGCAGTGTATTCAAAAACAGCTAAGTAAAAAAAATTTTTTTTTAACATTTGTCCTCAATTCTTCAGTCTTCAGCCATCTAGCTTGCGAGTCAACTCGTCGCGTTTACGAGAACCGATTCGAATAGCAACTCGAGACCTACGTCATGTACAAAACGATATAGGTAATCGAAACCGATTTGTTTCCTCGTAAAAATGCCTATGAAGTGCTTATATTCGCAAGAGAAAGGCCCCATGCCCTTGGATCTCCAACAATAACTTTCAGAATAATGGACCTTGATCATTTTTAAAAATCTCATTGAGCGAAAAACCCATAAACAGGATACTGGTAGGCAACAAATAAAATTCAACATGCCGCTAATACTAAACTTAGGCTGTCTACAGTTGGCTTCTGTTGAGAACGGTCACTAAGCTACTTGGCAGACATTTTAAGTCCTAAAATCGACGATTTTAATCGAAACTACTTAGTATACAGCTGTGAAAGGGAATGGAAGCGCATTACAAAACAGTATCCTAATTTGTGAATATGGCGGCCATTGAGGACAGAGATCTATTCTCGAAGTATGAAGCAGATCGACCTCCTCGTGCATAATGCATGCTGTTGGTAGGTAACAGATAATAATCAACATACTGCTAATAGCAGGCTGTAATACTAAACTTAGGCTGTCTGTCTACAGAATAATCTGATGAAAACACAGATCATGTTTCGTTTTTTATAGTATAGTTCAATATTTCATTTTACTTGTTATATTATCGGCGTTTCGGTTGAAGTGAGGGATTAGGTAATGAAGCGGTCCGTTACAGTGCCATACACTGTTACACTATTGTCATTGTGTCCTCGAATAAGAATAATGAGATTCTTGACGACAACACCAGTTTAACATCTTATAATACTGCATTCTTCTTTCAACAAACTGAAGACTTTGTAATTAGGTTGTGTTGAGGGAGTCATGGTAATAACTTGGCTTGACACAGCGTGCTAATATAACTCCCAACTAAATTACATTGCCACTGTCTGTTATTAACTCGAGACCTGCCTGGTCCTAAGTTGACTTCTAGACGCCCCTGCCTAGCCTAGTCTGTCGATTCCTTAGTATTCTGTGTTTATAAACCCTTCTAGACAAAGAATCATATTACACATCTTGCTACTGCGTCATATCAAATTTAAGATTAAGTACAATTTGCTTATCAGACAAAGGAAGTTAAATAAAACAGGTCAGCCACAAGTTTATATTACATAATGACTAATGGATGCTATCATAGCAGACAGGTGGATATTAAAATCAGTTCCATTTTCACGTTCCAAGATGACACGAATCGTCTATAACATCTGTCACTACGTAACGCCATGGAGCTGTTTTTATACAAATAGAAACGTCATCGCTGATTGATTAATCTACGTTATATGATCAGATCGTTGTGTACTGTGTAGTGAAGGCCATCGAAAGTATAAAAAAACGAGAGGATGATATAGATCTGTATATTAATCAGAGTGCTTAATAAGAACAGTCACTAAGCTAGTTAGCAGACATTTTAAGTCCTAAAATCGACGATTTTAACTGTGAAATGAAGTAGCTAGGACGTCATTACAAATACTAAATTTTGGAAATGGCGGCCATTGAGAACAGAGGTCTATTCTCGAAGTATGATGCCTTGGTGTAGAATGCATGCTGCTGGTAGGTAACAGATAATAATCAAGCACACTTTGCTTCTACCATTAAAGTCATATTGTGTACAAGCTCTGGCATACTGGATTAGCATTGCCTTAACTACACCCCCCCCCCCACAGTATTACACTGAATAAGCAAGCACATAAAGAGATACAAGTCCCAATATAATCATTCTGCATTATATAAACGACAAACACTTAAAACAACAAGATTTTATAAATATTCATCTTTATAGGATATCTATGATTCATATATTACATTATTTTATTTATATATTACATTTTTTATTTCAATAATGTCATTTATTAGTTAAAAAACGTATTTTATTAAATAAAATTAATCATGTACACCACGTGTAATTACAGAGAAGAAATGATATAAACATTACCGGTATATTATCATCAATATTCTTTCTACAAACAACTAAATAATAAAATAGTTAAAAATAAAAGAGTAGGCCTTATTATACTGCTTTAATTCATTATTATTACTTCTAATCATCCAATAAAGTAAAAATAAAGAGTAGGCCTTATACTGCCCTACTTTTATTTTTAATCACAGGGATATATATTAAACAATTACTTTATTATTAAGGGATACATTATCTCACTTCTAATCATCTAATATGTGACAGTTGGTGGACGACTCGGGGGCTGGTAATTCATGTTTAACAGGTAATTATAGTCCAAAATCTAAACATAGCACATTGACTTTAATACTCGATCCATTGCACCATAAAACACGTGCCATATTATATCACTGGCACCTGATAAATAAAACACATCTATTGTAACATGAAACACGTGCCATATATCACCGACACATAAAACATCCATTATTTCTACCCATAATGCACCGGGGAAAGGGGAGATAACTCCTCACGCCCTTGTTCCTTATATACTACTATATACCTTGTCATATATCACCAACACCTGATACATATCACCGGGGAAAGGGAGATAACTCACCACGTCCTATTATTTTACATACTACTTATTTGTCATATATCAACGGGGGAGGGGGAAATAACCTCTCACGTCTAAGAAACTTACATACTACTTATTTGTATCACCGGGGGAAGGGGAGATAACTTCTTACGTCCCAGTATCTTAATTACTACTTATTTATCACATATCACCGGGGGACGGGGAGATAACTCACCACGTCATAGTACCTTATATACTACTTATTTATCACATATCACCAACAGTTGATAAATAAAACAGTGAATAAAATGTTTAATAATATGACAGATCTATGACGTAGATGTTTAGTTGCTAAGTTACACAAGTCCTCGTTATCACAGCACGATCTCAATGAACAGCCATCAATTTGATAAATTCTTGGATTCTTCAAACATTCTTTAAACTCGTCCATACCACGTGATACACATTTTCCCATAGAACACGACCTTGTCACACTTTCATACAGTCTGGATGTATTATCATACATTCTATAGAATACTTTCTGAAACATAGATACATTTCTATAAAATACTTTCTGAAACATAGAAACAATCTATAATATACTTTCTGAAACATAGATACAATCTATAAAATACTTTCTGAAACATAGATACATTCTATAAAATACTTTCTGAAACATAGACACATTGTGGAGTAGTAAATACAGCACAACAAAATCAAATTAAAGGAAAGACCGAGGTCCCATGTAGACATTGGCGTGCTCGTAATTTATACAAGACCACAAAATGAAATGGAGTGGGGTTTAACGTCCAACTGGCCTGTTCTGACTGGGCTAATGAAGACGGACCAAAAAAATTCCAGGTTACATGTGCACGTAAAAGAGTCCACGATAAATAGACAAAAACGCCACTGTTTTGGAAAAATATTCCCCATAACCCGCGGCTTGACATATTTGTTATCCCGGTTGGTGCCGAAAAATCCATTTAAATTCACCAGCACTGCCTTGGCAGAATTCTATCAATAACAATGTATATAATATCTATTTAACCAGCACTGCCTGGGCAAAATCCTATCAATTACAATGTATATAATATGTAACTAACCAGCATTGCCTGGGCAGAATTCTACCAATAACAATGTATATAATGTGTAATTACCCGGCACTGCCTTGGCAAAATCCTACCAATTACAATATATATAATATTTAAAATCTTCCCTTTCTTTTCATTGATTAGAAACCGTATCTTTAACTTTTGGTTTGAAATAAGAAATTGATTTCTCAACATCGTAAAAAGCGTCCCTGACAAATGAATTACTATTTTGGTGAAAATTGTTGACGTTAAAATCGATTGCTTGCAGTCGGGAGAATAATATATTATTTTAATAGGTTTCCATGGTTTTTATATATTGAAAACTGTAAAATAACACAAACACGCTCGACGTGATCCTCGTCTTAATACAAGATTAATCTTAGTCAAGCTCGCATGATCCTCGTCCTAATAAAAGATTAATCTTAGTCAAGCTCGCATGATCCTCGTCTTAATACAAGATTAATCTTAGTCAAGCTTGCCTGATCCTTGTCCTAATACAACATTAATCTTAGTCAAGCTCGCATGATCCTTGTCCTAATAAAAGATTAATCTTGGTTAAGCTCGCCTTATCCTTGTCCTAATACAGTTAAAGAATGGATGAAATTTACAGAAGATATAATTTATCAAATCATTTGTCAGGGTATGACGTAACTGTAATCTGTTTCACAGAGTCTTCTAATACCTTTGTAAAAGACAGGAAGTATAATAATAATAATAATAATAATAATAATAATAATCGTGTCATTTTACAAGGGTAGCAAATTAGGTTAAAGTACCTACGCCTACCATACATGATTATATGGTTTGACAGGAAGTGACGTTTTTAAGTACGTACCATGCCTGATTCTATGATCTGACAGGAAGTGACGTTATTAAAGTACGATTTATACATGATTCTATGACCTGACAGGAAGTGACGTTATTAAAGTACGTACCATACCTGATTCTATCATCTGACAGGAAGTGACGTTATTAAAGTACGTACCATACATGATTCTATGACCTGACAGGAAGTGACGTTATTAAAGTACGTACCATACCTGATTCTATGACCTGACAGGAAGTGACGTTATTAAAGTACGTACCATACATGATTCTGTAGATTGACAGGTTGTTTTACTAAATCTATAATCTCCTAGCGGATTATCTTGACACCATTCTCCAATACATTTCCAGCATTCTAATCCAGTACAATACATTATACTTCCTGTAATAATATTACAATATTATCAACCCTCTAGACCATCTAATCTACTCTCTAGACCATCTAATCAACTCTCTAGACCATCTAATCTACTCTCTAAACCATCTAATCAACTCTCTAGACCATCTAATCAACTCTCTAGACCATCTAATCTACTCTCTAGACCATCTAATCAACTCTCTAGATCATCTAATCAACTCTCTAGACCATCTAATCTACTCTCTAGACCATCTAATCTACTCTCTAGATCATCTAATCAACTCTCTAGATCATCTAATAAACTCTCTAGATCATCTAATCAACTCTCTAGATCATCTAATCAACTCTCTAGATCATCTAATCAACTCTCTAGATCATCTAATCAACTCTCTAGACCATCTAATCAACTCTCTAGATCATCTAATCAACTCTCTAGACCATCTAATCAACTCTCTAGACCATCTAATCAACTCTCTACACCATCTAATCTACTTTCTAGATCATCTAATCTACTCTCTAGACCATCTAATCAACTCTCTAGACCATCTAATCTACTCTCTAAACCATCTAATCTACTCTCTAGACCATCTAATCTACTCTCTAGACCATCTAATCTACTCTCTAGATCATCTAATCTACTCTATAGACCATCTAATCTACTCTCTAGACCATCTAATCTACTCTATAGACCATCTAATCTACTCTCTAGACCATCTAATCTACTCTATAGACCATCTAATCTACTCTCTAGACCATCTAATCTACTCTCTTGGCTATCTAATCCAGTACAATACATTATACTACCTCTAGTAATATTACAATATAATTAGAATGACCCCGAGAAAACACCCGAGGTTGAACAGGCGACTCTGATCATGCCGCTTGATTCAATGACAGACCTTATAAATCATTCGCCCAAACATCCGCCCATTATGGCTAAACGTGAATCATTCGCCCACCCAACCGTTCATTATGGATTAACGTGGACCATTCGACCACCCAACCGTCCATTTTGCCCTAATTCGACCACCCAACTGTTCATTATGGTTTAACGTGAACCATTATCCCCTAGGATAGACCATTCGACCACCCAACCGTCCATTATCCCCTAGGGTAGACCATTCGACCACCCAACCGTCCATTATCCCCTAGGGTAGACCATTCGACCACCCAACCGTCCATTATCCCCTAGGGTAGACCATTCGACCACCCAACCGTCCATTATCCCCTAGGGTAGACCATTCGACACCCAACCGTCCATTATCCCCTAGGGTAGACCATTCGACCACCATTATGAGTGTAATATGCCGTCTATTACCATACCGTCCATTATGAGTGTAATTCTTTATGTCTGACTATTACCATAATAAAGCTATTATTGGTGTTGATATACGAGTCTGACTATTACTATAATAAAGCTATTATTGGTGTTGATATACGAGTCTGACTATTACCATAAACAAGCTACTATTGTTGATATACGAGACAAGCAACAATACTGAATTGATGGAAAGATAATTGTACAATTACATGAAACTATCTGGGAATATTTAAACTGATAGAGAAACATGAAATCATCTGGGAATATTTAAACTGATAGAGAAACAAAATACCAAGTCTCATTTGTTTATCAATAAATCTTGTTATCTTGTTATCTTGTATTACCAATCCAAAATCAATCAGACAATTACTCTAAGGTCCAACAGTAATCACCATAAAACTAAAACCGATCTGATTAAAATACACATCTATATTTATACTTTGGGTAGTCTACAATACATAAAGATCTGGTCGGTTGTACTGGGAGGTTGTGTCGGGAGATGCACGAGATGCTTTGACCCTATGCCGTCAGATATTGTTTAATCAATCAGCTATGAAGTCTTTAGTAGTTTACCCACTGTTTCGAGCATCGCACGCCAGAGAATGGCCGTAACAGACTAATCCTTCACTTCCACCAGAACGCCGGTAATATAAGAACTCTTCCAGATCCTAGTGTAGGGAAGACAAGAACAACGGAAATTTGAACTATGAAAAGCGATCTGTGTTTAAATCAAATTGAACTACAAACAATCACTGTATAAAACTATAAACAATTACTCTATATAACTATAAACAATTACTGTATAAAACTTTAAACAATTACTATATAAAACTATAAACAATTAGCTAATAACGTATCCCTGCTGTAAGATATATATTATACCTAATAACGTATCCCTGCTGTAAGATATATGTTATACCTAATAACGTATCCCTGCTGTAAGATATAGGTTATACCTAATAACGTATCCCTGCTGTAAGATATATGTAATACCTAATAACGTATCCCTGCTGTAAGATATATGTTATACCTAATAACGTATCCTTGCTGTAATATATACCTAATAACGTATCCGTGCTGTAAGATATATGTTCTAGTTAATGACATATACCTGCCGTTACATCCCTGATGAAGAGGTATGTTATAGCTAATAACGTATTTAAACAGGCATTATGGAAGAACTATATCGTCCTATTGTAGGTCTTTCTTTAGTCCTTCAATGTTCTATAAACTATTAATTAGACATCTATTAACATGACAAGACCAT
This sequence comes from Patella pellucida, assembly GCA_917208275.1. Classification (NCBI taxonomy): domain Eukaryota; kingdom Metazoa; phylum Mollusca; class Gastropoda; family Patellidae; genus Patella; species Patella pellucida. Next base: position 57,669,550 of record OU795044.1, read on the forward strand.
AATCAACTCTCGATGTCATCTATTAACATGACAAGACCATAATCAACTCTCAATGTCAGATTGATTGAATTAGATAGGTATAAACATGACCAGACTATAATCAACTCTAGATGTCACCTGATGGGTTTGATTTGAAGTAGATTAGAATGATCATGGAGAAATTTAATGATTTAATATGAAAGCTAACGAAGCGAGACGAAGCTTCGAACAACCTGAATGGGCGATGTTTACAATCAGTGCACACGTCTTGTCAAACATTATAAGGCGAACATCTTCGCTCAGAATAAAGTAATTCAAATGTAATAATCAATACATATCTATTTTAGAACTATTAAAACAAGAACGACCAGCTATTTATCTAAATCGTACAGTAGTGGATCGTTCTAAGGCCTTTATTTCACTACAATAAATGTCCACTCATCGAGCCACCGCGGCTACTATATAAAGATCGAACTCGAGTAGTCTAGGTTAGTGAATCATCGTCCCACTCACCGAGCCACCGCGGCTACTATATAAAGATCGAACTCAAGTAGTCTAGGTTAGCGAAGTATCGTCCCACTCATCGAGCCACCGCGGCTACTATATATAGTACCTGTTCAGTGTTTATATAAAATAACTCACCTAGAAACAAGAGAATACACAATTTCATTCTGTTGTAGATGTTATTTATCAACTTGTCTTCTTTTTAAAAACGCCATTTAGTTATTTTTCAGTGTTCCACGTTCGTCAGTATGAAGACATGGTAGTCAATAACAACCCTGGAATATAGACATCAGACACGGTAGTCAATAACAACCCTGGAATATAGACATCAGTATATGGACACGGTAGTCAATAACAACCGAAAAATAACTTGGAATATGCTACATCTGTAAGTATTATTGTAAAAAAAGATTCCAGCCTCGTGGGTTTTGTCTGGGCAATCTTGGTTCCACCAACATATAAAGATCCCTACGCGCAAACAAATTATTGAAATCTCCCCCCCCCCTCTCTCCCTCTATATCTCCCTCTCTCTCTCCTCTCTCTCTCTCTCACTCCTCACAGGGGTCACTCGTATAAGACGATGGCCAAGTGAAATATACTCTGGATCAATTTCCTGGAGGTCGCAGGTTCGATCCTGGGATTTTTCGGCGCGATTTCAGTGGTGCATGACGGAGGGCGTGATACAGACAACTGTCTAGTCATTGATATAGACGGTGTAAGACGAGGTGTATTTTATACTGATACAAGACGATGTCACGTGACGGTATAAGACGAAGAACAAAACGATATAATAGAGAGATTGAATGGGTTATTTTTGAAGTGACGTCACATGTTTCTCCACGTAATAAAAAGAAGACAATCTTGTGTCCGATCAATGACATACTTAAACATGAATATTCCATTAAAGACCATTAAACGATCAGCTTTTTATTCCCACGTGATCAGACATACAAATTCTTTTCTATTAATCAAACCTATAAATTCACTCGTGCCTCTCACATACATTCTGTTTTTATAACCTTTAAGGCGCCATTCACATCAGCTTCCCGTCACCATGGGTGAAGTCGGTGCAGAAATTTTGGACGAAATGAAACAAAATGAAATGGGGATTTAACGTCCTACTTTTCGACACCGTACGCCCGTCTTCATTAACCCAGTTGCTGATGAATAGTAGGACATTAAATTTCACGTCATTTCCGTTTCCGTGTCCTTATTTGGAATGAAACAACTGAAAACTAAGATGGCCTTCATGCCTGAAAATGGACATTGAAAATTGGCTGTGGTCTTCATACGTCAGAAGTAAAAGGTCGAACGACAAAATATTTTGTTTTGTGTAATTGTCTTTTGGTTCGAACGATCACAATTTAGATCGACTTATATTTTATTCGTTCGGTGCCAGTGTGAACGGGGCTTTATTGTACTTTTTACAACACGAGTTGATCTTCAGACGGTGGAATTTTTGTATTTGTGCCAGTGTAAATGGGGCTTAAGTGCATATTCGACAGCACGAATCCGTTGATGCGGTGGAATAGTCGAAGAGAAACGATTGATCGATGCTTTAAAGAGAGAGAAAGATTTTATACCACGACATTGTCTCATAAACCCATTTCATCAACTCGATCAGGTTTTTGGGGTGTTTTTTTAACAAACTGACAACAAAATTTGTCAGTTCCCTCATAACGCACTGAATGGCGTATGTCGGTCTTCATTAGCCCAGCAGGTGCAGAACAGTAGGGCGTTAAACCTCATTCTGATTAAAATACATTTATATATATATTGTTTCTTTTTTGTACTTTCGATGGCCTACACGCCATGAAGATCTGGCTAGTTGTAATGGGAGGACCAGATTCGATACCGGTTTCCTCTTGTCTGTGGGGCGAAGAGAAGGAGTCGTGTCTAGTCTTTCTCACTTAGAAGATAAGTTTTCCATTGTCTGTCACACTAAACCATAATAGCCCCTTGTCTATTTATTATTGTTATTTAAGAATGTACAGTTTTATGACGTAGAGAAAATCTTTAGGAATGGTGTAGATGATACGATGGCCTGTTGGTTTGAATTGAAATACTAATGGCTAATTGCCGGTATGTTTCCTCCTTTCATAACTCCTTATGCTCTAAACTTGTTGATAAAACCACTATCTGATACATGTAATTATATAATACAATAATATAATACAATAATATAATACAATAATATAATACAATAATATAATACAACAATATAATACAACAATATAATACAATAATATAATACAATAATACAATACAATTATATAATACAATTATATAATACAACAATATAATACAATAATATAATACAATATAATACAATAATATAATACAATAATATAATACAATATTATAATACAATACCACAGTTACCATGTTCTTCATCTGTTCACGCGATCCATTTAAACCCAACAATATGTCAGGTCAGGCATTGTCTTATTCACTTAGTAGCCAATTCAATTTAAATCAGGCTGATATTACATATTTTATTTCAATAATGTCATTTATTAATTAAAAACGTATTTTATTAAATAAAAATAAACATATACACGTGTAATTACAGAGAAGAAATGATATAAACATTACTGGTATATTATCATCAATATTCTTTCTATAAACAACTAAATAATAAAATAGCTAAAACTAAAAGAGTAGGCCTTATATTATACTGCTTTAATTCATTATTATCACTTCTAATCATCCAAGTCGGGGGTGGGTCATCTCATATGGTCTGTCATTGAGTCAACTGGCTTGGTTTCGATCTCCCGGTTGTAAGTGGCAAGCAGTAGGGCGCCTTTCCAAACTCATTAGTTTTCTCAGGGCCCTCCTGTTTCCCCCTACTCAATTATTGAAATACAATGTTAGTCCTGAAATGACCTAGTTTGTGTTGAGTGGACATTAAACCTCATCTCTCTCATCATATTTACACAGATAGAATAAATTGAAAATATGCCAACATTTCACATCCTCTGTCGACCACATAAACCGGATATGGCCAAAACAAGCCAGGACCACGCATGACCTTTGTTAAAATCTGTGATGGGTGTTGTTGTTTTTTTAAACCAGGTTGAATCCCTGTCGAGGAATTATCTACTGTTGATATCACGATTCGATTTGATTTGATGAAATGGTCAGAAATCGATCAAAGTCCAAAATCTGAACATAGCACACTGACTTTAATACCACATCTATTGAATGATGAAACACGTTCCATATTAATATTATATCACTGGCACCTGACACATAACAGATCCATTATAACATGAAACACGTGCCATATATCACCGACACATAAAACATCCATTATATCTACCCACAATGCACCGGGGAAGGGGAGATAACTCCTCACGCCCTTGTTCCTTATACTACTATATACCTTGTCATATATCACCAACACCTGATACATATCACCGGGGAAAGGGAGATAACTCACCACGTCCTATTATTTTACATACTACGTATTTGCCATATATCAACGGGGGAGGGGATAATAACCTCTCAAGTCTAAGTAACTTATATACTATTTATTTGTATCACCGGGGGAAGGGGGGATAACTTCTCACGTCCCAGTATCTTAATTACTACTTATTTATCACATATCACCGGGGGACGGGGAGATAACTCACCACGTCATAGTACACTATATACTACTTATTTATCATATATCACCAACATTTGATAAATAAAACAGTGAATAAAATGTTTAATAAAATAAAACCAAGTACGAACAATCCAAACCATTAGACAAAATTCGAAGTCCTAAAAACGGTATAGGCAAAAATGTGTAAAAATATGACAGATCTATGACGTAGATGTTTAGTTGCTAAGTTACACAAGTCCTCGTTATCACAGCACGATCTCAATGAACAGCCATCAATTTGATAAATTCTTGGATTCTTCAAACATTCTTTAAACTCGTCCATACCACGTGATACACATTTTCCCATAGAACACGATCTCGTCACACTTTCATACAGTCTGGATGTATTATCATACATTCTATAAAATACTTTCTGAAACATAAAAACATTATATAAAATACTTTCTGAAACATAGATACATTCTATAAAATACTTTCTGAAACATAGAAACATTCTATAAAATACTTTCTGAAACATAGAAACATTCTATAAAATACTTTCTGAAACATAGAAACATTCTATAATATACTTTCTGAAACATAGATACATTCAATAAAATACTTTCTGAAACACAGATACAATCTATAAAATACTTTCTGAAACATAGAAACATTCTATAAAATACTTTCTGAAATATAGAAACATTCTATAAAATACTTTCTGAAACATAGATACATTCTATAAAATACTTTCTGAAACATAAAATCAATCTATAAAATACTTTCTGAAACATAGATACATTCTATAAAATACTTTCTGAAACATAGATACATTCTATAAAATACTTCCTGTAACATAGATACATTGTGGAGTAGTAAATACAGCACAACACAATCAAATAAAAGGAAAGACCGAGGTCACGTGTAGACATTGGGGTGCTTGTGCTTAATACAAGACCCATAACGAAATGTAGTGGGGTTTAACGTCCTACTTTCCTGCTCTGACTGTGCTAATGAAGATGGGCCTACGTCATGCAGTGTGCATTGAAGGAAATGTTATCGGGGCTACGGCCTTCTCACATCAAGTAAATATAAACATGTACGAGTAAGACGCTGGCTGTCTAGTTTGGAGGTCCCGAGTTCGAACTAGGTGTTGGCTGAGAGCGTTTATTGTTTTTTTTTGTTTCCCCCTGTCAGTGGTGCAGGGCGGGGGCGTTTACACGTAAGAGTGCACGTAAAAGAATCCACGATAAATAGACAAAAACGCCGCTGCCTTGGCAAAATATTTCCCATAACCCACGGCTTGACATATGCCCATCTTTATTATCCTGGTTGGTGCCGAAAAATCGTTTTAAACCAGTAGCACTGTCTGGGCAGAATCCTATCAATTACAATGTATATAATATGTATTTAACCAGCACTGCCTGGGCAGAATCCTACCAATAACAATGTTTATAATATGTATTTAACCAACACTGCCGGGGCACAATTCTACCGATTAAAATGTATATAATATGTATTTAACCAGCACTGCCTGGGCAGAATTCTACCAATTACAATGTATATAATATGTAATTACCCAGCATTGTCTGGCCAGAATCCTATCAATTACAATGTATATAATATGTATTTAACCAGCACTGCCTGGGCAGAATTCTACCAATTACAATGTATATAATATGTAATTACCCAGCACTGTCTGGCCAGAATCCTATCAATTACAATGTATATAATATATAATTACCCAGCACTGCCTTGGCAAAATTATACCAATTACAATGTATATAATATGTAAAATGTTCCCTTTCTTGTCATTGATTGTAACCGTATCTTTACTTTCGGTTTAAAATTAGAAATTGATTTCTCTACATCGTAAAAAAAACGTCCCTGACAAATGAATTACTATTTTGGTGAAAACTGTTGACGTTAAAATCGATTGCTTGCAGTCGGGAGAATAATATATTATTTTAATTGGTTTCCATGGTTTTTATATCTTGAAAACGGTAAAATAACACAACCACGCTCGACGTGATCCTCGTCTTAATACAAGATTAATCTTAGTCAAGCTCGCATGATCCTTGTCCTAATAAAAGATTAATCTTAGTCAAGCTCGCCTGATCCTTGTCCTAATAAAAGATTAATCTTAGTCAAGCTCGCATGATCCTCGTCCTAATACAACATTAATCTTAGTCAAGCTCGCATGATCCTTGTCCTAATAAAAGATTAATTTTAGTCGCATGATCCTTGTCCTAATACAGTTAAAGAATGGATGAAATTTACAGAAGACATTTATCAAATCATTTCTGTCAGGGTATGACGTAACTGTAATCTGTTTCACAGAGTCTTCTAATACCTCTGTAAAAGACAGGAAGTATAATAATAATAATAATAATAATAATCGCGTCATTTTACAAGGGTAGCAAATTAGGTTAAAGTACCTACGCCTACCATACATGATTATATGGTTTCACAGGAAGTGACGTTTTTAAGTACGTACCATGCCTGATTCTATCATCTGACAGGAAGTGACGTTATTAAAGTACGTACCATACATGATTCTATGATCTGACAGGAAGTGACGTTATTAAAGTACGTACCATACCTGATTCTATGACCTGACAGGAAGTGACGTTATTAAAGTACGTACCATACATGATTCTGTAGATTGACAGGTTGTTTTACTAAATCTATAATCTCCTAGCGGATTATCTTGACACCATTCTCCAATACATTTCCAACATTCTAATCCAGTACAATACATCATACTACCTGTAATAATAATACAATATAATCAACTCTCTAGACCATCTAATCAACTCTCTAGACCATCTAATCTACTCTCTAGACCATCTTATCAACTCTCTAGATCATCTAATCTACTCTCTAGACCATCTAATCTACTCTCTAGGCCATCTAATCAACTCTCTAGACCATCTAATCAACTCTCTAGATGATCTAATCAACCCTCTAGACCATCTAATCTACTCTCTAGACCATCTAATCTACCCTCTAGACCATCTAATATACTCTCTAGACCATCTAATCAACTCTCTAGACCATCTAATCTACTCTCTAGACCATCTTATCAACTCTCTAAACCATCTACTCAACTCTCTAGATCAACTAAAACTACTCTCTAGACCATCTAATCAACTCTCTAGATCATCTAACCAACTCTCTAGATCATCCAATCAACTCTCTAGATCATCTAATCAACTCTCTAGACCATCTAATCAACTCTCTAGACCATCTAATCTACCCTCTAGACCATCTAATATACCCTCTAGACCATCTAATATACCCTCTAGACCATCTAATCAACCCTCTAGACCATCTAATCTACTCTCTAGACCATCTAATATACTCTCTAGACCATCTAATCAACTCCCTAGATCATCTAATCAACTCTCTAGACCATCTAATCTACTCTCTAGAACATCTAAACTACTCTCTAGACCATCTAATCTACTCTCTAGACCATCTAATTAACTCTCTAGAACATCTAATCTACTCTCTAAACCATCTAATCAACTCTCTAGACCATCTAATCTACTCTCTAGACCATCTAATCATCTCTCTAGACCATATAATCAACTCTTTAGACCATATAATCAACTCTCTAGACTATCTAATCAACTCTCTAGACCATCTTATCTACTCTCTAGACCATCTAATCAACTCTCTAGACCATCTAATCAACTCTCTAGATGATCTAATCAACCCTCTAGACCACCAAATTTACTCTCTAGATCATCTAATCAACTCTCTAGATCATCTAATATACTCTCTAGACCATCTAATCTACTCTCTAGACCATCTAATCTACTCTTTAGATCATCTAATATACTCTCTAGACCATCTAATCTACTCTCTAGATCATCTAATCTACTCTCTAGATCATCTAATCTACTCTCTAGATCATCTTATCTACTCTCTAGACCATCTAATCTACCCTATAGACCACCAAATTTACTCTCTAGATCATCTAATCAACTCTCTAGATCATCTAATATACTCTCTAGACCATCTAATCTACTCTCTAGATCATCTAATCTACTCTCTAGATCATCTAATCTACTCTCTAGATCATCTAATATACTCTCTAGACCATCTAATCAACTCTCTAGATCATCTAATCTACTCTCTAGATCATCTAATCTACTCTCTAGATCATCTAATCTACTCTCTAGATCATCTAATCTACTCTCTAGATTATCGGATGGGGGTGATTTTTCATCGCCATTTAATCTTTTAATTCAAAATTGCATAATCGAGACTTTGCTTTTTTAACAGTGGAAGGAAACAAGAATGACCCCGAGAAAACACCCGCTGTCGAAAAGACGTCTCTGCTCATGTCACTTGATACAATTACCGACCTTATATCCATTATGGCTTAACGTGAACCATTCGCCCACCCAACCGTCCATTATGCCCTAGCGTGAATCATTCGACCACCCCACCGTCCATTATGCCCTAGCGTGGACCATTCGACCACCCCACCGTCCATTATGCCCTAGCGTAGACCATTCGACCACCCCACCGTCCATTATGAGTGTAATATGTCTGACTATTACCACCATAAAAAAGCTATATATTAGTGTTGATATACGAGACAAGCAACAATACTAGATTGATGTAAAGATAATTGTAAAATTACATGAAACCATCTGGGGATATTAAAACTGATAGAGAAACATGAAACCATCTGGGAATATTTAAACTGATAGAGAAACATGAAACCATCTGGGAATATTTAAACTGATAGAGAAACATGAAACCATCTGGGAATATTTAAACTGATAGAGAAACAAAATACCAAGTCTCATTTGTTTATCAATAAATCTTGTTATCTTGTTTCTGTATTACCAACCCAAAATCAACCAGACAATTATCCTACTTACTCTAAGGTGCAACAGTAATCACCATAAAACTAAAAACAATCCGACAATTATCCTACTTACTCTATAACTATAAACAATTACTGTATAAAACTATAAACAATTACTCTATAAAACTATAAACAATTACTGTATAAAACTATAAACAATTACTGTATAAAACTATAAACAATTACTGTATAAAACTATAAACAATTACTCTATAAAACTATAAACAATTACTCTATAAAACTATAAACAATTACTGTATAAAACTATAAACAATTACTGTATAAAACTATAAACAATTACTATATATAACTATAAACAATTACTATATAACTATAAACAATTACTGTATAAAACTATAAACAATTACTGTATAAAACTATAAACAATTACTCTATAAAACTATAAACAATTACTGTATAAAACTATAAACAATTACTGTATAAAACTATAAACAATTACTCTATAAAACTATAAACAATTACTCTATAAAACTATAAACAATTACTCTATAAAACTATAAACAATTACTGTATAAAACTATAAACAATTACTGTATAAAACTTTACATCACACTTCTACCTCGTTGCCATTGGCAACCTTTGATAAAACTGGCCTGTTTATTTCCAATACAGGCTTAAAGTATCCGTGTATCAGAAATGAACAGTACACTTTTTAAAAAAAGAACACTTCTAAACTGTTTAAGATACCATTCAAGCAATAAGTAGCGGACGTTTAGTCGGGCCCAGATCGCAATGATAGCTATGGCTCTATACAATGCAGCCGGACAAATTACATGAAACAACTAGTCAAAATCACAGTAACAAAACAAACCGGGTGGAACAAACTGGCAGTTCAAAAATATATACAATGACATTAAATTAACTAAACATCATATTACACAAATCAATTATTATACATGTCAATTGGTACGTATTCCATAATTTGGTTTGATTTATATTAATATGCAAAACATATAAATGGGAACACTGAATAATTATTGTAATTGTGATGATAAAAGGCGAAGTTCTCTTGCTGGACACTTCACAGACATTTAAAATAAGCAGGATAAAAACAAAAACGCCTAGAAAGACATCTGTTTTATTACAAATAATTCGTTGATGCATACTTTCACCAGGAATGACCCACGTTTCGCATTTCCTTCACACTACATTTAATAATAATATTATTAATATTGCGGTCTTCTACGATGTGGTTTAAACAAACACGTGATTGTTTTACGCCCAGGGTATAGCTAGACACACGTGTAAATACTACTCAGCTCGTCTCTCGACTGCGAAATCATTCTACCATGAAATGTAACGTGAGGCTCAGAAAGGGATAAATGAAATAACGTTTGTCACTTTTCGGTTGAAACGACTCGATAATAAATACTATTTTTTACATATCGCTTCAAAATACCCGATAGAAATGTGATGTAAGTGACTTATTAGCACCTTTCCTCGGTGTATCAGTGAATATCAGGACATTTTTGGCTTCTCCTCGGCTGATCCTCCGACCAAAACTGTCCTGATATTCACCGATACACCTCGGAAAGGGTGCTAATAACTACTACATAAACAACACTCTATATAACTATAAACAATTACTCTATTAATCTATAAACAATTACTGTATAAAACTATAAACAATTACTGTATAAAACTATAAACAATTACTGTATAAAACTATAAACAATTACTGTATAAAACTATAAACAATTACTATATATAACTATAAACAATTACTATATATAACTATAAACAATTACTGTATAAAACTATAAACAATTACTCTATAAAACTGTATCCCTGCTGTAAGATATATATTATAGCTAATAACGTATCCCTGCTGTAAGATATATGTTATACCTTATAACGTATCACTGCTGTAAGATATATAACGTATCCCTGCTGTAAGATATATGTTATACCTAATAACGTATCCCTGCTGTAAGATATTTGTTATACCTAATAACGTATCTATAGCTGTAAGATATATGTTATACCTAATAACGTATCCCTGCTGTAAGATATATATATTATACCTAATAACGTATCGCTGCTGTAAGATATATGTTATACCTAATAACGTATCGCTGCTGTAAGATATATATTATACTTAATAACGTATCCCTGCTGTAAGATATATGTAATACCTAATAACGTATCCCTGCTGTGAGATATATGTTATACCTAATAACGTATCCCTGCTGTAAGATATATGTTGTACCTAATAACGTATCCCTGCTGTAAGATATGTGTTATACCTAATAACGTATACCTGCTGTAAGATATATGTTGTACCTAATAACGTATCCCTGCTGTAAGATATATGTTGTACCTAATAACGTATCCCTGCTGTAAGATATGTGTTATACCTAATAACGTATACCTGCTGTAAGATATATATTATACCTAATAACGTATCCCTGCTGTAAGATATATATTATACCTAATAACGTATCCCTGCTGTAAGATATAGGTTATAGCTAATAACGTATCCCTGCTGTAAGATATGTGTTATAGCTAATAACGTATCCCTGCTGTAAGATATATGTTATACCTAATAACGTATCCCTGCTGTAAGATATATGTTATACCTAATAACGTATCCCTGCTGTAAGATATATGTTATACCTAATAACGTATCCTTGCTGTAATATATACCTAATAACGTATCCCTGCTGTAAGATATATGTTGTAGCTAATAACGTATCCCTGCTGTAATATATATGTTATAGCTAATAACGTATGTTGTCAATTTATGTAAACAGGCATTATGGAAGATCTATATCGTCCTATTGTAGGCCTTTCTTTAGTCCTTCAATGTTCTATAAACTATTAATTAGACATCTATTAACATGACAAGACTATAATCAACTCTCGATGTCATCTGATGGGTTCCATTTGAAGTAGATTAGATCGAGAGAGAAATTGAATGATTTAATATGAAAGCTGGCGGAGCGAGGCGAAGCTTCGAACAACCCGAGTGGGCGATGTTTACAATCAGTGTACATGTCTTGTCAAACATTCTAAGACGACTATCTTCGCTCAGAATAAAGTTATTCAAATGAAATAATCAATACATATCTATTTTGAAACTATTAAAACAAGAACGACCAGCTATTTATATAAATCGTACAGTAGTGAATCGTTCTAAGGATTTTATTTCACTTTGTACCGGGATGGAACTCGAGTAGTCTAGGTTAGCGAAGCATCGTCCCACTCATCGAGCCACCGCGGCTACTATATACAGATCGAAGTCTACTTGTCTAGGTTAGCGAAGTATTGTCCCACTCACCGAGCCACCGGGATCGAACTCAAGTAGTCTAGGTTAGCGAAGCATCGTCCCACTGACCGAGCCACGGTGGCTACTATATAAAGTAGTTGTTCAATGTATATATATAAAATAACTCACCTAGAAACAAGAGAATACACAATTTCATTCTGTTGTAGATTCTATTTATCAACTTGTCTTCTTTTTAAAAACGCCATTTAGTTATTTTTCAGTGTTCCACGTTCGTCAGTATCGAGACATGGTAGTCAATAACAACCCTGGAATATAGACATCAGACACGGTTGTCAATAACAACTCTGGATTATAGACATCAGTATTAAGACACGGTAGTCAATAACAACCGAAAATATCACTTGGAATATGCTACATCTATCAGTATTATTGTGAAAAAGATTCCAGCCTCGTGGGTTTTGTCTAGGCCATCTGGGTTCCACCAACATATAAAGATCCCTACGCGCAAACGAATTATTGAAATCTCTCTCTATCTCCCCCTCTCACCACGTGATTAGACATACAAATTCTTTTCTATTAATCAAACCTATAAATTCAATCGTGCCTCTCACATACATTCTGTTTTTATTACCTTTAAGGCGCCATTCACACCAGCTTCCCATCACCATGGGTGAAGTCGGTGCAGAAATTTTGGATGAATGAAACAAAATGAAATGGGGGTTAAACGTCCTACTTTTCGAACGGTACGTCCGTCTTCATTAGCCTAGTTGGTTGCTGAATAGTAAGACATTTAATTTCACGTCATTTCCGTTTCCGTATCCTTTTTTGGAATGAAACAACTGAAAACTAAGATGGCCTTCATGCCTGAAAATGGACATTGAAAATTGGCTGTGGTCTTCATACGTCAGAAGTAAAAGGTCGAACGACAAAATATTTTGTTTTGTGTAATTGTCTTTTGGTTCCAACGATCACAATTTAGATCGACTTATATTTCATTCGTTCGGAGCCAGTGTGAATGGGGCTTTATTGTATTTTTTACAACACGAGTCGGTTGATCTTGAAACGGTGTAATTTTTGTATTGGTGCCAGTGTAAATGTGGCTTTAGTGCATATTCGACAGTACGAATCGGTTGATACGGCGGAATAGTCGAAAAGAAACGAACGATTGATGCTTTAAAGAGAGAGAAAGATTTTTTACCACGACATCTTCTCATAAACACATTTCATCAACTCGATTTCCGACTCGTTTTTTTGGTGTTTTTTTTTAACAAACTGACAACCAAATTTGTCAGCTCGACCATATAAATCTCCGTTACATCCATTCTGTCCATCAGCAACTCGACCATATAAATCTCCGTTACATTCATTCTATCCATCAGCAACTCCACCAAATAAATCTCAGTAACATACATTCTATCCATCAGTAACTCGACAAAATAAATCTCAGTTACATTCATTCTATCCATCAGTAACTCGACCTAATAAATCTCAGTAACATACATTCTATCCATCAGTAACTCGACCTAATAAATCTCAGTAACATACATTCTATCCATCAGCAACTCCACCAAATAAATCTCAGTAACATACATTCTATCCATCAGTAACTCGACAAAATAAATCTCCGTTACATTCATTCTATCCATCAGTAACTCGACCTAATAAATCTCAGTAACATACATTCTATCCATCAGTAACTCGACAAATAACAAAAACTATCTGTATGGATCACATGACAGATCAATCGTCCTGAAGAGAGAAGAGATAGAGAGAGACAGATAGAGAGAGACAGACAGAGACAGATCACGTTACAGATCAATCATCTTGAAGAGAGAGAGAGAGAGAGAGAGAGAGAGAGAGAGGGAAAGAGAAGGAGGAGAGAGAGATAGACAGAGAGAGAGGGGAGAGAGGGGAGAGAGAGAGATAGAGAGAGAGGGATAGAGAGAGGGGGAGAAAGAGAGATAGAGAGAGAGAGATATGTTACATCCACTATAGATACTATTACACTTAATACACGATGTAAACGATGTTCAGCCTTTATTCCCTGTGACGTACGTCATAAGCCCGGGATTGAACCAATGTCACAGATAACTGATCGTATGACTCGATCAATATTAATAAATATATTTTCTACAATACGTGAATAATACGGTTAAACCTATAACATTTATCTTAGATTTAAATGGAAATGTTTTAATTAACTTCCGATCAAATGTTGACGTCATAGAGCCATTAGGGGGCTCATTCCTCGATTGAACGTTATGAAATTAAATTCTCTCAATTCCAAAAATAATGTCACTCGAGTGAACGTACGTAACTAACGTGACGAAATTCAAGGTACCTGGCTTTTTTTGTCGCACGTATCCAGTAACTGGCCATTTTACTCAGTAATCCCAGCCAGAATTTGGCTATTTTTAAATATTGCGTTAAAATTTTAAATTTTCGTTAAGGACTGAAATACATTAACTATTGGTTAATTCCCGACGCTAAAAAGCATTAGCAGAAATGATTGTGTATATGTGAAATGGACCCGACCGAAGCACAAATTAGTGCCAATAGTGGCGGGCCTCCACCTGTGTCAAATGTCCTTTAAACTTGCTTATTCTGTAGTCTCGGTCACTCCCTAGTCTTCAACGTACGGAGAATATTTGTTTGGATAATAGAGACTACTTATTCAGTTGAAATCCTATTTTTTTCCGGGGATTATTATTCAATCTCGAGTTGTGTCCGTGTTATTGCACAGACAACCCTGATACCACGCAGGTTTTCTGTTCGTCGAAGTCATTGTACTTTCGTTTGTTTGTTTACAAACTGACTTATGTGCGTTGCCCTCGCGACCTGTGACGTTTAGATAACGGCATGTAGATATCATGGCTGTTCAGTGTGTCAGAGTCACTTCTCTGCAGGTAGGGTGAGTCTGTCGTTCAGATTGTCGAGTGAAAGGAGAATTTCAAAGTACAGCGCATGTGCCGACTGCATAAAACATCTCAGCCAATCATAACAGCGGAAACATATTTATTACTTAAAATATATACGTCACGATTCTACTCACACCACCTCAGTGTCAGGATTAGTAGAACTGTGACATACTGAATTCCGTATCATTTGATTTCAATTCTATCAAATCAATCACACCCCCATGGCCATCATCTTATAGTCTTGTTCAACCAGGTAACGTTAATGAGTTGTAAGAAACGTGACATATATTTATAAACCACGAGTTGTAAGAAACGTGACATATATTTATAAACCATGAGTTGTAAGAAACGTGACATATATTTATAAACCACGAGTTGTAAGAAACGTGACATATATTTATAAACCACGAGTTGTAAGAAACGTGACATATATTTATAAACCACGAGTTGTAAGAAACGTGACATATATTTATAAACCACGAGTTGTAAGAAACCTTACATATATTTATAAACCACGAGTTGTAAGAAACGTGACATATATTTATAAACCACGAGTTGTAAGAAACCTTACATATATTTATAAACCACGAGTTGTAAGAAACGTGACATATATTTATAAACCACGAGTTGTAAGAAACGTGACATATATTTATAAACCACGAGTTGTAAGAAACGTGACATATATTTATAAACCACGAGTTGTAAGAAACCTTACATATATTTATAAACCACGAGTTGTAAGAAACCTTACATATATTTATAAACCACGAGTTGTAAGAAACCTTACATATATTTATAAACCACGAGTTGTAAGAAACCTTACATATATTTATAAACCACGAGTTGTAAGAAACGTGACATATATTTATAAACCACGAGTTGTAAGAAACGTGACATATATTTATAAACCACGAGTTGTAAGAAACGTGACATATATTTATAAACCACGAGTTGTAAGAAACGTGACATATATTTATAAACCACGAGTTGTAAGAAACGTGACATATATTTATAAACCACGAGTTGTAAGAAACCTTACATATATTTATAAACCACGAGTTGTAAGAAACGTGACATATATTTATAAACCACGAGTTGTAAGAAACGTGACATATATTTATAAACCACGAGTTGTAAGAAACCTTACATATATTTATAAACCACGAGTTGTAAGAAACCTTACATATATTAATAAACCACGAGTTGTAAGAAACGTGACATATATTTATAAACCACGAGTTGTAAGAAACGTGACATATATTTATAAACCACGAGTTGTAAGAAACGTGACATATATTTATAAACCACGAGTTGTAAGAAACCTTACATATATTTATAAACCACGAGTTGTAAGAAACCTTACATATATTTATAAACCACGAGTTGTAAGAAACGTGACATATATTTATAAACCACGAGTTGTAAGAAACGTGACATATATTTATAAACCACGAGTTGTAAGAAACCTTACATATATTTATAAACCACGAGTTGTAAGAAACGTGACATATATTTATAAACCACGAGTTGTAAGAAACCTTACATATATTTATAAACCACGAGTTGTAAGAAACCTTACATATATTTATAAACCACGAGTTGTAAGAAACCTTACATATATTTATAAACCACGAGTTGTAAGAAACCTTACATATATTTATAAACCACGAGTTGTAAGAAACCTTACATATATTTATAAACCACGAGTTGTAAGAAACGTGACATATATTTATAAACCACGAGTTGTAAGAAACGTGACATATATTTATAAACCACGAGTTGTAAGAAACCTTACATATATTTATAAACCACGAGTTGTAAGAAACCTTACATATATTTATAAACCACGAGTTGTAAGAAACGTGACATATATTTATAAACCACGAGTTGTAAGAAACCTTACATATATTTATAAACCACGAGTTGTAAGAAACCTTACCTATATTTATAAATCATCAGTTGTAAGAAACCTTAGAAATATACACCTTTCACTAACAATATGTTAACATGTGGAATGATGAACATACGTCACAATATTGACATCTTGAATGAAGCCGTATCCATTTGTGTTCCTATAAATATAAAGCTTTCCTCATTTAGCAATAGGAAAATGACACTTCCTAGAAATATATACTTTTCACTAACAATGTAGCAAGGGGCCATCCATAAATTACGTACGCTTGAAGGGGGGGGGGGGGCACGCCAAAAACGTACAGGTACTTAAATTCAATGGCAAAACGTACGTACAGGGAGGGGGGGGGGTCTGAATTTTACCCATTTTGAGCGTACGTACTTTATGGATGGCCCCCAATAGGAATATGGCGCTTCCTAGAAATATACACCTTTCACTAACAATCTAGCAATAGGAATATAGAACTTCCTACAAATACATACCTTTTACTAACAATCTAACAATGAAACTAACGAGCCAGTGTCTTACCCACTAAGCAGCTTGTACGTGTCAGCGAATTATTGAAATACAAATGAACACAAGACGACCTTAACCAACTTCTAACATAGTACAACAACTATCTCACAGAAAACCTATTATAAATAATGCTGCAACTATCTCAACTATAACACAGAAAAACGATTATAAATTTGATTGCAACACAACAAAGTAACAAACGACTGTAATAATTTTATTATGTTGCCATGACTACAGAAACTAGTTAAAACTATCTAACATGTAAACCAGACGTTAGAGAATAAAATTTAATTAATGACGCAAGTTGGTACCTAATTTAATCATGGCGGTCCATCAATCAGTGACGTCATGTTTTATAATACAGATTATTTCTCTATCATTAAAACAAGTGAACACATCTCCTCTATTATAATTATACTTCAACACTAGTAACTCACTTCAACACTAGTAACTCACTTTACTTCTCTCCTGTTTTATATAAACATCTCCTCTATCATAATTATACTTCAACACTAGTAACTCACTTTACTTCTCTCCTGTTTTATATAAACATCTCCTCTATCACAATTATACTTCAACACTAGTAACTCACTTTACTTCTCTCCTGTATTATATAAACATCTCCTCTATCATAATTATACATCAACACTAGTAACTCACTTCACTTCTCTCCTGTTGTATATAAACATCTCCTCTATCACAATTATACTTCAACACTAGTAACTCACTTTACTTCTCTCCTGTTTTATATATACATCCCCTCTATACTTCAACACTAGTAACTCACTTTACTTCTCTCCTGTTTTATATAAACATCTCCTCTATTATAATTATACTTCAACACGAATAATTCACATCTACACACTCGTAACTCACTTGTTATATAATCTGTACACAGTAGTAACTCACTTCTCTCTTCTACCCGTTTTAAGTCGAATACAATGTATACACTAGTAACTCACTTCTCTCTCCTAACTGTTGTATAATCTGCAGTGTGTATCAAGTTATAATAAACACACATACCACGATTTACGTATTATATTTATAGATTAAATATATTATTTATGTAATAATACTAGGATAGAATTACTACTAACTTAGATTAGACAGACAATCGGCTTTCCTCAATCTTAATAACAATAACACAATGAAATCAATACCCTTATACATATTATCTAAATGGCTGTATTTTAACCAGGCTGTAGAGAAGGAGTGAAGCACAGGAAGAAATAATCTTGCAGGTTAAATCAACATAAAATTATCTGAAATAATATTGTAAAAAGTAATAATTATATTATTCAAGATATTGATGTGTTTGAGAGAGAGAGAGAGAGAGAGAGAGAGAGAGAGAGAGAGAGGGAGGGAGAGAGGAGGGAGATGTAGCATATCCGAAGTTATTTTTTCGGATGTATCTTGTTATTGACTACCGTATCTCGATACTGAGAGAGAGATTGTAACGTCCACGCGATACAAAGAAGGTCATTTCGGGACTAACACACGGCTCAATCTCATTTCAATAATTCGCTTGCGCGTTAAGCAGTGCGAGGAAACAGGAGGACCTGGTGGGTAGGGGTCAAGGTTCGTTTCGCGCATGCGCAGTAACCCATACTGAAACCGTGCTCAGACCGAATAGCGTTAACACTTCGAAAATTTAAAGCGAGCCGTTCCTGATACGGTGCTCAGACCACCGCATTTCAGTGGGCCAGATTGGCACCGTACCTGGTACGGCACGCTTACGATTGGCCCATTTACACTACAAAAAAACCGAAGCGTGCAGCACCTGGTACCGTTCCTGGTACGCTTAAAATTTGTAATGTAAACGGGTTTTATACCTATACCTTGGGGGTTGGGGTTGGGGGTGGCCTAGTGGTCTAGTGTGTCTGGCTTGCGGTTGTGGTTTCAATCCCTGGTGTGAGCGTACAGGAAAGACCCCCACGCGTGCCCTAAAACCATGACAACAATAAGGGATAACTTGTCTGCGATATCACCTTATGTGGAAGCGGACGTTAAACACTTAGAACAACAACAGGGTAATATGGCAGACATTAATTAGCATTGGTAGATAGTTAAAACCCTTAATAATTACACAGCAACACATGGAGATACAGGGATCAAAGTTAAGTTATTTATGATCACTGATGCAATCTGATTTATTACCATATGAACTGAAGGCTAATGGTGTCTACATATTAACTATACTTGAAGGTTAATGGTGTCTACATGTTAACTATACTTGAAGGTTAATGGTGTCTACATGTTAACTATACTTGGAGACTAATGGTGTCTACATGTTAACTATACTTGAAGGTTAATGGTGTCTACATGTTAACTATACTTGAAGGCTCATGAGTATCAACAAAAAATTGGCAAGTAGACTACAATTTCACATGACACTTATTAAACACAGTTCACATGACACTTATTAAACACAGTTCACATGACACTTATTAAACACAGTTCACATGACACTTATTAAACACAGTTCACATGACACTTATTAAACACAGTTCACATGACACTTATTAAACACAGTTCACATGACACTTAACACAGTTCACATGACACTTATTAAACACAGTTCACATGACACTTATTAAACACAGTTCACATGACACTTATTAAACGGTTAATCCATATCTAATTAGGTGAACACATTTCAGCTACAGACCATAATACCCCAGCCCCAAACCCTTAATCCCCCTAATTAATATTTTGGGTGTGTTCCCACATAGCCGGCAAACTGTTAATCCTTTGATTGATCTTAAAACTATAGTCTGTTTAAAAGTAGTCCCCATGAACTATTCACTAGTGTACAGCGTTAACGACCTCTTAATCCCTCTTAATAAAATTTATAAACCAACTATATTGATATAAATAGATGGTCGATCTGTGTCGAAATTAAATTTATAGTTGAGTAAAATGATAGCATGCATCCTAATATTTACAAGTTCATTAACTAAATAAAACAAGGACAATAATTCTATGTCGAAATCACCATTTTCAAAAATATTATTTGGTGCTACCAAAAGGCCTCTAGTTAAGAAATATCGACAACTTGATACAAGAATTGAACATTTGAAAACACACTTATTAAATGGCCGTATGAGTGTAAATCGGTATGGAACAAATATTTCCTATTTAGTGGGGCTGGGGCTGTAAATTGATCGTAATGTTGTAAGGCATTTATTTATAAATTATATAATGCTATTTAATAAAAGTTAAAATTGTAAAGTTAAATGTGTAAATTGTAATGCATTTTATATGTGTAAATAATTTAATGTTATTCAGTAAATATTAAATTTGTTAAATTCAATATATTTTTATATGTGTAAGCTATTTAATGTTATTAAATAAAAGTTAAATTTGTTAAAATTAATACAGTTTTAGTCATAAAAAAGATATGGACTAGAGTTTATAACACCATTGTTCTAGGATTAACTCTGGATTAGCGGCAAAATTTGACATCAAAGTCCGCCGGCTAAGTGGGAACACCCCATATTTTGAGCTGGATGAGAAGTTAATGGTGTCTAAACCTTGTATTGTTCATACTAATAGATTGTATATAGAGAATTTCCTACCAGTTTTTTTTATATCATTGATATCAAAAAAGACTGGTAGGAGACTTTATTTATCACCCAATCCAGCCCAATCCCTTCTTACATGCAGAAATAAATAAATATAAATTATTTGCTATAGATTTCAAGTTCAGTAGATTATGTAATTTATCATACAAGCAATATCTACTGTAGAATGTATTAGTGGGTGATAAAACTAAGTTAATGGTGGCTAAACCTTTAAGGATTATTGTATTGTTCATTCAACAGCCACTTGAGAAATGTCAAAGTTACGTGCTTCTGTTTAATCGAATACAATAGTCAATCATTCCGTCTCAACAGTTTCATTTAAAGGAGGCAAATCGCCAACTCAATATCATTCACAGTCTTCGACATGACAAACACGACTATATGGTTATTCCGTCTGAACATTCTCATTTAACTCAGTATCATCCTCATTGAAAACACGACTTAATGGTCAATTTAAATCAACATTGTTGTTGTTATCTTATATCTTACCAGTGGTATCATCCATAATCGTCAATTTAAATCAACATTCATGTTGTTTTCTTATATCTTATGTTAAAAAATGAGCTTCTTATATATCTAATATTCAATACAAAATAAAAATTGTAAAATTGATAAATGATTCACATACAAGAATGCTTTCGAGTGCCATTTGTAAAGAAACGACTCGGTGAACGAGGCTAAATATATATAGGATACGACTAACGGTGTAGACTGGATTAACTAAACGCCATAGACTTCCATTCAAATTAGATTTCGCCGAACATACCTGATTAGAAATACTTCCATTCAAATTGTACCCCGCTTATTCTGGCGAACATACTTGATTAGAAACTACAAAACAAAACAGTAACGATTGAATGTAAAACCGTTTCTATGCATTTATATCACATTATTTATGCCTATATCTAGTTGCCAATGGATACAGATTTAGCTTCTGTAATAAATATCAGGGTTACTTTGAATATTTCTATAAATTTCTATCAAATATATTTTTTATTTCATGTTAGTTTTTGTCCAAAAAACATCGTGTTACCAGACTAATAAATCTATTCTATCATGTTAGATGTTGTCCAACATATCTTTATTCTATCATGTTAGATGCTGTCCATCATATCTTTATTCTATCATGTTAGATGTTATCCAACATATCTTTATTCTATCATGTTAGATGTTGTCCAACATATCTTTATTCTATCATGTTAGATGCTGTCCATCATATCTTTATTCTATCATGTTAGATGTTATCCAACATATCTTTATTCTATCATGTTACATGCTGTCCAACATATCTTTATTCTATCATGTTAGATGTTATCCAACATATCTTTATTCTATCATGTTAGATGCTATCCAACATATCTTTATTCTATCATGTTAGATGCTGTCCAACATATCTTTATTCTATCATGTTAGATGTTGTCCAACATATCTTTATTCTATCATGTTAGATGTTGTCCAACATATCTTTATTCTATCATGTTAGATGTTGTCCAACATATCTTTATTCTATCACGTTAGATGTTGTCCAACATATCTTTATTCTATCATGTTAGATGCTGTCCAACATATCTTTATTCTATCACGTTAGATTATGTCCAACATATCTTTATTCTATCATGTTAGATGCTATCCAACATATCTTTATTCTATCATATCTTTATTCTAATAACCAGTCAGTGTGTCTCGATATCTTCTCAAACATCAACTTTCACTTTTATTTCAACGTTCTTCAGCTAAACACGCAACAAACTAATTCTTAATACACCTCAACAAGTTTTACCACTTCCAACTCGTTAAATTAAATTTTGTTTTGGCCGACATGATGGACGTGACGTAATTAGGATGCTGTTTTCAAGTGTCAAAATCCATTAATCGAACATGTCACGTGACATATCTCGGGTATTTCTGTCCCTTATAAATTAGAACATTACGAAACACAACCTATAAATCTTAATCTGTTCAAACGAGAATATAAACAGATAAAAACATTTCTAGTCGAATAATGACAGAAAACAGGAGAAATTAAAGGCGAATTGCTTTAGTCTTTGGCATCCGGTAGTTGGGTGGCCGAATGGTTGACGCGTGTGCATTTGAGTTAGCCAATAGGGTCGGCAGCTTAACTTCGTGGGTTTTCTCCGGGTGCTCCGATTTCCTCCTAATGCTGAATGCTTAGGGCTCCCCCCCCTCTCTCTCTCTCACACCCTCTCTATCTCCCTCCCTCCCCTTCTTCTCTGCCCCTCCACCCTCTCCCTCTCTCCAACCTAATATCACACTTTAGTCAAGTTAGATAATAACTTGTTTATTTATTGATAGAAAATGACGTAGGATAATGGTGAATAATAGAAATAAAGTGTTTATTGCACAAACAATACTCCAGATAATATATATATATATATATATATATATATATATGATAAAACACACCATGGTTTGTTTTATTAGTAATGGTGATGGATAAATTATAACAATTATAGAAATAAAGATTGGTTATTGGTAATATGATCGACAAACAATACTCCAGATAATATATATATAGAATAGAATAATCTCTCATATTGTAATCAATAAATGAATGAATGAATGAATGAATGATATTTAACGTCAGCATATTGAATGAATAAATGAAGGGAGGGATTGATGGATGGATTGGTCAGTAGATGAAGGAATGGGAGGAGGGGTGAATGAATTGATGAAGGAATAAATGAAGGTATAAATGCAGGAATGAAGGAATGAATAAATGAATGAATAAAGGTATGAATAAATGAATAAATGGTGTTTAAAGTTTACTTGACGTAAACTAAGACATTTCGAGACTAACACTTAATAAAAAACAACAACCCGGATGTTAGTGACGTAGACCGCTTGTGATACCGAATATGATTAAGAACGGACTAGAGCGTTTTTCTATCAATTTGTTATAGATATTCACATTCTACAAATCGTATTTAAAATTAAACTGTTTTTATAGAAAAAAATGATAAAATTATGGATAATTGAGATAATGGAGATTTTGACATTTCGTCAAGGTAAAATAAGTTGCCCGTGTCAGTTTTAACTATAGATGATCTGTCTTCAGTAGTTCTGTTACATATAATATTAATTTATAGTTCTGTTACATACAACCCGTGTACACAGCACACTGTAGGACGTTAAAACCCATTCCATTTAATTACACACCCGACCACCTTGTCCAGAACATATTAAGATAGAACTATATGTTAAGCCTAGTAAAAATATAACGTTAATAAATTCTATTGTTACAATCTGGTCGGTAGACCGAGTCAATTCATCTTTACTTAAATACTTAGCAATATATCCCTTTGGCTTAACATCTACAGGGGGTAATTAGTAACAGATCCCTTGGGTTAAACATCTACACGGAGTAATTAGGTCGATTAATAATAAACTACTGTCAAGGGATATACACACACAATCTCATATTTTACTTAAAGGCAGTCGCGGTGACTCGACGAGAAAGACACTGGCATGCTAGCTTGGAGGTCACGTGTTTGACACCGTCTTGCCCCCCCTCCCAACTTATCAGTGCTGGATGACAGGATGGAGGCCTACAGCGCCTACTCTCAAACCGAATTCCAACAATTAATAATTATGCGAAGTTGTGATTATTTGAAGAAATAGCAAAGGATGTTTATACTCGTAACAACGGTACTTGACAACCGCGACTGGTTAGCGCATGCAAACGAATTACATGTTTTAGTCCTGAAATGACCTAGTTTGTGTCGACTGGACGTGCCCATTTCTCTCTTGTGTGCTATAACCGATAATACAACGTAGTTATACCGTAGATAGAATGTGTTAAACACTAAGATCAACAGCAACAAATATAACCGATAAGACAACGTGTCTGTTGTATCACATTCGGTGGAAGCGGACGTTAAACACCAAGACCAACAACAACTATAACGTAGATAGAATGTGTTAATGGATATTAAAGAGTATTTTGTTGTTTTTGTTGTATTATGAGTCAGTGTCAGTTTGTATCCATCAGTCGTTGTCTACTTTCAGCCAATATCTTAAACCAACTGAAATGGAGTTAATGAAAACGAACATACGCCAAACAGTCGAGTTAAAAATACATTGCGGGAGATGGGATAAAGAACTGACTGTTAATTACAAGATAATGTAACGGGAACGGGTCTTAACGTCCTACTGTTCTTCCCCGACTGGGCTAATTAAGACGGATAAACGAAATGAAATGAGTTAATGAAGACAGACATAAGGCATACAGTTGGGTTCAAGATAGGCCTACATTGTGGGAGATTATATAAAAAGCTGACAATTCTCACTATAATAGTTAAACACTAGATAATGTAAGGGGAATGTGCTGAATATTGATTCACTCTGAACCGAGATTTTAGCGATTGGATTTTCGGCCTAGCCTCGATGACCATTACTAAAGTCGATACGATACAAACATAGTCTCGATTATACATTTCATGATTAAATCAGGAATGAAAGTTGATCAGCAAATCGGATCATAATCCAGTATATATCGAAGGCTAGTGTTGACAGTTGTCGTTTTTAATTCCATGGTTTGAAGAATGAAGATGCCCAAACAGCTACACTACGGCCTATTCTTATATTGAATTCCAACTATCAAGGGATATTTTACGTGTGCCAATATATGCACAGGATCGATCTTGTTTTATCATCCTATCACTCAAATAAAACTGAACAAAATTTTTGTCCCAAAATTACCTATAAAACTCTCCAAAGATCCTGATTTTTTTAATAGAAAGGTTATGTTTTTAATTCTATGGTTTGAAGGATGAAGAATTGAATATTGTTGTTTTTTGAATTGTTGTAGAAAAGAATGGTACCTGGTTTAAGATTAGATTGTGTTATAGAGTTTGAAGGAGACGAATCGACCTCATCATAGAATCGTGGCATGTGACGTCACGAGAATATCATTATGATATATTTTAATATATTTCTAGACACGAACCGTGTTTCCTTCACGACGGTAACTAATCACGTCCAATATGTATCTAGACATGAACCGTGTTTCCTTCACGACGGTAACTAATCACATCCAATATATTTCTAGACACGAACCGTGTTTCCTTCACGACGGTAACTAATCACGTCCAATATATATCTAGACATGAACCGTGTTTCCTTCACGACGGTAACTAATCACGTCCAATATATATCTAGACACGAACCGTGTTTCCTTCACGACGGTAACTAATCAGGTCTAATATATATCTAGACATGAACCGTGTTTCCTTCACGACGGTAACTAATCAAGTCCAATATATATCTAGACACGAACCGTGTTTCCTTCACGACGGTAACTAATCACGTCCAATATATATCTAGACACGAACCGTGTTTCCTTCACGACGGTAACTAATCACGTCCAATATATATCTAGACATGAACCGTGTTTCCTTCACGACGGTAACTAATCAGGTCTAATATATATCTAGACATGAACCGTGTTTCCTTCACGACGGTAACTAATCAAGTCCAATATATATCTAGACACGAACCGTGTTTCCTTCACGACGGTAACTAATCACGTCCAATATATATCTAGACATGAACCGTGTTTCCTTCACGACGGTAACTAATCACGTCCAATATATATCTAGACATGAACCGTGTTTCCTTCACGACGGTAACTAATCACGTCCAATATATATCTAGACACGAACCGTGTTTCCTTCACGACGGTAACTAATCACGTCCAATATATATCTAGACATGAACCGTGTTTCCTTCACGACGGTAACTAATCAAGTCCAATATATTGATGGTCTCACTTTAGTCTTGTTAAGAAATTCAATCAAATGAACGTCTGCCCCCTGTCATATACTCGGCCAATAAACTTATTACAACACTCGTGACACCATGGATACGATGATTACCTCCTTACACAACTACAGTTAGAGAACCAATTACTAACACAAATCATTTATTTGGTCATAATCAAGCCCAGCCTACACAAGCCGATTATTTGTCATAATCAAGCCCAGCGAATACAAGCCGAGTATTTGTCATAGTCAAGCCAAGCGTAAACAAGCCGATTATTTGTCATCGTCAAGCCCAGTTAAACCTATATCACAACCCATCGTACGTGTTTTCGTATGCACGGGTGATAGAGATGGTAGCTCGCAGGCAAGCCGTGAGAAACTGGGTGAAACTTTTGTATGTGCTGAACTGAACGTCTCTACGACCAGTCTATGATCTTCTACGGTGCAAGCCTCGCGCGCGGGTTAACTAAATATTTCCCAAATAGGATGCCCGTAGTAGGACGTACGGCGGGTTTTATTTAACGTTGGAGCCAGCTTCCTCCAGTGGTCTTTAACTTGCCGTATAGGGGTTGGATGGCCTCGTTGAACGGTTTCCCCCCACTGCTAAAGAGCCCTCCGCGCAAATTGAATCATATGCGAATTATTTAAATAAAATCAAACCATATGTTAGTCCCGATATAACCTAGTTGGTGTCGAGTGGACGACAAACCCTATTTCACCCTCTCTCTCTTTGTTTAACCTTTTATACTTCGTTAATGTATATATATATATATCGCTTTTTTATGTATTTTTTATGTATTTTTATTCCTAATATTTCGTTATACTGTATTATTTATATGCTGCTGTAAAAAAAGTGTTATACGTAATAAAATATCTTTCCTATTATCTTCTACCTGCTGACTATAAATAAACCTGCATTCGTATTTAAAGGTAGGTTAAGGATTAACTCATTGAAGATACCTGATAATTCAATTGCGGTCAAATTGACATCTATTGTTTTGGTTAATCCTGTAGTTCCGCTTTAATGGGAAGACTTAATTAATGAGGCATAGATTATTCCCGGGTATATTAACCAATAGTCTAACCTTCTATATTATTATTGCTGTATTGTATTGTACTCTACTCGTACATCTATCGTGTATATTAACCAATAATCTAACCCTCTATATTATTATTATTATGGAAATACTTGTCGAAACGTCCGGCTTTAAAATCATGCTTGATAACGATAAGGAGATACTTGTGATTAAAGCTATTTATCGAAACGTCGTGCTTTTAGATTGTGCTGGTAACGATTATGATGATACGTGTCGAAACGTCCGACTTTAAAATCATGCTTGATAACGGTAAGGGGATACTTGTAATTTAAGATATTTGTCGAAACGTTGTGCTTTAAGATTGTGCTTTATAACGATAAGGGGATACTTTAAGATATCGTTATAGCGATTGTCTCCCATACAAACTGTATTCCGTTAATCTATCATAGGGTTACGTTATAAATCATTATAATTATTACTGTAAGAAACTTACGTTTAATGTAAAATACGAAAACACGGCTAATCCCAGCAGTCTGTTTCACCACATTCAACAACAAATAACTAGTTTATCCTTTTACTCTGTCTATCATGATCTTTCACCATATTACAACAACTAATAACTAGTTTATTCTTTTACTCTGTCTATCATGATCTTTCACCATATTACAACAACTAATAACTAGTTTATTCTTTTACTCTGTCTAACATGATCTTTCACCATATTACAACAACTAATAACTAGTTGATCCTTTTACTCTGTCTAACATGATCTTGTATTGTGGTAAAGATATAATAGTTTACATCCTAGTTATACCATCTCTATTAGTTAGTGCAGGGTGACTGCGCCACATATGATTTACATAAAGGACAAATATAACGACAAGACATCATACTCCGAAACAGCAAACAAAACAAACAAAAACAACAATTAAAAAAAGAGTGAATGTATCCGGGGGCTAGCCGTAATCGTCCACTGCGCTGTACGGTCCCGGGTCTGAAGCAACACAGACTTCACTCAAAATTGAACATATTTTACTCGTAGTTTACATCCCTCTCTATTCAACAACACAGACTGAACTCGGTGAGAACAACGTTATACAGTTAGCCATAAGTTATCTCTCTCTGTTAAACAGTTAGCCATAAGTTATACCATCGCTCTGTTATACAGTTAGTAAGAAGTTATACCCTCTCTCTATTGAACAAAGTTATACAGTTAGTAAGAAGTTATACTCTCTCTATTGAATAACGTTATACAGTTAGTAAGAAGTTATACTCTCTCTATTGAATAACGCTATACAGTTAGCCATAAGTTATACCCTCTCTGTTTAACAACGTTATACGGTTAGTAAAAAGTTATACTCTCTCTGTTGTACAGTTAGTTATCTCTCTACATGTGCTGTGTAGATGTTATGTGGTAAAATATAGTATAGTAATAAGTCAGTTAATTATCAGTCATGCGTATCGACCCCCATTAGAAACCTACATATTATCTCATGTATTTATATATTCAATTAGTTTGTAATATTTTGGCGCGATACCAGAAATGAAATGAGGCTCGTCGACCTACTTCTCTACTCTGAGCGGGTTAACGATCACTCTATTTGTAATTATTTAATAATTTAATGTTTTGGCTTTATACCAGAAATTCCAGTAACATCCAATTAAAATCAAGGTTCAATTAGAACCAAGAGTCAATTAAACTCAGAGACAGAGAGAGGGAGAGAGAGAGAGAGATATGGGGTTTAACGTCCACTTAACACAACTAGGTTATTTAGGGACTAACATATGGTTTAATTTTATTTCAATAATTCGCTTGCGCGTAGGGGTCTTTAGCAGTGATAGGAAACTGGAGTGCCCGGAGGAAACCCACGAGGTTGAGAAGGCGCCCCTATCTCCATGACACATACGCTCACACCAGGGCTCGAATTAAAATTAAGGTTTAATTAGAACTATGTAGGAAAGATCTACATATTTTATTTATTTTTTCACTATTTATTTGTCTTGTAAATTATGTACAGTAGAGTTCTTACCTCAGGTGTTTTGTTTTGTTATCTTCTTCAGAACAGGGTCACTTCAATAACTACATTCGTCATTATCTTGTTAAGTCGATCATAAACATTCATAACAAGGGTTTGGTATTGTATTTTCGTGTATTCTGTGGTTGTAGAATTTTATGTTATTGTTTCTGTCAGTAATAGATTGATAGAGTCTGACTTGTTTACAACTGCGGATACCAATATAAGTGAAGACCTCTTCTTCATTCGATAGCTGATTTTGGTCTGACTTCTAAGATGTCAAGACGTAATATCCGTTCCTTTAGAGACAGTGATTATCTTCCGATGTATTTCTACTGGGAGTAAATTCACCAGTAATCAAAGTTACATAGAAGATAAACGATGTTAGTCGCAATAAATCAACGTGAAGTCAATATCAAATATCATAGACGATCATAGTCAAATACAGAGAGAAAACCTTAGAGAACTAACAGACAATTACTGGGAGAACTAACAGACAATTACTGGGAGAAATAACAGACAATTACTGGGACAACTAACAGACAATCACTGGGAGAACTAACAGACAATCACTGGGAGAACTAACAGACAATCACTGGGAGAACTAACAGACAATCACTGGGAGAACTAACAGACAATCACTGGGAGAACTAACAGACAATCACTGGGACAACTAACAGACAATCACTGGGAGAACTAGCAGACAATTACTGGGAGAACTAACAGACAATCACTGGGACAACTAACAGACAATCACTGGGATAACTTACAGACAATCACTGGGAGAACTAACAGACAATTACTGGGAGAACTAACAGACAATCACTGGGAGAACTAACAGACAATTACTGGGAGAACTAGGGGGTCTTTGGTAGTGATAGGAAACCGGAGGAAACCCACGAGGTTGACAAGGCGCCCCAATCTCCATGCCACATTCGCTCACACCAGGGCTCGAAACCACAGCCGCAAGCCAGAGGTGGCCGACCAGTGACACTTTAGACCACTAACAGACAATTACAACTACGAGTCAATTAAAATTATTTAAAAAAATATAACTAGAACCAACCAGAAATTGATAATTGCTGAAATTTTCAGTATATTCTGTTTGTAGTTTGCACTATCCGTTTTGTAAACTATTAGGCCTTCAGCGTATTCTGTAAGCTCTTTATCCAATCTGACCTAATTTGAATGAAATTTTCAGCATTTTTATTGTTTAACTATTATAGATAGTTCTGTAAGCTCTTTAGCTAATCTTACCTGACACCCTCAGTCAGTATAAACATTCTACTCATTCAGATGGAGACTTATTGCCAGTTCCAGTAGTGTGACGTCTCACCATAGGTTATCGGTTTACGTCACTAAAGATTAGGAGTTACTCCTAGCAACCCCGATCGACACGCGTGCCGCTTTGACTCAGTGACAAAGACACTGACTCAGTGTTAAGTGGATATTAGTATTTTATGTTCAATCAGAACGACATGGCGACATTTTCCTGGCGACATTGGTAGTTTTTGTTCAATCAGAACGACATGGCGACATTTTCCTTGTTCAATCCATGAGTTGTCATCAACTGGCTAAAGACCCCTGCGCACAAGCGAATTGTTGAAACTCTCCCTCTCGCCTCCCCTCCCCCTCTCCTTATCTCTACTCCTCTGTCTCTCTCTCTCCTTATCTCGCCTCCCCTCTCTCTCTCCTTATCTCTACTCCTCTCTCTCTCCCCCCTCTCTCTCTCTCTCTATCCCTCTCTTTCCCACACAAACACCGGGATATTTCCCCACCTACTCATCTCTCTCTCTCCCCTCTCCCTCTCGCCTCCCCTCTCCCTCTATCCTTATCTTTTCTCCTCTGTCTCTCTCTCTCTCTCTCTCTCTATCCCTCTCTTTCCCACACAAACACTGGGATATTTCCCCACCTACTCCCCCCTCTCTCTCCTTATCTCTACTCCTCCCTCTCTCTCTCTTCTTATCTCTTCTCTTCTCTCTCTCTCTCTCTATCCCTCTCTTTCCCACACAAACACCGGGATAATTCCCCACCTACGCTGGAGTTCAGTATTTAAAAACAACACCGGGATATATTCCTGTAAAACGGATTACGTTTTATATCCTATATGTACTTTCCGGTTAAACAGAAATATAAAGAGCCGTGGGCGCACTGGGAAAGATGTCATCAATAATGGATTTTAAACAAAAAAAGGAGTAAAACCATTTTTATACGTTGAAATCTTTTTATCCGGATAAATTGAGTTGTATAAGGAAATTATTGACCTGTCAACGGCCGTGATAATCGTCAAATAAATCAGTTAATTTTCACTACAGGCCATGTTTTATATTAGCCGCCATTTTCTTCCTGATCAAAGGAGTCGCGATATCTTAGTCAGTAAGACGTTGACTCGTTAACCGGGAAGTCCCTTGTTGACCCCCCCCCCACCGTCCCACTCCCACATTTCTTGTCGTGCAGGGAAGTCCCTTGTTGACCCCCCCACTCCCACATTTCTTGTCGTGCAGGGCTTGGCAAGCAGAAATGTATAGTTGTAAGGATGGAACGTGGACATATTGCCGTAACCATGGTGCCACTCTCCGTAGAAAATGTTCCTCATAACGCACTGAATGGCGTATGTGTGTCTTCAGATACAGATCTATATATTGTTCGTTTTTTATACCTTCGATGGCCCGAACTTTATGAAGATATGGCCAGTTGTAGTGGGATGTCGCGTCAGGGGTCACACGAGCGGCTTTTGGCCCTATGCCAGAAATTAATTAATCAATTTGCGTAGACGTTTCTAGGGGTTTAACCACAGTTCCGCTCAGAGCACGCCAAAAACTCATCGTAACAGACCGTTTCATTGGCTAAATCCTCACTTCAACCAGAAGGCCAGTAAAGACAAGTAAAACGACATTGTGAAATGAATCTGTGTTATATGGAACGGGGAATGAGAAAGAATGACCAGGTTCGATAACGGTTTCCCATTGTCAGTGGGTCGAAGTGTAGCACCACGAGCTTCTTTGTCCGACATGGAGAGCAGAAATTTACCGAACTGGTCGCCATATTGTACATTCGACTCGTGCATCTGTTCCTTGCTACATATTAGAACAACCCTTGATCGTCTAGAATTGTGTCTCTAGCTGTCTTCCTTCTCCTTCACGTTGTGTATTTTTACTGGTTCCTCAAGACGTTCGTCCTCTCAGTTATTACAATGCAAGAGTTCGTTTTTACCTTTTATGTAGCATATATAGGTATACATACAAGCAAAGTACAGATTACAATTACAGTTACTACTAGCTAAACTCTTCCCAAAGCTAGCTAATTAATTGTCTTATTAATAATATGATTGAATAAAACTAAAGCCAGTGACGCAATCGGTAAAATTCCGATCACATGTATGTTGTTGAAAAGATAGAACCAGTTATGTTTACATATAGACAGTTTGTACTCTTTTTATACATCAACATGTCAATTTACTCTAAGTTTATCTCAGTACACACTACATATAATACTAATATATGTGTGTGAACCCTAAAGCTATCCTATCCCCTATTTATTGTCTATAATTGAATTTCACCTTAAACGTTAATCTTAAGCACAAAGTCTACTAAAGTATTACAGAAGAAGGGAGGACCAGGTTCGATACCGGTTTCCCACTGCAGTGGGTCGAAGCGAAGGAGTCTTGTCTAGTCTTTCTCACGTAGAAGATAAGTTTTCCATTGTCTGTCTCACTACACCATAACAGCACCTTTTCGATTTATAATTGTTATTTAAGAAAGCCAAGTTTTATGACGTAGAGAAAATCTTTAGCAATGGTGCTTCCTCTACGTTTTCGTCGGTGACTAGAAATCTGTAACGTCCATTCTGTATGTACAGATTGACAGCACATGATACTACGGCCTGTCTGTTGGTTTGAAGTCTTACAGATTGTCAGTAGATGATACCACATATTCCTGAAGCAACGGCCCGAGAAATCCCTCTCTGGCCATTGCTGGATTCGCTTCGGATTCTTGACATTTAAGTAAATGTGTCTATTCTTCTCGTTCAATCAAATCTACTACTTACGTACAGTAACATGACATTCCGTCGTTTAATCTTGGGTCTTCCTTAATATTTTGGACAAAGATTTAAGTTATTAAAAACGTTGAAAGTCTGTTCGTTACCATACCGTAGTGTTTACTTTACGTCAATACCGATAGCCTCGTTTGTCACGCAATTAGTTTTGCTGCAATATCCTGCTATGCGCTGGTTAATATAGATTAAAAAAACGTGCAGCCATGACGTAACGTTACGTAAACACAGTTGTCCTAATTAAACGTCTTGTTTTAAAGGTAATACCTTTGTAACGAATTCAGTGATTGGTCAGTAATAGGACCACTGGCCAGTCATAATTAGTGACAATAATACCCACTCAGTCCAGCAGGGAGTAGTCAGATTAGCTCTAATCAAACGGAACACTGCGAGGAGGATGATGATACCACGGCCTATCGTTTTGAAGTATTACTGGTTGGTAAAACAACAATGTTGCTGGTGTTATCTCCCTTTAGTCATTATATAGCACTAAGACTAGTAATTCTTTGCCTATTTTTCATGACGAATGTAGTGCGAGTTATTAAGAGACAATTTTTCCCTTATTTTTTTCTCCCCTCTTCTTGCATTTTTGGGTTAACCTTTTGGTCTAGAGTAGGAGAAAAGGGATCAAATTTGCAATTTTATAGCAGTTTTGGGTAATACTGGTGATATTACAGCGGAGGGATGGGGGTGTAAAATGTCTTTCTGCGGAGCAATGAAATATATCGGAAGTGAGATTTTTACCCCAGTCAACTTCAAATCCCCGTAACAAAAAATCTAAACCATCAACCCCCTACAAGTTTATGATGAGGAGATTGCCCAATGTGCTTTCCATTGTGCCTAAAAAGATTGGAACCAACGGAATGTTGAGCAAAAAGCTACAACCTGTGATGTTACACCAATTTAACATTGAAGTTAATGGGAAAATAATTACTAGCCCGAGTCCTTATGGCTAATTGACGGTTTGGTTTTTCGTTTCATAACTCCTTGTACTCTAAACTTCTTGATTACTCCACTATCTGATATTATATCGCACAACAAGATGTGGTGCCGGCCGGTGGTATAATATTGGTGATAGACATCACTACCGCTTATGATGGCCGTAAACTTGATAAAGAAAATACATTCAAACCATAAAACTTCTTTTTTCAGTCCACCATAGGATTTATAATAAACCTTGTACATAGCGGTATTGAAACGCGTCACCGTCCCTTTAACTTGAAAACTGCAGCCATGCCGTTACCAATAGCCGATGTCTTGTTTACCGTTAGCCTTTTACAGAGACACGACGAATTGATACCTTAAACAAGCAGCTTATGTAGTTTACCGTCAATACTCATTGCCTGGAATGTCCGTTCACCGTGTGACATAACTAATGAATATCGATAGGGAAACTTTAACGTTAATAACGTTGACAACGGTTTCAAATAGTTTGAGACCGCTGTTTACTCGCCAACTTTCTTTTTGCACGCTTTCCCGCTTGCTTAAATCATCGTTATAATAAAGAGAGTTACCTCCCTCTAACCGTTAGTTGCGATAAACAAACTAAAATATGCAAACAGTTCGGCTGCGGGCACATACCCGGTCCCTAAATTAGGAAATCAATTTACAAAATAATATTCAGCATTAATAACACTGCAGCCGTTTAAACACATTAATAATTGTCCATGTTAAACCGTAATACCATTAAAGTCATTTAAATACTATTAAACGTTAAAATCACTAAAAAGTCACTTTAACCCGTTAATCACCATCTTCCTTCTCAAGCAGTAGAACTAATTTAGCAATAGGTCGGCGTAGTTCAGTGGTTGACGTTCTAACTGTAGCAGCTCTAACAAGCCCTTTATTATCAATTTCTGTTGAAACGATTCTTCCCATTATCCATTCGTTTCTAGGCAGACTGTCATCACACACAAGAACAATATCATCAATCTGGATATTACGTTGAGGATGACACCATTTATTGCGCTCCTGTAAACATATCATATACTCCTTCTTCCATCGGGTCCAAAACAGATTTGCGAGATACTGGACTCTGCGCCACCTGCGACGAAGATATAGATCTTCACGTTGAAAACACCCAGGCGGTGATAAAACAACTTGAGACTTAGTAGTTAAGATGTGATTGGGCGTTAAGGGATCTAAATCGTCTTTGTCAGAAGAAGAGAATGTAAGAGGTCTGGAGTTTAAGATATGTTCGACTTCGCACATTAAAGTTCTAAACGATTCATCATCTAAACATCTACCATGTTCCTTTAGGAGGAAACTGAAGACCTTTCTGATTGAGCGAATTTGCCGCTCCCAAATTCCTCCCATGTGGCTTGCGGTTGGGGGGTTGAATATCCAATCAACGTTGAAATGCAGCATTTTATTTCTAACTTTATCCTTGTCCATTTCATCCAATGCCTGGCGAAGCTCCCTTTCGGCACCAATGAAGTTGGATCCATTATCACTTCGTATCTGTCTAACGGGTCCTCTTCGAGATATGAAACGTTGAAGAGCTTGTATGAATGAATCCGTTTCCAGAGAGTTTGAAACTTCGATGTGGATACTTCTGCTAGCTAGACAAGTGAAAATAGCTCCGTAACGTTTAAGTTCACGTCGTCCATCCTTAATGTAGAACGGTCCGAAATAATCTAATCCCACGCAGGTAAACGGTGGTGAGGGGTTGACTCTTTCGGCTGGCAAGTCCGCCATTTTCTGTATGTTTGGTTTAGCTCGGTTACGTCGACAGGGAACACATTTAGTTATCACTTGACGTACTGCGGCGTTGGCTCCTATTATCCAGTACTTTTCTCGTAGAGATGCTAGAACATGGCCTCTTCCTGCATGAGCAAGTCGTTGATGAGCATGACGAATGATGAGTTCTGTTAAGTGACCCTTTCTGGGAACGATTACAGGGTGCTTTGAGGTTTCAGGGACTTCGGCTCTGTCTAACCGTCCACCAACGCGTAGAACACCATTATCGATAACTGGATCGAGCTTCCATAAATTTGACAAATTCTTTGTTAACAACTTTTTGCGCTTAAACTGTTGGCGATGATTATTCTGATTAAAGTCTGTTGATCTAAAAATTTTAAGTTCTTCAGCGTATTGATTTTCGTGAACGTACCTAAAAAGATTATTTTCTGCTTCCTCCATTTCTAAGACAGTTATGGCTAAAGTTAAGTTTCTGAATAAGGCTTTCCTTCGTTCAGTCATAAAGGCTTCTGCGGATTTATTTAAATGATTCTGATCCTTTCTGTCCCTACTCAAACGCAGTAGAATTGATTTTAACCGTGTAAATATAACCACAGCACGTTTTAATCTGTGCCAATCGGAATATTGTTCAATAATCATCTTCATGGGATTAACAGAACAAGTTAAGTTCGTAACAAAATTAGAAACCTCATCCTTTACTTCAGGATCTGACGAGGGGATTAGTCCAGGTAACACTGGTTGTTTGATCCATTCCTCTTCTGGCTTCCATAAGAATTCTGGTCCTTTAAGCCATCTGTTAGACTGTAGGAATGTTAAGCTTGTTAAACCACGTGAGGCGTCATCAGCTGGGTTACTTTTAGTGTCAATATACAACCATTGGGATGGTTCTGAGCAGTTACGAATCGTTTGAACTCTGTTCGCCACAAAAATTTTAAATCGTCGTTGGTCATTATGAATGTACCTTAAGACAGTAGTAGATAAAAGACAGAATCAGGTTTATCCGTCAACTCCTTTAACAGCAGTTGGCCAATACGTGTTGATACTGTAGCGGCCGTTAGTTCGAGTCTTGGTATTGTAACTGTCTTGATGGGTGCGAGTCTACTTTTACCTAGTATAAATGAACAGTGTATTCGACCGTTATTATCCTTGAGTCGAAGATAAGCAACAGCTCCATACGCTGTAGAACTTGCATCCGAAAATACATGAACTTGGTTTGATAGAATAGGTCCAAATTCAGCTGGTTTAAAACATCGTTGAATCTCTATCTTCTCCAAAGCTAGGAGATTATCTTTCCAGTTTAACCATTGTCGTTGAAACTCTACTGGTATAGCATCATCCCAGTCAAGATCAAGGCGACATAAACCTTGTAGTATTCGTTTGGCAGTTAACGTTACTGGAGAAACAAATCCCAGTGGGTCATAGATTGAAGATACCATGGATAAGATACCTCTGCGGGTTAAAGGTCTGTCCTTTAAGGTGATCGTGAAACCAAAAGTGTCCGATGAAACAACCCATTTTACGCCCAGTGCCCGTTCTACCGGTAGGTCCAAATCTAAATCTAACTCCCGAACTTCCTTAGCCCTTTCGTCCTCTGGAATAGATTCAAGAACCTCTTTATCAGAACAGATGAACTTGGTCAACCTAAATCCGCCTTTCAGGCATGCACCTTGCAACCTTTGGATTAAGTCTTTAGCTATTTCTGGAGTCTCGACACTTTTAACGCAATCGTCAACATAAAAGTTATTACGAATAACATCTGCTACAGTTTTACCAAACTCTTCCTCTGATTTATCCGCAGTCTTCTTTAATGCGAAGTTTGCGCAGCTGGGTGATGAGGCAGCACCGAACAGATGGACACACATACGGAACTCCTCTAAGTCATTATCGATGTCGCCATTTTTCCACCATAGAAGTCGTAGAAAGTCTCGATGTTGAGGTGGGACCATTACCTGGTGGAACATCGATTCGATGTCTCCCATGAATGCGATACGTTCGTCTCGAAAACGAGTTAAAACACCAATTAATGAGTTTGTCAGATTTGGGCCCTGTAGTAGCTGATTGTTCAAAGAGATACCTTGATACTGTGCACTGCAATCGAACACTACTCGTATCTTGTCTAATTTACGAGGGTGGTAGACCCCATGATGAGGGAGATACCACGAATGTCCTGGTTTCGGTGAGGCATTTTCAGGAACTTTCTCGATAAAACCCTTGGTGATACTATCTTGAATAAAACGTTTATAATGTTCATAATACTGAGAATCGCTTGACATCTTTTTCTTCTGCCATTCGCAGCGTTTCACAGCTTGGCGCCTGTTATCTGGGAAGAGAATATGCTCTTTACGAAACGGAAGTGGGATCTGATAATGGCCGTTTACGTTACTTATACCAGCATTGGCAATTTCAATGAACTTCCTGTCGTCTTGAGACAAACCATATTCTTCTGAGTTTTGATTGATTGGATCTACATTAAAGTCTCTTTCAAACATTTCAAGAACTGTTTGCGGTGAGAATATTTCCTTGAACCTTTCTATTTCTCTAACAGTTATGCGATTTACTGAGACTTCGTTTGTTAACAAAGATTCTTCTACGGCAACTGGTCCACATACGGTCCAACCATGAGGCAAGCGCATAGCAAATGGTCCATTTCCTTCACTAGGTTTTACTTCTAACGGTCCTAGGGCTACAGGACAATTACTACCGATGAGAAGTCCGATTTCACATCCTTGGATAAGTGGAGGGACTTTCTTTGCTATATCTTGAAGGTGCTTCCATTTACCAACGATTTCTGGTGTAGGAACCTGTGAGACTGTAACGGGTATTTCACCTACTGTGTACGTTTTAGGTAATTCTATTCCATTATTGCCATCCATGTCAAGCACCAACAGGTTGTCTAATATTTCTGAGTCTAACATGTCTTGACCGAGCATGGTGCCTAGTTGTACTTTCGTTGAGACTCCTTTGGCGTTTAATTTTGTCTGTGTGTCTTTAAGTAGAAAACAACCGCTGCTTCCATTATCATAAAAGGCAAGCGTTATAACCATTTTATCTTTCCACTGTAAACGTACTGGAAGGATGGGCTGTAAAATAACAGAGTTCAATGGTCTTGTTACATTGCATGCTGTTTTAGGGATAACATCTGATAACAAGTTAGCTGCATTTTCACTAGTTTTAGACAATTCACGATGACCATCGACCGTTTGAAGACTGAATCCATCAATATGTAAAGA
Source organism: Patella pellucida (assembly GCA_917208275.1). Lineage (NCBI taxonomy): Eukaryota > Metazoa > Mollusca > Gastropoda > Patellidae > Patella > Patella pellucida. The sequence continues at coordinate 57,709,505 of OU795044.1, forward strand.
TGTTGGATGTTTCTTTTGACATTTACTGCATGTGGCCTTTTGTAAACACCCCTTAGCCATGTGATTTGTTCCGAAGCAACTAAAGCAAAGTCTATTGTTTATTAAGAAAGTCTTTTTGTCTTCCATAGTTTTCTTCATAAAGGATGGGCAATTATCTAAACCATGGGTGCCTTTACAAAGTTGACAGCTAAGTCTGGCCTCTGTTAACTGTTTATTGTACCCGGTCCCGTTTGAGAACCCGGAATTCGGTGATAATGATCTTGTATTTGTAGCAAAGCTTTTCTGTTTGGGTATAAACGGTTTCCTACTATGTCCATGGAAATCTTTATGCTGATAATTCGGTTTACTAGCTTGATTATTCGTTGAACTTGATTTCACCAAAGCGTCTTTACCGTATATGGGATCGTTTGCAGCTTCAGCAGCATCCTTAATAAAGTCTACCAGATCAGTAAATAATGCAGTTTTCATTTCAACCTTTCGCATTCGGACAACACGTTCTCTCCATCTTGCTTGTAGACTGTATGGGAGTTTCAATACAATGCACTGCATATTTGGTGGGTGATTCAAGACTAACATATACGATAAACTACTCATGGCGTTTCTACACTTGATGAGAAACAGAGAAAATGTCTTTAATGCTGATGGATCTTCTTTAACCAAGGACCAATTAAGAACTTTGTCTGTGTATGATATTGAAAGCTTGTATGGGTCGCCATATTCTTGATCCAAAAGTTGTAACGCTTCTTCAAATCCTTCTTTGGGATCTAGATGTAAACACCCGTCGATTAAATGTCTAGGCTCTCCTTCTAAGTGCTGTTCAAGGTAGTAGAGACAATCGGCACTGTTGGAAACTTTAGACCGAATCCTTGCGTTGAAGGCTTTAACGAATGGTGTGTATTCTATCGGGTCGCCTTTAAACTTATTCACTTCCGGTTGAGGTAAGGTCATTGCAGCCATTAATTGTCTATGCATCAAAACCACATCATGTTGAATATTAGAGCCTGTAGCATTCTGACTTTCGTTTGGCCTTGTCTGTAGATGTGTTGAATTCAAATATTCAGCGTTGGTTGGTTGAAATTCATTGGCTGTGGGGTTAAGGCGTTGACCTTGCGGTGCGGTATTCCCTACGGGGTTAGGCGGGGTTTGTTCTCGCGGTTGACGATAAATAATCGGTGTACTTGAGACCGGTTGAATTAAATTACTTTCACTTATATCTTTATCATTAATCAATGGCGGTGTGACTGTTTGGGGAAGATCACTTGGCTTTATCATACTAGGTTGACCGCTGTTGCTTGAGGATTCGTTGACTTCTGAAAGAACAATATATTCATTTGACAACCTGTTTACATTACATGTATCTTCATCAACGATTTCACGGAATGCCTTCTCTCTGGCTTGAGCTTTAGCGACTTTCACTTCAAGTTCTAATTTCTGAATTTGTTGAGTTTTAGACAACATCGCCTGTTCAGTAAGTAGTTCTGCAACTTTGGCCTTTTCCCTTGCTCGTATCATAGAACTTGAATAGCTTGCCGAACTAGACGAGGTCGAACTTTTGTGACTTTTCTTTGGATGACTTGATTTGTTTGAACTGGTGGTATGGGTATGTAAAGTGCTATCATCATCGCTATCACGTCCTTCTACCATGTCTCCATTATTGTTCTTATGAACTTCTATTATCAAGTTTTTGCGTGAAGCCATGTTGATAAACTGTTAACAATTGACTATAGACAAACTATAATATACTATATGACGTGTCAAGCACTTTAACTTTAAATGTTTATAACGTTCGTTTCAGTCTATAAATTAAGTGGCTATTCTATTTGACGGTACGTATAGCGAGAAGTCAATAATTATTATTATTTGAAACTAATATGATGGCCGTAAACTTGATAAAGAAAATACATTCAAACCATAAAACTTCTTTATTCAGTCCACCATAGGATTTATAATAAACCTTGTACATAGCGGTATTGAAACGCGTCACCGTCCCTTTAACTTGAAAACTGCAGCCATGCCGTTACCAATAGCCGATGTCTTGTTTATCGTTAGCCTTTTACAGAGACACGACGAATTGATACCTTAAACAAGCAGCTTATGTAGTTTACCGTCAATACTCATTGCCTGGAATGTCCGTTCACATGTGTGACATAACTAATGAATATCGATAGGGAAACTTTAACGTTAATAACGTTGACAACGGTTTCAAATAGTTTGAGACCGCTGTTTACTCGCCAACTTTCTTTTTGCACGCTTTCCCGCTTGCTTACATCATCGTTATAATAAAGAGAGTTACCTCCCTCTAACCGTTAGTTGCGATAAACAAACTAAAATATGCAAACAGTTCGGCTGCGGGCACACCGCTTACTACCGAAATCTACATATACCGAAACAGTGAACACAAACTTAATTGAGAAACTTCATACAGTAGTATTAACGCAGTCAGACCAGGCATTGTCTCCCTTACTCAATATCTAATATCAAACCCAGGTTGATTAAAGGCGCGACATGTGAATACATATCTAAATGTAACATTCAATGCCAGTGAATCGGCCTGCAATAGATACATGTCTGTTGAACATAACCAGGCCGTTATTGCCTAGAAAAAATCAGACATTAACATGAGATTGTTTAGGACTGATGAGACTATTTAGAGCTCTTTAGTTAATCAACCAGCTTCCCTTAGAGATCGACGGAGTTTAGTGGGCGTGGTTATAACCATCACCCCCTGGAGAACGTTAGAGTCAGTGGGCGTGGTTATAAAGTTATTTTAACCATCACCCCCTAGAGAACGTTAGGGTTAGTGGGCGTGGTTATAACCATCACCCCCTAGGAAACGGTAGAGTATTGTGGGCGTGGTTATATAGTGATTATAACCATCACCCCCTAGAGAACGGTAGAGTATAGTCGTTGAGGTTTCCCCTTGTCAGTGATGCAGTACTGGGGGCCTGATAAGCACATCTGTCTAGTCGTTCTGATGGGACGAAAAATCGAGGTCTCGTGTACACATTGACGTACACGTAAAGATCCCTAAGCAGTTGAAATTCGATATAAGAGTAGGCCGTCCCTCATATGGCGTATGTCCATCTTCATTAGCACAGTTTATGAACAGAACAGTAAGACGTTAAACCCCAGTTAATTGTCATTTCTATAACGCTTGAGGACTGCTAAATCATGCTAATACTGCTGTCTCGGGTTAAACGTTTGCTAAATAAATTCAGAGTGCAGTTATTTAAAACTATTATAGTCGTGGACAAACAATAAACTAATTGATTTGTTTTCAAGTACAAGGAAGGAACTATATTGGACATGATCTAATCACGTAGTATTAACCCACATCGAACTCTGTATATTCAACCAAACAAACCCTATATTAAAGGACCTAAGTCCGTAACTCAAAATCCTCCAAAATCTTCGACATCGAAAACACGAATTATTGGTCAATTTAAATCAACATTGATGATGTAAACTTACCAGGAAAAGATGAGCTTCTGATATCCGATATTTAAGATAAAATAATTTTTCTAACATTGGTACACGAATCGTGTACCATATTGCGCTCTGGTCCTAGTTTTATTGAGAGACTCAAGGGACGAGGCTAGACACATTGCACTGTATCACACTGCATATGTGGACTGGAATAACCAGGCGCTAAAAAAAATGCACTGGGTTGAGACTGAATGGCTTGTTTCGCCGAACATAACTGATTTGAAATTGGAGTAAAACGGAAAGCATTTAATGTAAATCAGTTTATATACATTCATATTACAGTATTATATGAGTTTCGACCCACTTTTGTCAATTTCTGGATCCCAAATGTTAGCGATTTAGCTCCTTTAACATAAACTAATATATATTGTGGTGCCTTGGTGGATTTAACATCTACAGGCCCAACGGAGTAGGGGGCTAAGGGGGTGGGGGCGGTAGCCCCGCAATAATTTGGCCGCTAGTACTCTTTTCGTTAGGTTATTGCGGTCATTGGACCCTCGCCTTTAGGGACTTAGGATGGAAGCTGCTTACACTGATTTTTAATCGAAGTCTCTATCTGATAAAGTTACGAAGGTTCATGTTTCGGACGCTGCTAAAGTATTTTTCGGCTAAAAGTGTTAAAACCCCTCGATCGGAAATTCGGCGCAATAGGCTGTAACGGGTGCACGGCGTGGAAATAAAAGATTTGTGGCAACAAAAAATAATCAAAATATAGGTTAAAGCTTTCGCGAAAATTTTCTCTACATTAAATTATATTTGTATCGCAATTGGCGAAAATGACGTAAGTTTATGTATAGCGCAAAGATCGCAGATGTTTCTCGTATGTTGTGCTGGCATCGACAAGAGAACATTTGTCGAACGTCGAACGTCGAACCATAATGTATGATCATTATTACTGAACCCAGAAACCAATGGCAACGAAAGAGTTATTGGTTCTCGGAGCCCCCCCCCCCCATCTGATTGCATACAACCATGGCCTATTTTAACGTGCCTTTGGATAAAAAAAAGAGTCCTTGCTTTAAAATAATGCTATTTATCCTCCTTATGTATGAATCTGACAAGAGAGGTAGTGGGGAAACTAAGCTATCATTATGACAATCGACCGCTTTCGATTTCTGTTTCTTTTGTAAATTCATGACCTATTCCCATTACCACCGCCTAAAGCACAGATATTACATGGGTGCAGATGACAGTGAAGGTTCGTTTGCCTTTGGATCGACTTTGGCTGTTTAATAATAATAATAATAATCTCGTCATTTTCTTTTAACAGTTAATGATACAGGCACACGGTTAGAAATAATATGGTAATTTGGTTACATTTTGATTGTAAAGGTATATAGCATGGTATTGTGTAATCGGCAATCGAATTCTGGAAAATTTCTCAGTGACAACATACTTGAATCACAAACTACAAATAACAAAAAGTGTTTTGAGCCTTTAGACTGTAAAAGTGAACTGTACAAAAACTCGTTCTTCCCTAAAACGATAAGCCTCCTGTATGCTAAGACAATAGGCTGTTTCCACACAGCCCTCAATTAGCGGAATTAGTGTGACCGCACTCTCTCTCCCCCGTTGATCATATACCGAAAGGTCCTCAACGTACCTATCCAGATCCGGAACTGACGTATACCCCGACTTCTGGAACATGATAGACAGCCAATTAACGAACAATTTAAATACCTTATCTTCCAGATACATATCACTTACTATCATACATCCGAGTCTAGATGTAGGTTACGGAGAGTACCGGTATCTGTCGAGGTTTGCCGAATGTTTAATTACCTTCTCATCCAGATTCGTTTTAAAACAAACCCTTTAATGCACGTGTTTTATTCATAGTCTCGTTTTGATTTAAATGTTTATGTTGTATCGCTATTTTACCGACTTTTCGTCTAATAGTTTGGATGCAGCTATTGCGGGTGTGGCGCCAGGCAGGGTAAGCTTACTCTTCCGGACACCTCTTGTCGTGTATTTTTATACACGAGGAGCAGTCCATTTGCTGATTACACTATTTTGCTTGAATATACTATTTTGCTTATAACGTTTTAAGGACTTCGAATTCTGTCTTATGGTTTGGATTGTTCGTACTTAGTTTTTATTTTTTTGGATGTCTTTATATAACCACAAATCATTAATGATTTCCCCATTGACTGTAATGTTAGTTCTCGTCTCTTAGACTGGATCTAACTTTGGGTAGAACGTTCTGCCACAGATGGAGCAACATGTGGCAAACTCTTGCCCAAAGGTATGTATGAGTTTCACCATGATTGAAAACAACCCTTGTAAAATGACGAGATTAGTGTTATTATTATATGAAAAACTTAAGATACACAAGCTGGAAGTAGAGACAAAAAAACATGCAATTTTTGGCTCTACATTTCAACGTAACCAACCTCACAACAACTGTATCCTTCGGCCTCAAAATCATGAATATTCAACAAAACCCGACAGAAACTGTATTTTCAAACCCTTTTTTTTTTATTCTATACCAAAAAGTCAAACAAAAATCGCCATGCAAAGGGGGTGGGGGGAGACTGAAAATAGCTTTCGCTCTATATTCGAAGGCGTACAAATATTTGATAAACTATATTCATAGCGTGGTTAATTATAGTCGCAAGTTGTTGCGCAAGTTGTTGCGCGTGCCCACGCTCATGGGTTAAAGACCTCGATACGAAATAGAATCAATCGTATCAAACAAAACCTGTTGTATTAGCTTTAGATATATTTGTTTACGGAGATCCTAGATTTTGGAAATCGTGGACAATCATGCATCATCTATAGATTTTATTGGTTTTTATTTTAATTTGAGTAACTCTATTGGGGTCATTTGTATTTATTAGAATTCTCCTTCTGTCGATAGATATGGCTGCGTGAGTCCTCCTGTACTCATCCTTCTACTTTCATGACACTGTAGGTTGATTTAATATATGTTTATGAGGGCGTAGGGGGTATATACGGGACCAACCAGACTACCATACTCCTTGTCACGTACAACTCCGTCCTAATTATTCCAGCCGAGCAGTAGGACGTTAAACCCCATTTCAGTTTATTTCATTTTTGTCACGCACAAGGCCGCACCTTTCGATATACAGAGCACGAGCTGCGGACTCAGAAATCTCGTTGATCTCGTTGATCAGAATTTTATCGAGATTATTTACTTTAAAAGAAAAAGGGGTTTAAAGGGCCAATCCCGATAATATTTTGGAGAATAAAGCTGTTTATTTATGTGTTGAAATCCCACAAAATCCTCTACCTTAAGGCCGAGCAACTAACTCAATATTATAATACGTTTGCTAACAACATTATCCCGTTAGTCTTCATCTGGAAATGGAGACCGATGTCCTAAGTTTTATTATGCTGTGTCTGGATAAAATCAGGCCCCAAGTTCACAAAGCATTCTCAGACTTAACTTGAGAATTTACTCAACTTTAAATCACTCTTTATGAGAAGTATCTTTCATCCAGAAACACAAAACTTTGCACATAGCATCGTATTGGTGTATTAAATATATTAAAACAACAAATGTTTAATAAAGGGCTTTTTTTTTGGTTAAAATAAGGCGAACAATTTTGAGAAAATTCTCAACTTAAATCTGAGAATGCTTTATGAACTTGGCGCCAGACTTGTATTTTATAAAAATAATGTGTTAGTCAAATTAAGCGTTCGTTATCAAGTAAAGCAAAGGGTCATTCGCTGTATAAGCAGTTCCGACGCTCATGTCCAAAAGACTCAATATTATGAGTTGAAATTGTGAAACAGGGTAAATACACACTTCCGCTATATATTCTGGCGCTTAAATTTCATACATACTCGGACTTTTATTTGTTAAAAATGTTCAAATCGAGATAATCCCTTTAACTAACAAGGGATCTCTTACGTGCACGCCATTGTGTACACACGATATCCGGTTCCGACTCATCTGAACGTCTGTACGTTGTCCCTCGTCAGACTCTCTGTGAATCCTAGCCGGAAAGTCCCGATGACCTTTCCCGACCAACACAGGGACAGAACAGGTTAGCGAGCCACCGTGGTTCCTTTTAATTAAAGGGGATGGAGCTCGCAATTTCCATCCTAATGTTAGCCGTTTTAAGTGATGTAGAATGACGGGCCTGACTAGAAGAGCTATCGCGTCTTTCGATAAGGTCGCGTGTACACATTGGCAAGCACGTAAAAGATCCCTTGACAGATGGAATTCGATATAAGAGTAGGCCCCGTAGTGCCGCTGTCCGGGCAAAATTTCCTCATAGCACATTTCCTCATGTATGGCATAACTCTGTCTTCATTAGCCCGATCGAAGCAGAACAGTAGGACGTTAAACCCCATCTTATTTCCTTTTAGTTAAATGACCGAACACTTGGAAATCGCACACTATTGATCGAATCGTACTCCGGTAGGATATTTACATTTAGATTTGGTTGATTTTAAGTCTTTTAGTAGGCACACATCTTATAATCTATTATGAGCTGAGTTTATTGACAATGTGTGACAAGAACAAAAAGAAAACATAAGAAAAAAACTCAGTCAGCCTTTGTCTTGTTGATTTTATTGGTTGAGTGGAAATTACGTTGATGATAGTTTAGTCTTTGTGTGGTTTGATTCAATATGGTGTAATTTGATATTAAAGTTATAGTAGAGTAAGCACAAATTCTAGGAATAAACACACGATAATCAAGTATAGTGGTGGCTTCAGTCCTAGGTTTAATCTATCAATAGAGTGACCGTGAAGTCATGCTCAAAGGGAAATGTTGGTGTTTTAACTCTTAATTAATGTGTATGTTTTTATTGTCTTACTCATGGATGTACTATAAATGTAGGTTGTTTTTCATTATTGATCATTGCTTGATAAAGATACCTGTAAGAGTATTGAAACGTTGCATGTAATAAACGAAGAAGTAGTAAATCCATAAAGTTGTGTTATTATAAAAGTATTGTGTCGTTTGATATATCTTTATTTGTTCGCTGTGGTCAGGTCAGTTAAAATAGGTTCCCCTTTAGTCAAGCCAGTTAAAATGGGTTCCCTGCAGTCAAGCCAGTTAAAATAGGTTCCCCGTTAGTCAAGCCAGTTAAAATGGGTTCCCTTTAGTCAAGCCAGTTAAAATGGGTGTCCAATAGTTGAGTCAGTTAAAATAGGTTCCCCTACAGTCAAGTCGGTTAAAATGGGTGTCCAATAGTTGAGTCAGTTAAAATAGATTCGCTATGGCCAAACCAGTTAAAATAGGTTCCCTGTCCGCTTTAGTCAAGCCAGTTAAAATAGGTGTCCAATAGTTGAGCCAGTTAAAATAGATTCGATATGGCCAAACCAGTTAAAAGAGCTAAATCGCTAACATTTGGGACCTGGAAATTGACAAAAGTGGGTCGCAACGCATATAATACTGTAATATGAATGTGTATAAACTGATTTACATTCAATGGTTTCCGTTTTTTCCCCAATTTCAAATAAGTTATGTTCGGCGAAAAAAGTCATACAGTCTCAATCTGGTGCAAATTTCTATAGCGTCTGGTTATTCAAGTCAACATACGCCGTATGGTTTGATGCAATATGTCTAGCCTCGCTCCTCATGTCTCTTGTTAAAACTCGGGTTGAAGCGCATTGTGGTACACGAATCGTGTACCAATGTTAAAAATTTTATTTTATCTAAAATATCGGATATCAGAAGCTCATTTTTTCCCGGTAAGTTTACATCATCAATGTTGATTTAAATTGGCCAATAATTCGTGTTTTCGATGTTAAAGATTTGGGAGGATATTGAGTTAAGGACTTAGGTCCTTTAAAATAGGTTCCCTGTCTTTTATGGTCATACCAGTTAAAATGGGTGTCCTATATTTAAGCCAGTTAAAATAGGTCCCTGCAGTCAAGTCAGTTAAATAGGTTCCCTTCCGTTAAAGTAAGTTAAAATAGGTTCCCTACAGTCCAGTTAAGTCAGTTAGTATAGATCAATGCAGACAAGCCAGTTAAATAGTTGCCATACAGTTAAAGTAAGTTAGTCGAGATCTCAATCTCATGACAATGCCAAGCGTCTGGTTATATTTAGTCTACAGCTATAGAATTTATTGAGCATGCTCTTCAGATAAGAATATGTCGTCACCGTTTGAGATGACTTGTAGAATATGTCTAGCCTCGTTCTTCCAGTCCCCTGCTACAAAAGATTTGTTTGTTAAAGATCTTTAAGACAATATGGATACTGGAATACTGCCGACTCACGTGAACATCTGGATGCCAGATATTTTACACCAAATATCCAATTCTTCCCGAGTTGGGCAGTAAACATCAAGTCACCTAGGCCCTGTTCAACTAAGGATAAAATCCAAATTTTAGTAGATACATCAATTGTGATTGGCTAAGCACAAAAATCAATCTAATATTATCTTATTAGATTACTAAAATTTGGAGTTTATCTTTGTTACAATTTCGGAAACAGGCCCCCAGTTGTAATCATAACTGCGTGGAATTAAATATATTGTATGCGGATAATAATGTTCTGAATTTAAAATCAATGGGCGGCGATTTTACTGGTATGAAAAATAAAGTGAGTAAGAGAAAAAGAGTTTAACGTCCACTCGACACAAAGTAGGCCTTTTCGGGACTAACACATGGTTCAAATTTGTTTCAATAATTCGCTTGCGTCTAGGGACCCTGAGAAAACCAACGAGGTTTGAAAGGCAACCAAACTCCCTGTGAAGTATAACCTGGAAATCGAAACCACGCCAGTTGACTCAATGACAGACCCAATGACAGCCCCCACCCCCACCGCCAGTATATAACAAGGTCTAATCTCGAATCAGCGAGATACAGTTGACCCAATGAAATACCCTACGACCCCCCCCCCCCCCCCACTGTTAAAAAAAAGGGGTATGATCACAAATCGAAGAGATATATCCAGGAACTTTGAAGATATTGGTTTTTGCCACAGAAGACAAGCTAAATCTTCAATTTACATTGAGACTATAAATTAATGGAGAGGAAATATCTTCCCTGATCTTGGTTCAAACAAAACGATTAAGACGGTAAATCTATTTTATATGAACGGTTTAATCCTTGCCATGTATAACATTTAAAGCGGTCTCATTAACATACAGAGAGAAATGGGGTTTAACGTCCAGTCGACACAAACTAGGTCATTTCGGGACTAAAATATGGTTGACTCAATGACAGACTTTATGATGCAGCACGCATGTGCTTACCATTCAGCCATTCAACCTACCGGCATTATAGAAGGTTAGAACACGAGATGACAGTTATCGCTATACTAGTTTTAAAAAGGATGCTATAAAGAAAATCTGCTGCACATTTTAGTAATATTAATTACTTCACTGTAGCCTCGGTTGTCATGGTTACCACTGTTACGATAACTTGAAATTTTCAGTGAGTGTTCAGGTGGGCTTACAATGACCTCACACTAAATTTCAGTCGAATCGATCAATAACTTTTTATTTTACCTATTAATATTTTTTTTCGAGAGAGCTTTTTTTGCCTGTCGCCATATGCATTGTTTACTATATTGTCTCGAATAACTAAGACGGCCAATCCATCTGGTCAACACCAAATAATATTTTGTAGAAATGGTTGGCTTGTCGCAAAATTTAAAATATACGAAAATCATTATAAAATTTTATGAACTGCAGTCATCGGCAGCTAGCGCAGTGTGTCAGAGTCCGTATAGTGTCTTGCTATGCGAGTCTAAACAGTAAACAAAAAAAATGGCGACCGGCGGATGAAGTTCTCTCTCGGCAGAAATTAAAAGTTCGGTAAAATAAAAAGTTATTGATCGATTCGGCTGAAATTTAGTGTGAGGTCATTGTAAGCCCACCTGAACACTCACTGCAAAGTTCCTACGACCACGGGAACTGGTAGAGGTACGATACTGAAATAGAACCAAGATTTGTTTGTTAAAGATCTTTAAGACAATATGGATACTGGAATACTACCGACTCACGTGAACATCTGGATGCCAGATATTTTACACCAAATATCTAATTCTCCCCGAGTTGGGCAGTAAACATCAAAAGTCACCTAGGCCCTGTTCAACTAAAGATCAAATCCAAATTTTAGTAGATACATCAATTGTGATTGGCTAAGCACAAAAATCAATCTAATATTATCTAATTATATTACTAAAATTTGGAGTTTATCTTTGTTACAATTTCGGAAACAGGCCCCCAGTTGTAATCATAGCTGCGTGGAATTAAATATATTGTATGCGGATAATAATGTTCTGAATTTAAAATAAATGGGCGGCGATTTTACTGGTATGAAAAATAAAGTGAGTAAGAGAAAAAGAGTTTAACGTCCACTCGCCACAAAGTAGGCCTGATAAGGTGGTTTTAATCTATGGAAGACCAAATGGGACAATATTCATGATTCTTGTTTCTACATTCCAGTTTGAACATTTTAGACACGAACGCAACATTCTAAACTAATGATTCTCGTTTCTACATTCTTATGTCAACACTTCATGCACAAAATCAACATTTTAAACAAAAAATTGACTTTATGTTTCATTTTCGCCGTTTTATCGATAACTTTTATATATCATTAAAATTTTAATTTTACACGACGAAGAAATCAATTCATTGGTTTCTGAAAATGTCTAATAAAAAAAATCTGAAATTTGAACTCTTGTGAAAATATCTTCTACGTTTCAAAAAGTCTTGAAGTTAAAATCTTTAAATGAAAATGTCCAGAAAAATAATGAATTATCAACATTATTACACCAGAGGGCGCTAACCGAAAACAATTTGGCGACCTATTCGGCTAGTGACCTATTCGACAGATCCAGCTGGTAACCTGTTCGTTGGCAACCTATTCAGAATAAATTCAACAGTCGACCAAACTCATCTTTTTTTATCAACCAATCAAATCCAACGTTACGTCTATTAAATGAAAGTAGAATATATTATTATTTATCCATTACTTTAGCTCAGAAAAGCGATGTAATTTCGCATTATCTTACAAAATTCTGGACATCCAACTAAATATATTCCGAACGGTATTTATATAAGCTTTTCCAAATATTATTAGTAAAAGTTGGCACAGTCATATTAAAGGGGTGCACTCTGAACCTATACATGGCCAATTTTGAGAATAAAAAGATTTAAAGGGAAAGACTGTTAATGTTAATATGCCGTGCTTTTGGATCGACATTAGATGTTTTTTTTAACAGTTAATGATACACGGTTAGAAATATAAATAATATAGTAATTCGGTTACATTTTGGTTGTAAAGGTATATAGCATGTTATTGTGTTATCGGCAATCAAACTCTGGAAATTTTCACGGAACCCCAAAACCCCGGAAACCGTGTTTTGCCAATAAAACCCTGAAGCTGGCCGTGTATACCACCGATACCACATGGGGATAAGCCTGGTACTCTATTGTTAGAACGGCAGACACATTTAAACACGCCAAAGGAGACGAAGCACTTTGTATTTGAATTTATAAGAACAACTTGTGCCACAAAGTAAAAATATCATTTCGAGTTTCATAAGACTTCAACCTTTAAGAGCGCTATATAAGTACTCAAAAATTGCACATTTGAATGCCGGCATTGTAAGTTTGATAAACTGCCAGTTACTCTTCAAAAAATACCAATTTTATTCATATCCCAACCTTGGGCCTAAAGCATAATAATATAGGGTGCTGGTGACAACAAAAGTCTCATTTTCCCAGCTATGCCCGAATGAATTGTTATCGAATTGGCCATGCACAATTCTTAGCGCAATATTATAATACTAAATGAAAATCTGTAAAACATCAGGGTTATTGTTTGACTTATGACCGTGGTTTGATATCCATGGAAACGCCCCCCAAAAATAACGAGTTTTCTTGGAAATTCTAAAAGTTCATGCAAAAAATTAAATATCGATAATCCCTCTAGTATATCGAAAGCAGACACCAAAGACGTTAAAAAATAATCTACTCCAAGTATTTTAAAATCTATGTTCATTATTTACCTTTAAACGCGATTTTGTGATTTGAATACTTCGACAAGTTTTAAAATACAACAATTGGGATGTAAAAAATAAATGTTTACTTTAGTGCACTACTCAGTCGCCCTAAAAACATTTTATTCATTCAAAAATGGTAGTTTTTGGACATCAAAATAAAAGAAATTTAGTCGTGAGAGATGGTAGACCTGGATAATCGCGTCATAGAGGGAATTCCTTCTTGTGACGTGATTCAATTGGGACACGGTCTTCTAGTGCATACTGTTGCCGGTGGCATCCATGATTGTTTACTGAGGACCACACCAATGTGTTAGACGTCATTATTTATTTATCATAACATAAAATTTGTAATGAAAACGAGGCTATGAATAAAACACGTGCATTTAAAGGATTTGTTTTAAAACGAATCTGGAAGAGAAGGTATTTAAACATTCGGCAAACCTCGACAGATACCGGTACTCTCCGTAACCTACATCTAGACTCGGATGTATGATAGTAAGTGATATGTATCTGGAAGATAAGGTATTTAAATTGTTTGTTAATTGGCTGTCTATCATGTTCCAGAAGTCGGGGTATACGTCATTTCCGGATCTGGATAGGAACGTTGTGGACCTTTCGGTATATGATCAACAAGAGAGAGAGAGGGCGGTACACAAGCTTAAAGTAGAGACATATAAACATGCAATTTTGTGGCTCTACATTTCAACGTAACCAACCTCACAACTATTTTATCCTTCCGCCTCAAAATCATGAATATTGTAACAAAGTGATATCATATATAATTTAGGTGCATTGAACTCTGCTAGTTTTGACAATAGATGATATTGACTTTCACCTCATAGTAAACTGTTGTCCAGTCACGATCTTATTAAAACTAATTAATTCAATATGGCCATTACAAGCTATACATGATCTGTGTACAAGATCCACACGACTTCAAATGTTTATGCACATGCCATGGCGAGATAAAAGAAACAATTGCAGATATGACTATCTGCCTTATCTATGTCCTGTTGGTATATAATTAAGTTGTTCATCGTCAGTTAGAAGCGAAGAGCCGAGAGAGAAGGAAGGCTTGTACGAGAGTAGGGACTCACCCGAGTCCAGCCGCTGCCTTGGCAGAGGGGCAGAATGGTAGATGAAATGTTACATTGTTAGATGTGTTCCTGTAGTATGTAGAAGTTTAGTTGTAGATTAGTTCGTGCTGTATGTATGTAACCGAAGCTGTTTAGATACCTGTCCTGGTGTAAATAAATCCTTTATCTACAAAACTCTTATCTGTTTTCACTACGATTGTGTTACAATATTCAACAAAACCCGACAGAAACTGTATTTTCAAACCCTTTTTTCGATTCTATACCAAAAAGACAAACAAAAATCGCCATGCAAAGGGGGTTGGGGAGACTGAAAATAGCTTTCGCCCTATATTCGTAGGCGTAAAAATATTTGATGAACTTTGTCCATATATTCATAGCGTGGTTAATTATAGTCGCAAGTTGTTGCGCAAGTTGTTGCGCGTGCCCACGCTCATGGGTTAAAGACCTCGATACGAAAGAAAATCAATCGTATCAAACAAAACCTGTTGTATTAGCTTTGGATATATTTGTTTACGGAGATCCTAGATTTTGGAAATCGTGGACAATCATGCATCATCTATAGATTTTATTGCTTTTTATTTTAATTTGAGTAACTCTATTGAGGTCATTTGTATTTATTAGAATTCTCCTTGTGTCGATAGATATGGCTGTGCGAGTCCTCCTGTACTGATCCTTCTACTTTCACGACACTGCAGGTCGAATTAATATCTTTTTTGGGGGGTGGGGGGTATATACAAGCCAAATCAGACTTCCATACGCCTTCACGACACTGTAGGGTGATTTAATATATGTTTATGAGGGCGTAGGGGGTATATACGGGCCCAACCAGACTACCATACTCCTTGTCACGTACAACTCTGTCTTATTTATTCCAGCCTGAGCAGAGCAGTAGGACGTTAAACCCCATTTTATTTTATTTCATTTTGTCACGCACAAGGCCTCACCTTTCGATATACAGAGCACGAGTTGCGGACTCAGAAATCTCGTTGATCAGAATTTTATCGAGATTATTTACTTTAAAAGAAAAAGGGGTTTAAAGGGCCAATCCCGATAATATTTTGGAGAATAAAGCTGTTTATTTATGTGTTGAAATCCCACAAAATCCTCTACCTTAAGGCCGAGCAACTAACTCAATATTATAATACGTTTGCTAACAACATTATCCCGTTAGTCTTCATCTGGAAATGGAGACCGATGTCCTAAGTTTTATTATGCTGTGTCTGGATAAAACCAGGCCCCAAGTTCACAAAGCATTCTCAGACTTAAAAGATCGCTTGACAGATGGAATTCGATATAAGAGTAGGCCCCGTAGTACCGCTGTCCGGGCAAAATTTCCTCATAGCACATTTCCTCATGTATGGCGTCACTCTGTCTTCATTAGCCCGATCGGAGCAGAACAGTAGGACGTTAAACCCCATCTTACTTACTTTTAGTTAAATGAACGAACACTTGGAAACTACACACTATTGATCGAATCGTACTCCGGTAGAATATTTACATTTAGATTTGGTTGATTTTAAGTCTTTTAGTAGGCACACATCTTATAATCTATTAGAAGCTGAGTTTATTGACAATGTGTGACAAGAACAAAGGAAAATATATGAAAAAAACTCAGTCAGCCTTTGTCTTGTTGATTTTATTGGTTGAGTGGAAATTACGTTGATGATAGTTTAGTCTTTGTGTGGTTTGATTCAATATGGTGTAATTTGATATTAAAGTTATAGTAGAGTAAGCACAAATTCTAGGAATAAACACACACGATAATCAAGTATAGTGGTGCCTTCAGTCCTAGGTTTAATCTATCAATACACACCTTCACGGTGTTTTGTCTTTGATGTTCCATAAACGATACTAGAGATATCGTACCGAGAATTGGGTGATCAGAGGGTGATATGTGATATCATCCCTGGGACGATATCACATATCACCCTCTGATGACGTCATATTAAGCAAACACAGTAAAAATAAATTTTATTTAGTTATAAAGTTAAAAGTACAGTTAATAGGATTAGAATCATTTTCTGCAGATGTTTGTAGATAAAGCGGTTTTGAAAAATTTTCGGTCTCGTAATTCTTTCTGGTGTCTTCCTCGTCTTTTACGTTTTTGCCCTCATCACTCTTACTGACACCATTCTTACCTTTGCGTAGTGAAAAATATCCAAGTTTTTCTTACATTTAAGACGTAAATAAGACATCAATCCCATTACCAAACTGAATATTGAATTCATAGGGTATTTCTCGCCGTCCTTTTTTCTAACTTCAACCACGAAGTGTTTTAACCAAAAGTTTAAATCACTATTTTCCACATGTCTAAGATCTTTAGTTATTTTCCTTTCTTCGTCATTATGTTGATTGTTTCGCCACATCAACCATGCTTAAAAAGCATTAAAAGCCCCTTTATTACGCCTTAGAATATATTTTGGTACAGCGTTATTTGCAACGTTTAAAACCGTTTCCTCTTTAACAACATGAAAACGTTTGTCATTTTCAGATCGATTTACCCCTACATCTGAAATATCGAAATACAGCGCTGGATTTCCAACATCCATATCGAAAAATATACTTCGTCTGAATCAGTCATTGACAGCATTTTATTTGTGAACTGGTCGATGTATGACTAAAATAACGCAGGTGTAATGGACAGTGGTGGACAACAGTTCACTATTAGTATACTCATTCCAACAGTGACGTAGCCCTGCCCTTCATCATGCTAAAAACAACACGGGACGATATGGATGCGTTTATGTTGCTATATGGGGGTATGCTGACCACTCTGTCATTGAAGTGATGTCAATGTGTATGTCAAATAATACCCCACTAACCCTCGGTTCGATATTAGAAATAGCCCTCGACCTTCGGTCTCGGGCTATTTCTAATATCAACCTCGTAGTAGGGTATTATTTACTACATAGAGTGACCGTGAAGTCATGCTCAAAGGGAAATGTTGGTGTTTTAACTCTTAATTAATGTTATGTTGTTATTGTCTTACTCATGGATGTACTATAAATGTAGGTTGGTTTTCATTATTGATCATTGCTTGATAAAGATACCTGTAAGAGTATTGAAACGTTGCATGTAATAAACAAAGAAGTAGTAATAGTAAATGCAGGGAGACTGCACTACACGCTAAACAAACAAAACATTCTACAAGATAAACCTGCGGACAAGACAGAAAACAGACATTGCAAGAACTAAACAATTATCAAATCAAGTGAATGGATCCGGGGGCCAGCCGTAAGCGTCCACTGCGCTGTACAGTCCCGGGCCTGTCTTGGTACAGGCTTCACTAAAGTTGTGTTATTATGAAAGTATTGTGTCGTTTGATATATCTTTATTTGTTCGCTGTGGTCAGGTCAGTTAAATTAGGTTCCCCTTTAGTCAAGCCAGTTAAAATAGATCCCTACAGTCAAGCCGCTTAAAATAGATCCCTACAGTCAAAGTCAGTTAAAAAGGTTCCTTACCGTTAAAGTTAGTTAAAATAGTTTCACTACAGTCAAATCAAGTCAGTTAGAATAGGTCCCTGTAGACAGGCCAGTTAAAATAGGTTCCCTGTCTTTTATGGTCATACCAGTTAAAATGGGTGTCCTATATTTAAGCCAGTTAAAATAGGTCCCTGCAGTCAAGTCAGTAAAATAGGTTCCTTACCGTTAAAGTAAGTTAAAATAGTTTCACTACAGTCAAGTCAGTAAAATAGGTTCCCTACCGTTAAAGTAAGTTAAAATAGGTCCCTGCAGTCAAGTCAGTTAAATAGGTTTCCTACCGTTAAAGTAAGTTAAAATAGGTCCCTGCAGTCAAGTCAGTTAAATAGGTTTCCTACCGTTAAAGTAAGTTAAAATAGGTCCCTACAGTCACACCAGTTAAAATAGGTTCCCTACAGTCACGCCAGTTAAAATAGGTTCCCTACAGTCACGCCAGTTAAAATAGGTTCCCTACAGTCACGCCAGTTAAAATAGGTTCCCTACAGTCCAGTTGAGTCAGTTAGTATAGATCCCTGCAGCCAAGCCAGTTAAATAGTTGTCATACAGTTAAAGTAAGCAAGTCGAGATCTAGTTTTAAGGGAGATAATAATCAATATCTCCATTTGTTCTAACAACAGAGTACAACAAATACTTGATTCAGTAATAAAATATTTCATATCAAACATTAAAGGTTGCCAATCTAACCGCAACAAATACAAACAGCACCGAATGATACATGAGTAGGTGGAATAACCAATCCAACATTCATAATACAAACAACACCGAATGATACAGGAGTAGGTGGAGTAACCAATCCAACATTCATAATACAAACAACACCGAATGATACAGGAGTAGGTGGAGTAACCAATCCAACATTCATAATACAAACAACACCGAATGATACAGGAGTAGGTGGAGTAACCAATCAAACATTCAAGACCGTCTCTTCTGTTGCCTCGATTTAAAGGAGTTAAATCGCTGGGACACAAATGGGAGGCAACGCCTTTAATAATGTAATATGAATGCATATAAACTGATTTACATTTAATCGTTTCCGTTTTTACTTAGTTCAAATCTGTTATGTTTGGCGCAATACGCCAGAAAACTCAATCGAATGACAATCGCAAGCGTATGGTTATTCCAGTCTACACCGATAGAATTTATTGCGCATGCTCTTCAGATAAGAATATGTCGGCACCGTTTGAGATGACTTGTAGAATATGTCTAGCCTCGTTCTTCGAGTCCCTTGTTAAAAATGGCCCTATAATGCATTATTGTACAGGATTCGTGTACCAATGCAATGGAAATGTATTATTTTGTTTTAAGTATTGAATATCTGGTCACCAACTCTTCCCGGTAAGATTACAACATCAATGTTGATTTGAATTTACAAATAATTCGTGGTTTCATTGTAGAAGACTTTGGGTGACATTTAGTTAGAGACTAAGCTACTTTAAAAGATAATTTTCATTTTAAAAGTTAAAGCTTTCGAACCCAAAACCAAACATAATACAATGTAAAGGTGAAATAAATGATGAGACATTCAGGACAACCTCTTCTCTTGCTTGCATTGATTACATACTGACACTGAATACCATGGTCAGATAATATGTTATTGTTTAATTCTCAGAACGAAACATAGTATCCTTTCTTCGCTTTAAAAAAAATTAGAGATTTGTTTCTTAAAGATCTTTTCAAACATTTAAGAAAATATTGATACTGGATACAGCCGAATCACGTGACCATCTGGATGCTAGATATTTTAACCAAATATCCGCTTCTTCCCGAGTTGGGCAGTAAACACCAAGTCACATCGGCCCTGTTTCACGAAATATTAACTTAAGATAGAATCCAGATTTAGTAGATACATCAATTGTGATTGGCTAAGCACAAAAATCAATCTAATATTATCTAATTAGATTACTAAAATTTGGATTTTTTGGTTTAACTTAGTTAAAATTTCGTAGTTAAATTCGTGATTGAGTGGCATTGAACATTCCGTATGCGATAATAATGTTTCGAATTTTAAAGCAATGGGCGGCGATTTCATATGAAAAATAGAGGGAGAAAGAGAAAACGAGTTTAACGTCCACTCGACACAAACTAGGTCATTTCGGTTCAAATTTATTTCAATAATTCGCTAGCGCCTAGGGATCCTGAGAAAACCAACGAGGTTTGACAGGCAACCAAACTCCCTGTGACGTATAACCTGGAGGTCGAAACCACGCCAGTTGACTCAATGACAGACCTAATGACAGCCCCCCCCCCCACCGCCTGTATATCACAAGATCTAATCGCGAATCAGCGAGATACAGTTGACCAAATGAAATACCCTATGACACCCCCCCCCCCTCACTGTATAAAAAAGGGGTATGACCACTAATCGAAGAGATGAGAAAATGTGATATATAACGAATCTTACCGTCGTAAAACAAGGAACTTGGAAGATATTGGTTTAAGCCACAGAAGAATGAATGAAATGGGGTTTAACGTCCTGAGCTAATTAAAGACGGGCATACGCCATACAGTGTGCTATGAGGGGAATTTTGCCCGGGCAGCGGCGCTACGGCCTACTCTTATATCGAATTCCAACTGCCAAGGGATCTTTTACGTGCACTCCAATGTGTACACGGGGCCTCGGTTTTTCGTCCCATCCGAACGACTAGGCACCTGTCCTTGTCAGGCCCTCCTTCTGTATCACTGACAAGGGAAAATCACGTCGGAAAATCGGGATGAACTTTCTCGGCCAATGCAGGGATCGAACACTCGACCTCCAGGCTAGCGAACCAGCGCCTTATCCACTTAGCCACCGTGATCCCTAAGCCACAGAAGACAAGCTAAATCTTCAATTTACATTGAGAATATAAATTAATGGAGAGGAAATATCTTCCCTGATCTTGGTTCAAACAAAACGATTAAGACGGTAAATCTATTTTATATGAACGGTCTAATCGTTGCCATGTACAACATTTAAAGCGGCCTCATTAACAGACAGAGAGAAATGGGGTTTAACGTCCAGTTGACACAAACTAGGTCATTTCGGGACTAAAATATGGTTGACTCAATGACAGACTTTATGATGCAGCACGCATGTGCTTACCATTCAGCCATGCAACCTACCGACATTATAGAAGGTTAGAACAAGAGATGACAGTTATCGCTATACTAGTTTTAAAAAGGATGCTATAAAGGAAATCTGCTGCACATTTCAGTAATATCGATTACTTCACTGTAGCCTCGGTTGTCATGGTTACCACTGTTACGATAATAAACAAAGTCTCGGTTATCCATTTTTACAGTAAATCATGAAGAGCCTTTGACTCGCAGATCAGATTTCAATCTGTTTAAAATCGTACCCATCCAATGACACAAAGAGTTGATTATGGCCCCGTTTTATTAATGCATGTTTTAATAATAACACAATTTTATGGATACACAATTACTGAGTTTAATACTAAGTGGCGTTTCGACGAGGATACTCTCGTCTTTATCAAACAAATTATAAATGACAATTAAAGAAATTTAATTAATAGTATGTAACATTTCAAGCCGTAAGGAAGATTTACAAAAGACAGAGTCAGCTCTTATATGTTTAACAATATCAATGATAGATAATCTCCTAAATCGGATTAAATCGCTGACCTGTGTTGAAAATATTCTGTATATCATCTACAGTGAATGTCGACTGTTAATACATTTTTCAATACAATAAAAAACACAACACAATTTATATGGAAATAACAATCACTGGTTTATATAAATATAGCACGACGTTTCGACAAGTATTCTTTTATCGTTATCGTTATTGTTATTTCCATATAAATTGTGTTGTGTTTTTTTAATGTGTTCAATCGCTTAATGCCACTCAAGGATTATTTTTTCAATACAGCATCTTAGTACATACTGCAGCAAATTCGATCAGGTTTTTGACGGATACAACTTTTAGTGATTCAGCTGTGAAACTACTAAAACTCTCGGGACAGTTTAATGTCAATGGGTGGAAGTTGAAATAAATAAAAATACTAGGTCTATTTTAAACGTATTGTAAAAGATAGAACTTTGTTTTCATAATTATATTACGCAATTTTAATTGACTATTTTTTAAATTTTTTATTAACTCGGGTTATCGATTTACCCCGTTTTTAAAGTTTTACTTCTGGTAAACTCGGATCATCGATTTACTTCCTGTTGAAAAGTTCCGGTTTTAACTTCGGATCATCGATCTGCTTCCGGTTTTATGGAATGCTGTATACCCGTTGTTGTTTTGGGATAACATCAAACAGTGAGCATGACAAGATACCAACACTTAAACATAACATCCGGGTATATTGTGTGTTGTCGTCAGTACAGACAAGTAGCACTTTAATACTTTGTTAAATATCATTCCATTCATGTGCTATCAGCTATATTTAACCATTATAAGTATCATCGCCAATTGACAACTTGATCTCGTAAGCTTACTCTTCCGGACACCTGTTACCACTGTTTGTCGTGTATTTTGTACACAGTGAACAGTCCATATGCTGATTACACTATTTTGCCATATTACACTATTTTGCCTATACCGTTTTTTAGGACTTAAAATTTTGTTTGATGGTTTGGATTGTTCGTACTTGGTTTTATTTTATTTAACTATATACGTACATTTTATCAAGCCCTTCACGTAATACCCTGCATATTTCGGCACTAAGTTTGATTGGGTATAAGCCAAGCTTGTGAGCCAATCAGATTCCTTAGTCATCGCAAATACAAAGTCTCGCGCTTTCAAGATAAAATGTCTACCATGGTATTAGAGTTACAAAGTTCAAGGTTCGTACAATGTGAAGGTGTCCGTGGGGTTCGCTATGTCCCAATCTCTGATTGGTTGCTACCGTTTACGTGTCTGCAGATAACGTAGCTATATGTTCGGGAATTGTGAAGTAAAACTCCAAGTCGTTGCTACAGGAACATGTATAAGTTTATTCTACCGGATTTGAGATCGCCGATAGTAGAAAATCAACATTGGAATTGGAATCCTGAGTATTTATATTAGAGAATCTATATTATAGATCAGTGATTTTAAAAGACCAATATCTGTAGACACGGATTTTAGATGATCCATATTAGAAGTGTATCGATACTGGAACTATATTGTAACACTTATGTTGGAGTATTCAACTACATTATGGTAACAGCTGTTTTAGGGTATCTATATTAGACACCTATATAGACACCTATTTTAGGGAATCTTTATTAGACACCTTTTTTAGAGTATCTATATCAGACACCTCTTTTAGAGTTCCTTTATTAGACACCTATTTTAGAGTCCCTTTATTAGACACCTATTTTAGAGTTCCTTTATTAGACACCTTTCTTAGAGTTCCTTTATTAGACACCTATTTTAGAGTTCCTTTATTAGACACCTATTTTAGAGTTCCTTTATTAGACACCTATCTTAGAGTTCCTTTATTATACACCTATTTTAGAGTTCCTTTATTAGACACCTATTTTAGAGTTCCTTTATTAGACAACTATTTTAGAGTTCCTTTATTAGGCACCTATTTTAGAGTTCCTTTATTAGACACCTATTTTAGAGTTCCTTTATTAGACACCTTTTTTAGAGTATCTATATCAGACACCTATTTTAGAGTTCTTTTATTAGACACCTATTTTAGAGTTCCTTTATTAGACACCTATCTAAGAGTTCCTTTATCAGACACCTATTTTAGAGTTCCTTTATTAGACACCTATTTTAGAGTTCCTTTATTAGACACCTTTTTTAGAGTTCCTTTATTAGACCTATTTTAGAGTTTCTTTATTAGACACCTATTTTAGAGTTCCTTTATTAGACACCTATTTTAGAGTTCCTTTATTAGACACCTATTTTAGAGTTCCTTTATTAGACACCTATTTTAGAGTTCCTTTATTAGACACCTATTTTAGAGTTCCTTTATTAGACACCTATTTTAGAGTTCCTTTATTAGACACCTATTTTAGAGTTCCTTTATTAGACACCTATTTTAGAGTTCCTTTATTAGACACCTATTTTAGAGTTCCTTTATTAGACACCTATTTTAGAGTATCTTTATTAGACACCTATTTTAGAGTTCCTTTATTAGACACCTATTTTAGAGTTCCTTTATTAGACACCTATCTTAGAGTTCCTTTATTAGACACCTATTTTGGAGTTCCTTTATTAGACACCTATTTTAGAGTTCCTTTATTAGACACCTATTTTAGAGTTCCTTTATTAGACACCTATCTTAGAGTTCCTTTATTAGACACCCATTTTAGAGTTCCTTTTTTAGACACCTATTTTAGAGTTCCTTTATAAGACACCTATTTTAGAGTTCCTTTATCAGACACCTGTTTTAGAGTATCTTTATTAGACAACTGTGTTAGACAATTATTTTACACGGACATACCCCATACTGTGCGCAATGAGGGAAATTTTGCCCGGACAGCGGCATCATCGCCTACTCTTATATCGATTTCCAACAGTCAAGCGAACTTATACCTTTACGCCAGTGTGTACACGGGACCTCGTTTTTTCGTCCTATCCGAACGACTACACAGTTGTCCTTGTCAGGCCCTCCGTCCTGCACCACTGACAAGGGGGGACCTCGTCGGAAATCACGATAAACCTTCTCGGCCAAAGCAGAAATCGAACACGTGACCTCCATGCTAGCCAGTCAGCGTCTATTGTAACCCATACTACACACAGCGATCCACCCACGTCATACCGGAGCTAGCTGTAGATAAGCAGCCTAAGTTTGGGATGCGTCTAACCCACCGTGTTTTTTTTTTAAGAAAATATTTATATTACAGACCTGGTTTAGAGTATCAGACACCTGTTCTAGAACATCGATTACGGGACACGATCGAATTTTAATCTTATCGAGGTAGTAGTAGTAGTAGTAGTATGAATGAATGAAATGGGGTTTAACGTCCTACGCTTAAGCACCGTACCTGGGCTAATTGAAGACCGGCATACGCCACAGTGTGCAATGAGGGAAATTTTGCCCGGGCAGCGGCGCTACGGCCTACTCTTATATCGAATTCCAACTGCCAAGGGATCTTTTACGTGCACTCCAATTTGTACACGGGACCTCGGTTTTTCGTCCCATCCGAACGACTAGGCAGCTGTCCTTGTCAGGCCCTCCTTCTGCATCACTGACAAGGGGAAATCACGCCGGAAAATCGAGATGAACTTTCTCGGCCAATGCAGGGATCGAACACTCAACCTCCAGGCTAGCGAACCAGCGCCTTATCCACTTAGCCACCGTGATCCCCAGTAGTAGTAGTAGTAGTTGTGCAGTATTACTAGAAGTAATAGTAGTAGTATCTGGGTTTAACGTCCACTTCTACCTAGGGTGATACTGTAGACAATCGAGGTAATGAACACGCTATGTAGTCGAGGTAATGAACACGCGATGTAGTCGAGGTAATGAACACGCGATGTAGTAGTACGAAGAGATGATGTTTCCATGGCTGCATTTATTCGTGTTTGATATACGAGAAGTGTTGTGGTGGAAATAATCATTTTCAGAAAGGTTTTAAACTAATCATGTTTAGGAAGGTTTTGAAATTAATAAACTATTCAACCTGGAGTTAATAAACCAAGATTTCATCACAGCCGGAAAGATGGAAAGATAGCAATAGCGTATTACTCGTCATAAATAGAAATTAGTTTGAAAATAATGCTGTTTTTGTTTTAATTGCCTGGAACAAATTTTAAAAAAGAATTGCAGTGGAGGAATAGAAATTAATAGGCCAAAAAGTACAAGTAAAAAAACAAACAAAAATACCTGTACCCCGAAATTAATCCTAGAAACGTTTATTTTATAAAGGCAACAATTAGACTAAGGCCGGTACTGACATTGATTTGACGAAAGAAATGATAGACTTTATAACTGACACTAGAAACGTGAATAGACTCACCTGTATAACAGTGCATCGGTTTCTAGACTCGCTTGTATTACAGTGAATCGGTTTCTTTCCTGGGAGAATAAACAAAGTAATAGTCGGCTATTTTATAATATTGTGTGATCAACCCGGTGTTGAATTCGGTCTGTTAGCAAGCGAACAATTATTTTGAGAAATACTTCGTGAAGATGACGTTGTTTAATTGATGATTGTATTGAAAGATATTCATAAGCGAACTTCATTAATTAACATGGTGGTTGAAAAGGACTATGTATTTGTATAATGATTCCAGTCCAGTGTGTTAGAAAACAATAATTAACATTGTGGGTTTAAAGGTGGTTTATAGAACTATGTGTGGTCTATTACAGAGAAGGAGAGCAGTTTATGTTTTCTAGGAGGAAGGAGAGCTATTAGTGTTTTACAGAAGGAGAACTATTTGTGTTGCACGGGGGGCGAACTATTTGTGTTGCACGGGAGGCGAACTATTAGTGTTTTAAAGAAGTGGGGGCAACTATTAGTGTGTTTTAGAAGGGGGAGAACTATTAGTGTTTTAGAAGGGGGAGAACTATTAGTGTTTTACAGAAAGGGAACTATTAGTGTTTTACGGGAGGCGAACTATTAGTGTTTTACAGAAGGGGGACTATTAGTGTTTTACAGAAGGGGACTATTAGTGTTTTACCGGGGGACAACTATTAGTGTTTTACAGAAGGGGAACTATTAGTGTTTTACAGAAGGGGGACTATTAGTGTTTTACAGAAGGAGAACTTTTAGTGTTTTACAGAAGGGGGTAACTATTTGTGTTTTACAGAAGGGGGACTATTAGTGTTTTACAGAAGGGGGACTATTAGTGTTTTACAGAAGGAGAACTATTAGTGTTTTAAAGAAGTGGGGGCAACTATTAGTGTTTTACAGAAGGCGGACTATTAGTGTTTTACAGAAGGAGAACTATTAGTGTTTTACAGAAGGGGGACTATTGGTGTTTTACCGGGGGACAACTATTAGTGTTTTACAGAAGGGGAACTATTAGTGTTTTACAGAAGGAGAACTATTAGTGTTTTACAGAAGGAGAACTATTAGTGTTTTACAGAAGGAGAACTATTAGTGTTTTACAGAAAGGGGACTATTAGTGTTTTACAGAAGGGGGACTATTTGTGTTTTACAGAAGGGAGAACTATTAGTGTTTTACAGAAGGGGGATTATTAGTGTTTTAGAAGGGGGACTATTAGTGTTTTACAGAAGGAGAACTATTAGTGTTTTACAGAAGGGGGATTATTAGTGTTTTAGAAGGGGGACTATTAGTGTTTTACAGAAGGGGGACTATTAGTGTTTTACAGAAGGGGGACTATTGGTGTTTTACAGAAGGAGAACTATTAGTGTTTTACAGAAGGAGAACTATTAGTGTTTTACAGAAGGAGAACTATTAGTGTTTTACAGAAGGGGGTAACTATTAGTGTTTTACGAGAGGCGAACTATTAGTGTTTTACAGAAGGGGGACTATTAGTGTTTTACAGAAGGCGAACTATTAGTGTTTTACAGAAAGGGGACTTTTAGTGTTTTACAGAAGGGGAACTATTAGTGTTTTACGAGAGGAGAACTATTAGTGTTTTACAGAAGGAGAACTATTAGTGTTTTACGAGAGGAGAACTATTAGTGTTTTACAGAAGGGGGACTATTAGTGTTTTACAGAAGGAGAACTATTAGTGTTTTACCGGGGGACAACTATTTGTGTTTTATAATAGGGGCAACTATTAGTGTTTTACAGTTGGAGAACTATTAGTGTTTTACCGGGGACAACTATTTGTGTTCTGTAGAAAGAGGATAAAACTATTTATAATTTAAAGAAGTTATGATGTATTGTTGGTTTGTGTTGGTTGTTATTTTAAAACTCGTACAATCTAACATGTCACTGACCATAAACCAAAAGAATTTTAAACGAATTGTGGAATTGACTGATTTGACGATTCCTGTTAACCTTACTACTGGTGTAATATATAGAAAGAGTTTATTAAATTGTATATGTGATTGTTCTACAGATGTCCAGTGTAAAACTGTATTCATAAATAAATTAACCCAACCCCATCTGTGTCGATTCACCGACCAGGAGCCGGATCAGTTGCAAGGATATGTCGTATCATCCACGAAAACTACAGCTTATTCCAAAAGAGGTGAGCTCATTTTATACAGAAATAATTTAAAATGATATAAAGGTTTATCGTCCTTCTCTTCTACTATGTTAATGCAGAATGACGCGTACGTTAAATAGTATGTTTGGTGGATGTTTGGCCCGAACAGCGGCGCTACCCCCCCCCATTCTATACAGTAAAACCATGTGTTAATATATTCTAAATGTATATAAAAGCGTATATTAGAAAGTAGATTCAGGTGTAGATTATTGGCCAGTTGCTCTTATATATTCGGATAGCCGTGGCGATAGAGAGGCGGCTTCTCACCAATGCAACGAGGGTTCAATCCCAGCTCAGGGCAAGAACTTTATCGTTGTAAGTGAGAGGGATATTCGGTCTCCCGTCCGATCAGGCAGGTTTCCCCCCGAGTTCTTCGGTTTCTTCCTGCAGTAATGTTCGAAATCATTCGCACGATTTGTGCCTAGGGCATATTGAAAAAAAGGCCTCAGGCCTAATTTGTTACCCTACTAAAATGACGCGATTATTATTATTATTATTATTATTATTATTATTATTATTATTATTATATTCACAAATTGGTGAACAGATAACGGACAGATGATGTGCCCTTATTTTATGTCAATTAGGAGATAAACACTTTCTGTTTCGTATTTAGCGGAGGTTTATTTTTATTTAAAAATTCGTCAATCATTAAATAGAACACAAGACCAAACAGGAAGTGTTTATCGATATTGTATCTCAAATATTTTGAGATTTTCTTCGGGTCAGAGGATATTCGTCATTCGAATGGCAAACAGTTATTCCCCATTCGAATAGCAAACATATATTCGCCGTTCATTTTGGTTATTTGTCATTCATTTTGGTTATTGGCCATTCTTTTTTTAAAAAATCGATATTCTCTATCTTATTCTCGACCAGGTGCGCCGGAAGGACAGGGTACCAAAACATAGGGAATCCCCCCTCCCCCGGCCTCTAGCAAATTTTGAAATTTGGCTGTTTAGAGCGCCTCTAGCATTCCAAATTCCAACCTTAAACCCTTTAAAATACATGATAACGAAAGAGACAAATACCTGATTATTCACAATTATGGTATCATGAGTGCGAGAGCCGGTTCGCGACTGACCAGAGTGCAATTACATATCTATAATTTAAAAATAAATAGACTAGTAAAAAGGTTGAAAACTTTTATCATTAGGGCATAGGTACATGTATACCCAGGAAAAGGACAGGGTACCATTTGTATACCCTGGTACCCGGGTTCCGGCGCCCCTGTTCTCGACAATGTCTGGTCGAAGGGTAATGCTAGATGTCTTGTCGAAGGGTAATGCTAGCTAGCACCTAAAATATTTTAAGTCCGTTCTAGAAAAGGAATATACACCAGTTGTTTCGTTGTAGTAAAAATGCGGAAAAAAAACTACTGATACGTTATTCTGTTCTTATAATTGATTCCAATTTAAATAACCAAAAATGTTTTACTAATCTCAAAGAATGTGAAAAAAACCTACTTCAAAAAAAAAAGGATACCGACATTCTAATAATACGTCATTCTGTTCTTATAATTGATTCCCATTTAAATAATCAAAAATGTTCTACTTATCTCCAAGAATGTTTTGTTAATGTCTAAAATGTTTTAATTTTATATAATTGAAATTGATAGAAAAAAAAATTCTTAGGAAATAAAACAAAGTTAAGAAGAACTGATCTCGATCATATTTTATGAAGATGTTTGAAGATCGTGATGAACTCGCTAACAGCTGTTTATCTGTCCTCGGTTCAAGGTTGACTTGCGAAGAGCATCTGCACTGTCGTCTTCAATACAAACAATAATAGATCTTTTGATAGGGTTGTGGTTTGAAGCAGGAAGTAAAAATAATAATAATAATCGCGTCATTTTACAACAAGATGTGGTGCCGGCCGGTGGTATAATATTGGTGATAGAAATCACTACCAATTACTATCAAAATCTACATATACCGAAATAATAATAATAATCGCGTCATTTTACAAGGGTAGCAAATTAGGCCTGATGCCTTTTTCCAATTTGGCCCTTGGCACAGATCCTACGAATGATTTCGATCATTACTGCAGGAAGAAACCGAAGAACTCGGGGGAAACCTGTCTGATCGGACAGGAGACCGAATATCCCTCTCACTTACAACGATAAAGTTCTTGCCCTGAGCTGGGATTGAACCCTCGTTGCATTGGTGAGAAGCCGCCTCTCTATAAATCAATTATAGCTTCAAAAAACAACATGCCATCTTCTTAAAATAATCGATTATCAGGCATATTGTTTAATTTTATTTCAAGAAGCCCACTCGTTAAAAAATTCGTCCAGCTACCCTGGTTCGTAAAGTGCACTCGTCCAGCCCCCCCCCCCCCCGTACCCCCTGGTTCTTAAAATGCAGTCGTCCAGCCCCCCCCCCCCCGTACCCCCTGGTTCTTAAGCAATATTACAACTTTATTTACTGTTATTACTGGATTAAATTAAATTGTGTGTATTTGTTTGTACGTGTAAATATTCTTGGATTTTCTGTGAATAATTCTGATTCTTATCATTCACATCCATCTAAACCAGATTACCAGAAGTTGAGTAATTCACTAGCACCAAACAGGGGCCAGTTGCTCAAAGCTCCGTTATATTTTAACGATCCGTTAACTTTAAAAGTTGCTGAAAAAAAAGGCCCCAAACATTCCGTGGTGAAAATTTTACCTAGATTTATGCTAATATAACAAATCAAGTATTCTATAGATTTTTCTGTAGTAAATTTAACAGAAAGTTAACAAACAACATGTTACCAAGATATGTTCGTTAGAGTTTAACGGATCCTTATAATAACTTAGTTTTGAGCAACCGACCCACGATCGTTACTTCAAGTTTAGTAATTCACTAGGATCCACAGATCGTTAGTTGTACGAAAGCACCGACGATTGCAACTTGTTCAAAATAAAAGGGGCTAAATCTGTATTGTTTGGCACCTTGAAATGAACACAAATGGGTTGGGTCGCATATAATACAGAGACAGTTCCAGGAATTTTTGCTTTTGCAGGAGGGGGTTTGCCAGGTTCTTCATTAAGGAATTGTGTCATCGTCGTCTCTAAATTACAGGAGGGGATTCCCAGGTTCTTTGTTAAGGAAATGTGTCATCGTCGTCTCTAAATTACAGGAGGGGATTCCCAGGTTCTTTGTTAAGGAAATGTGTCATCGTCGTCTCTAAATTACGGGAGGGGATTCCCAGGTTCTTTGTTAAGGAAATGTGTCATCGTCGTGTCTAAATTACAGGAAGGGATGCCCAGGTTCTTGCTTAAGGAAATCTGTCATCATCGTCTCTAAATTACATAGGCATTCATACAACTTGAGCTTTTGAAAGAGAGAAATAATTTTTGTAATGATGTAGGATCTTATTGTGATTTTATTTCATTGGTGCAAGGGGTTCACGGTGGCTAAGTGCATAACAGTAGGACGTTAAACCCAATTTCATTCATTCATTCATTCATTGGTGCAAGGCATTCAATTTTAAACTGATTAACATTTAATCCTTTCTGTTTTTACTGTAATTTCTAATCAGAAGCTCATCGTGTCACTGTCAGATAACAACATCAACATTAATGTTGATTTAAATGGACCATTAAGTCGTATGGACAATCTCGATGACTGTTTATGATATTGAGTTAAAGGCTTGACCCCTTTAAATATCGCCGACAAAAGAGTTTATAGATTATTTTAGGTATTGCCATGATACAAGTTTTACTCAACTTCCGTCCTTTTGTTCAATATTATATATTTTACTAAACCTCATCTCGCTCTCTTTCTTAGGTCAATACATGAGTTTCCGCACATCAGAGTGTCAGCATCCGGTATTTTGTATGATATAAAACCCCGGATAACAATTACAAACCATGATCAATATAATGAAGGGTGTTTACAATAATACGTTGTGTTATTCTTTACTTGTTATACAACCTACATTTATTTACACCCTACATTTCAAACATCATCCTTAATGCCAAAATGACCTAGTTTGTGTCGAGTGGACGTTAAACCCCATTTCTCTCTCTCTCTTTCTCTCTCTCTTTCTCTCTATCTCAAACATCATTCATTCCCATTGACTAAAATGCATCGTACATTGGACAATAACATCCGTCTAAATTTGCGAAAATCTACGAGCAACATTTTTTGTGTGTTATTCATTAAAGTGAACTTACTAAGTTAACTGTTTGTAAAAACTACACATAAAGAAAGAATTAATAAGAATTGTATGCTTGCCGGATTTATTTTTATGTTGGTAATTTTTGTTTTTTTTAACATCCGATTGCTAGGTTGACATATCAGTACCCTGATAAAAGAAAAGGTGTGTCTAAAACCTAACGATAATGACTGTAATTACTACATAACACCACAATTTGTGTGCTTTACTACTGAACACGTGGAATAGCGTATATTCTTTATTCATTACTTGGTTGTTTGTTTTTTTTTTGTTTCAGATATTCAAGAGACCGTTACCAAAATAACTACGGATGTTACAAACACAGAATATGATGCAACGTCGGTCGTAAATGACGTCACATCTGCCGTATATGACGTCACATCCACGGTAAATCACGTCACAACCACTGTTATTGACGTCACAGCCACGGTAAATCACGTCACAACCACTGTAAATGACGCCGCAATCACTGTAAATGACGCCACAACCATAAAAAATGACGTCACAACCACAGAAAATGACGACACAACCACTAAAAATGACGTCACAACCACAGAAAACGACGTCACAACCACTAAAAATGACGTCACAACCACAGAAAACGACGTCACAACCACTGCAAATGACGACACAACCACAGAAAATGACGGCACATCGACAGTATATGCCACCACTACCACCGTAAATGCCGACACAACTACAGGGAAGGATACCCCTACATCATCGAGTGCTGTCACGACTAGTCCGCCTTCACAACCAACTATTTCATATACGACATCGTCCACAGCTGGGGGTTCCGAGGATAGTTCCGAGGGATCCGATGATGGTTCCGATGGATCTACTAGTGGTTCAGATGGTTCCGATGATGGCTCCGATGGTGGCTCAGATGGATCCACTAGTGGTTCAGATGGATCCGATGATGGTTCAGATGGATCCACTAGTGGTTCAGATGTATCGGATAACTAGGACGGTTGTGAAAAATGATCTTAAAAATATCATGATGTAGTAGCTTTATAGACTCATTGACGAGGGCAAGATGACCCCCCCCCCCCAAAAAAAAAACCCGGCTATAAACAGGCTATGGCTCAAGTTGCTTGTAAGAGACAAAACGTTAGCCTACACGTAGTGATTTTATATAAATAGTCTGGAAGGAGTTACAAATAGAATTGTATATTAAGCATGACAGAATTGTCTGAATCAGTAATTTTCCATTCCAAGGGTAGCTGTGAGTCAGTTGTGACAAATGAATAGGACAAAACTATTGAGCACAAGAGTAGTTGAGTGACAACCCCAGCCACGACCTTCAAACCCGAACCCACAGACAGAACCTGTTCTAGATCACGTTATTCGTCTTATAAATCCAGATGTTTGTGTATACATGTTGTTGATGTTAAAGCCCAAATACCACTCTTGTTGTTACTGAATAATATGTTCCAATCTTTATTCTGGTCAACAATTTTTACTATTTTACAATATTTCAATTAAAAAATGATACAAATTTCATCTTAAAACTACGGAAGTTCAAATACGAACTAATTTTGTTTTTTTCGATTTCCTATCTTATTTTTAATTTTTAATTTTGTAAAATAATTTTTAAATTTGTGAAACTTATATTTTTAATTTTAAACTTATATTTTTAATTTTAAACTTATAATTTTTTAATTTCAAACTATAATTTTTAATTTTAAACTTATAATTTTTAATTTTAAACTTATAGTTTTTAATTTTAAACTTATAATCTTATATTTTGTATTTTAATTTATATTTTGTATTTTAATTTATATTTTGTAAAATAATTTTTAATTTTAAACTTATAATTTATAATTTTAAACTTATAATTTATAATTTTAAACTTATAATTTATAATTTTAAACTTATAATTTTTAATTTTAAACTTATAATTTTTAATTTTAAACTCAAATTTTTAATTTTAAACTCAAATTTTTAATTTTAAACTTATTATTTTTAATTTTAAACTTATAATTTCATATTTTGTATTTTAATTTCTATTTTGTAAAATAATTTATAATTTTGTTTTTCTCGAGCATTATGGCACGATCGTAGTGAACTGTCCTCAGCCACCTGTCCGTCATCACAAACAATAATCCATATCGGCATTATACCGTTACGTGAAACAATGTAACAATCATTGAACTTGCACTGATTTGAACTGACCTCAGCGACCTGTCGGCCATAACCTTCATAATTGACGGCCCAGGTTTAACTTAAATTATCACAGGCGAATTTCAAAGCTAATCTAATGCTTCGATAAAATTTCTTATTGCTCACTTCATATAGATGAAAATGATCGTCACCAAAAATTTGATGTGCGTATGTGTCGCCAAATAAAAATATTGGTACCCATCATACTTGTAGAATGAATGAATGAAATGGGGTTTAACGTCCTACTGTTATGCACTTAACCTGAGCTAATTGAAGACGGGCATACGCCATACAGTGTACTATGCGCTACGGCCTACTCTTATATCGAATTCCAACTGCCAAGGGATCTTTTACGTGCACTCCAATGTGTACACGGGACCTCGGTTTTTCGTCCCATCCGAACGACTAGGCAGCTGTCCATGTCAGGCCCTCCTTCTGTATCTATGACAAAGGTAAATCACGTCGGAAAATCGAGATGAACTTTCTCGGCCAATGCAGGGATCGAACACTCGACCTCCAGGCTAGCGAACCAGCGCCTTATCCGCTTAGCCACCGTGATTCCCCATACTTGTAGAAGTCAAAATTGCGTTAACTGCATTTCTCCGATGTAAATATGATTCAGGTGACATGCCACGAGGCAACGGTCGCGTGAATATTTCACATATACATGTATAAACATGTCTTACCCCGAATCCGTATATTAAAAATGTTAGTTACGCATCATATTT
Source organism: Patella pellucida (assembly GCA_917208275.1). Classification (NCBI taxonomy): domain Eukaryota; kingdom Metazoa; phylum Mollusca; class Gastropoda; family Patellidae; genus Patella; species Patella pellucida. The sequence continues at coordinate 57,744,638 of OU795044.1, forward strand.
AAAATATGATGCGTAACTAATAATTGCATTTGCGACATACCGAGGAGTTCTGTGCCTATTACATAGGTCATTACCCCCAATTTGAAGAATAACTACATGGGGTTTAAAACTGTATAAGAACTCCGTAAGTTCGGAATTATTTACAAGAGTATTGACAGTGCCTCCGCCCAAGCTGAAGAAACGTATTTCACACTGAGCGAGATTAATTATATCTATCGGTGTCTGCCAATTAGCAAAATAACTTTAGGCCCACACTTAAATACAATGAATATGAAAAAAGGCATAAATCTTGTTATGTGTCATACAAGTTGTCTACTACCAAGGCTCCAAAACAAGTTTGCGGCAGTCTAATTATCAAAGTTTATGTGGGACCCCCCACCCCCACAGCTTCGCGCTCTGTAAGTCGGACATTATAATATTGACACCCAAACACTCCGCTGGCCTATTAAGTTCTATGTACACACGAGCTACATAACATGAACAGTAATAAAACACCGAGGTTTGCCGCATGGGCTCGAGAAAAACAAAATTATAAATTATTTTACAAAATAGAAATTATAAGTTTAAAATTATAAATTAATTTACAAAATTATAAATTAATTACAAAATTATAAATTAATTACAAAATTATAAATTAATTTACAAAATTATAAATTATTTTACAAAATAGAAATTATAAGTTTAAAATTATAAATTAATTTACAAAATTATAAATTAATTACAAAATTATAAATTAATTTACAAAATTATAAATTATTTTACAAAATAGAAATTATAAGTTTAAAATTATAAATTAATTTACAAAATTATAAATTAATTACAAAATTATAAATTAATTACAAAATTATAAATTAATTACAAAATTATAAATTAATTTACAAAATTATAAATTATTTTACGAAATAGAAATTAAAAAATAATTTACAAAATTAAAAATTATAAGTACAAAATTAAAAATTATAAGTACAAAATTAAAAATTAATTTACAAAATTAAAAATTAATTTACAAAATTAAAAATTAATTTACAAAATTAAAAATTAATTTACAAAATTAAAAATTAATTTACAAAATTAAAAATTAATTTACAAAATTAAAAATTAATTTACAAAATTAAAAATTAATTTACAAAATTAAAAATTAATTTACAAAATTAAAAATTAATTTACAAAATTAAAAATTAATTAACAAAATTAAAAATTAATTTACAAAATTAAAAATTAATTTACAAAATTAAAAATTAATTTACAAAATTAAAAATTAATTTACAAAATTAAAAATTAATTTACAAAATTAAAAATTAATTTACAAAATTAAAAATTAATTTACAAAATTAAAAATTAATTTACAAAATTAAAAATTAATTTACAAAATTAAAAATTAATTTACAAAATTAAAAATTAATTTACAAAATTAAAAATTAATTTACAAAATTAAAAATTAATTTACAAAATTAAAAATTAATTTACAAAATTAAAAATTAATTTACAAAATTAAAAATTAATTTACAAAATTAAATATTAATTTACAAAATTAAAAATTAATTTACAAAATTAAAAATTAATTTACAAAATTAAAAATTAATTTTCAAAATTAAAAATTAATTTACAAAATTAAAAATTAATTTACAAAATTAAAAATTAATTTACAAAATTAAAAATTAATTTACAAAATTAAAAATTAATTTACAAAATTAAAAATTAATTTACAAAATTAAATATTAATTTACAAAATTAAAAATTAATTTACAAAATTAAAAATTAATTTACAAAATTAAAAATTAATTTACAAAATTAAAAATTAATTTACAAAATTAAAAATTTATTTACAAAATTAAAAATTAATCTACAAAATTAAAATTTAAAAATAGAAATAGGAAATCGAAAAAAAAAACCGAAATTAGTTCGTATTTGAGCTTCCGTATAAAATACCTAATTTTAAAAATTGGAAAAATTTAACTATATGCTGTAACATGATTTGAAGAGCTTTACGTAAACACTTTCAAATGCAACTTGGATTTAAACATATTTTCGAACCCTCTGGATAAGTAAGATAGGTTGTAATGAATAATTTACACAACAGGTTGGACACTTAAACATCTTGTAGTTAGAATAAGGCTAATTTTTTTCTGGACCTGTCAAGCCAGCAAGAATGTTATTGCCCCTTTAAAGCAAAGTTCAAAATTTAAAGTTCAAAGTAAGGTTCTATTTCTGTGCTGCTCTTACAATGCTTGCCCGTGGCTCTGCAAATAGTTGCCTACGGAATGGAGAGGGTCTATCCAAATGTCCTCCCGCCCAGGGGGGCTACGGCCCGGAAACGTTCTAACACTGGTCTCTTAAAAGTTGATTTGGCCTTGAGATGATCCGCCACAATGGATGCTACACCCCAGGGAGCATCTCACAATGGTTTCTACCGCCCGATCATGAGAGACCACCATAATCATTCTTACAGCTCAACGTTGTCCCCATAATGGCTGCTACGGGCCAGGAATATGATAAAATACGGAAATAGAATTGATTAATTTCGATTCCCTGCTTGTACGTGACGAGGAGTAGAAACGTTAATACTTAATTTATAAATGATAGCAACTCCCCCTCCCCCTTTCCTCTTGTTACATGCCTGAATGCCTAACCTAGTGGTACAAGTTCACATATTGCTACTGAATCGGGGTTTTACATAGGCTAAGCCTGTTCCCCAATCCCATTCAGACATCCTGAATAAAATATTGTTTATAAAAAAAAAAGAATCGGAGTTATCGGGGAGGCAAAACATTCAAATTATTGTCGCATATAAAAATATAAATCTCAAATATATTGTTAAACATGTCAACACAGATCAATGTGTCATCTTCAACGGTTTTTATCTTAGCAAGATTGGGTTATATTTTGACGTTTTTAAAAAATGTGGAACTCTAATTAATGATTACGTTTAGACTTGGACGTTCGTCTGCTTGGTTTAGTTTGTAAGAATTTTTGAGGTCCAATCTGATTAAAACACAGATCCTATTTTGGTTCATTTTTTTATAGTTCACTACACTAGGATCTGGAAGAGTTTTAGTGACGGATTAGCCAATGAAACGGTATGTTACGGGAATTTCTTAGCGTGCCATGCATGGAACTGTGGGTAAAAAAATAAGACACGTCAATGCCGATCGATTAATCAATGTATGACGCCATAGGGTCAAAAGCCGCTCGTACCACCCTGACACGAGCTCCCAGTACAACTGGTCAGATATTTATGTAGTGTAGGCCATCGAAAGTATAAAAAACGAAACGAAAATGGTTTTAATTTTATTTCAATTATTCGCTTGCGCGTAGGAGTCTTTAGCCGTGGGAGGATACCGGGGTGCCCGGAGGAAACCCACGAGGTTGAGAAGGCGTCCCTGTCTCCATGCCACATGCGCTCACACCAGGGCTCGAAACCACAGCCACAAGCCAGAGGTGACCGGCCAGCTAGAGATCGACCACTAAGCCATCCCACCCCCTAGATAATAACAAAGATAGGTAATAACAAGGATAGGGCAATTCCATGGTGACGGACGTACAATTGGGACAATATTCTGCCTTAATACTTCCTTGTACAACAACACGTAACAATTTTACTTTGGTAATGTTTAAGAACTAGATGCTATGCTACTATGGTATATCACAAATCTTGCCCTTGTCTGTTTGCCACTGAGCTATAGGTCCTGAAACGCGTGTGACGGACGTACGCACAGAAACAAATATTATCCAATCATATGTATTCTATGGGTCTTGAAACGCGTGTGACGGACGTACGCACAGAAACAAACTTTTTCCAATCATATGTTTTCAAACATTTTTTTTCCTGTGAATTGTGATAACTCTCGAATCTAATTTTATCACAGAATCAAACCAAGATTCGTCTCGAAATAAATTTTCATGTCGAAATTAACCAGTCCATCATACTTTTTTTGGCAAATTCAAAATTCACCATTTTTAAGCAATTTTAAGTTGTTGTTTAGATTCTTTTCTGAATTATTTCTTTTAGTTGTGGTTCTACTTTTAATGCAAATGTTCTTTTTATAAATGTGCATTTTCTCCCCCCCCCCTTTTTTTTATATCTGTGATATTTTGTTTGTTTAATTTTATGTTGTACCGCCTATTGAGATCTTTGTTGATGTAAATGGCGTTAAATAATAAATATTGTTATTATTATTATTATTTTTAGTGTGACGGACGTACAATTTTTTGTGACGGACGTACGGTGTGCGATTTCATCAATGCAATTTGTCAAACAATTGGAAAATAATTTTTCAAACAATATTGTGTAAGCAGGGCGACAACAAATAAGGGGAGTAGTGTCTTTGATACAGCTGATACATGGAAGAACAATACTTAAAGATGTACTGTGTAGGATTTAGATAAAGAGCTGGCAATTCTTGCTATAATAGTTTAAAAATAGATAATGTAGTGTCTTTGATACAGCTGATACATGGAAGAAAAATACTTAAAGATGTACTTATAGGATTTAGATAAAGAGCTGGCAATTCTTGCTATAATAGTTTAAAAATAGATAATGTAAAATGTACATGTTGAAAATTAAGTCAAATTACTTTATTCTGGGAGCAGTTGTTTGACATTTTGACAAGGAAAAAGCTAGTCTCGATTGTTAAAGCACTATATTCCCCAAGATAATAAATGAGTATCCATCATCTAACAGTTTAGTGGTTAAATTATTAAGTGGGCATGTTGTTCTAATCTACTTAAAATCCTAGCCATCCGATGCCCTAGAATGAATGAAATGGGGTTTAACGTCCTACGCTTAAGCACCGTACCTGGGCTAATTGAAGACGGGCATACGCCACAGTGTGCAATGAGGGAAATTTTGCCCGGGCAGCGGCGCTACGGCCTACTCTTATATCGAATTCCAACTGCCAAGGGATCTTTTACGTGCACTCCAATTTGTACACGGGACCTCGGTTTTTCGTCCCGTCCGAACGACTAGGCAGCTGTCCTTGTCAGGCCCTCCTTCTGCATCACTGACAAGGGGAAATCACGCCGGAAAATCGAGATGAACTTTCTCGGCCAATGCAGGGATCGAACACTCAACCTCCAGGCTAGCGAACCAGCGCCTTATCCACTTAGCCACCGTGATCCCCCGGATGCCCTAGAGGGTTGATTATGGGCTTGTTATGTAAAATTTAATAGATGTCTAAATAATACTTCAGATAACATTGGAAGCCAGAAAAAAGAGCTGCGATGGGCAGATTTAGCTCTTACATAATGCAACTTAGCAAATGGAGACATTTTGAAGATCTTATTTCAGCCCTTCTTAAGGCCTGTCTTTCTCTAGTTGTTAAAGCCATTTTTGAAATTCTGAACTGGGGCTAATGACTTAGTGAATAACAAGTGGACCTCATAGATGGCACCTCTTCCATGCTTAGAACTTCTTTGAATGTTGTGCCATATATAAGGAAGAAAAGTGTGTTGTTTTTTTTTAAATTAATGCTAAGTTTAAAGCATGAAACTTACTGACTGAATTTATGTCATTCGTAATTGAATTTTGGTGGAGGAAAAATTAAGTTTTGCAGCTATTTTGTTCCTATATAAAACTCTGAAAATTCTTATGTGAAGGTATATTTTTAAAATTTGTTATTGAAAGTTAGTATTCATACAGTCGGTCGGTTACTATTTTAAATAAATTCCAAGCTAGACACGAGACAAAAAACAAGAAAAGCACAAATAATAGTCAAACTAGTTATAAGTTTATTTGTTCAAATTTTTATTCAGATAGGAAACTCTGTGATTGATAAACAACATGTCTTATTGAACTACAATAATATTCAACCATAACTATTAGAAAAAGTACCTTTAAATATGCTTTGAAAAAATGTGACGGACGTACATTAGCTATTTTTGTACGTCCGTCACATAGATTTGCTTGAAATAGACAGGTTGGTCCATGGAATCACAGTTGTTTTAGAATGCAAATTTGAACCTTATTTATAATATGAAGTTATATTATTATATATGGTAAACTTTTTTGTCAATATTGAAAAATGTGTATATTTTGTGACGGACGTACACAAATAATGGGGTACAAAAACGGTACCAAATTTTATCAGACGGAAATTAACATATATATATATAAAAAAAAACTGTTTTATTGTAAGAAAAATATGCCAATTGATCCAAAATAAGAGTAAAATACTTTAAATTATAAATCTTTTATAGTTTGTTGATATAATCTCCATGGCCATGGAGGCAGCCATTGTTTATCCGGGTCCTTTAAAATAGTTCCAAAATGGCGGACTTTATCATACAGCCGAGTCTAGATGTAGGGCACCGGAATCTGTCGAGGTTTGCCGAATGCACCATCATTGAGAGTCAATAGGTCAAGGTTCTTTAAAAGCACGTAGATGGAGCTCGACATTTACATGGAATGTAGGGTGTTGACAAAAAACAACTTTCGGTACATCTACATATAATTTATTCGAAAAAAATAATATTTATCCAAATGTGTAAACAGAATTTACAGTGAATGACAGAAGGGAGCTAGCTCTCATTATCAGAGGGCGCTTCATTTTATTGCTGTATCAGTAACACAACATGCCAGTGAGTTATAATTATTGAGAGGTGATATTTACCAATGACCCTCCCCTCCCACTCGCACAAATTTAATACATAGTATGCTTATTGTAATAACTTTTCTTTTAACTCTCATTATTGTCTGTAAAGTATTTTATTATTTGTCATCTGTAACTTGTTCAATTTAATACTACTTTTATATTTTTATGTTATTGTGAATTAATAGGCGGTGTATACTGTACCGGATCTTTATTAGTAAAAAATGGTTTACTCCCACTGTGCGAGTTTTATTGTTGAGGGATTAATCAAAAAAAATTAACGATATAACAATGGTAATTAGTTAGTATTAAGGGTTAAGTGTTTACCAGAGGAATAACAGTTTAATTTAATACTTTATTCCATTTTAAATCTAGCTTTTTTACACATTATTATACTTCAATACAATATTTAAAATATTTAGCACATAATGTACAAGTTATCATTTAAACATAAACTTAGCCCACCTGTTAATTAAGCCAATTAAGGCTGTTAATTAAAATCCGATAATCCAGGGATTAAAAACTGGCACGGTGGGAGTACCCCTAAAATATTTATTTAGCTAATCAGTATGAAATTCATAATAATCATTCCCCAGGTGGGATTTCTGTGTTCTAGTCTATTTTTGTTATATTATTGTTATTACATATATAATATTTTCCCGTCATTTATTAATAATAAATGGCCTAATCAATTTCATATCACCTTCTGTTATATTTGTCTATAAGGACACTCACTGGGAGAATAACTGTCCCTCGCCATGTCACGGTAAAATTCTTTACGATAATTTATGAGAGTCATCGATCAAAGCCTTGTCGTTTATATGTATGTCATCTACATGTAATTTAATTAATAGTCGGTATACTCATCGATCAAAGCCTTGTCGTTTATATGTATGTCATCTACATGTAATTTATTTAATAGTCGGTATACTCATCGATCAAAGCCTTGTCGTTGATATGTATGTCATCTACATGTAATTTAATTAATAGTCGGTATACTCATCGATCAAAGCCTTGTCGTTTATATGTATGTCATGAATCTTTGTCATGGTGTTAAAATAACTCACCTATATACAGAACATACTTAGTTACCGTTATGCTGTACTTTTAGTTAAATGGGTGAATATTGCACGTTATAGTAACATAACTGTACAGATACTACTGCACGTTATAATTACATGAGTATATCAACTATTGTACTTTATAATTACATGAGATTATCAAATATTGTACTTTATAATTACATGAGATTATCAAATATTGTACTTTATAATTACATGAGTAATATCAAATATTGTACTTTATAATTACATGATTAATATCAAATATTGTACTTTATAATTACATGAGATTATCAAATATTGCAGATGTAGTTTCTCAAGCGCTCGACTTAATTAGGTCAAGAGTATCTTAGTTTCCTCCCACTGCTAATGAACCTACGGTGGCTGAATTAGGACACTCTATATACTAAGTCGATCGCTCGAGATACTAAGTCGAGCATTATTATTATTATTATTATTATAGCACTCGATCCACGCAAGCGAATTTTTCAAATAAGACTGAACCAAATGTTTGTTCCGAATTACCTAGTTTGTGCTAAAGACACGTACGCGCAAGCGAATTTTTTAAAAGAATGAAATTGATCCAAGTTAGTCCCGAAATGACCTAGTTTGTGTCGAGTGAAGGTTACCCCCCCCCCCCCCTCTCTCTCTCTCTCTCTCTCTCTCGCTCTCTCTCGTAGTAGTAGTAGTTAGAGAAGATCGATTTAACTCTCTCGGAAGATCGATTTATCTCCCTCTCACTCTCTCTCTATCTCTCTCTCTCTATCTCTCTCTCGTAGTGGTAGTAGTAGTTAGAGACGATCGATTTAACTCTCTCTCGTATAGTAACGGAAGATCGATTTATCTCTCTCTCACCCTCTCTCTATCTCTCTCTCTCTCTCTCTCTATCTCTCTCTCTCTATCTCTCTCTCGTAGTGGTAGTAGTAGTTAGAGACGATCGATTTAACTCTCTCTCGTATAGTAACGGAAGATCGATTTATCTCTCTCTCTCACCCTCTCTCTATCTCTCTCTCTCTATCTCTCTCTCGTAGTGGTAGTAGTAGTTAGAGACGATCGATTTAACTCTCTCTCGTATAGTAACGGAAGATCGATTTATCTCTCTCTCACTCTCTCTCTCTCTATCTCTCTCTCTCTCTATCTATCTCTCTCTCTATCTATCTCTCTCTCGTAGTGGTAGTTGTAGTTAGAGAAGATCGATTTAACTCTCTCTCGTATAGTAACGGAAGATCGATTTATCTCTCTCTCACTCGCTCTCTCTCTCTCTATCTCCATTCTCTCTTTTTGCATATTCCCAAACCGCCTATTTATCTATAACGAGAGAGAGAGAGAGAGAGAAATTGGGTTTAATGTCCACTCGACACAAACTAGGTCATTTCGGGACTAACGCATGGTTTTCATTTTTTTTTCAATAATTCCCTTGCGGTTAGGGGTCTTTAGCAGTGGGAGGAAACCGGAGTGCCCATGGGAAACCCACGAGTTTAAGAACGCGCCCCTATCTCAATGTCACATTGTCATATTCGCTCACACTAGGGCTCGAAACCATAGCCGCATACCAGAGGTGACCGGCCAGCTAGAGGACAAAGCGCGGCATCCTAGACAACTATATATAGCAAATACTATATCTCTTTAAAAACGAACTTTCCGTCAGTGATGGATTATTCACGTCTATATTAATGGCTAACTACGTCGTCCTGTGATTTATTACTCTCGAAATGACCTAGTTTGTGTCGAGTGGACGTTACTTTATCTCTTTAATAATGAAACTTTTTGTCAGTGATGGATTATTCACGCCTATATTAATGGCTAACTACGTCGTCCTGTGATTTACTGTTTCTCAGTCATTGAGTCAGATATAAAATATGTAACAGTTTTACTGTCTTTAAAAGAAAGAAGATTCAGTATTGGCAACACGAACGTTGAGAATTGTTCTTCTGAATAGCTTGGCGTACAGTTAATTAACGATAATTATGCGTGTGTTAATAAGCGTTGTTGTTGTAGCTGCCACGTTGTTGACGGTTTCTGCTGGACAGGAAAGAAGTCATCGGAGGAGACGGTCCTTCTCCGACCATGCTGAAGATAGTCATTGGATAAGACGGTTCTCTCCCGACCATGTTAAAAATACAATAAGCTGTTCGGAAATACAAACAGACGACCTGTGTGACTGTTGTACTGGATACTTACAGACATCCTGCTGTTCGACAATACAAGAGGCCGGCCTATGTAAATGCTGTAAAGGTAATTATAGCAACTTTTATAATCCCGGATTGGTATTGTCTAAGTAGAATTATGTTCTACGTATGTATCCCACATTATTAATAACAATATTATTTAACGACAACTTGTGTCGCTTGCGATGTATTTAATTATATATATATCTAGACGAATAATAAACAGGGGCCTATACCTCTGTTAACTATAGGTAGGATCACTATTTAAACACACATTATGAAAAAGCTAAATCTACCTATTGCAGATCTTTCTTTAGGCCTGAAATGTTAGATATTTCAATATAGATAAAACTAACTTATCCAGGCCATAATCAACTCTCGATGTCACCGCTAACCTGCGATATTTACTGGATTATGATCCGATTTGCTGCTCAACTGTAATTCATGATTTAATAACGAAATGGATAATCGGTTTTTTTTATAATTTTCGTACCGACTTTAGTAATTGTGATTGAGGCTAAGCCCAAAGTTCTTATTTCTAGATTTTGTGAGGGTAAGGTAATTTCTAATAGTTCGTATTTCCTAATTCTTAGTTCTTAATTCGAGTTATGCGCCCTGTGTTAAAGGACTTAAGTCCGTAACTCAAAATTCTCCAAAATCTTTAACATCGAAAACACGAATTATTGGCCATTTTAAATCAACATTGATGTTCGAAACTTACTGGGAAAAGATGAGCTTCTGATATCCGATATTTTAGATAAATTTTTTTTTAACATTGGTACACGAGTCGTGTACCATAATGCGCTTCAGCCCCAGTTTAGATAAGAGACTTTAGGAGCGAGGCTAGACATTTTTCACCATACCATACGGCGTATGTTGACTGGAATAACCAGACGCTATAGAAATTTGCACTACATTGAGACTGCATGGCTTATTTCGCCGAACGTAACTGATTTCAAATTGGGGAAAAACGGAAACCATTGAATGTAAATCAGTTTATATACATTCATATTACAGCATTATGTGCCAATATAATCTGGCTCTCTGATTGGTCAATCTGATTGACAGGTCGGAACCATGAATAGGTTGCCAGCTGGATTGGTGTACATATTGTTCATGGAATATTTTATATACTGATTTTAGCCATCTTTAGCAATGTAGTGATTTCCTACTCACGTCAACAACTTTTTGAATTAAAGAGACAGTCTTCTAAATTATTTAAAGGGCTAATCCCGATATTTGTTTTGGGAATAAAACTGCTTCATTTTGTGTTAAAATCCCTTAAAATATTCGAGTCAAGAGCCGAGCAACTACTTCAGTATTTATGATACGTTTTCAAACGACTTAAATCCGTCACTCTTCACCTGGAATTAGAGACCGGTGCCCCAATGTGTATTTTGTGGTATCTGGATTAAACCAAACATTTTTTTATAAAAATAATGTGTAGTTGAAATTTGCCTTTCTCTATCAAGTACGACACACGGGTTATTCACAGCATGACCCTCTGAAGTAACCGTAACCGAGGGATTTGGTGCAACGGTTAGAGAGTAGATTTACTACGTATACAATACATCTTTAATAAGGATCCTCGGCCTTTGTATTGTATTGGTTTAGTGATCAGGGTTGTTCCGTGATGTCATCTAATAACACATATTACCCTACTTTAATTTTACAAAATAATACTTTTTTATGATGATAAATGTCTACACTGCCTAGCCTGTTCCCCAATCCTATTTTTTTTGAATAAAATATAGTTTTACAAATACAAAAACATAGTTGGTTAAGTATTATAAATACAGTTTAAAATTTTAGTATTCGTTGGTTCGCTCAACCTTAGTTATATTTGCATGTTGGTAGGATGTTAAGTCCCATTCCGAATTGTCAATAGAATTATTAAATATCACCAACAATAAACAAGAATATAATACGAAAATTTTAACAAACAAGTTATTGCTCGTTCGTGAGGAAATATATGATACAACAAATCAATAAACGGGTGGTATATTGCATTGTGAAAGGTATTTTACAGTTACTGGGGAATATGTTTTTGTTTTTTCGCCAATATCAATAAATTATATATTGTTAGTTTAAGGGAATGGTGTTAAAACGTGTTAAAATGACCAGTTTAATGGAGAGTATGATAGGGGTCATGGCTGACTAATCTGGAAGGCGACACAATACACGTCTTACTCCACTGGCTATCTCAAGTAACTAGAGGAACTAGAGGTGGTAAAAATTAAACATGTAAATAAAATTGTTTCCTTAGACTGTTCAATCCAGTCATGTCAAAACTCAGTCAATCAAGCACCAGATGTAAAATCATCTAAATCATTGAAATATTAAGTTTTAAATTTATCCATGTCGCAAAAAAACCCTAGAAATTTCTGATTTATTACTTTTCGAAGATGTTGATGTCCTGTTTTTTATATCAGAGACATGGCTAAAGGAAGCAGGGGACGATGTTAAGATTTCGGAGCTCACTCCTGATGGCTACGATATGTATCAAGTTCCAAGAGCCAATCGTGCTGGCGGACGCTTAGCAGTAATCTTCAAACTTGGATTAAACCTAGAAGCTATTAATAACAGTTCATGGAAATACAATTGTTTTGAGTCATTTCATGTAATATTCAGTGCTTATAACGTGGCGGTTCATGCTGTCTGTATTTTTTGACCACCGGTATCCAAAAAGAACAATGCTACTGTTGCTACTATCTTTGACGAATTTGAAACTCTATTTGGTAATCACAAAAAGGATAACACAGTTTACCTTGGATACTTTAATTTTCACTATGAAGACACAACTAATTCCGCTACACAGAAATTTAGAAAACTCCTTAAATCCTTTAGTCTGCGACAACATATATCCAACCCTACACATAAACATGGCCATACCCTGGATGTGGTTATATCTCCCGCAACATGTAATCTCATTACCAATGTATCAGTTTCTGATATTCAAATACCTGTTCACTTCCTCATTCAGATGAATTGGTGCATGCAAAAACCATTTAATGAACATATTGAAAGAGTGTGTCGGAAGGTATTTAATGATCCACCATGTGACGTAGATGAATTATGCATATTGTACAACAAGACTCTTTGTAGCTTGTTGGATAAGAATGCCTTTGTGACCACAAGGGTAATTATCAGACCAGGCACCAAATGGTACGACAAGGAGATCAAAGAAGCTAAGCATCGCCGAGGAAAATCTGAAAGACTTTGGCGAAAGTCGCACTTAGAAGTTCACCGACAAATTTTTAAAATCAGAAAGGAACATATATAAAAACGCTGAAGCGTGTAAAAGCTTGATACTGCAATGAGAAGATTTCTGACATTAATATCTGAAATTAGTATAGCCATTGGAGATTTCAGCATCCTAGTTTCTGATGATGTTAAAAATCTTGGCGTAGTTCTAGATTCATCTCTTACTTTATAAGGACAGGTCCATCATCTCTGAAGATCATGCTACTTTCAACTCTACTTTGTCTATACTCTGTTAGACCTGTTTTCCGGTATTTGACCACGTGCGTTTAGTTTACATCGGTTCTTAAAACGAGGCAAGTATTCAGCGAGTATTTCCAGTTAAAACCGGACACAAAACATTCGCCAATATTTTCTATTGTTGGAGGTTTTTGTAACGAATTTTGAACAGTTTTTAAGCGTAATTATGACAAGTACCCCTCGCACTTCCGTATTCGCGAAGGATCCGCGTGTTAGCAGGACTACCACAAAAAACAGGAATACTTGCGTTAAAAGATATGAAATGTTTTAAATGTTCATTTAGATAGTTACAGGCTATTCCTTATCATCATTTACAAGCAGTTTCGTTCAGGTTCCTTCATTTTTAGATTTTATTGTCCCCCGCCTTTCGAAGAAAGCAGGGGACTATTAAAATGGGTTCGTCCGCCCGTCTGTCCGTCCGTCTGTCTGTCAATCTGCCACACTTTTTGGGACACAATAACTCCTTTTCTAATTGAGCTAGAATATTCAAACTTGGTGTAGGTGTTTATTAGGTCATTACCTTGATCGAGTTCGAAGATGAGCATTTTCCGCTTAGGGTAAGCAGGGATGAGCAATTTGATTGGTTGATGCTTTGGGAGACGATAACTTCAGTTGTAATTAAGTGAGAGTGATGAAACTTAATATATAGTTTTATTTCATCAATACCTTGACTAAGCTCGATAATGAGCATTTTCTGCTCAGGGTAAGAAATTTGATTGGCCGAGACTTTGGAACATAATAACTCTCCTTCTAATTGAGTTAGGATATTCAAACTTGATGTAGATGTTTATTAAGTCAATACCTTAATGGAGTTCGAAGACGAGCATTTTATATTTAGGGCAAGCAGATATAAGCAATTTGATTGGTTGATGCTTTGGGATGCAATAACTTTAGTTGTAATTATGTGAGAGTGATGAAACTTGGTATATAGTTTCATTTCATCAAAAAGTTTAATAATGAACATTTTCTGCTGAGGGTAAGCAGAGCGATAAGCAATTTGATAGGTCTAGACTTTGGAACACACTAATTCTCCTTCTAATTAAGGTAGAATGTTCGAACTAGGTGCATGCCTTGATGGAGTTCGATGATGAACATTGTCTGATTCTTTCTGATAGAGAGTGATGATACTTAGTGTATAGTTTGATTGCTCAATACTTTTGAAAAAAATAAATGTGCAATTAATTAATATGTGTCATATCTATTTATTTTGGGATTTCGGCGGGGATATCAGCCTCACTGTTGGCTTGTTCGAAGTAACTCAGGTTGGCTGACAATTCGGCACCAGGTCACCAGGAGCTCAGGGTGGCTGGCAATTTTGCAGCAGGACGCCAGGGTTTAAAGAATAAAGAGGAATACGAAACAGCATCACTGTGGAAGCGACTAAATCATTAGTTCAATCTCTCGTCCTTTCAAAATATGACTTTCTACAAAGAGTTCAGAATACAGCTGCCATGATCATATAACTAGAACAAACAAATCATCACACATCACCCCTGTCTTGAAATACATGCATTGCCTTCCGATTCTTACAAGTATTGAATTTAAGATCTTGAGTTTGACTTACCTGTGTTAACAGGGTACTGCACCCTTGTATCATACAGAACTATTAACTATATATCAGCCTACCCGTACTTTGAGATCCCAACATCACAACCTTTTATGCATTCCGTCATCAAAATTGAAACAGTTTGGAGATGGAAGTTTCAGTGTTGCTGCACCCAAACTCTGGAATAGTTTGTCAATCAATATCCATGACTGTAAAATCTATCAAGTTTTAAATCACATTTAAAAACTTACATGTTTAAACTATCTTATCCAGACTAATTTAATTGTGGGGTTTTACTTCTTTTTTAAAGAGCGCATTGAGCATGCCTATGGATGAATTTGGCGCTCTAGAAATTGACATTATTATTATTATTTTTTCTTAATTCTAAGTTTTTAACTCGTATTTCTTAATTCTTAGTACTTAATTCGCATTTCTTTTTTCTTTTAGTTGATCCGTGTGATCCTACACCTTGCTTTAATATGGGAACTTGTGTAATAAAAAGTTACGATACGGTGACCTGTACATGTGCTGCTGGATTTACGGGTGTATTTTGTCAGGGTAAGATAATTTTCAAATAATTCATATTCCTTAATTCTTAGTTCTTTATTCGTATTTCTTAGTTCTTAATTTTTAGTTCTTAATTCGTATTCCTTAATTAGGCTCTATTTAAGTAACGCAACAAATCGATCTTCCATTACGTTACTATACGAGAGAGAGAGAGTTAAATCGATCGTCCCTTACTACAAGAGAGAGAGGGGGGGAGAGAGATAGACAGAGTGAGAGAGAGAGAGAGGAAGTTAAAACGATCTTCCCTTACTATACGAGAGTTAAATCGATCTTCCCTTAATACAAGAGAGAGAGAGAGAGAGGGGGGGAGTATTAAAACGATCTTCCCTTACTACGAGAGAGACAGTTAAAACGACAGTTCCTTACTATGACAGAGCGAGAGAGAGAAAGAGAGAGAGAGAGAGGGAGTATTAAAACGATCTTCCCTTACTACGAGAGAGAGTTAAATCGATCTTCCCTTAATACAAGAGAGAGAGGGAGGGAGTAAGAGAGAGAGAGAGGGAGTATTAAAACGATCTTCCCTTACCACGAGAGAGACAGTTAAACAATAGTTCCTTACTATGACAGAGCGAGAGAGAGAAAGAGAGAGAGAGGGGAGTATTAAAACGATCTTCCCTTACTACGAGAGAGAGTTAAAACGATATTCCTTTACTACGACAGAGAGAGAGAGAGAGAGAGAGAGAGATAGAGGGTGAGAGAGAGTGAGCGAGAGAGAGGGGAGTATTAAATCGATCTTCCCTCACTACGATACAATTGTTTTAAGTCAATGTATCAGT
The DNA here is from genome assembly GCA_917208275.1 of Patella pellucida. NCBI lineage: Eukaryota > Metazoa > Mollusca > Gastropoda > Patellidae > Patella > Patella pellucida. The sequence goes on from OU795044.1 coordinate 57,760,844, forward strand.
TTCTGACATTTAAATATGTGATCCTTTCCTCATTCAGATGGATTGGTGCATGCCAAAACCATCTAATGAACGTATTGAAAGAGTGTGCCGGAACATTAAAGGTATGAAAATATCAGATTTTATTGCTGACCTGAAATCCTCAGATCTACTTAATGATCCACCATGTGACGTAGGTGAATTATGCATATTGTACAACAAGACTCTTTCTAGCTTGTTAAGAACTAAAAATTAAGAACAAAGAAATTTAAATTAGTATGAACTCTTTATTTCTTCATTTGTTGTCGTATTTCAGCATTTTTACACTATTTTGTGGTAGATTATTTTATGAGGAAGGTTTTTGATATAATTTTCTAGTTGATCTGTGTGAGGCTCAACCTTGCAAAAATAAGGGAACTTGTGTACCAGCAGCCCATGGAGTGTCCTGTAAATGTGCAGCTGGATTTACGGGTGAATTTTGTGAGGGTAAGATAATTTTCAAATAATTCATATTCCCTAATTAGTTCTTAATTCGTATTCCTTAATTAGGTTCTATTTCAGTAACGCAACTCTACAAATCGATCTTCCGTTACTATACGAGAGAGAGAGAGAGAGAGTTAAATCGCTCTTCCCTTACTACGAGAGAGAGATAGAGCGAGAGAGAGTTAAATCGATCTCCCCTTACTATACGAGAGAGGGAGAGAAGAAGGGAGAGAGGGGGAGAGTATTAAATCGATCTCACTTACTACTCGAGATAGTTAAAACAACATTCCCTTACTACGACAGAGAGAGAGAGAGAGAGAGAGAGAGAGAGGGAGAGAGAAAGCTTGAGGTCATTGCCAGCGACCACGACCATACCTTGAAAAGGGAACTGGTAGAGGTGTGTTACTACGTGTTATTCATATCAGAAATTGATGTAAATTGTAATTGGACTTATACACTGAAAAAAAAACTTGTGTTGAAACAACACAAACTTGTGTAGTTTTCAACACAAGTTAGGTGTCTCTATTTAACAACACAATCTTGTGTTAAATGTATGAAACAACACAAAACTTGAGTTGAAACTTGTGTGAAAAGGTACACAATACTTTCTGAAACTTGTGTTGAAATTCTGAAACTTGTGTTGAAATTTCTGAAACTTTTTAGTATTTTACCATTTATATCCAGTATAGCAACCGTTCCCATGCAGCCCCCACCGTTTGTTCTGTTTACACTGTAACATTTAATAAATAACATAAAAATAATTGTTTGTTAAATTATTATTTATACAATAAATAATATGAAAAATAGAATTAAGATCAAATCAATACTAAACAGACATCTCGGGGGTTTAATAATTAACGTAAATTCTAATGAAATTGTGTTATACAATAAACAGATACCGCCCCACCCCACCCCAATCATAAAATAGAAAATAGCTATTGAAAAAAAAACACAAGCACTGAAACATTTGGTATATTAATAAACAAAGTTAATTCCGAAACTAATAAAATTGTTTTCCCATTCCCCTCCCCAATCACAAAATTAAAAAAGCTACTTATGTGTTCTTTTTACCATTAACCTTAAAAAGAACTAGGAATATAATAGGTATGTACACAATATCCATACCCCATGCTTCTCAAAACATACATTTAAATTATAGCATAATTTAATAAAAAAAACAAACCAAACACTAAAGACATTAATTATGCACTAAATTGAAATCATTTTTAAAGAAAAAATCACAGTACAAAAAAAGGGAACTAAAAAATAAGGTACAGGACAAATAATCATAGATAGATAAAATAAATACATCATAAAAATCAAATAGAATGGATTATTTGAAAAATTTGTCAAAAAATATTGATGAATAAAAAAACATTTCATATAAATGAGGCATTAATATTCGTAATGTTCACTAATTGTTTTAAAATAAAGGTTGATTTCTTCATACATGTACAATACATTTTTATAATTATTGACCGTTGCTATTAATTATTGATAATTTATCTTTAATATTTCAAGGTTTTTGACCAAATCTTTAGTGTTTAGGATTGCAAAGCTGTCTATATAATGATACACTATTTAGAGACAGTTTGGTAATTGACATTAAAACAGAAAAAAGCGATAAAAAAAGCAATAAAAAGGAATGATGACGAATATCGTTTGGGTTCCCACAATAAGATCTTTTAAAAGATTTTGGTGGCTCTTTTTTCAGAATTTATAGTTGTTTACTTTCTTTGGTATTGTTTGAGTCTCCAAAAATGTTTGAGTCTCTGAAAAAGATAAAAGTGATAATTATAAATTTGATTTGGTTTTTACTTGGTATACCAGTCATTGGTACAGAGTTATTTAGATGGCAGAAAAAAGGTAAAATAAAGTCGTTGGGGGGGGGGATGAAAAAAAATCTTAATTTAACAATGTATATTTTTTTTAGACTCATATGTATGGCTTAATGTGAATGCAAGTTGGGGTATTTTAGTCGGACGGGATTAGTGTTTACTCCTATTTCAAACTCAAATTGCATGCATCACCAAGTTGAGTTGCCCATTAAACAAAATGGGCAGTTTGGTGGCATTATGAGTCTAAAACCACAAGCAATGACCCAAATATGAATATCTGACAACTCATCCCAAGACAACTCATCCCAAGATAATAGCTATACTGAAACCCATACATAAAGATGATATAATGTCATATTCTGACGAATTTATACTATACAACGTACGATTTGAAATTTATTTCTGTACAACAATTAATTTTCCTTTCGAATCAGATTGCCACGCTTTACTGGTTTATTTGTCTTATAATTGCATCTGAAATTCTGAAAACGCATATTCACATGTAGTTATCTTTATTAAGTATTTACTTGAAATAAATACAATTTTAATCATTCATCGAATTATTTGTCATTTTCAAATGACGGTTTCAACTGAAATCACACAATAGTTTACAGAGATCCAGAAAAGAGCAGCAGAACCACAATTAAAGATAGTAAGAAAAAATATTTTCATTTTTACTATAAAATAATTCATGGATGTCACGTTGTCATGGATTTTGTCTCTATTTCAGAAGTCACAAAACAAGTAAGAGAGAGTAAGTATATCATATATACATGTTAACTATAATTTGATTAATGGAAACCACGCTGTTGACGTGTATAAAACGAAGTTGCTATTATAATTACAAAATTTCAATTGATGCAATGACAGAGGATTTGGTTTTTCTTGACCTAACTATAGATTTAAACTTTTCAGAGGTGGTAACCTATCAAATTAATATATTAGAAACAAGAAGGACAAAAACTAATTATTTTAGATTGAATGTGAAATATTTATGTGAACAATGTGAAAGTGTTTGATATTATGATTTGTGTCTCTCTAGAATGATCACCGTACCCGCTGGTGAATCACGTGTACACGTACTGGTATAAGAGATCTGACCAATTATCAGATAATTAATGTTTATCTTAACTATATTATAATATTATTTTACAGGGGTGGTTTGTAACGTGGACGAGTGTCTAGCTCGTGGTCCAGAAAAATACTGCTTCACTTAATTGTACTAGTCATAATTGTCGTAAGTTTCCGTACAAATTGAACAGAATTCCGTCATATAATCTGTGCATTGTTTTGTCAAATTTCCACCGTGAGCATCAATACATGCCAGAACACGCCTGTGGACTGATGACGTCACCACATATGCCACCCCAAACCATTTACCCCCCACCTCCAAATGGCCGAACCTATAGGACACAGTTAGGCGCCAAACGTTCACAAACTCTTCGGTATACAAGCTGTCGTCCATTGTTTTGGAACACGAGGAATCTGCTCTCATCAGAGAACATAACACGTGTCCAGTCCCGCCGTTGCAAACGTCGAACTCGCCTGGCCCATATCAGTCTGTCGTGCCGGTGTCGAGGCGTCAGGGGCGGTCCGCGGTAGGGGTGACGTGGCCGGATACCATACTGCCGTAGTCTCCTGTAGACGGTTTGTCGACCAATCCTGTCTTTCCTGTAGACGGTTTGTCGACTAATCCTGTGTCCCGATGCTGTCGCCGCCATGGATGTCGCTGTAACGGTGTGGTTCATCAGGTGTAATACTCGGATGTAAAGATCCCCACGGGGCGCGGTTACCCGTGGTCTTTAACTTCTGGGCCTATCTGACGTATGACCTGCCAGACGGAACCGCTGCATCAACCTGGTGATAGTGATGCGTGCGCAGCCCAACCTTCTGGCGACGTCGACATCTGACGCTCCTTTTAAACCATTCCAACGGCCCCCCTCTCTCTCTCCATGGCGGTCATACGTGGCATATGTTGTGGTCTGTCTGTTGCTGGGATATCAACTTGTCTGATCAGCCGTTCTATACAGTTGTCATGCACGTGCAGAACATGCTAGAGTGGGAAATGTCACTTTCACGAAATTTACGTTTTTTCCCTAAAGTGATCAATTGTTCCCGATACTTTTATTGACTATGCTGTGATAGGAATGTTCAATACGAATTGGCATGTTTCCCTACTAAAAATAATTGGAAAGAAAAGTTGGTATCGTTTCTTTTGGACACTAGTTTATATGTTTTATACTTTTACTATAAATTTAGTTTATAATTTTAGTATATATTTAGTTTATATATGTTTTATACTTTAGATAGTGTGTGTTATAAAGTGATAGATGGCGTGTATTACCATTGTCGTGATAAAGGTATGTTGTCTTATAATATTATATAATTTTACAAGTCATAATCATATATCCAGTTCATGTTTGAATTTATATAATTACCTTAATGACTATAAACAATGGCCCAGAAAAAAACAACTACGCTATTGAAAGTGAATTGATTAAAGAAGTTTAACATGTACAATGTGGCTGCTAAAAAATAGTTTACATAATACAGGGTTTTAAAAAAAGAATATCAAGTCAAATGTTTTCGAACTAAGAAGATTCAACACAGTCACTTCAGTTTACATAAACAAATGGTCAATATTGTAATGTGTGTGTGTATTGTGTGGGTACGAGTCTTCTAGGGGAAAAATAACAAGACGGTTTGTAGGCAGCCTGATGTTTATAATCTAAAACCCGCGTGCTACAATTAGGGAGATAACTCTACTACAATAATATTATCATGAAATCAAACCACGGATCAAACTAGAGATCGCGACACGACAATTCTTCTAATCTTCGATAGAAACTTGTTTCTAAAATCAATTATCAAAATGTTAAAGGTTAAAACTTTAAACTCAAATTAATAAATTCTGAAAGGACTTTTATGATCCGCTGTTTGTAATTCACCCAATAAAATAAACTGAACATCTCTTAGAAATTAAAGTATTGTCATTACACAATGAAAATGTGTTGGTTGTTTCTTATTTAAACATGCATTATCAAAGAGCTAAATCTGCCTAGTGCAGGCCTATTTGGGCCTGAAATGTTTTCTAAAGTATTAATTAGACATTAATTACCTGATCCAGGCCTTAATCAACTTTGGATGGCATCAGATTGCTCCGATATTAAACAGATTAAAACGTTTCAGTGATAAATCAAATATAGCGGGCCCAGGCGCTTCGAGTCTTAGCTTTGATCAACCAGGACCGTGGTTGAAATTTTTGCACAGGTCGGAAAAATCTTCAAATGCCAATATCTTTGCTTACAATAGAGTAATTTGAATGAAATTTTCAAATTATTGCTTTTACATCACCTACGTACGAACTATTATAGCAAGAATGGCTAGTTCTTATCTTTATCTTGAATAATGTAACTGTGACCGTGAGGTCCGTCAGATATTACAAAAGACTGGAATGGTTCCTCCCTTCTTTAATACTGGAAACTTATAATAATAATTATCTACATACACTTTACAGGACTGTGGATAACCGACAAGTACATAATGCTACAAAGTCGGATAGACCTGAAAGACTCACGTATCAAGTATAGTCACATATATTTATATGGAATTACTTCTAATCACTTGCCTAGATCAAGTGTTGACATAAATAAGCATTGATCTAATAATGTACAATATAAAAAATAAAACAATGGTAAATAAAACAATTAATAGATTAATCATACGATTGGCATGTTCATCAGACAGGCCATATTATCAGTTACTTTCTACCTATAACAGTTTTATAAACAATAAGGGATTATAATATATTAACATGTCATTATAATTACGTATCATTTCACCTTTGGCTATAGTCATCTTTCAATAGCAAACACACACCATGTTTTGAAAAAATATAATAATTATTGTTAAGAGTTTACATGTATACAGAATTTAATTTGATGACTTTCCTTTTTAAAATTAAAGTATTATCTGAAGTATATTCTAGATTTAAATTCTAACATAAAACTACTATAACCAGCACGGTTATATAACTTTAACAGTCTTTAATTTCATATTTTAATTCTTTCAAAATTGTTATCATCTTCTTCTTCCTCTTCTTCTTGAAATATGACCCTCTTGGTTCACATCAACTCTTTTAAAGTGTGAAGAATTTCTAGTGACTTGGTGACCACCAGATTGAGCAGTGATCATACTTCCTTTCTTCTCTATAACTCTGTATGACTTAGAGTTTAACGGTGTAGAAAATTTTGTGATTTTTCACTGTTTGACTAATACTGTGTCACCAATTTTGGTTTGTATGACCTTTTTTCATCAGTATATTATTTGGTTTATCATACTCTGTTTATCTTGTCGTAACAATCCCTCGTGATTATTATACGGTTTCTCAGTATTACTTGAAGGTAAAAGAATGTTCATTTTTCTACAATACAAAGCTTCGAACGCTGAAAGTTTGGTACTAGAGTGAGGCGTTGCTCTATATTGACCTAAAAATTCAACCAATTCTTTCTTCCTTTTCAAAACAGCTGCTACTCATGTTCTGGCTGATTTGTTCAGAGTGGAAATAAACAGTTCAGACTCTTCATTTGCTTCTGGCCAGCAAAATCCATTGATAAATTTTTCCAAGGACCCAGGGGCATTTGAGACATTACAAGTGGTTCTCTTTTCTCTTGAGTGTTGGTTGCTGCTTGGCAAGGAATGCAAGATCTGACATTGTTTTCCACCATTCTGTCTTTGCCTGGAAACCAGGTTTTCTCTCTTAAAAGACATTTCGTTTTTCACCATTCCCTGTTACACACAGACACTCGAAGCCTATTACATACAGACACTCGTAAAAACAAATACATTTCGCTTAGTAATCCTAAATTTAGTGATTATGTAAAATTCATATATCCTGATGAGCTCGAAATTAACAACACCACTGACAGTGACAATTATGCTCCCTACTACGATCTGCGTCTCGATTTTGAAAATTGCCATAAACTGAGTGTTAAATTGTACGATACACGTGATGACTTTGACTTTCCGATTGTTAACTTTCCATTTTTTTGTAGTAATTTTCCAATATCACCAGCTTATGGAGTGTTTGTCTCAGGTAAACCGTTACGCGAAAGCTTGTTCTTTTTATTCTGATTTGTTTAAAGTAGATCGAGGCATTTGTCATCTAAGCTTCAACTTGCGCACTAAACTTTTAAAATCCTTTAACAAGTTTTATGGCCGTCATATTGATTTGATTGGTATATATAACGTGTCTCGCTCGGCTTATATTCTAGATATATTTAATTGACACATATACTATTACTATCTCCCTGATAATCACGCTATTTTACCGACGTTTCGCCTCATGTTTTGGATGGAGCTATGGCGGGTGTGGCACCAGGCGGGTACGCTTACTCTTCCGGACACCTGTTACCACTGTTTGTCGTGTATTTAGTACACGGGGGACAGTCCATTTGCTGATTACACTATTTTGCCTATAACGTTTTTAGAACTTCGAAATATATCTTATGGGTTGAATTGTTCGTACTTGGTTTCATTTTAATCATCAGGAATCGACTCCTTCTCGGGACATACATTATTTAGGTGTCTACTCAAAAAATCATCGGGATTTTCCAGATTTGTAAATTAGCTGGTATTAATATGACATTAATCTAACTCGCCACCTTTCCATTCTAGACGATGCAGGATTTAGACTTTTAAAAATTCCTTATTGTGGTTTGTGGGCTGTGATGACATTGAATTTCGAACCATACAACTATAAGTGATAATGGTCTACAGCCCATGCGCCAGCAAGCATCTCTGGTTCAGTCTGTGAGTAGCGTTGCTCGGTGCCTGTTGATGCTCTACTAACATAGTTAATTATTTTGCCTTCTTGGGATAATAGGGCAGATAATCCAACTGGACTAGCATCCACGATTAAAATAGGTCATGACGAAGTAACTTGTTAAAATTGTTTCCAATTGATTCGTTGAGGCTCAGTTAGCGAGGCGTAATAAAGTATGAATCTAGAAACATACTGTGCCATCCCGAGTAGTGATTTCCATTCGCTGACATTATTTGGCTGTTTAGCGTTAATGATGTTATCTTTCTTCTTCGGATCAGCTGAAATTCCGTTTCCATCGAAGATATTACCATGAAATAATATTCTGTCTGTTCTGAATACGAATTTGGCCTTGTTGAGTTTTACTCCTGTTGATTCCAATTTCTGCACAGCAGTTCTGAGGTTGCGACTGTGTTCATTCCGACCCTTTCCAAATATGATGATGTCATCGGATAGATTAAGAGGTGCATCGGCTAATATTTCACTGACAGCACTTTGGAAGACTTCTGAAGCTGCATTCACACGAAGAGGTAGTCCTGTGTATCGACGAAGACCAGAATCTGTAGTAAACGTTGTGATTTGTTTACTCTCTTCAACTAATTCGAGCTGGTGGTATGCGTTCATGAGACCGCACTTAGAACAAATATTACTTTCATTAAGGTCAAAAATAAGGCCACAGTTGGTTAGCATCGGATGTTTTTCTCGTTTGATCGCTTAATCAATGCATATTCAAATACCAGATTTCTTTGGAACCCAACCGGGGTATTTCTTCCACAGTGACGAAATTGTTTTCCTCTTGCAGGGCTGGTATTATGGCTGCTGGGTGTTCCACATTTATTACAAATAGGCTTAGGAGGGAAATTTAGCAAAGTTACAATTGGTATATTTCATTTCGTGAACATAAACAACGATACTTCCGGCAATGATCACGCGTACACTGCTCAAATGGCGTGTCCGTTGGCCGAAAAATTCCCAACTCGGTTGCAAAGTTCACACTAAAATTTCGCTCCTATAAGACTTCGACATCCTATTTCGAACTTCCTTAAGACTATAAATACTACTCTAGCATCCTCGTCGTCATTGTAATGTTTGTGTATTGTGTGGGTACGAGTCTTCTAGGGGAGAAATAACACGAAGTTGACGCATCAGGAGCCTAGTTGTCTAGGGGTCATGTGCAGTAGTGGATCCAAAAGCTGGAAGTAGGTGGTGGGTAAGGGCGGTTCCAAATCTAGGGCTCCAGCCACAATCCCACCCCAAATGTTTGACAACAAAATACTAACTATAACGTTAAGCGTCCCGATTGATGATGTAGTTGTTCGCCGATCGTTGTCTCGGTGGAAAGCAATTTTATTTAAGTTGACATAAAGTTAATGCCATATATGATTGTGCCTATAACACCGAGCAACCTGAGAAATTTTGAAAAAATGAGTCAATATCCTGGCATTTGAGGTCATTGCTGGGAAAAAATCATGTGGACGAGAAGACCAGAAATGTAAGTCGATGTGACAGAATCTCGAGATCTGTCCCTGTCAATGCCGCATGTTTTGCAAGAGTTGACATAACATTTGTATAGTCTGACACCCGACTACCCAAACACCAGTGGTTCTACTAATATAACCGTACAGTTTACTATAACCGTGAATATGATGGTGCTGAGGCAGTATAAGACAACAGAGGAGAGGAGAGGAAGAATGATGTTATAATAGAATGGAGCGACACAGGCACAAAATAAATTCAGATGTGTAACCGAGATTATATTTTTTTGTACACTGGGCCTGAAAAGTTTAGTCAATGTCATTGCAAATGGAAACAAATTCTCGTTAGAACTAACAATATGAAACTGAGATTTTAATTTTTGAGGACTAGGCCTGAGGTCACTTTATCTCAACGGGGCGCTAACTTGGTCTCTGAAATGCCCTGGAGAGATTTTGCAGAATTCAGATGGTCAGAAAACGCCCCACTAATTTATTTAATCTGAGACCGACTGCGTGAGAACTTTGTTTGAGACCGACTATTTCTTTTTTGCCATGGTGTGAAAAACATTTTGTTCGAACAAGATAAGTTGACAAAGTTATTTTATACTAAAGGTTTGCGTGAGTAGCGTGACGTGTGCAGTGATCACTTATTTTGATACCGACTGCTGTTTTTTTGCGACCAATTTCACTGATTGATTTTACGAACGATTAGTATTTGGGGTCTATTCTGTCATTTTTTGTTTACCTTATTAATTCATTAAATCACAGAGACCGACTGCAGTGACTTCACTTATTTTGAGACCGACTATTTGTCTCCTTGCGGGAAATCTTGTTCTTAGACCAACATACTCCAAACAGAATAAGAGTGCAACACAACATTTTATCAAACATGATTTGTTGACAAGAATATTTTACACTAACGATTTGAGTGAGAAGCGTGACGTGTGCACCGAGACTATTTTTGGATACCGTCCGCCCTTTTTGTTGCGACAGACTGCTCTGATTTCGCGACCGACTTTTTTTCCGGGGGTGTGGTACCCCCCCCCCCCCTAAACACACACACATTTGCGCACCTGGTAGATACATCAGTCACTTCAAGTTACGTAAACACATGGTCAATATGTCCCCTGTCTTCCCTACTAATGTTTTCTGGGGTATTCGATATACAATTATTATCTACTCTCTGTAAAAACTGGACTGTTATCAATAAGGGTTAGACCCTAATCCTACAAAGAAAATTAGCTGTATTAAAGAAATGGATTTGTACCGACCTGTTGGGAGAACCTGTAAGTTGCTGTAAATAAAGCATATTGTATTGTTTCAGGTGAACGATGTGGGGGTGATGATAGCTTCTGTTTTAGTGGATCTAAATGTGTAAATGACGTGTGCGTGTGTAAGTATAATATAGATATATTATGTTGTTTTTATAACACATCAATACTTGGTTCATTTGTATGCTAGTGATCGATACCTCGTGTTTAGCAGTGTATGTTTAAACTGTTCACAGAGGGTACACTTGATGACATTATTCTATGTTGGATGATTTGTCTACCAGATAATGGTAGCCTTTTATCTTATGAAAGCACAGTTGTTTATTGTTAATTATCTTTATTATAGCTATATATGGCTGTGATAAAAAGAAGGATGGTGAATCTTGCCTGTACGGTACTTGTAAAGGTGGTGTTTGTCTCGGTAAATATGATTTATTTTATATACAGTGGGTCAATTATACCAACCCTGGCTATTTATATATATTGTAGACAGTGGGTTAATTATACCAACCCTGGCTATTTATATATATTTTCAATAATATTTCTGGCTATTTGTATAAATTATAGACAATGGGTTATTTATATAAACCCTGACTATTTATATATATTATAGACAATGGGTCATTTATATATATAAACCCTGGCTATTTATATATATATTATAGACAGTGGGCCAATTATACCAACCCTGGCTATTTATATATATAATAGACAATATTTCTAGACATCTGTAAATCTAATTCGTTTAATATGTTGATGTTAACAGTCCATATGCTGATTACACTATTTTGCCTATACCAGTCGTCGAATTTTGTCTAATGGTTTGGATTGTTCGTACTTGGTGTTATTTCATTCATATTGTCATATATATTGATGTGTATTACTTATATTTATAGAAACATGTACGTTAGACTCGGAATGTGGTGGCTTCTTCGGACACAGCATTTTAGGTCAATGTCAAAATGGACACTGTACAGGTAAATATTTCTATTTATAATCACCCACCGTAATATGATTAAAATATAAACAACTTTAACCTCTTTTATTTAAATAAGAAAGACACAAATTATTTGACATCAACATTTTTATGTCGCCTTTTCTTGTTCCCATTTATTGTAATGTGAACACTGGAGGGTGTATTATAGGTTTACTCTATCTGTCATGATGTTAACATGTTTTAGTCGTCTACCATGGTGTAGGTTTACCTCTATCTTTCATGGCTACTTTGAATATATATATACTATTCAAAACAAGTAGGGGATAATTGATTTTGGGGGCATAATACTAAAATATGCAAATGACTACGAAAAATTTCCTTATAGAAGCTAACAGAAGAAACATGTGAGACCAAACGTACCAATAGCTACCGCATGGAATGCAGGTGATGCTTGGGATCATCATGGGGGGTCCAACCCAAGATTTGCACGACTCTGACTTTGAATGTTACAGTCATTGTGGCATTGGATTCCAGGTGGAAACATCAGTTTTATTTGTTTTAGTGGCCAGAAAACAAATTTTGATATGCGTCGGCTTACCAAAAATGAAAGGTTACGTGCCCTTGGCATGCTACAGATCGGCACAACACAGGCGGTTGTGGCGCAGACGATGAATGTTTCTCAGTCTGTCAAACGCAGGCTATGGTCCAGATACCGTGATACACAATCTGTACAGGAAAGACCACGCTCACGTCGACCAAGGCCGACAGCTCAAGACCAGGATCGCTTTATCCGTACCTTGGCCTTGAGAAATCGTGTCATCACAGCAAATCAGATCAGCGCTCGTCTTCAAACAGACACTGGTGTGAGAGTGAGTGGCCAGACGATTCGGAATCGACTGCATAGGGGTCACCTCGCGTGATCCCTTGTTTGAGAGATCATCACATTCAGACAAGACGTCGTTGGTGTAGGGATCGTCAACACTGGGATAATCGACGCTGGAGCAATGTGATGTTTTCAGATGAGTCAAGGTTCACTGTTGATTTCTTTGGAGGGTGTGGCGTCGTCGAAACGAGCGCTTCCAAGACGTTATAGTCATCAGACATGGTCGATTTGGGGGGGGGGGGGTCTGTTATGGTGTGGGGAGGCATCACTGTTGCTGGAAGAACGGCTTTACATGTTGTTGCAGGGCGTGTTACAGGCCAGTACAACCGGGACATCATCTTGTCAGTCCATGTTGTGCCGTTCGCACGACGTCATGGCCGCCGTTTCATCTTCCAGGATGACAATGCAAAATGTCACAGGGCCAAAATCGTTACAGGTTACCTCCAACAACAGAACATTACCACATTACCTTGGCCAGTCTGGGACATGCTTGGATAGAGGTTACGTCAACGTCAACAACGTCCTGCCAATGTCCAAGATCTTGCTGCTGTGTTGCAACAGGAATGGGACAATCTGGACCAAAATGACCTTAGACGTCTCATTATGAGTATGCCACGTCTGATTAGGGGTATGCCACGTCGGATTTACCCGTTACTTAATTTGTTGTTATGCTGTGGTAACTTTGCTGTTTGACCCCGGGTATCATTTACCCTTTTATGGTCGGTCTGTGCCTTACGAGCGATAAACAAATTCGAACGCGCGATCGATTCTATAACTAATTTTCCTTCCACGTCTCAAAACGATCCACACATTATCGTAAAGTCACTGGATCAAATTGGAGAACAAATCAAAAGCCTTGTTGATAAAAACCCAGCAACAATTCTATCTGCTGCTCTTGAAGATACATCAAGAATATCAGTTGAAAAAGATTGTGGTTGGGTTAAATAATCAATTAACAAAGAGTGGAAGAACAAATTATTTCTTGGAAGAAGCCTCTTCTGGAGCCAATTGAGGAATAAAAATTCGGCACCAATCTTAGAAAGATGAACTACTTCTGACAAACTAGTGATTCTTCCGAAATACAAATTAAACCCTATAAAGGGTGAGCTTGAAGACCAAAGGGCAATGCGGGAGGAACAAGCTTTGTCTAAAATACGATATAACATACAACTTATGTACATGCGGTCAGAAGAACAACGCGAAAAACTTCATAATATCACAAAAAGTTAGTGAGCTGATCAATTCAAAATCCAAACGTAAAGTTGCGGAGCGACTAATAAACACGTGGAATGAAGCTTGTAAATCAGCCGAAGAAAAATCTGAATCCCGGTGGTTTGAAAGCAAAGAGATAAGTGAATCATGCGAAAAACAGAAAAGTGATTACATTACGATGGAAAGACCAAAGGTCCTGAAATTACGCCCAATTATTGCCGGGCCTTCCTGTGAAATCCATCGTCTAAGTCACCTTTTAAATATACTGTTACGACCATATGTATAGGGCAAGAAGTAATAGATAGTGTTGATTTTCTAAACCAGCTTCCGCCATCGGTCGCAGAAAATGCCGCACTAGTTACTTACGATGGCACAAACCTCTACTCAAAAAATTACTTTTGATTTAGGATTAACAGCTATTGAATTCTGGGTAGATAAATTCCCACAAGATCTCCATGAACGTTTCGCAAAAGATTTTATATTATGTAGTTTGAAGTTCGTACTTGAAAATAACTGTTTCTATTTCGATGCAAAATTTTATAAACAGCTAGTTGGCACTGCCATGGAAACTAAATGCGCCCCCTGTTACGCAACATTAGTTTTAAGCTATCTAGAATTTGAAATTGCGGAAAAAGTTGAGATAGCATTTGACCTTGAAACAAGAATATACTTTGAGGAACAATGGAAACGATTCCTAGATGATTGTTTTTTTATTTGGCTAAAAAATCTAGATCAAATATCCATCTTTAGTGAAATTCTAATTAGCATACACCCAAAAATACAATTTACCGTTGAAACAAGCGACAAAAAATATCATTTTTGGATATTATGGTGCTAAAAGCTGATGATAATAAAACAGAAACAGATATTTTTTACAAAAGTACGGAGACCAAACAATTTATTCCTTCATACTTACCACTCAGTAATTAATATGCTTTAATACTTACATTAATGCTAAAGACCTGTAGATTGTGACTAAAAAATCAAAGTGTGATAACCCTGACTACTACTGGTACAGGAAGTAGCCAAGTGTATATCTGCCATGCATGTGTCCGCGCATGCGCGCACCCAAATCCCACACTAATCATTATCTTATTTACAGCTTAGCTGTAAAGACCTATTCCTTATCCGATTGCATCCACTTAGTTTTCCATAGTTTTGATTTAAATTTTGTTCAATCTTGACCGGATTGTTTAATTGTGTTGGATACTTATTTCATTGGTCGGTAATACATTCATATTTTTTATATTTCAGCGGTTTAAAACAAAAAAAAAAAAATGGCGGCCTTTTGCAATTTATGTGGAAGGTTGAAGGCTACATTCGACAATCATGCCTCGTGTCTGGACTGCTGTGGGTGTTCGGCCGAACATACTTGTTCAGTGTGCCAATGTTGGGCACAAGAAACTTGGCTTCAAGTTATCAAGAAGGGTAAGCCAACCCAACGTTCAGCTCCAGTTCTTCCTCAATTTGAGTTGGACGACGCGCTGTCAATTTCGACACATGGTGATTGTATTTCTCCCATTAAAAAGAAGCGCCGTGTCAGCAATGTCCGAGTAAATGCTGGTGGGTCCCTTAGGTCGGGCTCGAAAGCCGCTCAAGATGCCAAGGATAAAACCTCTTTGCCTGTTGTTGATAAAACAAAAAATTTGAATACTGCTGTAAGTCCGGTGGCTCCATCGGCAGATCCAGTAATTCAGTCATTTGTAAGTCCAACGGCTCCGTTGGCGAATACATATAATTCCAAGTCGGACAGTCCTCCTTGGAACCTTTTGACGAAAACACTGATGGATGTAGTTACCAAATTGGATAATTTGACGGCCGACAAGAATTCAAATATTTTCTTGCCGCACAATCGGTACGATCATGTTACAAGAAACCCTGATTCGGATTCTGGTTCAGACAGTTCGATTCCTAGGGGTTGGCGGCCTTCGGCTTCAGTCGACCCTGGTTCGCTACGCGATTATACCAGGGAGACATCTGCGACTCGTTCCTCAGGGTCTCAGAATTCCGAGTCAGATTCAGGTTTTTCCTTTTTTAATTCGGTTATTGGGGAAATTTACAAAAGAATTCCGGATCACTGTACTCCTCCTCCGGTTTCGGTTCCTTCAAACGCGCGATCATCCTTAGATGGTATTTGGTTTGGTCCTTCTCAGGAGCCAGTTAAATCATTGCCTCAGTCGAATGTTATTACCGCGTCCATCGATAAGTGTAATGAGGTTTTGGCAAAAGGTAGATTTAAGGCTTTCACCGTAAGTAAGCCTACATCGCCGTTTCGATCAAAATTTTATTCGTGTCATGATACGGTTGATACACGGGCTTATCCGAGTTCACCTCCAGTCGTGGATTCGGATGCATATTTGTTGAATATGAATAAGGATAGCTCTAACTTTTCAGTCAGGGGTGCTCTCATTACGGAATCCTCGGCTTTAATAAGATCTGCCGTGTCGGTCATTTCGACCCAAGACTGGATTGTTAAGGCTTTGGCAGCCAGATTTTCCAGTTTGGAGGTCATTACTAAAAGCGATAAGTCAGATATGAATTTGTTAATGGCCTTATCTCGTTCGGTTAGAGATTTGTCTGATTTAAGTGTTAGAGCATCTTCTAATTTGGATATGGCTAGAAGAGAGGCCTTTATTTCATCCATGGTTAAACCCCCCACTGGTTCGGATGCGGTTGCCTGTCTAAGTCAACAGCCGTTAGGTTCCGATTTGCTATTTAATGGTGGGATAAAGCAAGTTAGCGATCGAGGTCAATCCGACTTGCGAAATCAGGCCCTTTTGCTTTCAACCAGAGGTCCCAATACTTTTAGCCGCCCGGCTTTTAGAAGTGTTAGGGGTGCTCATACTGGTCAAATTCCTCAAATTAGGTCTTCGTTTGCTGCTTCTGCGAATCCTAACACGGGTTTTTCTAATAATCATCAAAGGAGTTCGACCCCGACTAGGGGCGGTTTTGGCTCTAGACATAATTTTGGTTCGTCCTTTCGAGGTTCCTCCCGAGGGGCCCGTTCAGGTCGACGTGGACGCTAATGTTTTCGTTCCCTCCCCTCCGGCTCCCTTAGTTCCAGTAGGTGGAAGACTTCGCCTTTTTTCAGAGGCGTGGTCGTCCATAGTGGAAGGTCCTCTTCTGAACTGGATATCCGTCGGGTTTCGGATACCTTTAGAAGAGCATCCGCTTTTAACGAACGTCCCTATGTTCACTCCCCGACCGCTTTCGGAGGAACACAGGGCCGTTCTTTGTTCAGAGATACAGTCTCTTTTGGCGAAGGGAGCGGTGGAGGAGGTTTTCAACCAGACATCTCTAGGTTTCTATTCACGCCTTTTCCTAGTCCCGAAGAAAAATGGAAAGCTGCGTCCCATTATAGATCTGAGCGTGTTCAACAGATTTGCTCGCCCCCCGTCTTTCCGGATGCAGACGGTGCAGTCACTACTACAATCCCTAAGTATAGGCGATTTTGCCCTGTCCATAGATCTGAGAGACGCATATGTTCATGTCCCGATTCATCCAGCTTCTCGAAAGTTTCTAAGGTTCGCTTATGCGGGAAAAGTTTACCAGTTCAAGTGCCTCCCTTTCGGGCTAAGTTACAGTCCGTTGGTGTTCACGACAATTTTGAATCAAGTAATGCGGGTTCAGAGAACTATGACAGGAGTTTATTCGTCAGCCTATTTGGACGACACCTTGCTGAAAAATCGATGTCCACGCCTTCTTGTTCGCGCAAGAGAAAACATGTTAGGTTTGTTTCACCGGTTAGGGTTTCTAGTAAATCTAGAAAAGTCCCAACATTTTATCCACCTAGGGCTGTTCATTCGGACGGATGTGGGAATAGTTTCGGTTTCTCAGGATCGCATAGATCGTCTGTTGATTTTGATAGACACGTTTTTGAACGCTCAAAGAGTAAAGGCCAGACTTGTTCTCCGTTTATTAGGCACGTTAAACTCATGCGCCCCATTCAGTTTCTCCTGCTGTCTCAGTGGCGCCCGGCGACCCATTCGTTAAATCACATGATTACAATATCTCGAGTTTTCAAGGAACACTGTCTTCCATGGAAAAATCGAGTTTGGTTGGAGGCGGGAGTCAGTTTCGGAGTATTGAATCCGGTGTTCACTCTGTCGACGGATTCGAGTTTAAGAGGCTGGGGTGCAATTCTGCAACCTTTAGGGGAATTCGTCCGGGGCGTTTGGTCGATAGATCAGTCTCACCTTCATATCAACAATTTGGAAATGATGGCAGTGTTGGAGGCCCTGCGTCATTTTCAAAATCATATTCGCAACAGCTCTGTACTGATTCTTTCCGACAACTCTACAGTCGTGTGTTATCTGAGGAAGCAAGGAGGCACTCGGTCCCCAGACCTTTGCGTCCTTGCCTGGAAACTCCTGATGTGGGCAGAATGCGAGAAAATTACTCTCCAATTTCGACGAATTCCAAGCAAATTGAACGTAATCGCGGACACTCTGTCGAGGGGAGATCAGATTATGAGCACAGAATGGAGTCTGCATCCTCAAGTGGTGAGTCGAATATTTCAAATTTGGTCTCGTCCTCACATCGACCTGTTTGCGACGAGTCTAAATTACAAGATTCCAGTATATGTGTCTCCTTGCCCGGATCCGAGGGCAATTGGCCGTAGATGCAATGACGCTCAACTGGGACGGGCTCTATGCTTATGCGTTCCCTCCGTTTGCACTTATCCCGGTAGTTTTGGAAAAGGTCAAGATGTCACAGTGCAGAATTCTGCTTGTGGCTCCTTGGTGGCCAGCAAGGCCTTGGCTCACGGACCTGTTAGATCTGTTAATGGATCATCCGCGTATGATTCCCCCCACACAGCATCTCCTCAAACAACCACATATGGACAAGTTTCACTTGAATCCAGCCAGTCTGCACCTTCACGTTTGGCCCTTGTCAAGCAACATTTGCGACAGGCAAACTTTTCGTTCTCAGCTACCGACAGAATTACTGAGTCAAGAAGGGCCTCCACTTCTCGGGTGTATGATGTCAAATGGAAAATCTTCACGGAATGGTGTTTTTATCCTACCAAAATTACTGTTCAGCAATTAGCAGATTTTTTCAATTATCTTTTTGATGTAAGGTCACTACGGCCTTCCACCATCGCGGGTTATCGGTCTTCCATAGCAAATACTTTGAAGTATTGTAGAAGAGATGCAGTCGCATCGCATCCGGCGATTTCAGATTTGTTCAGATTTTTTCATAAGTCGCGTCCCGCTTTGCGGTCACTCTCTCCACAATGGAATCTATCACTGGTTTTGGATTGTTTGACGCGTTCTCCATTCGAACCTCTTTCGTCAGTTTCGTTTAAGTTTTTAACGCTAAAAACTGTATTTCTTTTGGCTTTTGCTTCCGCTAGACGTGTAAGTGAACTTCACGCTTTATCGGTTGACCCATCGTGTTGTAGGTTTTCCGGGGATCAGGTTATCCTTTTAACGGAACCAGGTTTCTTAGCAAAGAATCAGCTTCCGAATAAAGTTCCCCCGTTGATTAAAATCAAGGGACTAGCTAGTTTTGATCCAGACTCGTTAGTTTTATGTCCCGTTAGAGCATTAAAGTTGTATTTGAAGTCTTCCTCGTCGCTTCGAGGCAATTGTAAACGTTTATTTATTTCACTCAAGAGTCCGGTTGAGTGTGTTTCTAAGGCGACCATTTCTCGTTGGATTCGTGAAACTGTCAAAATAGCGTACACCCTTTCGTCTGATTCAGACCAGACATATTATCGCGTTCGAGCGCACGAGGTGCGTGCTCTCTCGGCTTCGTGGGCTTATTTTGATAATGTTGCCGTTTCTGAGTTGTTGGATGCTGCTTTCTGGAGGTCAGACACATCTTTCAGTTCTTTTTATTTACGTTCCTTGGCTTCAGAATCCGAGGGCTTGTATAGTTTGGGGCCCTTTATCAGTGGCGCAATCAGTTGTCAATGTGAGGTATTGAAATTTTGCTTTATCCACGTATTTGGTTTTGCTCATTTTTGCTCTGCGCATGCATCGAGAATTTTGCATTTCCGTTTTTTGGATTGAACACTGGGTCAGGTGTGCTTTAATTTTTTTGATTGTTTTAGGCCATAAGTGTTGGCCTAATATATTTCAAGGTTTTTGTTCTTGATAATGATAGTAACATTATCTATTTTGGGTTATTTATCTGATAAGTTATATTTTCAATTTTGTATGTATAATAACTTTTATCGGATTTTTTGATATTGTTTTTGAAAGTGTTTTGTGGATGCAATCATTTAGTTAGTGTGGCTTTTTATTAGGAGGTTTGCTACCTCCCACCTTGTTTTGCCATTCAGCATATTAATTACTGAGTGGTAAGTATGAAGGAATAAATAAAAAATTTATTTGTAAATTTTATTTTTATTAATACTTACCTCAGTAATTAATTTAAATCCCTCCTCCCATCCCCGCTTGGCATTGTTCATAAATTCATATGATAATGATTAGTGTGGGATTTGGGTGCGCGATTGCGCGGACACATGCATGGCAGATATACACTTGGCTACTTCCTGTACCAGTAGTAGTCAGGGTTATCACACTTTGATTTTTTAGTCACAATCTACAGGTCTTTAGCATTAATGTAAGTATTAAAGCATATTAATTACTGAGGTAAGTATTAATAAAAATAAAATTTACAAATAAAATTTTTATATTTATATTTTGACTCGTGTCATCCGAGCCATACCAAAAAAGCATTGCCTTACAATCTTGCAAGGAGATTCTGCACACTCGTCTCAAATCCTTTAACTTTAGAACTTAGATTATCAGAATTACGAAACTTTCTGCATGACCGTAAATACCCATTAACTTTAATCAATGACGGTATAAAGCGGGCGAATGCATTTGATAGTTTAGAACTTAGAACAGTGAGACCAAAAATAACAAAAGAAAAATGTATACCATACATCTCCACGAACAATCCTCGAAACCCAAATATGACCTAATGTACTCCGGAATAACTTTGCTCTACTGAGACGTAGTGAACGAATAAGCAAAATCCTGAACGAAACAAAGTTCATTCCTTCAAACCTTCAACCACCTAGCTTTAAAAAGATGCTAACAAGAGCAAAATATGATAGTGTAGAAACAGAGTACACGGTAACAAAATGTGGACGAGGAAACCGTGGAACGTGCGAATACTTGATTGAAGGCAATTCTTTTAACTTTAATAGTTTTTCATTTAAAATAAATAATAATATGACATGCTCTGTCACATACGTAGTATATGTAATTACGTGTCTTGGATGTAATGAATTGTACATTGGATCCACAAATGAATTACGTAAGCGTGTGACAGTACATAAACAGCATATAAAAGAGGAAATATACCGCAAAATCCCATTAAGTGGGCATATCACGGAGTGTGCTAAAAATAAATCGCCACATTTTCATATTTTCCAAATAATTTTATAAACTGTCTGATAATAATATCACAAAATTAAGAGTTAAAGAAGAGTATTTTATAAACAAATTTAAACCCAAACTCAACCAGTGATATTGTTTCATTTTAATTTACATGTAAAATGATTGTAACTATCTCTCCATAATGACGCTACATAATGACGTAACGCCATTATCCATTATTGCCTTGAAAACCCAACGGCGAAACATGTAGGCATTTAAATAAAATTATAATAATATAATATAATGGATAGATCAATGTAAATATGTCAGGTCAAAAGTTCCGATGAATTTTATTCTGAAATGTTGTTTTTAGTTCTTTCCCGCCTCTGAAACCTATGTATAGAGATATTTGAGGGTGTTTTTACGATATGTTTGTCCAAAACAATGAAATTTGGCCGCAATTTTGAATAAATTGAATTATCCAGGTTCAAAGGTCATGCATGCTAGGTCAATATTCCGACTGATTCGTGTTCAGCGTCCAGAATGACTATAGACAACACAAGTCTTTATTGAATAATTGAAATAACGCTGTTATTTACCCAACCCGAATGACATCCCAACACATACCATGAATCATGACCCCGATGACGTCAGGGGTCTTCAGGTGTTATCGCTGCTCACCTGGCTTATTACCTGCCAGATTCAGATTCCTGACGAAAAATGCCAGTAGAAAAGTCAACTCAAATTTGCCCCCGCTCGGGTGACAATGCCCCCCTCCTCCCCTCTGGTCTAATACCAGATGTTGTTACGGATGGTATAACTTGATGTTGTTCTTTAAAATTACGCTCTGACTGTAATATTTAATGAAATTAGAAACATTTTATAGTTGGGACATGGTGGATGTCAAAATGCCCAAAACAATCACCAAAATATAGAAACATGAAGAAAGGTTAACACAAAGAAATTTGACAGTAGAGGATGACGTATTTGTTTTTTTTCTAAATCCATTTAAATTTCGAGAAGGATTATGACATTTTATTTAATTTTGAAAAATAAACACCATATTATTTATATTATTTGGTATTTTCAGATGAATATTGTGGCGAATCATATTGTTCAGACGAGAGTGAGAGCTAAACAAACAATTCCAAACTGTAACCCTTTAATGCCCCCGCCAGACCGGAGTGGTGTCCTTACTGCGCTGCTGAACCGTTCGACGACCAGAAAATGCACAAGGTCGCCGACAAGCGTAAACGCAATGCGGAAAAATGTCCCAATATTTAACACTTAATACATACAAGTCGCGTTCTTACTACGACCTGTGCGATTATACTGTGTTCTTACGGCGAGCTCGTCACGATCGCTCCGCGCTTATGGTGTTTCTATTGAGATGTTATTAGCTTCGCGGCACCCTAACCACGCTTATAAGAGTTCTTACCACACGTCTTCTACGTGTATTTGGACTGCTCGTGCGTTGCCATCACGTAATCACCGCGACTATATAAGCTGGTTAAATTTTTCTTAAATTTCAAGATGACCCTTGAATCGCGCGTTTTCAAAGACCTGTTTTTCGAAATTTTAACTAAAGATTAAATACAAATTTTAGAAGATACTTAAATTATGATTGACCAAGCATTAAAATCAATCTTATGAAACGTATGGTCGCCATGGTCGTCTTAAAAACTCCATAAACGTAGTGGGAACTTAATAACGTAGCAATAGGCGCAATGGTAGCCCTAGGAGGTCGTGGTGCAATCGTGCAACCGTGGTGAAATCATCGTAACATCGCCATGAGGACTCGGAACGCTTGGTTGGTTCGCGGCCGACAAGCGAGGGTTGTGGTGAAGACGCCATGAAGGTACAGTTGCAAATGTTACAATTTTCGCAGCGTCTTTGCCACGTGTGTACTGCGCATGTACTACGTTCATAGAGATGTCACCATGCTTGTCTCGTGACCCTCGCGACCCACCACGTGCTCTCAGCTTTCCAGGTCATATGACATAACCTGACTCGGCGATCATTTGAAATCATGGAACCCACAACGCAATTCCAGCGTTTCGACCACGCTTTCACCACGATTATGGCGAGCTTGACGCGCCCTGAGACCGTTTCCCGTCGACGTAGCAGCGCTTTAAGGGCACCGCCCCGGTCTGATGGGGGTATAAAGCAACTAGATACCAACAACTTTAATATATTCACCAGCACCCCTTTAAGTTAACCTGTTAAACCAACACCTATTATATAATCACCTGTACTCCTTTCAATACACTATTCTTTACTTCTTTAAATTTAAAAGATATTAAAATATAAACAACATCGCAAATAAACAAACTATGTGTATTGCTTGTCTTGTTTATTTTGTTTATTGCTGTGTTTATCAGTCAGTAAAATATCCAGCCAGATTAACTGACCATGTTAATAGTTCTTCATGGTATATGACAGAATTAAAACAGTCAACTATTGTAATATATCGTGTCTAGTATTTGCTTAGCTGTTTCAGTATTGAAGAAACATTTATCAATGTTTGGAAATGATTGATATAGATGCACGGATGGGTGTACTGTTCCGATACGAAATAATAAAGCTGTTAAATCATGTTTAATTGCCAGCTGTTCAACACGAATCATGAAATGAATGTCGGCTTCCGTCATGCAGCTGTGTGTCCATTCATCTGCGTTTCCGTGTACCCTTTGTCGAATTCCAGCTGTCAAACCGATATGTTAGATTTTAGTACCGCCCCAGTCCTGTCAGGTCATTGACCAAAACCCACACAAATACCCGACAAAGGCACCTCCAAGGGCGCGAGCGTCGAAGGGGGGTTAAGGTGGTTATCCCCTGGAAAATTCTCAAAATTGACAACCGTAAATCCATTTTCCAAGCATTTTAGACGAAAGCAGAAGAAGGCAATTGTTATATTTCCTGATACAATAAGATAACAGACTGACCTAAGAGCACTATCATTAGATGAATTTGAGAATTCTCTTCAGAGTCACAAACAGAATGATTTCATTCCCCGAGATGAAAATAATGCTCGTATTTGACATCTCTGTTGACACACATCACAGAATATTGCGAGAATCTTTGAACTCACAAGTAAACGAATATCATCACGAGCATTGATAGGTTAAAGGACAATATTGGTGGCAGTCATTATCACATATTTGATAGAACTAATTAAACACGTTCCAAACATAATTTTAACTCGGAGATCATTGCTACGACAGCTGATTTATACAGGATTCCTGAATCGGCTGTGACAAACGCCAAAGGAAAAACACGAGACATACCTCTATATAACTGGCTTTGAAGTGCCGACTGATAACAGATATGTGAGCGCATTTCTGCTCACTAAAAATTCCTACGAAAACTAAACGTTGTGCGAGCAAAACAGTAGTAGAGAGAGAGAGCAGAGAGAGAGAGAGAGATAGGTTTAACGTCCACTCGACACAAACTAGGTCATTTTGGGACTAACGTATGGTTTTAAAGTTTTTATTTCAAAATTTCGCTTGCGCGTAGGGGTCTTTAGCTGTGGGAGGAAACCGGAGTGCCCGGAGGAAACCCACGAGGTTGAGAACGCGCCCCTATCTCCATGTCACATACGCTCACGCTATGACTCGAATCCACAGCCGTAAGGGTTTCAGAGATGTCAGGTTACCACACATTTCATGTGGCACCGCTACAGACCACAATTATCAACCGATTTTAATGAAACTTTAAGATTATAATAAGAGTATTCATATCTCAAACTAGCCAAAATTTCGGCCACTTCCGGTTAGCGGTTTCCGAGATATCAGGTTACCACACATTTCATGTGGCACGGCTACAGACCACAATTATCAACCGATTTCAATGAAACTTACAGATTATAATAAGAGTGTTAAGAGCTCAAACTAGCCAAAATTTCGGCTACTTACGGTTAGCGTTTTTTTTTTGTTTAAACAATATTTTATTCAAACTAGTGAATAGGATTGGGGAACAGGACAGAGCCTATATCACCCCTCTCCAATACAAAGAAAAGTTTAAAATGAATTATGAGAAATAATGGTTAAACTATAACATATATACAAATATACAAATATACATTTACATACATTTCAATATATGATTGTCTTTTCTTGGAATTTTAAAATAATAGCTTTAATAAATAATAAATATGATAATGATGGTACAATAATTATTTTATAATATGGTATAATATAATAATCCAATTTAATGTTTAAGCACATGGTAAAATCTTACCGTCATAAAATAAAAATAAATAAATTAAAAAAAAATTTAAAAATTTGGCAATATATTAACATTTTAAGAGGAAAAAGTATAGTTAATCAATGACTAAAACGCTTCGATTTTTCAATAAAGTCATGAGCAGCTTAAAAAACTTTAGTATTTTCTTTTAGTGAAATATCGGAATTTCCATATATAAGGATTTTTATATTATGATATAATGGTGGTAGACATAATATGGTATTATTTCTGACCTCTGAATGCAAGGAACAAACAAGAAGGAAGTGATATACGTCTTCAACTTGATGACCACAAATGCAAGCTGGAGAATCAGAGAGATGACGAAAAAAAAGATGAGAATTTAAGTCGCTACAAGAAAGTCTGAATTTGGAATGAATTATTTGATTTTTACGTTTGCCAAAACTATAATAAATAGGAACATTGATATCAGATTTAGTAAAATGTAATTTAAATTTTGCTAATGATTCCGAGGACTGGACAGTAGAGTCAAGCGAATTCCATAATCTAGTAGCAGATGGAAAGAACGAATTATAAAATAAGGTAGTGTGGCAACAGAATTCTGGGATTTTGGTATGTCTAAAAGAATAATATTGGGGTTTGGTAATTCATAAGTTAGATAGGTATTCAGGAGTTAGATTTTTAACAATTTTATAAAATAAAAACAATTTATGTCTTTTCCGTCGTTCTTTCAAAGGTACAATTCCCGTTTCTTTATATCATAAGGAATGGCTAGTTCCTCTCACACCGCCACAAATAGTGATAGTGGTTAGCGGTTTCCGAGATAGCCAAAATTTCGGCCACTTCCGGTTAGCGGTTTCCGAGATATCAGGTTACCACACATTTCATGTGGCACGGCTACACACCACAATTATCACCCGATTTTAATGAAACTTACAGATTATAATAAGAGTATTAATATCTCAAACTAGCCACAATTATTTACCGATTTCAATGAAACTTACAGATTATAATAAGAGTATTAGTATCTCAAACTAGCCAAAATTTCGGCCACTTCCGGTTAGCGGTTTCAGAGATATCAGGTTACCACACATTTCATGTGGCACGGCTACAGACCACAATTATCAACCGATTTCAATGAAACTTACAGATTATAATAAGGGTATTAATATCTCAAACTAGCCAAAATTTAGACCACTTCCGGTTAGGGGTTTCCGAGATGTCAGGTTACCACACATTTCATGTGGCACGGCTACAGACCACAATTATCAACCGATGTCGATTAAACTTACAAATTATTATAACATTAATAATATCTCAAACTAGCCAAAATTTCGGCCACTTCCGGTAAGCGGTTTCCGAGATATCAGATTACCACACATTTCATGTGGCACGGCTACAGACCACAATTATTTACCGATTCCAATGAAACTTACAGATTATAATAAGAGTATTAATATCTCAAACTAGCCAAAATATCTGAGATATCAGGTTACCACACATTTCATGTGGCACGGAACTGACCGATATTTTGGCTAGTTTGAGATATTAATACTCTTATTATAATCTGTAAGTTTCATTGAAATCGGTTGTTAATTGTGGTCTGTAGCCGTGCTACATGAAATGTGTGGTAACCTGATATCTCGGAAACCGCTAACCGGAAGTGGCCGAAATTTTGGCTAGTTTGAGATATTAATACTCTTATTATAATCGGTAAGTTTAAAATGTGTCGTAACCTGATATCTCGGAAACCGCTAACCACTATCACTATTTGTGGCGGTGTGAGAGGAACTAGCCATTCCTTATGATATAAAGAAACGGGAATTGTACCTTTGAAAGAACGACGGAAAAGACATAAATTGTTTTTATTTTATAAAATTGTTAAAAATCTAACTCCTGAATACCTATCTAACTTATGAATTACCAAACCCCAATATTATTCTTTTAGACATACCAAAATCCCAGAATTCTGTTGCCGCACTACCTTATTTTATAATTCGTTCTTTCCATCTGCTACTAGATAATGGAATTCGCTTGACTCTACTGTCCAGTCCTCGGAATCATTATCAAAATTTAAATTACATTTTACTAAATCTGATATCAATGTTCCTATTTATTATAGTTTTGGCAAACGTAAAAATCAAATAATTCATTCCAAATTCAGACTTTCTTGTAGCGACTTAAATTCTCATCTTTTTTTTCGTCATCTCTCTGATTCTCCAGCTTGCATTTGTGGTCATCAAGTTGAAGACGTATATCACTTCCTTCTTGTTTGTTCCTTGCATTCAGAGGTCAGAAATAATACCATATTATGTCTACCACCATTATATCATAATATAAAAATCCTTCTATATGGAAATTCCGATATTTCACTAAAAGAAATAGGCCTGCAGCCAAAATTTCTAGCTAGCTTAGAAACACAATTCCGCTACATGGTTCTCTCTTATTAACAAACTATACATTTTTGGAAAGCTTATGACACAAGGAACACAATTACAGAGAGTTCCAAGCAAAAAATCCGCAATATCGGGACTTATGACCAGATGAATTTTGTCAAAATTGTCAAGTAAATGCTATATTTGTACTTAACAATTGTGACGGTGACACAAAATGAAATATTGGCGAAAATACCGGCTGCCCTTTTCCTTTGCAAAGAATATGCTATTAGTTAAATTTTGATGTAAACAAAAATGCCAAAAACACAAATGGCATGGACGAGTAAAGAATTCTGGAAATCCATTAACGGTAAAAAAAAGGAGTTATCTCCCTTACTGTCAAATGTCTGCAATTGATAGTAGAATTTTAGGTGACCTGATGACTGCTGGTTTTGTAAGGAATACAAGCCCAATAATTATTTTGTTAGTGGGACCTCAAGGCCTGCAAGGGTTGGTGGGTGGATGTTTGCTAAGTAATTATCTACTGTATGGAGCATGCTAGAGTCGATTTGTAGAAATAATACCATATTATGTCTACCACCATTATATCATAATATTAAAATCCTTCTATATGGAAATTCCGATATTTCACTAAAAGAAAATACCAAAGTTTGTTAAGCTGCTCATGACTTTATTGAAAAATCGAAGCGTTTTAGTCATTGATTAACTATACTTTTTCCTCTTAAAATGTTAATATATTGCCAAATTTTTTAATTTTTTTTAAATTTATTTATTTTTATTTTATGATGGTAAGATTTTACCATGTGCTTAAACATTAAATTGGATTATTATATTATACCATATTATAAAATAAATTATTGTACCATCATTATCATATTCATTATTTATTAAAGCTATTATTTTAAAATTCCAAGAAAAGATTATCATATATTGAAATGTATGTAAATGTATATTTGTATATTTGTATATATGTTATAGTTTAACCATTATTTCTCATAATTCATTTTATACTTTTCTTTGTATTGGAGAGGGGTGATATAGGCTCTGTCCTGTTTCCCAATCCTATTCACTAGTTTGAATAAAATATTGTTTAAACAAAAAAAAAACGCTAACCGTAAGTGGCCGAAATTTTGGCTAGTTTGAGATATTAATACTCTTATTATAATCTGTGAGTTTCATTGAAATCGGTTGATAATTGTGGTCTGTATCCGTGCCACATGAAATGTGTGGTAACCTGATATCTAGGAAACCGCTAACCGGAAGTGACCGAAATTTTGGCTAGTTTGAGATATTGATTCTTTTATTATAATCAGTAAGTTTCATTGAAATCGGTTGAAAATTGTGGTCTGTAGCCGTGCCACATGAAATGTGTGGTAACCTGATATCTCGGAAACCGCTAACCGGAAGTGACCGAAATTTGGCTAGTTTGAGATATTAATACTCTTATTATAATCTGTAAGTTTCATTGAAATCGGTTGATAATTGTGGTCTGTAGCCGTGCCACATGAAATGTGTGGTAACCTGATATCTCGGAAACCGCTAACCGGAAGTGACCGAAATTTTGGCTAGTTTGAGATATAAATACTCTTATTATAATCTAAAAGTTTCATTGAAATCGGTAAATAATTGTGGTCTGTAGCCGTGCCACATGAAATGTGTGGTAACCTGATATCTCGGAAACCGCTTACCGGAAGTGGCCGGAATTTTAGCTAATTTGAGATATTAATACTCTTATTATAATCTGTAAGTTTCATTGTAATCGGTTGATAATTGTGGTCTGTAGCCGTTCCACATGAAATGTGTGGTAACCTGATATCTCGGAAACCGCTAACCAGAAGTGGCCGAAATTTTTGCTAGTTTGAGATATGAATACTCTTATTATAATCTGTAAGTTTCATTGAAATCGGTTGATAATTGTGGTCTGTAGCCGTGCCACATGAAATGTGTGGTAACCTGATATCTCGGACACCGCTAACCGGAAGTTGCCGAAATTTTGGCTAGTTTGAGATATTAATACTCGTATTTTAATCTGTAAGTTTCATAGAAATCGGTTGATAATTGTGGTCTGTAGCCGTGCCACATGAAATGCGTGGTAACCTGATATCTCGGAAACCGCTAACCGGAAGTGGCCGAAATTTTGGCTAGTTTGAGATATTGATACTCTTATTATAATCTGTAAGTTTCATTGAAATCGGTTGATAATTGTGGTCTGTAGCCGTGCCACATGAAATGTGTGGTAACCTGATATCTCGGAAACCGCTAACCAGAAGTGGCCGAAATTTTGGCTAGTTTGAGATATTGATACTCTTATTATAATCTGTAAGTTTCATTGAAATCAGTTGATAATTGTGGTCTGTAGCCGTGCCACATGAAATGTGTGGTAACCTGATATCTCGGAAACCGCCAACCGGAAGTGTCCGAAATTTTGGCTAGTTTGAGATATTAATACTCTTATTATAATCTGTTAGTTTCATTGAAATCGGTTGATAATTGTGGTCTGTAGCCGTGCCACATGAAATGTGTGGTAACCCGATATTTCGGAAACCGCTAACCGGAAGTGGCCGAAATTTTGGCTAGTTTGAGATATTATTAATGTAATTATAATCTGTAAGTTTCATTGAAATCGGCTGATAATTGTGGTCTGTAGCCGTGCCACATGAAATGTGTGGTAACCTGATATCTCGGAAACCGCTTAAGAATGATGTGGTCATATCAAAGTATTTATTAAGCAAACTTGCGTTTTCGTTAAGTAACATGTTTTGTAGCAGTTCATTGAAGAGAACGGCGTCCATTTTGACGACTATGGTCGAACTAGCTTCCGGTAGTGAACTATACTCTGTCGTATAGTCGTGACCATACAAGCGCACCCGAAGGTCGCCCTATATACATGTAATAAGCCTTAGCAGACATACCTACATTGTAATATAGCCCTGTATTCCAGTCATGAAAAATCCCCGCAAAAAGCCTGCTATTATTACAATTAGATGTCATATCAGGAATATGAAGGCTATTTGTGCAATGTGGACCTCGTATCATAGGGGCAATAGTGCTGTTCACTGTGCCACTAGTGGTACCATACAGCTGCAGTGAAAGGAGTGCATGAAAACTTTGAGGTCCTATCACTACGTTTTGATATTTATTTTCAAATTTCAAGCCTTGATGGGTGGAGATTGATTATCTGAGCAACTTTTAGCCATTTGAATTTTCCTGTGTTACTTTTTATAAAGCTTGTAGCTGCGCAATCCTGACTTAGGAATTTGCTTCATTATTTGGTAAACAATTTATTTCAAAGTCATCATTTTGGAATTCCATCCATCTTTTTTTATTGTTCTGTTTCATCTCAGGTACATGTACATGTAGATACCAACATTTGTGACCCTCCAGTACAAAACAGTATACTTGGGTCAAATTGAAGAAATGGAGATAATGGTGTTAAATGAAAGAGTATAAAAACTTAAAACTCCCATATCTCTGCCAATTTTTGTCCGATCCTTAGTCTTCAGGTACCAATGAAAAATGGCTTATTAATTTTGCATTAAAGCTGGTGTCAATCCCTTTTTGAGAACCCCCCATTTCAGGTGTTGTGACAAAATGGTGTCACTTTACCTTGCCCTTAAGCTTTAGCAGAGCCCGGTATTCATTTTATTATTTTTAAAAATAGGCACAAGTTATTTTTATAATATATTTGATATGATCTCAAAAATATGAAGGCAATTTGTAGTACAAAATGTCTGGCAGCTGCTTGAACCTCATATCATATTTAGTAGGAGCAATGTCATAGCCAGACAGAAACAGAAATGGGGTTTAACGTCCTACGCTTAAGCACCGTACCTGGGCTAATTGAAGACGGGCATACGCCACAGTGTGCAATGAGGGAAATTTTGCCCGGGCAGCGGCGCTACGGCCTACTCTTATATCGAATTCCAACTGCCAAGGGATCTTTTACGTGCACTCCAATTTGTACACGGGACCTCGGTTTTTCGTCCCATCCGAACGACTAGGCAGTTGTCCATGTCAGGCCCTCCTTCTGCATTACTGACAAGGGGAAATCACGCCGGAAAATCGAGATGAACTTTCTCGGCCAATGCAGGGATCGAACACTCAACCTCCAGGCTAGCGAACCAGCGCCATATCCACTTAGCCACCCAATGTCATAGCAATTGCTGCTCAGTGTGTCACTAGTAGTACACCATACATCTGCAGTGAAAGTAGTCCTTGAAACAAAATGGCCTTTTGTTTACAATTTTTTTTAAAACTGTGTGAACCTAGAACTAAGTTGTGATAAAAAAAAATTCAGAATTCAATCCTGGGTTATTGGAATTTGGTTATCTGGGCAACTTTTAACTAAATTCATTTTCCTGTATTTTGATCCATAGAGCTTGTAGCTGCGTAGTCCTGACATAGGAATTTGCTTCATTATTTGGTAAATAACTGATTGATAATTGCAGATAATAAAGCCTATATCTAAGCAGTACTCATCATATTAATTAACCTTAACAAATAGATTAGCGGTGACTAATTGTGTTGCGTAATTAAAACAAAGGGAAGTAATCAAAAATCAAAATGGACGATCGTTGTCCGACAACGTTTTTCAAAGAAAGTTACATGTTTCGATAGTTGAATTTAGTTTACTGTGGGTTCATATGACGTAAAAACCTGTTAAAATGACCAGTTTAAAGAAGAGTATAATAGGTTTTGTTGTCCTTTTTTCGCCAGTAT
The DNA here is from genome assembly GCA_917208275.1 of Patella pellucida. Classification (NCBI taxonomy): domain Eukaryota; kingdom Metazoa; phylum Mollusca; class Gastropoda; family Patellidae; genus Patella; species Patella pellucida. The sequence goes on from OU795044.1 coordinate 57,793,395, forward strand.
CAATAAATCATATTTTGTTAGTTTAAGGTAAATATGGAGTTAAAACGTGTTAAAATGGCAAGTTTAATGAAAGTTATTAAATATTTTTTTGTCAGTTTTTTCTTCAGAGTCCTGGCAGCAAGATTGATATAATTTGATCGAAAGTTTAAAGAAACTACGTCGCTAATATTTGTGACCTAGAATTTGACACAAATGAGTCGCAACGCATATAATACTGTAATATGAATGTATATAAACTGATTAATATTCAATGGTTTCAACTCAGTTATGTTCGGCGAAATATGCCAGAAGTCTCAATCAAATGCCAATTTCTAGCGTTTGGTTATTCCACTCTACATATTATTTATTGCGAACACTCTCCAGATAAGAATATGGCGACGCCGTTTAATTTGGAGGAATATATCTAGCCTCGTTCTTCGAGTTTATTTGTTACAAATATATCCGAAGTTAAAGACTTAGCTAATTTAATAGATGATATGTAGAATATGTGATGCCACTCGGCGGATCTACATTAGGAAGATTTACTACGTATACAATACATCTTTAATAGAGATCCTTGGCCTTTGTATTGTATTGGTTTAGTGATCAGGGTTGTTCCGTTATGTCATCTAAAAACAAATATTACCCTACTTTGATTTTACAAAATAATACTTTTTTTATAATGATAAATGTCTACACTGCCTAGCCTGTTCCCCAATCCTATTTTTTATTGAATAAAATATAGTTTTACAAGTACAAAAATATAGTTGGTTAAGTATTATAAATACAGTTTAAAATTTTAGTATTCGTTGGTTCGCTCAACCTTAGTTATAATTGCATGTTGGTAGGATGTTAAGTCCCATTTCAATTTGTCAATATAATTATTAAATATCACCAACAATAAACTAGAATATAAAAGGGAAATTTTAACGAACAAGTTATTGCTCGTTCATGAGGAAAGATATGATACAACAAATCAATAAACGGGTGGTATATTGCATTGTGAAAGGTATTTTACAGTTACTGGGGAATATGTTTTTGTTTTTTCGCCAATATCAATAAATTGTTAGTTTAAGGGAATGGTGTTAAAACGTGTTAAAATGACCAGTTTTTATGGAGAGTATGATAGGTTCTGTTGTCAGTTTTTCATTAGAATTCTAGCAGCAAGATTGATATTAGTTTTTCTGGATGATTATCGGTACGAGACAATAATTGGTTTTGTTCCCAATCATCTATATCTTACCTTAAAACTTTGTTATTATTTTAGAGTTATTTTGTAAAACGAAGAGTTCTTATTAATGGTGGGTTCTTTAATTAATTAATCATTTATTGATTCAAACCATTATTGTAATAATATAGCTAGACAGATAATTAATACAGTTCTTGCTCTAATAATTAAACAGTAGATATGTAGAAAATTAAAGTAAAAAAACTTCTTTCTGAGCAGATGTATTGTCGTTTGAAGAATAGTATAGCCTTGATTATCATTGCTACCGGTGTAACGATAATCCAATTTTCTAATTAAATTAATGATAGCAATCGTTTTAAATTAGTTGAAAATCAAAAGGATCTATTTCGAAGATCTAGAGATTTGATTTGTCGTATCATATCTTTCCTCAAGAACGAGTAATAACTTGTTTATTAAAATTTTCGTATTTTATTCTAGTTTATTGTTGGTGATATTTAATTATTCTATTCTTTAGTTCCAATGGCGGAATTCGTCATACAGCTGAGGTACGGGAGTATACGGAGTTTCCCGAATGGAGCGCTGTATTAATAAATAAAATAAAACCAAGTACGAACAAGCCAAACCGTAAGACGGAATTTTAAGTCCTGAAAAACGTTATAGGCAAAATAGTATATTCAAGCAAAATAGTGTAATCAGTAAATGGACTGACTGCTCCCCGTGTACAAAATACACGACAATTTCATTATATATTAATAAGCATAACACGTAAACTAAAAGTTAATAAATTTTAAGTTTAATCAAGCGTTTATTATCATATCGCTAGTAATTTATTTCTGCGTCAATATTCGTCATACATCAAAATCAATAGCTGTTTGTATTGAAAAGCGACCGTAGACAGAATATTCACCAGTAGTGTTTAACTTCTTAAATTAAACATGATGAAAGCTGTAGTGTCTGTTGTCATCCTAATATTGGCGTCGATGTTAACTCTCTGTTCAACTGGCAAGTATTTCCATTTTATATCTTTGATTTCTTTCTGCAGATATTTAATGTATGTGAGAATGAAGTAAAGTGTCGGCATTTCTGTCATCATTTGCCGTGAAACAAAGTAGTGTAGCTTTACGGTTGTGCTTATAGTTTTGGATTTATATCCAGGTGAAGAAATTCTCCACTATGCTTGATTCTGTATCATTAGGCCTGTCATTAATCAACTGGCATAGTTTCGAATTCTGGTCGTGTGTCCAACCTCGTGGGTTTTCTCCGGGTCCTCCCACTGCTAAAGACCCCTTCTGCGAGCGAATTATTGAAATAAAATGAAACCATATGTTAGTTCCAAAATGACCTAGTTTGTGTCGAGTGGACATTAAACCCCATTTCTCTCTTTGTCTCTCTTGATTCTGATAGGCTGCAGGCTCAGTGCGAGGGGGGGTCCACCAAATGGGCACAAAACCAGACCCAACTTTTGCGTAGAATACGATGCCGAGTGGTAAGCAGTCCGCCGTTGGGGCGTTTTCGAGATATTTAGTGTCAAAGGTCAAATGAGGTTATTTGCACTGAAAGTTAATGCGCAACCATTCTTATATCATGGAAATATGCTGAAAATGATCGAAAGTTATCACTCTTTCAATAAAAATGTCCACTTGCTAAATTCGCCTTTAGACTTTTTGACGCCAGAGGTCGAAAGGTGAAATGTTCCGATTTTGCCCTCGGAAGATTTAAAGCAATGAAATGTCAGCATAAAATATAAAAACTAAAGCGAAACCTAATCTTATTAATAATAGGGACATTTAAAATGTATCTTTAGGTGGTCTAAGCACATAACTTTTACTTTGGAACGTCGAAACAGATCTTGCATAACAGAACCATAACACTTCAAACCTGTTTAAAAAAATACGTTAAAACTGTCAAATCAAAAATTTTCCGAATAAGTTTTACGACGAGTGCTATACATAATCATACTAGTTGTCGAAAAAAAATATGGAATAGTTTCATAGTTGGATTCCAGCCTGCAGGCCACGTCACAAAGGCAGTCAAACATTTACCCAGTAACATTGATCAATACGACGTTTATATACCGTGAGTTATTATGTACAATGCATCGTTTGGTTTTATCTGTGTCTATATTATTCCGGCGAAATTCATGAAAACTCCAAAAAAAAATAAATTGCAAACATTTAATCTCGTAGTCAGATACGTGATTTTCAGTCAAAGGTTAACGTCGGTTTTCTCAGATTGGGATACCTGGGAATCAACGCAGCCTGCAGGCTGGAGCCTTATAACCATGAAACTATTCAATTATTTTTTGGACAACTAATTTCATTATATATACCGATCAATGTTATATATAATCGGGGAGATTTTGTTTTGACAGTTTTTGAGTATTTTTGAAACAGGTTTCGAAATCTGTTGGTTCCGTTATGTAAGATCCTTTTCGACGTTCCAAGGTAAATGCACGGTGCTAAGACCACATAAAGATAAGTTTTAAATGTTCCTACTATTAACTAGAACAGATTTATATTTTATGCTGACATTTCATTACTTTAAATCTTCCAAGGGCAAAATCGGAACATTTCACCTTTTGACCTCTGGCGTCAAAAAGTCTAAAGGCGAATTTAGCAAGTTGACATTTTTATTGAAAGAGTGATAACTTTCGATCATTTTCAGCAAATTTTTATGATATAAGAATGGTTGCGCATTAACTTTCAGTGCAAATAACCTCATTTGACCTTTGACCCGGAATATCTCGAAAACGCCCCAACGACGGACTGATTACCACTCAGCATCGTATTCTACGCAAAATTTTACTCTAGAAAAGTTGGGTCTGGTTATGTGCCCATTTGGTGGACACCCCCCGCATTATTTTGATGACTCACATAATAGATGATGGAGTTGTGGGGTGGAGCCACACGGCATCCAGGTTAATATATTCAAAATTAATTTGCAATATAAAATTTATTAGTGTTCATATGAATCACTATTGTCGTTTAATTTGCAAATTGACAAATACTGCAATTAATGTTCACATGAAAATGTTTCAATTTTATGGGAAGATTGATTTCTGATAATTATTATCGGCGAAGGTTTACTTGGTCTAAGAACATAACAACCTAACTATTGGAACATAACAACCCTGCTTTAATTTTAGGTATATATGTTAATTAGGCGACTGTCTTGACTGAGTTCATTGATTAACATTTCCCGCTAAAGTTAAGTAAAGCTAAGCAATTTCATGCCCCCCCCCCCCGCGTGAAATGCTCGCCCCCGCCCCCCCCCCCCCCGCTCAGAAATTTCTAACAATCATTAAATTCTACACAGTTCCTTAATTTAGCGATATTTATTTAAAACGCTATACTATCAGTATGTGCATATCAATCCCAATGTATCTAATTACTTTTATAAACCATTTTATTTTTTATACGCCTACATTAGAAATGTGGTCGTATATTGCCGTCGACACGTCCGTATGTACGTCCACAGTTTCTTGTGAACGCTCTAGAGGCTAAAGTTAATATCATGAGACGATGAATCCTATTGATTTTCAGATATTTCCGATAATTACTGTCAGAGATATGGCCCTGGATCATTTTAAAATATCCTAGTCTATTGATTTTCAGAGATTTCTGATAATTGCTGTCAGAGTTATAGCCCTTGATCACTTCAAAAAATCTTGTTGACGTTCTAGAGGCTAAAGTTAATATCCGATTGACTTTAAATTGGTACACAGTGTTGTAGGTCATGAAACGAACGAGTATAGTGATCCAAGTCTATTGATTTTCAGAGATTTCTGATAATTGCTGTCAGAGTTATAGCCCTTGATCACTTCAAAAAATCTTGTTGACGTTCTAGAGGCTAAAGTTAATATCCGATTGACTTTAAATTGGTACACAGTGTTGTAGGTCATGAAACGAACGAGTATAGTGAGTTTCAATGAATTTTGATAACTTGAACAGCTAAATCAAGAATATTAAATGTTTCGTATACTAACTTTAGGGGAACTTTATCAATGCCAAACAAATTCGAATGATTTTCTGACAATTACAAAATGAGTTGTTACTTTTAATCAGATTTTAGTGTATTATAAATGTTTCATTACAGAAAAGAGTAAAATATGCGACAACTCTTGTTGATTGACCGGACGATTTAGATGCTGTTGGCGTATGTTTCGTTGCCCGGCAACCTATCTTTTTTGTACTAATCTAAAATAGTTTTAAATGAATTTTAAAAATCAAGATTTTTGTTTAGTTTGAATACTTATTTAAGTATGCTTATTAGCATGATGATTATGACCTATCCGAAAACTTCTTCAAAATGTTCGCCCCTCTACCGAAAGGTAATCGCCCCCCCCCCCCCGCTTAATGGTGTCTAGATACGGGCCCGTTTCGATGCCAAGTATTTAAAAACATGACTTGAGTTTGGTCGTAAGCCTCCCAATGATTCACGAATGTACGACGTTAAACCCCATTTTCACCCCAAACTTGTCAATAGAATAATTAAATATCGCCAACTACAAACATAAATAAAATAATTTTGCGATAAAGCTACTGCCGCTACAAGAGAAAATAATTCCGTTTAATAAATAAGTTATTGCTCGTTCCTGGAGAACAAAATATGATAGGAAAACATTTAGAAATTGCTGTATTACCTGATGAATGTAAAATTAATAATTATTTCACGACAAATCAATAAACGCATTTCATATTGCATTTGAAGCGTATTTACGGCTACTAGGGAATATGTTTTTTTGTCGCTAATACCAATAAAAAATATATATATAGTTAGATTTGTAAGTGAGTAAGACGCTGGCTCGCTAGTCTAAAGGTCGCGTGTTCGCTCGCTTCAGGTTGGTAGGACCGTAATCCCCATTTTGATTCCCCATTTTGAATAAAATACGAAACGGTTAATAAACAAGTTATTGCTCGTTCGTGAGGAAAGATAAACGACAAATCAATAAACGGTTGTCATATTGCATTTGGAAGGTATTATACAGTTACTGGTGAATATTTTTATGTTTTTTTCGCTTATATCAATAACTATTAAGGCGTGTTAAAATGGCCAGTTTATTGAAGAGTATAATAGTTTTGTTGTCAGTTTTCCTTTAGAATTCTAGCAGCAAGATTGATATAAGTTGTTCGGGATAATTATCGGCACGAGACTATCATTGGTTTTGTTCCCAATCATATGTATTTTAGCTACAAACTGTGTTATTATTTGAGAGTTATTTTGTCAAAAGCAGATTTCTTATAAATGTACAAACTACTTAATTGATTTGTATCAATGCCTTTGCAATTCCTAACATACTGTGATATTTTGATGCTACGTTAAAGACGAATTTAGATCATAATTTAACAAAATAGAAAGGTATGACTGTTTATCACGTAACTGAATCATATCTAGTGTATGGCTAAGAAAGCTCAGTTTTCTAATTTATGTACAGATATTCAAATCATTTCCATCATTCAATTCATTGATTAATATTTACTGTATATTATCGTAATATAGAGATCTTATTCGATGACACTACATTTCAAACAGTATATTGTAATAACATAATGTTTTTATTAATTTAATTAAATTTGAAAGTAAATTTATTTATACACTATTTTGATGACTCACATAATAATTGATGGAGATGTAGGGTGGAGCCACACGGCATCCAGATTAATATATTCAAAATTAATTTGTAATATAAAATTTATTAGTGTTCATATGAATCATTATTGCCGTTTAATTTGCAAATTGACCAATACTTCATAATACACCCACCCTTAAATATTTACTAATATAGTTCAGTTAATGTTCAGATGAAAATGTTTCAATTTTATGGGAAGATTGATTTCTGATAATTATTATCGGCAAAGTTTTACTTGGTCTAAGAATTTTTTTAGCGGTTTTGTCAACAAATAATTAAAGCAATAAAAAACAATATGTATCTTTTACGGAGAAATAGTGATTAAAATCCATCCCTCCCCATACAATACTAATCTTATACACATATAAACGGGTGGAATAATGCATTTTGAAAGATATTTTACAATTACTTGGGAATATGTTGGGGTTTTTTTTGGTAATACCAATAAATAATATATTGTTAATTTTGTAAGTGAGCAAGGCCCTGACTTGCTAGTCTGAAGGTCGCGGTTTCGCTCGATTTAGCTTGGTAGGACGTTTAACCCCATTGCGATTCCAAACTTGTAAATATAATAATTAAATACCACCAACAACAAACTAGAATATAATGCGAAAAGTTTTGTTAAACATTTTATTGCTTGTTCTGGAGTACAAGTGTGATATGACAACTCAATAAACGGATGTCATATTGCATTTTGAATTGTATTGTACAGTTACTTGGGAATATGCTTTTTGTTTTTTCGCCAGTATCAATAAATAATATATTGTTAGTTTTAAGGTGTTAAAACGTGTTACAATTACCAGTTTACAGAAGAGTATAATAGGTTTTGTTGTCCTCTTTTCGCCAGTATCAATAAATAATATATTGTTAGTTTTAAGGTGTTAAAACGTGTAAAAATGACTAGTGTAAAGAAGAGCATAATAGGTTTTTTTGTCAGTTTTTTCGCCAGTATCAATAAATCATATTTTGTTAGTTTAAGATAAATATGGTGTTAACACGTGTTAAAATGGCCAGAGATTTGAAAGGTATTAAAAGTTTTGATGTCAGTTTTTCTTCACAGTCCTGGCAGCAAGATTGATATAAGTTGGTCGAAAGTTTAAAGGAACTAGGTCGCTAATATTTGGGACCTAGAATTTGACACAAATGGGTCGCAACGTATATAATACTGTAATGTGAATGAATATAAACAGTCGTGTTCGTTTTTACTCTTATTTCAAATACGTTATGTTCGTCGAAATATGCAAGAAGTCTCAATCAAATGCCAATTTCTAGCGTCTAGTTATTCCAGTCTACATATTATTTATTGCGAAAACTCTCCAGATAAGAATATTGGGACGCCGTTTAATTTGGTGGAATATATCTAGCCTCGTCCTTTGAGTTCGTTTGTTACAAATGTGCCCGAAGCGCATTATGGTACACAATTAGTAAAATGTCTAATATATTTGATATCAGAAGCGCATCTTTTTTCCGGTAAGATCACAGCTACTTTAATAGATGATTTGTAGAATAATGTGAGGCTAATCGACAGATCTACATTAGGAAGATTTAGTACTAACATAATAATAATAATAATAATAATAATTTATTTATTAAAGTGTCACAATTCATTAAAATACAGCTAAAAACATAATATTATGTTAAAAAAAACGAACAAATAAAAATAGAATGATTTCCGACCATAATTGACCTACGAGACACGACTTCATAAAACATATTTAATTCATTTAGTACAATAAAACGTATTTAATTCATTTAGTCCAATAAAAGATATTTAATTCATTTAGTTCAATAAAAGATATTTAATTCATTTAGTTCAGTAAAAGATATTTAATTCATTTAGTTCAAAAAACATATTTAATTCATTTAGTTCAATAAAACATATTTAATTCATTTAATTCAATAAAATATACTTTCACTTTTCACTTCTTATTGAATAAAATATAGTTTTACAAATACAAAAATATAGTTCGTTTAGCATTATAAATACAGTTTAAAATTTTAGTATTCGTTGGTTCGCTCAACCTCAGTTACAATTGCATGTCGGTAGGATGTTAAACCTCATTCCGATTTGTCAATAGAATAATTAAATATCACCAACAACAGACTAGAATAAAATACGAAAAGTTTAATAAACAAGTTATTGCTCGTTCGTGAGGAAAGATGTAATACGACAAATCAATACACGGGTAGTATATTGCATTGTGAAAGGTATTTTACAGTTACTGGGGAATATGTTTTAGTTTTTTCGCCAATATCAATCAATAATATATTGTTAGTTTAAGGGAATGGTGTTAAAACGTGTTAAAATGCTTTAATCTCACTGTGCCCCCCCCCCCCAATCAACTGGTATTATAAGACAGGGGTGTGAAAATTTAAGTAAACAAAGGATTATATCATTATTAGTACTGTTCATCTAGTTAAGATTTAATTATTAAAATATATAAGTTACGTTCACGTTAACGAGTATCTTCAATGTTATTCACCTACCTTTCATTTAGACAGTACTTATAAATCAATTAAATATATGATTAGAAACTCACTATCATTATATTAGGGTAGTTGTCACCCCCAATTACATTATATCTTCCGAAATGTGCCCGAAAACTTTTTGTTGTCAAATGTACACACGATTCACGCCTTGATCGACAATAAAATTAATGATCTAAAAATCGAACTATAAAATGGAGTAAAAAGTGCAATTGAATATACTGACGCCATGTCACATTTAATAATATTATGGTTTATATAATTATGTTTGATATATGTATTTGTTGTTACTTTTATGTAATGTATTGTGAATACATTTGTTAATTAGTTTAAACCTATAATCCTTAAGTTTAAAAAAACGGACTATACTTTTAACACCATTGTATTCGATAATCCCATTGCTTGATTAATCCCCCCATGATAAATATACCAGGGTGCACAGTGAGATGTCCCCGTTAAAATGACCAGTTTAATAAAGAGTGTAATAGGTTTTGTTGTTAGTTTTTCTTTAGAATTCTAGCAGCAGGATTGTTATAAGTTGTTCGGGATAATTATCGGTACGAGACAAAAATTGGTTTTGTTCTCAATCATCTATATCTTATCTTAAAACTTTGTTATTATTTAAGAGTTATTTTGTCAAAAGCAGAGTTCTTATTAATGGTGGATTCTTTAATTAATTAATTATTCACTGATTCAAACAATTAATTTAATAATATAACTAGCCAGATAATTAATACAATTCTTGCTCTAATAATTAAACAGTAGATATGTCGAAAATTAAACAATAAAACTTCGTTCTGAGCAGATGTATTGTCGTTTGAAGAATAGTATAGCCTTGGTTATCATTGCTACCGGTGTTACGATAATCCAATTTTTTACGTTTTATTACTTGGTTAAATGAAAGATCAACCTAATTTAATATTCCCCTAATTTAATTGTTACAAAAATAATACTTTTTTATAATGATAAATGTCAATACTGCTTGTTTATATTCATTAAAAACATAATGATTTGTATACGTCAAACAAATTTACTTAACAGTAACAATATCACGCGTAATTGCTACAGACTTTGTACGACTGTATTCCATCCACAAAGTTAATAAATTCTAAGTTTAATCAAGCGTTTATTAATATCATATCGCTAGTTATTTACTTCTGCGTCAATATGCGTCATACATTAAAATCAATAGCTGTTTGTATTTAAAAGCAACCATAAACAGAATATTCACCAGTAGTGTTAAACTTCTTAAATTAAACATGATGAAAGCTGTAATGCATTCCAATGCACTGTTGATTCCAAATTGTTTGCTTTTCTATGAATTTTGTTCTTCCGTTTTTTCTAATTTCATTATTCACCCAGGGTTTATTGCGAGGTCTAATAGTCACATTCTTAATAGGGATATTATTTTTTGCAATATTAATCAACTTGTTTGTAAATTTGAAGCATGCCTTATCAATAGTGTCGCATGCAGTGATTACTGTCTTCTCTGCATATTAAGAGTTTCGTTATTAAACAACTTCACTGGCTTCCCATTCCATATCGTATTCAATTTAAGATTCTTTTAACTGCCTATAAATGTTTTTATGGTTAAGCCCTATCTTATCTATGTCATCTAATTGAAAAACAAACAAATGCTCGCAGTCTCCGTAGTTCAAATGACATCGATCGTCTCAAACCAAGATCTGCTAGAATGATTATATATGGTGAAAGATCGTTTTCATTTCATCTAATTGAAAAACAAACAAATGCTCGCAGTCTCCGTAGTTCAAATGACATCGATCGTCTCAAACCAAGATCTGCTAGAATGGTTACATATGGTGAAAGATCGTTTTCATTTCTAGCCCCAAACATGTGGAATGATTTTAAACCATCTGGTTCTGATACTGATATTCGTTCCAGCCCTTCAGTACAATCTTTTAAATGTTCTCTTAAAACTTACTTATTTAAAAAAGCTTTAATTAGATATATATTATTTTATTATATTGCATCTTTAAGTTATAAACATGCATTTCCACAACTTTGATATACCATATTTTTACACTATTCGAGTAACAACGGCGGCCATTTTGTCTGGCAACTATAGTCCGATTTTCTAGAAATTCAAACTCAACTTCCCGTAAGGTGTAACGGTGATAGTGTCAAGCGTTTTTTGTTTTTAAATCGGATAACAATCGTGACCTCCAGAGGGACCATAGACGATTTATTTGTACAATCAGGGGCCATAATTCAGGAAGTTATGATCCGATATATGCAAATAACGAAAGGAACCAAGATATTTGGGTTATAATCATACATTTCAAGTTTCATAAAAATCGAATCAAAATTGTAACCTCTACAGGGTCCACAAAATGGCCGCCATTTTGTATAGTAATTTTGGTCCTATTTTTCCGAAATTCGAACTCAACCTTCCATAGCTTGTAACGGTGATATAACCAAACTATTTTTTTAAATCGGATAATACGTGTGACCTCCAGGGGCCATAATTTAGGAAGTTACGATCCGATATGCGCAAATATAAACAAGATCTTTGGGTTATAACCATGCATTTCAAGTTTCATCAAAATCAAATTAAAATTGTGACCTCTACAGGGTCCACAAACTTGATACACCATTTTTTAAAAGCATTTGCTTTCAAACGGCGGCCATTTGGTATGGCAATTTTGGTCCGATTTTCCCGAAATTTGAACTCAACCTTCCTTAGGGTGTAACAGTGATATAATCAAACGATTTTGCGTAGAATCAGAGGCCACAATTCAGGAAGTTATGATCCGATATGCGCAAATATCGAAAGGAACCAAGATCTTTGAGTTATAACTCTGAATTTCAAGTTTCATTACAATTGGGATCTCTACAGGGTCCACAACCTTGATATACCATTTTTAAAAGTATTCGCGTACAAACGGTGGCCATTTTGTATGGCAATTTTGGTCTGATTTTGCCGAAATTTGAACTCAACCTTCCTTATAATCAAACGGTTTTTCAAATCGGATAATAATTGTGACCTCCAGGGGGACCACAAGCTAAAAAAGGTGATTTTTCGGACAATTAGGGGCCATAAATCAGGACATTACCTTGCGATAGACGCAAATATCGACAGGAACCAAGATATTTGGTTTATAAACATGCATGTCAAGTTTCATCAAAATCGGTTCAAAATTGTGACCTCTATATGGCCCACAAGCTAAAAACGTGATTTTTCGTACAATCAGGGGCCATACTCAATGAAGTTACGATGCGATACATGACAATATTAAAAGCAGCCGAGATCTTTTGGGTATTAACCTATATTTCAAGTTTCGTCAAAATCGGGTAAGAATTGTGATGTGTAGTGTGTCCACACACAATTGTATAACCTATTAATTGGCACCGATGGAACCAAAAAAGATTAAAATATCATAAAAAAGGTTTTGAATTTCTGGCCATAGGTTGAATTATCTCGTTACAAAGCTCACTTGAAGACGGTTAATTTATTAAACCGATTGGCCAGTGTTAGCTGCACTGTCTCTAAAGCAGTTTCAATGCCTGCAATAGACAGTATCGCAAGCTTACACCTGAAAGCCTGGAACCGCCGCTATTACTGACCAGCGGTGGTTTCAACCTCTGTTGGCTTACATGATTAATCTACCAAATAGAATAAGTCTTATGTTTTCGGTTACCAACAACAAGCGGAGTATGTTTAAGCCTCTTATTCAGTTGAGATTAAATTTCTCTTACCGGGCAAATTGTTGTTTACCTGGCTTGTAAACGGAAGTTACAGTCAAGTTTTTTTTAACATTTGTCTGTAATTTTTCATTTACTGCTTTTGGGTAAATTTACATTTGGAAGTTAAAAAACAAACTTACTGTAACCGTCCATTTACTTTATGGCGGTGAATTTACAGACCAAAGTTAAAAAAAAACAAACTCATAGTTATTTTCTATTTACTGCTTTCGGGTAAAGTTACATACAAAGTGAAATTATAGAAACTATATAATATTACAGCTAAATGTTTATTTACAGTAAATTTACTGGCAACTTTTGCTGCCAGTAAATTTACTGTAATTTTACCAGGTTTTTTTTCTAACAGTGTAATAGTGTCTTCTAGATAGATGAACAATTCAACATTATATCTATTATAAAATATATACTATAATAGGGTGGAAAATAACAGAAACAAATAAAAACGTTCTCTTGCTGACTACGTATTTATAGGACAATAATAGTATCAAAAACATTATCAACAACTGAACACTGAATAGAGCTTGTCAATTCTATTTATAACTAAAATAACTATTCCACCACCTTTACCTAAGTCTCTCACAAATTTTTATACGCGTGATAATTGGGGATTTCTATTTGATCATCAGTATTTATCCAACACTCATATAAACAGACAACGTCACATGTAGATATCATATCAATAAAGGAACCGTCCCTAAGTTTATCACATAGACCTTTGACAACATTCCAAGATAGCACACTGATTATACTCTCCGCGTTTTCCTATTTTTTACTTAAAGGCTGTTAATAACCTTGTTTGTAAGATGAGTTAACATATTTTCAATATGATCAATTGTCGCCAATCTTATTTCAATATTTCTCATCCTGGTATTTATAGTTTTTAGTAACTCGTCCGTTTGATGAACAATATGTAACATTTCTTCAGTGGCCATCTCTTTATAAATAAAGGCGGCTACAGATCGACGCGACTCAACTGGTCGCCGACTGGTTTTCCGGCGACTGCCGCCGATCGTCGCACGATTTCAGTCGCCGATTCTAGTAGATCTGAGTCTAGCTTCGACCGTCGTGCGACAGTTTTTCACGATCGGCGACTGAGTCGGAGGAGTTGAACATGTTCTACTTCTACGACGCGACGGAACCAGTCGCCGACTCGTCATCGTCGATGCGTGCATTTCTACGATCGGTTGCCGACTGCGCTATAAATTTTAGCCAATCAGAGCGGCGAATGAAAAATCAAAATGGCGACCTCGTGGACGACCGAAGAAGAAGAAAGCCTGATTGCCAATCCTTCTTCCAAATTCGTTTTGTTTGTTTGCTTCTCTTCTAAGCCTAGATAAACGGCTAACGCGACTGCTGTAGCTGCCTGTCTACGACGTTTTTGTAATATGTTGACATAAAGCCTTTGTTGATAAATCTAAAATTTAGGAATATAAATCATATCAAATAGAATCATAAACAAAAATTTGAATCCCTCGAGTTAATTTAAATTACTTTCTCAAAATAGTCTGCTAAATAGATTGAGAGATTTTGGAATAATTAGGCATATTTTGTGTGGCGCCATTTTGAACGAGTCACATGATCTATTCGTGAGGACGCCACAAGTCGGTGTATCGGTGTCGATGTGAGCGCGCTCGCGTTCAATCGTACGACCGAAAGCAACTGGTCGGCGATCATTGCTGAATTCGATCTGAGTGCAATCTACGATAGTCGCCGACAGTTGAGTCGCGTCGCAAGGTCGATCTGTAGCCGCCTTAACAACTACTTATTTCGTCATGGCTGACTAATCTGGAGGGCGACACAATACACGTCTTACTCCACTGGCTATCTCAAGTAACTAGAGGAACTAGAGGTGGTAAAATTGTTTCCTTAGACTGTTCAATCCAGTCATGGCAAAACTCAGTCAATCAAGCACCAGATGTAAAATCATCTAAATCATTTAAAGATTAAGTTTTAAATTATCAATCATGTCGCAATAAAACCCTAGAAATTGCTGATTTATTACTTTTCGAAGATGTTGATATCCTGTTTTTTATATCAGAGACATGGCTAAAGGAAGCAGGGGACGATGTTAAGATTTCGGAGCTCACTCCTGGTGGCTACGATATTTATCAAGTTCCAAGACCCAATCGTGCTGGCGGACGCTTAGCAGTAATCTTCAAACTTGGATTAAACCTAGAAGCTATTAATAACAGTTCATGGAAATACAATTGTTTTGAGTCATTTCATGTAAAATTCAGTGCTTATAACGTGGCGGTTCATGCTGTCTGTATTTTTTGACCACCGGTATCCAGAAAGAACAATGCTTCTGTTGCTACTATATTTGACGAATTTAAAACTCTATTTGGTAATCACAAAACGGATAACACAGTTTACCTTGGATACTTTAATTTTCACTATGAAGACACAACTAATTCCGCTACACAGAAATTTAGAAAACTCCTTAAATCCTTTAGTCTGCAACAACATATATCCAACCCTACACATAAACATGGCCATACTCTGGATGTAGTTATATCTCCCGAAACATGTAATCTCATTACCAATGTATCAGTTTCTGATATTTAAATATGTGATCATTTCCTCATTCAGATGAATTGGTGCATGCAAAAACCATGTAATGAACATATTGAAAGAGTGTTTTGGAAGGTACTTAATGATTCACCATGTGACGTAGATGAATTATGCATATTGTACAACAAGACTATTTCTAGCTTGTTGGATAAGAATGCCCTTTTGACCACAAGGGTAATTATCAGACCAGGCACCGAATGGTACGACAAGGAGATCAAAGAAGCTAAGCATCGCCGAGAGAAATCTGAAAGACTTTGGCGAAAGTCGCACTTAGAATTTAACCGACAAATTTTTAAAATCAGAAAGGAACATATATATAAACGCTGAAGCGTGTAAAAGCTTGATAATGCAATGAGAAGATTTCTGACATTAATATCTGAAATTAGTATATTTCTATTGTTTGGAGGGTTTTTTTTAGCGAATTTTGAACAGTTTTAAAGCGTAATTATGACAAGCACCCCTCGCACTTCCGTATTCGCGAAGGATCCATGTGTTAGCAGGACTACTGGCGTTTAAAGATATGAAATGTTTTAAATGTTCATTTAGATAGTTACAGGGTATTCCTTATCATCATTTACAAGCAGTTTCGTTCAGGTTCCTTCATTTTTAGATTTTATTGTCCCCCGCCTTTCGAAGAAAGCAGGGGACTATTAAAATGGGTTCGTCCGCCCGTCTGTCCGTCCGTCTGTCTGTCAATCTGTCACACTTTTTGGGACACAATAACTTTTTTTCTAATTGAGCTAGAATATTCAAACTTGGTGTAGGTGTTTATTAGGTCATTACCTTGATCGAGTTCGAAGATGAACATTTTCCGCTTAGGATAAGCAGAGATAAGCAATTTGATTGGTTGATGCTATGGGAGACGATAACTTCAGTTGTAATTAAGTGAGAGTGATGAAACTTGGTATATAGTTGTATTTCATCAATACCTTGACTAAGTTCGATAATGAGCATTTTCTGCTCAGGGTAAGCAGAGCGATAAGAAATTTGATTGGCAGAGACTTTGGAACATAATAACTCTCCTTCTAATTGAGTTAGGATATTTAAACTTGATGTAGATGTTTACTAAGTCAATACCTTGATGGAGCTCGAAGACGAGCATTTTCTATTTAGGGTTAGCAGATATAAGCAATTTGATTGGTTGATGCTTTGGGATGCAATAACTTTAGTTGTAATTAAGTGAGAGTGATAAAACTTGGTATATAGTTTCATTTCATCAAAAAGTTTAATAATGAACATTTTCTGCTGAGGGTAAGCAGAGCGATAAGCAATTTGATAGGTCTAGACTTTGGAACACACTAATTCTCCTTCTAATTAAGGTAGAATGTTCGAACTAGGTGTAGGTGAATGCCTTGATGAAGTTCGATGATGAGCATTGTCTGATTCTATCTGATAGAGAGTGATGAAACTTAGCGTATAGTTTGATTGCTCAATACTTTTGAAAAGAATAAATGTGCAATTAATTAATATGTGTCATCTATTTATTTTGGGATTTCGGCTGGGGACATCAGCCTCACTGTTGGCTTGTTCTAAGTAACTCAGGTTGGCTGACAATTCGGCAACATGTCACCAGGAGCTCAGGGTGGCTGGCAATTTGGCACCAGGACGCCAGGGTTCAAAGAATAAAGGGAATACGAAACAGCATCACTGTGGAAGCGACTAATTCATTAGTTCAATCTCGTGTCCTTTCAAAATATGACTTTCTACAAAGAGTTCAGAATACAGCTGCCATGATCATATAACTAGAACAAACAAATCATCACACATCACCCCTGTCTTGAAATACATGCATTGCCTTCCGATTCTTACACGTATTGAATTTAAGATCTTGTGTTTGACTTACCTGTGTTAACAGGGTACTGCACCCTTGTATCATTCAGAACTATTAACTATATATCAGCCTAGCCGTACTTTGAGATCCTAACATCACAACCTTTTATGCATTCCGTCATCAAAATTGAAACAGTTTGGAGATTGAAGTTTCAGTGTTGCTGCACCCAAACTCTGGAATAGTTTGTCAATCAATATCCATGACTGTAAACTCTATCAAGTTTTAAATCACATTTAAAAACTTACATGTTTAAACTATCTTATCCAGACTAATTTAATTGTGGGTTTTTACTTCTTTTTTAAAGAGCGCATTGAGCATGCCTATGGATGAATTTGGCGCTCTAGAAATTGACATTATTATTAAGCTTTCATATATTCATATATGAAAGCTTATTGTTTCTGTTAAGATTATTATTAAGCTTTCATATGTATTTACATATGAAAGCTTATTGTTTTTGTTAAGATTATTATTCTTCTTATTATTATTTTTTTTTTTTGTGTTTTATCCACAAATCGGATTTCTCAGAATCTACTCATAGGATCTTTCTGAAACTTTTACCTACCCCCCCCCCCAAAAATGGGTGGTGGCTGTTGGGTAAATATATTTTCAAAACGTTTTTCGCATCCGAAATCACCGAATTTTACGAAAAAATGCATTTGACCTTTTTTGCTCTAACTTTGTGACTATTTCACCTATTTTACTAATTCTTTTTTCTTTGAATACCTTGACTCCTTTACTTCAAATCTGCAATTTCGGATTTTCGAATTTCGAAAATTCGTCGCTGTGATTTCGAACCGGAAGTTTACACCAACTCGACAACTTCTTTAGTAGTTGTACGATTTTCATGAAATTTAATATGTAAGTAGAACTTAATAATGCGACTTGAAAAATGACCTTAGAAATTTTCTAACTTATCTCCCCTTGGTGAAATCAAGGATCAAAGTTTTCCAAAAAATCGTCAAAATATAGGTCAGAATGACCTAGTTTTTTTTTCTATACTAGACAATGAATTACTAATTCGTACACAAAATATGGAGTTTGTCGATCGAACCGGAAGTGCCACCATCTTTAAACGTGAAAAATCAATAAGGCTTTTTTGCTATTTTACTTACAGACTCGGGAGTTATATTTTCTGAATCCTTGTAGGCAGGCCTAAAAAATGTCGCAATAGAATTCTGATTTAGGTCAACCGGGAGTCACCATGTTGAATTGAAAATGAAAAATAGAAGCAATTTGAAGGGCCGAGACTTTGGAGCACAATAACTCTCATTCTAATTAAGCTAGAATGTTCAAACTTGTTGTAGACGTTCACTAGGTCGTTCAAAGATGAGCATTTTCTGCTTAGGGTAAGCAGAGATAAGCATGCTGATTTGTTGATTCTTTAGGGCACGATAACTTCGGTTATAATGAAGGGAGGGCGGTGAAACTTTTGTTAATAGAGAGTCTAATAGCTAGCCTGTTGTGTGAAATCATTGTATCATTTTTTTTAAATATCAGGGATAGCCGAAAAAAAGAGATTTAAAATCCAAAAAGTCGTATTTTTACAATTTGGACCATGTTTAGAGGTCTTTCTCGTAAAGTCAACATACTATTTTTTGGGAACTTCTTCTACAAAGAGTCTTATTGGTAGTCTTTTATATGAAACCATCGATCAACAGTCCAACATATCAGGAGTAGAAGAACAAAAGGATCGAGCATTGAAAACGGCACCCTTTCATTGTTAAGCGAAACATGCAGTGTGGGTGACTACAATCTACGCATTTAGTCATCGTATAGAGTTTATTCAACAGTATCGAATTCCAACTGCTTAGGGATATTTTACGTGCACTCCAATGTGTACACGGGACCTTGGTTTTTCGTCCCATCCGAAGGACTAGACAGCTGTGCTTGTCAGGCCCTGCGTTCTGCCTCACTGACAAGGGGAACCACGCCGGGAAATCGAGATGAACTTTTTCCGTGCAGAACTTTCAATTCAGGCCAAACGTTTATTGCATACGATTAAGCTGGTCAGTTGGAGCTTATTTTCAAAAGTTTTGTAATAATCGGTTGGTAATTATTAAAGTACCGTACACATTAAACTGTTAAAACAGAAAATTTCGCCCGGTTGAAATGTTTCTTGCTATAAGTCAGCAATTTTCCGAATTCAGGGAGGCTGGATGGCTGAATGGTTAGCATGTGCTCGCTGTATCGTAACGTTTGTCATTGAGTCAACGGGCGTCGTTTCGATCTCCAGGTTGCACGTGACATGGTGTATGATGTCCAATCTCGTGGGTTTTCTCCGTGTTCTTCGGTTTCCTCCCAACGGCTAAAGACCAGTAAGCGCAATGGGAGTTTTTAAATAAAATTAAAAAACATATGTTAGTCCCGAAATGACCTAGTTTGTGTCGAATGGACATTAGGCCGCATTTCTCTCTTTCTCTTTTATTTTTAAAGTTTTGTAATAATCGGTTGGTAATCAAAGGTACTGTAAAAGTGATAAAACAGAAAATTTCGTCCGGTTGTAATGTTTCTCAATTTAAAGTCAGCAGTTTGCCGATTTTAAGGGGCAAACGTTTATTGCGAACGATTAAGCTGGTCAGGGGGAGCTTATTTTTAAAAGTTTTGTAATATCCGGTTGATAACTAAAGGTACCGTGCAAATTAAACTGTTAAAATAGAAAATTTGGCCCGGTTGAAATATTTCTCGCTGTAGGTCAGCAATTTGCCGATTTAGGGAGGTTGCGTGGCTGAATGGTTAGCACGTGCGCTCTGTATCATAACGTATGTCACTGAGTCAGCTGGTGTTGTTTCGATTTCTTGGTTGTACGTGACAAGGAGTATGGTCGCATGTCCAACCTCGTAGGTCGTAACGCCGCTGCCCGGGTAAAATTTCCCTCATTGCACACTTTATGGCATATGCCCGTCTTCAGTAGCCCATTTTAGGAGCAGCACAGTAGGACGTTAAACCCCATTCAATTTCATTTCATTTTCTCTATGTTGCTTATTTATTATAGTGGATAAATATTTTTCTGGTTCTAGCAATTATTTAATTTCTGCATAGAAATCTTGCTTTGGCCAGTTTTTTTTTTTATTGCAGAGTGCCATTCTTGTATATTGCAGTCTATGACCCTTTGTTTAAAACATGCTTAAGAAGTCGTCACGATTTCCTACTTATAACCAAACATATTGGAAATATTAGTCTGGCATTATTAAATCCTAATTTTATTAGTCTTATTTAAAATTAAACTTTCATTTAACTATGAACAACTCTTAACGTGTCTCTTTAAAACTATTAAATACTCTAAAACAGTAGCTCAACCTTTTGACCTAAACTCATTAATTTACCATTTTGTTGTGAGCGACTTCTTATTCTTCCTATATGACATATTGCACGTGTCTGATTTCAAAGGGGGGTTGGGTGGCTGAATGGTTAGCACGCGCGCCTGTCATTGAGTTAACTAGCGTGTTTTCGAATGCTCGGTTGTACGTGACAAGGAGTAAGGTCGCCTGTCCAACCTGCCATTTTTAATTTTTTCCCCCGCCATTTTCATTTCATTTTCTCATCCGTCTCATTACAGTAATACAACTTTCAGTTATTTTCCTTTAGTTTTCAGATTATTGTTATGCCTGGGTGCAATGATTCATACTATATTTAGACTTGTAACTTCGCGAGTTTCTTCTTATCCTTTTATTTAGGATACTTGATACAATCAATGACACGTGACGATAAATATGAAAGCTTTCATATCTGCATGGGACAGTAGCAGATCTAGTTCTTCTTATTATTTTTTTTTTGTGTGTTTTATTCACAAATCGGATTTCTCAGAATCTACTCATAGGATCTTTTTGAAACTTTTACCTACCCCCCCAAAAATGGGTGGTTGCTGTTGGATAAATATATTTTCAAAACGTTTTTCGCATTCGAAATCACCGAATTTTACGAACAATTGCATTTGACCTACTTTGCTGTAACTTTGTGACTATTTCACCTATTTTACTAATTCTTTTTTCTTTGAAAACATTGACTCCTTTACTTCAAATCTGCAATTTCGGATTTTCGAATTTCGAAAATTCGTCGCTGTGATTTCGAACCGGAAGTTTACACCAACTCGACAACTTCTTTAGTAGTTGTACGATTTTCATGAAATTTAATATGTAAGTACACCTTAATGATGCGACTCGAAAAATGACTTTAGAAATTTTCTAACTTATCTCCCCTTGGTGAAATTAAGGATCAAATTTTTCCAAAAAATCTTCGAAATATAGGTCAGAATGACCTAGTTTTTTTTTCTATACTAGACAAGGAATTACTAATTCGTACACAAAATATGGAGTTTGTCAATCGAACCGGAAGTGCCACCATCTTAAAACGTGAAAAATCAATAAGGCTTTTTTGCTATTTTACTTACAGACTCGGGAGTCATATTTTCTGAATCCTTGTAGGAAGGCCTAAAAAATGTCACAATAGAATTCTGATTTAGGTCAACCGGGAGTCACCATGTTGAATTGAAAATGAAAAATAGAAGCAATTTGAAGGGCCGAGACTTTGGAGCACTATAACTCTCATTCTGATTAAGCTAGAATGTTCAAACTTGTTGTAGACGTTCACTGGGTCAATGTTATGATTGAGTTCAAAGATGAGCATTTTCTGCTTAGGGTAAGCAGAGATAAGCATGCTGATTTGTTGATTCTTTAGGGCACGATAACTTCGGTTATAATGAAGGGAGGGCGGTGAAACTTTTGTTAATAGAGAGTCTAATAGCTAGCCTGTTGTGTGAAATCATTGTATCATTTTTTTTAAATATCAGGGATAGCCGAAAAAAAGAGATTGAAAATCCAAAAAGTCGTATTTTTACAATTTGGACCATGTTTAGAGGTCTTTCTCGTAAAGTCAACATACTATTTTTTGGGAATTTCTTCTACAAAGAGTCTTATTGGTAGTCTTTTATATGAAACCATCGATCAACAGTCCAACATATCAGGAGTAGAAGAACAAAAGGATCGAACATTGAAAACGGCACCCTTTCATTGTTAAGCGAAACATGCAGTGTGGGTGACTACAATCTACGCATTTAGTCATCGTATAGAGTTTATTCAACAGTATCGAATTCCAACTGCTTAGGGATATTTTACGTGCACTCCAATGTGTACACGGGACCTTGGTTTTTCGTCCCATCCGAAGGACTAGACAGCTGTGCTTGCCAGGCCCTGCGTTCTGCCTCACTGACAAGGGGAACCACGCCGGGAAATCGAGATGAACTTTTTCCGTGCAGAACTTTCAATTCAGGCCAAACGTTGATTGCATACGATTAAGCTGGTCAGTTGGAGCTTATTTTCAAAAGTTTTGTAATAATCGGTTGGTAATTATTAAAGTACCGTGCACATTAAACTGTTAAAACAGAAAATTTCGCCCGGTTGAAATGTTTCTTGCTATAAGTCAGCAATTTTCCGAATTCAGGGAGGCTGGATGGCTGAATGGTTAGCATGTGCTCGCTGTATCGTAACGTTTGTCACTGAGTCAAAGGGCGTCGTTTCGATCTCCAGGTTGCACGTGACATGGTGTATGATGTCCAATCTCGTGGGTTTTCTCCGTGTTCTTCGGTTTCCTCCCAACGGCTAAAGACCAGTAAGCGCAAGGGGAGTTTTTAAATAAAATTAAAAAACATACGTTAGTCCCGAAATGACCTAGTTTGTGTCGAATGGACATTAGGCCGCATTTCTCTCTTTCTCTTTTATTTTTAAAGTTTTGTAATAATCGGTTGGTAATCAAAGGTACTGTAAAAGTGATAAAACAGAAAATTTCGTCCGGTTGTTATGTGTCTCAATTTAAAGTCAGCAATTTGCCGATTTTAAGGGGCAAACGTTTATTGCGAACGATTAAGCTGGTCAGCGGGGGCTTATTTTTAAAAGTTTTGTAATATTCGTTTGATAACTAAAGGTACCGTGCAAATTAAACTGTTAAAATAGAAAAGTTGGCCCGGTTGAAATATTTCTCGCTGTAGATCAGCAATTTGCCGATTTTAGGGAGGTTGCGTGGCTGAATGGTTAGCACGTGCGCTCTGTATCATAACGTCTGTCACTGAGTCAACTGGCGTTGTTTCGATTTCTTGGTTGTACGTGACAAGGAGTATGGTCGCATGTCCAACTTTGTAGGTCGTAACGACGCTGCCCGGGTAAAATTTCCCTCATTGCACACTTTATGGCGTATGCCCGTCTTCAGTAGCCCATTTTAGGAGCAGCACAGTAGGACGTTAAACCCATTCAATTTCATTTCATTTTCTCTATGTTGCTTATTTATTATAGTGGATAAATATTTTTCTGGTTCTAGCAATTATTTAATTTCTGCATAGAAATCTTGCTTTGGCCAGTTTTTTTATTGCAGAGTGCCATTCTTGTATATTGCAGTCTATGACCCTTTGTTTAAAACATGCTTAAGATCACGATTTCCTACTTATAACCAAACATATTGGAAATATTAGTCTGGCATTATTAAATTCTAATTTTATTGGTCTAATTTAAAATTAAACTTTAATTTAACTATGAACAACTCTTAGCGTGTCTCTTTAAAACTATTAAATACTCTAAAACAGTAGCTCAACCTTTTGACCTAAACTCATTAATTTACCATTTTGTTGTGAGCGACTTCTTATTCTTCCTATATGACATATTGCACGTGTCTGATTCCAAAGGGGGGTTGGGTGGCTGAATGGTTAGCACGCGCGCCTGTCATTGAGTTAACTAGCGTGTTTTCGAATGCTCGGTTGTACGTGACAAGAAGTAAGGTCGCCTGTCCAACTTGCCATTTTTAATTTTTTTCCCCGCCATTTTCATTTCATTTTCTCATCCGTCTCATTACAGTAAGTTTCAGTTATTTCCCTTTAGTTTTCAGATTATTGTTATGCCTGGGTGCAATGATTCATACTATATTTAGACTCGTAACTTCGCGAGTTTCTTCTTATCCTTTTATCTAGGATACTTGATACAATCAATGACACGTGACGATAAATATGAAAGCTTTCATATCTGCATGGGACAGTAGCAGATCTAGTTATTATTATTATTATTTCTTAATTCTAAGTTTTTAACTCGTATTTCTTATTTCTTAGTACTTAATTCTCATTTTAGTTGATCCGTGTGATCCTACACCTTGCTTAAATATGGGAACTTGTACACGAACAGACCACGATTCAGCGAGCTGTAATTGTGCTGATGGATTTACGGGTGGATTTTGTCATGGTAAGATAATTTTCAAATAATTTATATTCCTTAATTCTTAGTTCTTTATTCGTATTTCTTAGTTCTTAATTTTTAGTTCTTAATTCGTCTTCCTTAATTAGGTTCTATTTAAGTAACGCAACAAATCGATCTTGCATTACGTTACTATACGAGAGAGAGAGAGTTAAATCGATCGTCCCTTACTACAAGAGAGAGAGGGGGAGAGAGAGATAGACAGAGTGAGAGAGAGAGAGAGGGAGTTAAATCGATCTTCCCTTACTATACGAGAGAGTCAAATCGACCTCCCCTTACTACAAGAGAGAGGGAGGGAGTAAGAGAGAGAGAGAGGGGGGGGGGTATTAAAACGATCTTCCCTTACTACGAGAGAGAGTTAAAACGACAGCCCCTTACCACGATAGAGCGAGAGAGAGAGAAAGAGAGAGAGAGGGAGTATTAAAACGATCTTCCCTTACTACGAGAGAGAGTTAAAACGATATTCCCTTACTACGACAGAGAGAGAGAATGAGAGAGAGAGATATAGAGGGTGGGAGAGAGTGAGCGAGAGAGAGGGGGGTATTAAATCGATCTTCCCTCACTACGAGAGAGAGTTAAAACGATATTACGAGAGAGGGAGAGAGAGAGGGGGGGGAGAGGGTGTTAAATCGATCTTCCGTTACTATACTTACAGATCCTCTTCTAAGCGCTAACGGTTAGCCACTATACTCAGATCCATATTGATCTCACAGTTAAATATATTGACGCAATGATGGTTATTGACAATATTTTACATCAATATAGCCCACACACTTTCAATATTATTGAGTCAATATATGAGTCAAAAATATTGACGGAATTATTGACCCAATCGTGCTGGCGGAGGCTTATGGGGTCCACACACGATCAATAATTCCGTCAATATTATTGACTCAATATATTGACTCAACTTATTGATTCAATAATATTGAACGTGTGTGGGCTATATTGATGTAAAATATTGTCAATGACCATCATTGCGTCAATATATTGACGGATCAAAATCATTTCGACTTTTATTGATGGTTCATCAATATATTAGCAGATGGTCAATTATTGAATGACACAATTGATCGTGTGTGGATAATTTGCCAATAATTGCGTCAATATTTTCATTCCATCGTCAACCTCGGAAGAGTAAACATGGCATCCATTTTGAAAAATGACCAAAAAATGATGAAATTATTGATGGAAATATTGACTCGTATGTGGGCAATTCCTGTCAATATTATTGGCTCAATATGTTGACCACCGGTATCCAAAAAGAACAATGCTTCTGTTGCTAATAACTTTGACGAATTTGAAACTCTATTATTGGTAATCACAAAAAGGATAACACAGTTTACCTTGGGTACTTTTATTTTCAATATGAACACACAACACAGAAATTTAGAAAACTCCTTTAATCCTTTAGTCTGCAACAACATATATCCAACCCTACACATAAACATGGCCATACTCTGGATGAGGTTATATCTCCCGAAACATGTAATCTCATGTCCAATGTATCAGTTTCTGATATTCAAATATGTGATCATTTCCTCATTCAGATGGATTGGTGCATGCCAAAACCATCTAATGAACGTATTGAAAGAGTGTGTCGGAACATTAAAGGTATGAAAATATCAGACTTTATTACTGACCTGAAATCCTCAGATCTACTTAATGATCCACCATGTGACGTAGATGAATTATGCATATTGTACAACAAGACTTTTTCTAGCTTGTTAAGAACTAAAAATTAAGAACAAAGAAATTAAAATTAGTATGAACTCTTTATTTCTTCATTTGTTGTCGTATTTCAGCATTTTTACACTATTTTGTGATAGATTATTTTATGAGGAAGGTTTTTGATATAATTTTTTAGTTGATTTGTGTGCTGCTCAACCTTGCAAAAATAAGGGAACTTGTGTACCAGATGCCCATGGAGTGTCCTGTAAATGTGCAGCTGGATTCAAGGGTGAATTTTGTGAGGGTAAGATAATTTTCAAATAATTCATATTACCTAATTCTTAGTTCTTAATTCGTATTTCTTAATTCTTAATTAGGTTCTATTTCAGTAACGCAACAAATCGATCTTCCGTTACTATACGAGAAAGAAAGTTAAATCGATCTTCCCTTACTACAAGAGAGAGGGAGAGATAAAGAGAGAGAGAGAGAGAGAGGTAGAGGGAGTTAAATCGATCTTCCCTTACTATACGAGAGAGAGAGTTCAATCGAGAGAGAGAGAGATAGAGGGAGTTAAATCGATCTTCTCTTACTGCAAGAGAGAGAGAGAGAAAGAAAGGGAGAGAGGGGGGTATTAAATCGATCTTCCCTTACTACGAGAGAGAGTTAAAACGACAGTCCCTTACTATGACAGAGAGAGAGATAGAGAGGGAGAGAGAAAGAGAAAGGGGGAGAGATTAAAATCGATCTTCACTCACTACGAGAGAGTTAAAACAATATTCCCTTACTACGAGAGAGAGAGAGAGAGGGGGGGAGAGAGAGAAAGGGGGGAGAGTTTTAAATCGATTTACATCAATATAGCCCACACATTTTCAATATTATTGAGTCAATATTGGAGAGAGGGCGGAGTATTAAATCGATCTTCACTTACTACTCGAGAGAGTTAAAACGACATTCCCTTACCACGACAGAGAGAGAGGGGGGGGGAGAGGGAGAGAGAAAGCTTGAGGTCATTGCCAGCCACCACGACCATACCTTGAAAAGGGAACTGGTAGAGGTGCGTTACTACGTGTTATCCATATCAGAAATTGGTGTAAATTGTAATTGGACTTATAGTTATAGGCGAATTTTGACAAGGTAAGCCTGTACTACCTTGTTCCCACAGTAATGTGCCCATATTGTTACAATTTAAAACATATAGTTTTATGGTCACAAAGACAAGCTACTGTGAGAACCATGGTAAATAATAAACTGATTTCTTCAAATATGGACAAACTACTCTACTTTGGTTATTATACACTTACCCGTGTGTTTGAAATTACCTCCGGTTATATAAAATCCATTGTACAACTATTATCCTAGGGAATAAAAAAGTTCTCTCTTGTAAAGTTGTACTCATCAAAAACTGACACTGTCAAAACTTGACACCGAGAAATAACCAAAATGGATGCTAATTACGTCACTGATCGGGATAGAACATTTTGCAATTGGAGGGGGGGGGTACGCAAACGCTTGTCTGTCGTAACAGTTGTGTATGAATAAGATGTTTTTTTCGAACCCAGTAGGCCTATAACGTTATTTTTTTATATATAAATACCAAAAATGGTTACCAACAATTAATCATACCGCACACCAGATGAATTATCGGCAGATAGTTCAGTTATTTTCTATTCCGCTCTGAATATTCCGGTGTGATCGGTAACACAATTATTTTGTAAAATTTCGATTTTACGTTAATTTTAGTGCATCAACTATCTGTGTCTCTATCACATCATATGAAATATAACCCATCACTTAAATTAACGTAAAATCGTCGTTTTTCGAAATTTGGTCAGAGAAATCCCATGCAAAGCAATGGTCGCTCTTCGTAAGTTTTCTCAGCTCTCTCCCACAATGCACATTGTTTTCCAAATGGGGGATTTATGTATAGTGTGATCTTTAGATGAATTCTGGGGATTAGGTACAATACGATCACCCGACTGCCTGTCTGTCCGTCACATATTGTGGACATACTAATATTTTTAATAGAGACCTAATTTGATTAGCTTGATATTTATACACAGTGTTTATGTTAATAAAATGAACAAAAGAGTTATCTCCGTTAAGCGATTTGAAAACCTAGTAAATATAGGGGACCGACTCATTGACTTAACATTGATACACTGTATATATATGCACGCTGCAAAGCATACAAGTTTGAATGCTATGAATTGACAAATGGAATTACCCATTGGTATCTTTAATATAAGATTCCGTTTCATGTGGAACTTCGTTGCTTCTTGCCATTTTTAGCTCTGTCATGGTTATTGGTTTTTATAGGCCCACCCATATATATATATTGTCACCCGTTCATTATTTTGTATTTTATACGATTTTTGACGAAACTAAAATACAAGGTTTATATTACACTGATCTCGGTTCCTGTCGATATTGACAGGTATCGAACCGCCATGTCCAGGAGTGGTGTGGTTGTGTGTTGGGGGGATGGGGGGGGGGAGCAAATGTGGTATGATGAAATTTTCCTTTCGAATCAGATTGCCACGCTTTACGGGTTTATTTGTCTTATAATTGCATCTGAAATTCTGAAAACGCATATTCACATGTAGTTATCTTTATTAAGTATTTACTTGAAATAAATACAATTCTAATCACTCATCGAATTATTTGTCATTTTCAAATGACGGTTTCAACTGAAATAACACAATAGTTTACAGAGATTCAGAAAAGAGCAGCCGAACCACAATTAAAGATAGTAAGAAAAACTATTTTCATTTTTACTATAAAATAATTCATGGATGTCACGTTGTCATGGATTTTGTCTCTATTTCAGAAGTCACAGAACAAGTAAGAGAGAGTAAGTATATCATATTTACATGTTAACTATAATTTGATTAATGGAAGCCACGCTGTTGACGTGTATAAAACGAAGTTGCTATTATAATTACAAAATTTCAATTGATGCAATGACAGATGATTTGGTATTTCTTGACCTAACTATAGATTTAAACTTGTCAGAGACGGTAACCGTGGTAACCTATCAAATAAATATATTAGAAACAAGAAGGACAAAAACTAATTATTTTAGATTGAATGTGAAATATTTATGTGAACAATGTGAAAGTGTTTGATATTATGATTTGTGTCTCTCTAGAATGATCACCGTACCCGCTGTTGAATCACGTGTACACGTACTGATATAAGAGATCTGACCAATTATCAGATAATTAATGTTTATCTTAACTATATTATAATATTATTTTACAGGGAATGTTTGTAGCGTGAACGAGTGTAAGGGAAAAAGGTGTTACCTTTACAGATGTATGGATAATGGTAAGATACCTAGTCTTCTGTTAATTACATAATTTTATTGAACAGAATTCCGTCATATAATCTGTGCATTGTTCTGTCAAATTTCAAATAACGGTCAAATAGGTAAATACGACAGTATCTACATGTGAATTTGTTAAATATATTAAAATCTTCAACTATGTTATGGATCTTCTAACCAGTAAATGGGTTGTATTTTTCAGTTACCGATTGTGGTGGTATATCCTGTAAGAAGAACGAGCAGTGTTATAATGGTAGATGTGAAGACAGAAGTAAGTATCAAATTACAACAAAATGAATGGCTTGCGGCTGTGGTTTAGAGCGCTGGTGAGCGTATGTGGCATGGAGATATGAGAGTTGAAAACAAATTTAAAGAATATTTTCTGAAAATTTCAGTCAAATTGATCCACTATGAATTGAAAATTAATCGATTGAAATTACGGCCTAGCCTCAATTATCATTACTAAAGTCAAAACAATTTAAATCATGAATGAAATTTGAGCAGCAAATCGGATCATAATCAAATATATATCACAGACAAGCGTTGACATCGATAGTTGTTTATGGTCTGGATAAGTTCATTAATGTCTAATTAATAATTTCAGGTTTAAATAAATACCTGCAAAAGGCAAATTTAGCTCTTGAATAATGTATGTTTAATCTAAGCATATGTATTGTCTTTACAATACATCTACCCTTACAGCCGAGACAAATTGTAAAATAAATAATATAATCGGTAGTTTTGCATGAAATATAAGTTTGTCCGTAATATGTATGGGTGAACCCTTAACTATGATTGAACATGTTTTACATTTGCTATCATTAAATTTGATGACTGTGGTTATGATTTAAATTGATTAGAATTTTGATGAGATTAGTAGCTTTAACTAAATCCTTTTACTATATATGTAAACTAGTGTCCAAAAGAAACGATACCACCTGTTTGCAACGATAGAAAAGAAAAACTAAACAAAGCAGAAGTTTAGGATTAGTGTTATTCTTTTGAAAAATCCTTTCACAACATCTGTACACAAAATCATTTTAATCAAATCGGTACAATAAATATGCATGTCGTTAAAGATCGGTGGGGTTGAAAAATAAACATTTCGTTAGAACACTGATCACAGAAACAACGGGAAATGACACACCACATGTATAAAAGTCAAGTCAGTAACGGGTATTTCCACCGTGAGCATCAATACATGCCAGAACACGCCTGCGGACTGATGACGTCACCACATATGCCACCCCAAACCATTTACCCCCCACCTCCTAATGGCCGAACCTATAGGACACAGTTAGGCGCCAAACGTTCACCAACTCTTCGGTATACTAGCTGTCGTCCATTGTTTCGGAACATGAGGAATCTGCTCTCATCAGAGAACACAACACGTGTCCAGTCCCGCCGTTGCCAACGTCGAACTCGCCTGGCCCATATCAGTCTGTCGTGCCGGTGTCGAGGCGTCAGGGGCGGTCCGCGGTAGGGGTAACGTGGCCGGATACCATACTGCCGTAGTCTCCTATAGACGGTTTGTCGACTAATCCTGTCTTTCCTGTAGACGGTTTGTCGACTAATCCTGTGTCCCGGTGCTGTCGCCGCCATGGGTGTCGCTGTAACGGTGTGGTTCCTCAGGTGTAATACTCGGATGTAACGATCCTCACGGGGCGTGGTTACTTGTGGTCTTTAACTTCTGGGCCTATCTGACGTATGACCTGCCAGACGGAACCGCTGCATCAACCTGGTGATAGTGATGCTTGCGCAGCCCAACAAGCTGCCGACGTCGACATCTGACGCTCCTTTTTAACCATTCCAACGGCTCTCTCACTCCCTCTCTCTCTCTCTCTCTCCATGGCGGTCATACGTGGCATATGTTGTGTTCTGTTTGTTGCTGGGATATCAACGTGTCTGATCAGCCGTTCTATACAGTTGTCATGCACGTGCAGAACATTCAAGAAAGGGAAATGTCACTTTCACGAAATTTACGTTTTTTCCCTAAAGTGATCAATTGTTCCCGATATTTTTATGGACTATGCTGTGATAGGGATGTTCAATACGAATTGTCATGTTTCCATACTAAAAATTTCACTTAGAAAAAAAAAAATTGGAAAGAAAAGTTGGTATTGTTTCTTTTGGACACTAGATTATAAGTTTTATACTTTTATTATATATTTAGTTTATAATTTCAGTATATATATAGTTTATATATGTTTTATACTTTAGATGGTGTGTGTCGTAAAGAGATAGATGGCGTGTATACCAATTGTCTTTATAAGGGTATGTTGTCTTACAATATAATATAATTTCACAAGTCATAATCACATAACCAGCTCATGTTTGGATTTATATAATTACCTTAATGACTATAAACAATGGCCCAGAAAAAAACAACTACGCTATTGAAAGTGAATTAATTAAAGAAGTTTTACATGTACAATGTGGCTGCTAAAAAATAGTTTACATAATACGGGGTTATAAAAAAAAATATCAAGTCAAATGTTTTCGAACTAAGAAGATTCAACACAGTCACTTCAGTTTACATAAACAAATGGTCAATATTGTAATGTGTGTGTGTTGTGTGGGTACGAGTCTTCTAGGGGAAAAATAACAAGACGGTTTGTAGGCAGCCTGATGTTTATAATCTAAAACCCTCGTGCTACAATTAGGGAGATAACTCTACTACAATAATATTATCATGAAATCAAACCACGGATCAAACCAGAGATCGCGACACGACAATCCTTTTAATCTTCGATAGAAACTTGTTTCCTAAAATTAATTATCAAAATGTAAAAGGTTAAAACTTTAAACTCAAATTAATAAATTCTGAAAGGACTTTTATGATCCGCTGTTTGTAATTAACCCGATAAAATAAACTGAACGTCTCTTTAGAAATTAAAGTATTGTCATTACACAATGAAAATGTGTTGGTTGTTTCTTATTTAAACAGTCTTTAATTTCATATCAAATCTTTATTCAGTATTTAAGGTCTCTGGCCCATAGTACATGTAGTGCAGTATAAAATAATTATATATCAACTATAAAACATAATTATATTACAACAAATAACTAGTTCTTATGCTGTTGGCCTTAAATATATATTCTGCTACATTATTTACAATGTTTGTATCTGACGTAGCTTTTATATACAAGTAATTGTCATTACAATAGGATAAGTCGATCCATGGCATAAGTTGTGATCTAAGGTCTTTGTACATTTGACATGATACAATCAAATGAATTTCATCTTCGATAGTCGCGCAGCCTAGATTATCCAGACAATATTTACATGTTCTGTCAGATCTATCTATGTTATACCATCTTCCAGTTTCTATTGCTAAGTTATGGTTCCCACATCTAAATCTCGTTAATGCTATTCGATATTTATTTTTTAGAATCACGGACAAATAATTCTCGGGTTCGAGTATGGACTTAAAATGGCTGTACTGCTCAAGTTTAGAATTTGTGGATATATCGTGTGACCACTGTTGTAAGCAGCAATCTGTTAGTCTTTGCTTAAAGCTTTGTAGAAACATTTCCAACGTATTGTAGATCCCAGATGAACCCATATCCATATTTATATAATATAAGTTTAAGTTTGTAGCCCACGTGGCTCTGCCATTATTATCCAAGTTTACAAGCATATTATAACAAGCTTTCGGAAATCTATCATTTGACATATATAGCAACTTAAACCAGTATTTAATACATTTAAACAAATAATTGACTAACAATGGGGTTTTACATAGCTCGCCATATACGGCTGCATAACAAGTACATGAGTTTACATTTACTATTGATTTACACAATTGAGTTTGTAGAATTTCTGGTGCATCACGGCGTGTATATCCCCATATTTCCGAACCATAGCATACAATTGGAACTATCATTCTATCGACAAGAAACAAAGCATCGGTGGTGTTAATGTTTTGTCTACGTATGAAATATAAAAGCATATTTCTAGCTTTTCTAGTCTGCTGTACAAGAGTATTTATAGCCAAAGTCCAGCATAATTTTGGACTAAACATTATACCTAGATATTTATAAGAGGACACGGTGTCGATTTTGATGCCGTCAAACCACCACTGTTCATTTGCTTTCACTATACCACCCCTCCTAAATACTACAACTTTAGTTTTATTTAAGTTTACTTTCATGCCGAATTTTTTTACAGAAATCATTTATACAATCAATTTGTGACTGTAGCCTGGGCACCGTATCCGCTATACATGAAATATCATCAGCATACATTAAAGATACAATATTATCTACAACTTGGTGAACAAAAATTCCTTTACAATTGTAATTATCTAGCATTTCTTTTAACTCGTTGAGGTAAAGTACAAACAATAGCGGGATTATCATGCATCCCTGTCGGGTTCCTACTGTACAATCAAAATAGTCTGAAAGTCTCATTTTGCTGGTATGTAGACATGATCTAAGATTAGAGTACATCGATCTAATGACTCTGAAGACATTTCCTCTGATTTCATTTTTGTATAATACATATAATATAAAATGATGCTGGACACTGTCGAAAGCTTTAGACAAATCTACAAATAGACAGTACATACGACCTCCCTTTTTTGTAAGGTATTTTTGTATAAGGGATTGGAGGGTAAAGATTTCATCCACAGTGCTATACCCCTTCATAAATCCACCTTGGTTTTCACAATACTTTTGATTAACCTCACACCAAAGTGTTAGACGACTGTTAATGATTTTCGTGAAAAGCTTACGTATTGATGACACAAGAGAAATCCCCCTATAATTATTTGGGTCCATAGGATTACCCTTTTTGTTGACTGGGTGTATGATAGCATCCCCCCAGCTCTTTGGAAAAGTCCCACTACTTAAAATTTGATTGAAAATAACATGCAAATAAGGGAGTGTTACACCGATTGAATTTTTAATTATCTCATTTACAATTCCGTCCGGTCCTGGGGCTTTTGAATTTGGCAAACTGTTGACTGCTGAAAGGATTTCTTTTATGCTTATTTCTATATCTAGATTATCGTCTTATTCATTGTTTTGGTCCTTACAATCATTCAGAAGGTCAAAGACTTCTCGCTCAAAACCATCGTCTGTCATGAATTTATTATTTAACAGGTCTTCAAAGAAAGTGAACCACTGAGTCGCTGGTATGGTTTGTAATTTCATATTTTGATTCTTTCAAAATTGTTATCATCTTCTTCTTCCTCCTCTTCTTGAAATATGACCCTCTGGGTTCACATCAACTCTTTTTTAAGTGTGAAGAATTTCTAGTGACTTTGTGACCACCAGATTGAGCAGTGATCATACTTCCTTTCTTCTCTATAACTCTGTATGACTTAGAGTTTAACGGTGTAGATAATTTTGTGATTTTTCACTGTTTGACTAATACTTGTCACCAATTTTGACAAAATACGGGTTTGTATGACGTTTTTCATCAGTATATTGTTTAGTTTTATTCTTACTCTGTTTATCTCTTTGCAACAATTCCTCGTGATTATTATACGGTTTCTCAGTATTACTTGAAGGTAAAAGAATGCTCATTTTTCTACAATACAAAGCTTCAAACGCTGAAAGTTTGGTACTAGAGTGAGGCGATGCTCTATATTGACCTAAAAATTCAACCAATTCTTTCTTCCATTTCAAAACAGCTGCTACTCATGTTCTGGCTGATTTGTTCAGAGTGGAAATAAACAGTTCAGACTCTTCATTTGCTTTTGGCCAGCAAAATCCATTGATAAATTTTCCCAAGGACCCGGGGGCATTTGAGACATTACAAGTGGTTCTCTTTTCTCTGGAGTGTTGGTTGCTGCTTGGCAAGGAATGCAAGATCTGACTTTGTTTTCCACCATTCTGTCTTTGCCTGGAAACCAGATTTTCTCTCTTCAAAGACATTTCGTTTTTCACCATTCCCTGTTACACACAGACGCTCGAAGCCTATTACATACAGACACTCGTAAAAACAAATAAATTTCGCTTAGTAATCCTAAATTTAGTGATTATGTAGAATTCATATATCCTGATTATCTCGAAATTAACAACACCACTGACAGTGACAATTATGTCTGCGTCTCGATTTTGAAAATTGCCATAAACTGAGTGTTAAATTGTACGATACACGTGATGACTTTGACGTTCCGATTGTTAACTTTCCAATTTTTAGTAGTAATTTTCCAATATCACCAGCTTATGGAGTGTTTGTCTCAGGTAAACCGTTACGCGAGAGCTTGTTCTTTTTATTCTGATTTGTTTAAAGTAGATCGAGGCATTTGTCATCTAAGTTTCAACTACAAGGATATTTGCGCACTAAACTTTTAAAAACCTTTAGCAAGTTTTATGGCCGTCATATTGATTGATTGGTAAATATAACGTGTCTCGCTCGGCTATTATTCTATAAATATTTAATTGAAACGTATACTATTACTATCTCCCTGATAAACACGCTATTTTACCCCTTTGCTGTCATCTCCTGAGGTATCTAATTTTTTACTACATCTTTTTATAATAGAAAGAACTAGATCTGCGAAAGCAGAACTGATGGATTTTGGTTCTGCTTGGCTTCAAATTAGGTGATGTTTGCTTTTCAAAGGTCAATGATCAGGGTCATTGAGATTAATGTTGTACATACCAGGGAGCAGGTACAATTAACATAAGTATGTCATTGATCTAAGGTGGAGGATATCTCCTTGACAGCATCTCGACTCAACTTGTGAGGCTTCTTTTCCTGTGTTTCTCCCTTACTTTATGTCGCTTTCTGGGAGGCCCATTTATCAAGACATATTTGGAAACGGGTTTATGTGGCGAGTGATTTACTTTAAATGGTTTAAGAAGGGTTAACCACACGTAGTATACCACATGTAGTATAACATATTATGTTCAGTAAATAGTAATTACAGTAGGCCCTGCACATAGTCAACAGACGAATATTATTACATAATTAATTGCTTCACACGTTTATAGGTGTATATTCATATTCCTACAGAGGGAAAAGTCGAGGGGGGGGGCAGATGTCCTAGGGGGCAAATGTCCATGGGGGGAATTGTCCGTAGGGTAAATGTCCTAGGGGTGGGGGGGGGGTTGTCCGGGGGTAAAAAGTCCAGTGGGTAAATGTCCTATAGGGGGTAGATGTCCGGGGGGCAGATGTCCTAGGAGGGCATATGTCCTACTGGGGGAAATGTCCCGGGGGAGAAAGTCCGATGGGTAATTGTCCTAGGGGGGCAGATGTCCATGGGGGGAAATGTCCCAGGGGAAAAAGTCCAGGGGGGAAATGTCCTAGGGGGGTAGATGTCCTAGGGGGGAAATGACCAGGGGGTAAAGGTCCGAGGGGCAGATGTCCTCTGGGGGAAATGTCCAGGGGCAGATGTCCGGGGGGGAAGTGTCCTGTTCCCATCATATTCATTGTTTTGACCTGTATTTTCAAGTGTGTCGAAAATTTTGTCAACATCGGGACCAGCGTAATGAAGCAAAATAGCTCGTTTTCTTTTGCAGTCATCGTTAAAATCCATCGCGATAAACATACGGTAAAACCTTTCAAGCCATTTCTTCCATCTGGGTACAACTCCCTCCTGGTGAATATCAAAAGAAGGGAAATTTAGCCAAGTTACATTTAGTATATCTCATTTCGTGAACGTAAACAACGGCACTTCCGGTAATGTTAAAGGTCGAGGACGATGGTACGCTCTGATCACGCGTTCACTGTTTAAATGGCGTGTCCGTTGGCAACTCGGTTGCGCAACTCGGTTGCAAAGTTCACACTAAAATTTCGCTCCTATATCACTTCGACGTCGTCATTGTAATGTTTGTGTATTGTGTGGGTACGAGTCTAGGGGAGAAATAACAAGAAATGGACGCACCAGGAGCCTAGTTGTCTAGGGGTCATGGGCAGTAGTGGATCCAAAAGCTGGAAGTAGGTGGTGGGTAAGGGCGGTTACAAATCTAGGGCTCAAGCCACAATCCCACCCCAAATGTTTGACAACACAATACTAACTATAACGTTAAGCGTCCCGATAGAACATAGATAGTATTGGTTGATGATGGTTCGCCGATCGTTGTCTCGCTGGAAAGCAGTTTTATTTAAGTTGACATAAAGTAAATGCCATATATGATTGTGCCTATAACATTGAGCAACCCTGAGAAATTTTGAAAAAATGAGTCAATATCCTGGCATTTGAGGTCATTGCTGGGAGAAAATCATGTGGACGAGAGGACCAGAAATTCCGCAAGTTTTGCAAGAGTTGACATAACTTTGTATAGTTTGACACCCGACGACCCATACACCAGTGGTTCTACTAATATAACCGTACAGTTCACTATAACCGTGAATATGATGGTGCTGAGACAGTATAAGACAATAGAGGAGAGGAGAGGAAGAATGATGTTATAATAGAATGGAGCGCCGCAGGCGCAAAATAAATTCAGATGTGTAACCGAGATTTTAATTTTTTGTACACTGGGCCTGAAAAGTTTGGTCAATGTCATTGCAAATGGAACCAAATTCTGGTTAGAACTAACAATATGAAACTGAGCTTTCAATTTTTGAGGACTAGGTCTGAGGTCACTTTATCTCAACGGAACGCTAACTTGGTCTCTGAAATGCCATGGAGAGATTTTGCAGAGTTCAGATGGTCAGAAAACACCCCGATAATTTCGTTCATCTGAGACCGACTGCGTGAGAACTTTGTTTGAGACCGACTATTGTTTTTTTGGTGTGAAAAACATTTTTTTCGAACAAGATAAGTTGACAAAGTTATTTTATACTAAATGTTTGCGTGAGTAGCGTGACGTGTGCAGTGAACATTTATTTTGATACCGACTGGGTTTTTTTCGCGACCAACTGCACTGATTGATTTTACGACCGATTAGTATTTGGGGTCTATTCTGGCATTATTTGTTTACCTCATTAATTCATTAAATCACAGAGACCGACTGCACTTATTTTGAGACCGACTATTTGTCTCCTTGTGGGAAATTTTGTTCTTAGACCAACATACTCCAAACAGAATAAGAGTGAAACACAACATTTTGTGAGTAGCGTGATGTGTGCACTTAGAACTATTTTTGGATACCGACTACCCTTTTTTGCGAACGACTGCACTTATTTCTCGAACGACTTTTTTTTTTCGGGGGTGTAGTACCCCCCCCCCCACACACACACATTCACGCACCTGGTAGATACATCACAGTCACTTCAAGTTACGTAAACACATGGTCAATATGTCCCCTGTCTTCCCTACTAATGTTTTCTGGGGTATTCGATATACACTAATTATCTATTCTCTGTGAAAACTGGACTGTTATCAATAAGGGTTAGACCCTAATCCTACAAAGAAAATTTGCTGTATTAAAGAAATGGATTTGTACCGACCTGTTGGGAAAACCTGTAAGTTGCTGTAAATAAAGCATATTGTATTGTTTCAGGTGAACGATGTGGGGGTGATGATAGCTTCTGTATTGGTAGACATTTTAAATGTGTAAATGACACGTGCGTGTGTAAGTATAATATATACATTATGTTGTTTTATAACACACCAATACTTGGTTCATTCGTATGCCAGTGACCGATACCTCGTGTTTAGCAGTGTATGTTTAAACTGTTCACAGAGGGTACACTTGATGACATTATTCTATGCTGGATGATTTGTCTAACAGATAATGGTAGCCTTTTATCTTATGAAAGCACAGTTGTTTATTGTTAATTATCTTTATTATAGTTATATATGGCTGTGATACAATGGAGGATGGTGATTCTTGCCGGTATGGCGGTACTTGTAAAGGTGGTGCTTGTCTCGGTAAATATGATTTATATATATTATAGACAATGGGTCATTTATATAAACTCTGGCTATTTATATATATTATAGACAAT
This sequence comes from Patella pellucida, assembly GCA_917208275.1. Lineage (NCBI taxonomy): Eukaryota > Metazoa > Mollusca > Gastropoda > Patellidae > Patella > Patella pellucida. The sequence goes on from OU795044.1 coordinate 57,832,879, forward strand.
GGGTTAATTATACCCACCCTGGCTATTTATATATATTATCGATAATATTTCTAGACATCTGTAAATCTAATTCGTTTAATATGTTGATGTGAACAGTCCTTATCCTGATTACACTATTTGCCAGATTACACTATTTTGCCTATACTGTTATTTAGGACTTCGAATTTTGTCTAATGGTTTGGATTGTTCGTACTTGGTTTTATTTCATTCATATTGTCATATATAATGATGTGTATTTCTTATATCCATAGTACCATGTAAGACAGATGGTGAGTGTCGCTATAATGGTCAATGTATCGGACGATACTGTGCAAGTAAATATTCACTATTCTATTTATAATCACCCACCGTAATATGATTAAAATATAAACAACTTTAACCTCTTTATTTAAATAAGAAAGACACAAATTATTTGACATCAACATTTTATGTCGCCTTTTCTCGTTCCCGTTAATTGTAATGTGTACACTGGAGGGTGTATTAAATGAATGAATGAATAAAATGGGGTTTAACGTCCTACGCTTAAGCACCTAACCTGGGCCAATTGAAGACGGGCATACGCCATACAGTGTGCTATGAGGGAAATTTTTGCCCGGGCAGCGGCGCTACGGCCTACTCTTATATCGAATTCCAACTGCCAAGGGATCTTTTACGTGCACTCCAATTTGTACACGGGACCTCGGTTTTTCGTCCCATCCGAACGACTAGGCAGCTGTCCTTGTCAGGCCCTCCTTCTGCATCACTGACAAGGGGAAATCACGCCGGAAAATTGAGATAAACTTTCTCGGCCAATGCAGGGATCGAACACTCGACCTCCAGGCTAGCGAACCAGCGCCTTATCCACTTAGCCACCGTGATCCCCAGGTGTATTAAAGGTTTACTCTATCTGTCATGATGTTAACATGTTTTAGTCGTCTGCCATAGTGTAGGTTTACCTCTATCTTTCATGGCTACCTTGAATATATATATATATGGTATAACCTGGTGGTGTGCTGTAAAATTACGCTCTGACTGTAATATTTAATAAAATTAAGAACATTTTATAGTTGGGACATAATGGATGTCAAAATGCCCAACACAATCACCAAAATATAGAAACATGAAGAAAGGTTAACACAAAGAAATTTGACAGTAGAGGATTACGTATTTGGGTTTTGTTTCTAAATCTATTGAAAGTTCGAGAAGGATTATGACAGTTTATTTAATTTTAAAAAATAAACACCATGTTATTTATATTATTTTGTATTTTCAGATATGTATTGTGGCGAATCATTTTGTAGATAAACCGACAACTCTAAACTGAAACCCTTTAATGCCCCCGTCAGACCGGAGTGGTGTCCTTACTGCGCTGCTGAACCGTTCGTCGACCAGAAAATGCACAATGTCGCCGACAAGCCTGAACACAGCGCGGAGAAATGTCTTAAAATTTTAGACTTGTGATTATTGTGATGACTTTACCACTAAAAAGACCATTTTAGCTGAATTAATTGAGACGCACCATGTCGTTTGTCGTCATTGCGTTTTGAATGCGCACGTATGCGTTAACATATTACTATTTTGAAGCAATGTCAACATATTCCAAATCGCCGTGCTATATGCCGATATACCATATTGCGATAAATGAAATATGTTGACAAAACTTCAGAATATCAATACTATTACTCAAACACGCGCATTAAGAACGACATGGTGACATACACCACGGTGTGTTGATTCAATTAATTGAGCTAAAATTGTCTTTTTAGTAGTAAAGTCATCACAATTATCACAATATGTTGACATATGACCTTATTAATATCGCGCTATCTATCGCGCTATTGACCCCTATACGCTTCCATACACAAGAGTTCGTGGTGCAATCGTGCAAGCGTGGTGAAATCATCGTAACATAGCCATGACAACGCCATAAGGACTCGGAACGCTTGGTTGGTTCGCGGCCGACAAGCGAGAGTTGTGGTGAAGACGCCATGAAGGCACAGTTGCAATTTTACAAGTTTCGCAGCGTCTTTGCCACGTGTGTACTGCGCATGTACTACATTCATAGAGATGTCACCACGTTCTCTCAGCTTTCCAGGTCATATTGCAGAACCTTGGCGTTCGCTTTGAACATGACTCGGCGATCATTTGAAATCATGGAGACCACAACGCGATATCTGGCGTTTCGACCACGGTTTCACCACGATTATGGCGATCTTGACGCGCCCTGAGACCGTTTTCCGTCGCCGTAGCAGCGCTTTAAGGGCACCACCCCGGTCTGATGGGGGTATAAAGCAACTAGATACCAACAACTTTAATATATTCACCAGCACCCCTTTAAGTTAACCTGTTAAACCAACACCTATTATATAATCACCTGTACTCCTTTCAATACACTATTATTTACTTCTTTAAATTTAAAAGATATCAAAATATAAACAAGCTTGTCTGTTGTTTATTTTGTTTATTGCTGTGTTTATCAGTCAGTAAAATATCCAGCCAGATTAACAGACCATGTTATTAGTTCTTCATGGTATTTGACAGAATTAAAACAGTTACCTATTGTAATATATCGTGTCTAGTATTTTCTTAGCTGTTTCAGTATTGAAGAAAAATTTATCAATGTTTGGAAATGATTGATAGATGCACGGATCGGTGTACTGTTCCGATACGAAATAATAAAGCTGTTAAATCATGTTTAATTGCCAGCTGTTCAACACGAATCATGAAATGAATGTCGGCTTAAGTCATTCAGCTGTGTGTCCAGTCATCTGCGTTTCCTTGTACCGTTTGTCGAATTCCAGCTGTCAAAACGATATATGAGTTTTTAGTACCGCCCCAGTCCTGTCAGGTCATTGACCAAAGCCCACACAAGTACGTGACAAAGGTACCTCCCAGGGCGCGAGCGTCGAAGGGGGGTGAATGTGGTAATCCCACCCTGAAAAATTCTCAAAATTGACAACCGCAAACCCATTTTCCAAGCATTTTAAACTAAAGCAGAAGAAGGCAATTTTTATACGCCCACATTTTCATGTGGACGTATTATGTCGTCGCCCCTGTCCGTCCGTCCGGACGTCCGTCCGTCCGTCCGTCCGTCCACAATTGTTTGTGGACTCTCTACAGGTCACAATTCTTGTCTGATTTTGACGAAACTTAAAATATAGGTTTATCCCCAAAAGATCTCGGCTGCTTTCGATATTGGCATGTATCGGATCAAAACTTCATGGATTATGGCCCCTGATTGTACGAAAAATCACGTTTTTAGCTTGTGGACCCTATAGAGGTCACAATTTTGAACCGATTTTGATAAAAAACTTAACATGCATGTTTATAACCCAAAGATCTTGGTTCCTTTCAATATTTGCACCTATCGGATCGTAAATTCCTGAATTATGGCCCCTGATTGTCCGAAAATTCACCTATTTTAGCTCGTGGTACCTCTGGAGGCTACAATTATTATCCGATTTGAAAAACCGTTCGATTATATCACCGTTACACCCTAAGGAAGGTTGAATTCAAATTTCGAAAAAATCGGACCAAAATTACCATACAAAATGGCCGCCGTTCGTACGCAAATACTGTTAAAAAATGGTACATCAAGATTGTGGACCCTGTAGAGATCACAATTTTAATTCGATTTTGATGAAACTTGAAATGCATGGCTATAACCCAAAGATCTTGGTTCCTTTCGATATTTGCGCAATTCGGATTGTAACTTCCTGAATTATGGCCCCTGATTATACGCAAAATCATCTTGGTTTAGCCTGTGGTCCCTCTGGAGGTTACAATAATTATCCGATTTAAAAAATCGTTTGATTATATCACCGTTACACCCTAAGGAAGTTTGAGTTCAAATTTCGGAAAAATCGGACAAAAATTACTATACAAAATGGCCGCCGTTCGAACGCGAATACTGTTAAAAAATGGTATATCAAGGTTGTGGACCCTGTAGAGATCACAATTTTAATTCAATTTTGATGAAACTTGAAATGCACGGTTATAACCCAAAGATCTTTGTTGCTGTCGATATTTGCGCAGAAGAATGGGACCAAAATTGCCATACAAAATGGCCGCCATTCGTACGCAAATACCGTTAAATAATGGTATATCAAGGTTGTAGATCCTGTAGAGGTCAAATTTTAATTCTATTTTGATGAAACTTAAAATGCATGGTTATAACCCAAAGATCTTGGTTCCTTTGAATATTTGCGCATATCGGATCGTAACTTCCTGAATTATGGCCCCTGATTATACGCAAAATCGTCTTGGTTTAGCTTGTGGTCCCTCTGGAGGTTACAATAATTAACCGATTTAAAAAATCGTTTGATTATATCACCGTTACACCCTTAGGAAGGTTGAGTTCAAATTTCGGAAAAATCGGACAAAAATTACTATACAAAATGGCCGCCGTTCGAACGCGAATACTGTTAAAAAATGGTATATCAAGGTTGTGGACCCTGTAGAGATCACAATTTTAATTCAATTTTGATGAAACTTGAAATGCACGGTTATAACCCAAAGATCTTGGTTGCTGTCGATATTTGCGCATATCGGATCGTAACTTCCTGAATTACGGCCCCTGATTATACGCAAAATCGTCTTTGTTTAGCTTGTGGTCCCTCTGGAGGTCACAATTATTATCTGATTTAAAAAATCGTTTGCTTATATCACCGTTACACCCTAAGGAATGTCGACTTCGACAAAATGGCTGCCGTTTGTACGCGAATACTGTTCCTTTCGATATTTTCACATATCAGATCATAACTTCCTGACTTTTGGCCCCTGATTGTCCGAAAAATCACCTATGGTCCCTCTGGTGGTCAAGATTATTATCCGATTTAAAAAAACTTGACTCTATCACTGTTACACCTTACGGAAGGTTGAGTTTGAATTTCAGGGAAATCTGACCATAATTGCCAGACAAAATGGCCACCGTTTGTACGCTAATAGTGTTAAAATATGGTATATCAAGGTTGTGGACCCAGTATATGAATGAAATGGGGTTTAACGTCCTACGCTTAAGCACCGTACCTGGGCTAATTGAAGACGGGCATACGCCACAGTGTGCAATGAGGGAAATTTTGCCCGGGCAGCGGCGCTACGGCCTACTCTTATATCGAATTCCAACTGCCAAGGGATCTTTTACGTGCACTCCAATTTGTACACGGGACCTCGGTTTTTCGTCCCATCCGAACGACTAGGCAGCTGTCCTTGTCAGGCCCTCCTTCTGCATCACTGACAAGGGGAAATCACGCCGGAAAATCGAGATGAACTTTCTCGGCCAATGCAGGGATCGAACACTCAACCTCCAGGCTAGCGAACCAGCGCCTTATCCACTTAGCCACCGTGATCCCGGACCCAGTATAGGTCACAATTTTAATTCGATTTTGATGAAACTTGAAATGCATGTTTATAACCTAAAGATCTTGATTCTTTTCGATATTTGCGCGAAACAAATTGTAATTTAATGAATTATAGCCTTTGATTGTAGGAAAAATCACTTTCGATTTTGCTTGTTCTCTAACCATCTCTCGAAAATGTGGGCGTATCCTGCCTGGCAGTGCCAGCTTACTATCTTTTTATTTACTGATACAATTAGATAACAGACTGACCTAAGAGCACTATCATTAGATGAATTTGAGAATTCTCTTCAGATTCACAAACAAATGATTTCATTCCCCTAGATGAAAATAATGCTCGTATTTGACATCTCTGTTGACACACATCACAGAATATTGCGAGAATCTTTGAACTCACTGAAGTAAACGAATAACACCACGAGCATTGATAGGTAAAAGGATAATATTGGTGGCAGTCATTATCACATATTTGATAGAACTAATTAAACACGGTCCAAACATAATTTTAACTCGGAGATCGTTGCTACGATAGCTGATTTATACAGGATTCCGGAATCGGCTGTGACAAACGCCAAAGGAAAAACACGAGACATACCTCTATATAACTGGCTGTGAAGTGCCGACTGATAACAGATATGTGGGCGTTTTCCTGCTCACTAAAAATTCTTACGAAGACTAAACGTTGTTGTGTGAGCAAAACAGTAGTAGATAGAGAGAGAAATGGGGTTTAACGTCCACTCGACACAAACTAGTTCATTTTGGGATTAACGTATGGTTTTCAAGTTTTTATTTCAATAATTCGCTTGCGCGTAGGGGTCTTTAGCTGTGGGAGGAAACCGGAGTGCCCAGAGGAAACCCACGAGGTTGAGAAAGCGCCCCTATCTCCATGTCACATACGTTTCATCACACTCCATCAGTTAATAGATTCAAAGTTTCCTTGGCCAAAGCCACCAATCAATGACACTGCTTGTCCCTGCTAACTTTAGTGGGAATTGTTAATCATTGAACTCAGTCACAAAATGAACATCTACATCAAGTTAAAACATTCTACCTCCATCAAAACAGATGTGTTATGTTCCAAAGTCTCGACCAGTCAAATACATTGCTTATCGCTCTGCTTACCCTGAGCAGAAATGCTCATTATCTAACTTGGTCAAGGACTTGAAGTAATGAAACTATATTCCACGTTTCATCATTCTGACTTAATTGAACTAAAGTTATCGTAACACGAGGTACAATTTTACGGATACACAATTACTGAGTTTGATACTAAGCGACGTTTCGACGAGGATACTCTCGTCTTTATCAAGCAAATGATACAAAATATATGAGTGTGGGCAAATATATACAGAATATGCAACAAAGAATAATAATGCAACAAAGGCAATAATCCAATCCAATTAGATCTTAACACCTTTGATTAGGGAGCCATTAAGAACTAAACCTACACAACGAAAATCTCTTGTTAAATGCTGTTATATATAAAGACCAGTGTATTAACACTATTAATGGAAAACCAATTAACCTGAGCTATAGATAAACAATAAAGCAAGAGTGATCACTGATGCTGGTGTAAAGAAAATATTGATAATTAAAGATTAAAAACAAGTTTATAAAATATGTCAATTCAATGAACAGAACACCATGAAAGATATATTAAAAAATGTGTGTTATTAGACTGAAAAAATGAAATAGAGCATTGTGAAACATATCACCCGCTGTAAAAAAAACTTTTTGTTAAGTACTGAAAAAAAGATATGGAAAATGTATAATAAGACTATGAGACCTGGGTAGGCACTGAAAAAGAAATAAAAATGTGGGATCAATTAGTAGGAAGTGCTGGAGGGAAAAAAAACCTATTATTTTAGTGTAAACATGGAAGAAAGAAACCGTAAAAATATTATTACTATGTGAAACCGTAAATATATTATTACTATGTATATAAAAAAAAAATGCTCCAGTCAACTGAAATCAATAAATGGGAAATATATCTTCAGGCTGAAACTGGATAAGTGCTGAAAGTCAAGATATGGGCAAGGTAAAATTAGATTGTGAAAACCGGATAAGTGCTGAAATAGAAATAAATTATTAGAATCATTGTATGAGTTGGTCATAGGCCCTTGGTATAAATAGTCCAACATCACGGTTTAGCTTGCGCTTGATACGTTTTATGTTGATGGCCTCAAGGAGTTTTCTGGTTTTCTTCTGGTGATGATGTACTGCAAGGGTTCTGGTTTGGTCCCACAAGATTGTATAATTTCTATTGTTAATAATGTGCTCTGCTACAGCTGAGGGATTTGTGGAAGCTAGTGACTTTCATTCTTAGTGTTCTTTCATTCTTACATCAAGTGGGCGTTTCGTTTCCCCCACGTACTTTTCATAGCATGAGCAAGTTATCTCGTAAATACATCCTTTGGGCTGTGGGGGTTTGGTTTGTGTTGATCTACAATTGGCTTGCGGTAATTTCTGTATGGTTCTGTTTACCCACTTCTTGTTTCATCAACCTTCTAATTTGGTAGGAGATTTTTCCGTGGAAAGGGATGGTTATTCTGATGCCAGAGTGTTCAGTATTTGGCGTTCTTGGCCTGTGTTGGTTCTCAATGGTGGTGGTGATGATGTCATTGACAAGTTGGTTGGGGTAACTGTTATTGTTTGTGAAGACGTTCCTTAAAAGTTCTAATTCTGCGGGTAAACTTCCTTCATCACATATCTTGGTGGCACGTCTGGTTAGCATGGTGACGATTGATTTCTTAATATGATGTGAATGATTTGAATTATAGTGAATGTATTGATCAGTGTGAGTTGGTTTCCTATAAACAGCAGTGGAGAATTTGTTGTCAGATTTAGTCACTAATACATCAAGAAATGGGAGACTGCCATCCGTTTCTGTTTCCATTGTGAATTTTATCCTCGTTTGTCGACTGTTCAGATGTTGGAGTAGCGTATCTGGGTTGTCGTTTTGATTGAGGGTCACAAATGTATCATCTACTCGGCGATACCAACAAAGGGGTTTAATGGGGGAAGTCTCTAATGCATCAGTTTCAAACCTGGTCATGAATACTTCGGACAGTAGTGGCGAAAGTGGGTTTCCCATAGGCAGGCCATGTATTTGTTGATAATATTCGTCACCCCATCTAAAGTAAGTGGCAGTTATACAGAGTCGTAACAGTTGAATGATATTATCAGTGGTTAGGTTGGTATCCAGTGGTGTCTCTAATTCATTGATTTTCTTTTTAAGTATTTGGAGTGTCTGAGCTGTGGGGATATTAGTGAACAGGTCTACTACGTCATATGAAAGAATGGTGCCGGTTGATGGGACAGATGCCAGTTTGTGGAGTCGGCGGTGAAAGACTCTGCTGATTTTCCAAGTGGTGCCAAAAGACGGGTTAAGAATTTAGCTGTATTATAATATACTGAGTCTCGAGAGCAAACCAATAAGCGAGCCTTGACCGGGTTCTTGTGAATCTTAATGGTGGCTCGTGCATATGGAGGTCTGGGGTGAGAGGGATTCAGATTATAATAAAGTGCTGGTGTGATCTGCTTTTTGTCTTTCAATGAGGTTAGAAGTTTCCGCAGCTTAGTTTCGTGGATGGCTGTGGGATCTTTCCTGATTCTTTGGTAGGTTTTGGTATCTTGAAGTAGGCTGTTCACAGTATCCACATAGTCATTGGTGTCCATAATCACAGTAGCTTTGCCTTTATCAGCAGGGATGATGGTGATGTTGGAGTCTGCTTTTAATTCTTTTAGTGCTAGCTGCTGCGATTTGGATAGGTTATTGGTTTGATGTTTGGTTTTCAAAAGTATATTGGAGATCTAATGCCTTAGATAATCCACCTTGCCACCAGGTGCTATGGACACCAATGACTATGTGGATACTGTGAACAACCTACTTCAAGATACCAACACCTACCAAAGAATCAGGAAAGATCCCACAGCCATCCACGAAACTAAACTGCGGAAACTTCTAACCTCATTGAAAGACAATCTTGTGGGACCAAACCAGAACCCTTGCAGTACATCATCACCAGAAGAAAACCAGGCAACTCCTTGAGGCCATCAACATAAAACGTATCAAACCCAAGCTAAACCGTGATGTTGGACTATTTATACCAAGGGCCTATGACCAACTCATACAATGATTCTAATAATTTATTACTATTTCAGCACTTATCCGGTTTTCACAATCTAATTTCACTTTGCCCATATCTTGACTTTCAGCACTTATCCAGTTTACAGCCTGAAGATATATTTCCCATTTATGGATTTCAGTTGACTGGAGCATTTTTTTTATATATACATAGTAATAATATATTTACGGTTTCACATAGTAATAATATATTTACGGTTTCTTTCTTCCATGTTTACACTAAAATAATAGGGTTTTTTCCCTCCAGCACTTCCTACTAATTGATCCCACATTTTTATTTCTTTTTCAGTGCCTACCCAGGTCTCATAGTCTTATTATACATTTTCCATATCTTTTTTTCAGTACTTAACAAAAAGTTTTTTTACAGCGGAAGATATGTTTCACAATGCTCTATTTCATTTTTTCAGTCTAAAAACACACATTTTTTAATATATCTTTTAGGTGTTCTGTTCATTGAATTGACATATTTTATAAACTTGTTTTTAATTTTTGATTATCAATATTTTCTTTACACCAGCATCAGTGATCACTCTTGCTTTATTGTTTATCTATAGCTCAGGTTAATTGGTTTTCCATTAATAGTGTTAATACACTGATCTTTATATATAACAGCATTTAACAAGAGATTTTCGTTGTGTAGGTTTAGTTCTTAATGGCCCCATAATCAAAGGTGTTAAGATCTAATTGGATTGGATTATTGCCTTTGTTGCATTATTATTCTTTGTTGCATATTCTGTATATATTTGCCCACACTCATATATTTTGTATCATTTGCTTGATAAAGACGAGAGTATCCTCGTCGAAACGTCGCTTAGTATCAAACTCAGTAATTGTGTATCCATAAAATTGTACCTTGTGTTATTATGTTCAATTACTAGATGCCAATCAAAGAAGATAAAGTTATCGTGTCCCAAAACATCAACTAATCAAATTGCTTATCTCTGCCTACCCGAAGCAGAAATGCTCATCTTCAAACTCCATCAAGGTATTCACCTAATAAACACCTGCACGGACGGGCAGACAGACGGGCGGAGACAAAACCTCTAGTGTAAGACAAAGATTTGAACGTATTAAAACCCCCTGATTTGAATATTGAAGGACATTGACCGCTTCGATATTTTTCTAGGCCTGGTCGAAGGAATCTATATGCTGTGACGTTACTTTAGTAGGGCAGTTCCCTAAGTCCTGTATATTTACTTCTTGATTCTTCCACCACAAAATCAAGAGAATTCATAACACCTTCCAGAAAATATTAATCCAGAAAATAGTTTAAAATTCTACACAGGCCAACAGTTAGGCACAATTATATTACACATTACTTCACTGCCCATCTATTTTTAAGAACAGAATTGAGTAGTCAAATTGCTTATCTATTCCTAGCATAAATTTAAAATCCGTATTAGTCCAGTCAATCTAGCTAAAAAAAAGGCCTAACCCAAACAAATTGCAACATAATTTATTTTAATGGTATGCATTACAGTAAGGTCTCCTGCACATCATACTAAAAATGTTCCAAAATATTTTAGGTGGAAATAGGTCAAAATGCGTAATATGCTAATTAGCATAATTTCATGTTTCAAAAATTCATTTAATGCTATGATTTGGAGCATTATTTTGAGCTAAGTCAAACAGTTTCAGATACTGTACTCAATTTATATAATTTCTCGAAACCATCTAGGCCAATTCTGCATTACTGTCAAACAATAATTAACAGCCTTGGTCAAATATTAGGGACCTAGTTCCTTTAAACTTTCGACCAACTTATATTTATCTTGCAGCCAGGACTGTGAAGAAAAACTGACAACAAAACCTTTTATACCTTTCATTAAACTTGCCATTTTAACACGTTTTAACACCATATTTCCCTTAAACTAACAAAATATGATTTATTGATACTGGCGAAAAAACTGGCAACAAAACCTATTATACTCTTCTGTAAACTGGTCATTTTAACACGTTTTAACACAAACTAACAATATATTATTTATTGATACTGGCGAAAAAACAAAAAACATATTCCCAAGTAACTGTACAATACCATTCAAAATGCAATATGACATCCGTTTATTGAGTTGTCATATCACATCTTTACTCAAGAACGAGCAATAACCTGTTTATTAAAACTTTTCGCATTTTATTCTAGTTTGTTGTTGGTGGTATTTAATTATTATATTTACAAGTTTGGAATCGGAATGGGGTTAAACGTCCTACCAGCCTGAAGCGAGCGAACCCGCGACCTTCAGACTAGCAAGTCAGGGCCTTGCTCACTTACAAAATTAACAATATATTATTTATTGGTAATACCAAAAAAACAAAAACATATTCACAAGTTTGGAATCGGAATGGGGTTGTCTAATTAACAATATAGTATTTATTGGTATTGCCAAAAAAAACCAACATATTCCCAAGTAGCTGTAGAATGTCTTTCAAAATGCAATATACTACCCGTTTATATGTGTATAAGATTAGTATTGTATGGGGAGGGGGTGGAGGTAAATGTATTTTGGGGGACAGAAACCACTTGGTTTAATATTGACAACATGTACTTTTGTGGACAGAAATAATTACGTTCATAATTGAGCTTAAAGTTAGCGTTTTCAAAATATTAAATTATAATGGTACTTTTATAGAGAACTGGAAATGCAAATTAAAAACATCGGTATCTAATTTTAGAAATCTATGGATTTTAATCACCATTTCTCCGTTAAAGATACAGATATTTTTTTTATTGCTGTAATTATTTGACAAAACCGCTAAAAAAATTATTAGACCAAGTAAAACTTGGCCGATAATAATTATCAGAAATCAATCTTCCCATAAAATTGAAACATTTTCATCTCAACATTAACTGAACTATATTGGTAAATATTTAAGGGTGGGTGTATTATGAAGTATTGGTCAATTTGCAAATTAAACGACAATAGTGATTCATATGAACACTAATAAATTTTATATTACAAATTAATTTATTTATGTTAACCTGGATGCCGTGTGGCTCCACCTTACAACTCCATCAATTATTTTGCGAGTCATCAAAATGATATATAAATAAATTTAATTTCAAATTTAATTAAATTGAAAAGAACAATATGTTACAATATACTGTTAGAATTTAATAAAAATGATAAGATCTCTATATTACAATATACAGAATAATTCTAAATACAACGGCATTAAAATTAATCATAACAAGTAAATATAAATCAATGAATTGAATGATGGAAATGATTTGAATATGTGTACAGAAATTAGAAAACTGAGCTTTCTTTGTCATAAACTAGATATGATTCAGTCACGTGATAAACAGTCATACCATTCTATTTTGTTAAATTATGATCTAGATTCTTCCATAATATCAGAGTATTTTAGAAATTGCAAAGGAATTGATACAAATCAATTAAGTAGTTTGTATATTTATAAAAAAAACTGCTTTTGACAAAATGACTCTCAATTAATAACACAGTTTTAAGCTAAAATACACATGATTGGGAACAAAACCAATGATAGTCTCGTACCGATTATCCCGAACAACTTATATCAATCTTGCTGCTAGAATTCTAAAGGAAAACTGACAACAAAACCTATTATACTCTTCATTAAACTGGCCATTTTAACACGCTTTAACGCCATATATTTACCTTATTAGTTATTGATATAAGCGAAAAAAACATAAAAATATTCACCAGTAACTGTATAATACCTTTCAAAATGCAATTTGACAACCGTTTATTGATTTGTCGTTTATCTTTCCTCACGAACGAGCAATAACTTGTTTATTAAACGTTTCGTATTTTATTCAAAATGGGGATTCAAAAAGGGGATTACCAATCCGAAGCGAGCGAACACGCGATCTTTAGACTAGCGAGCCCGTATCTTACTCACTTACAAATCTAACTATATATATATTATTTATTGGTATTAGCGACAAAAAAAAACAAAACATATTCCCTAGTAGCCGTAAATACGCTTCAAGTGCAATATGAAATGCGTTTATCGATTTGTCGTGAAGTAACTATTAATTTTACATTCATCAAGTAATACAGCAATTTCTAAATGTTTTCCTATCATATTTTTTTTCTCCAAGAACGAGCAATAACTTGTTTATTAAACGGAATTATTTTCTCTTGTAGCGGCAGTAGCTTTACCGCGAAATTATTTTTTTTCTGTTTGTTGTTAGCGATATTTCATTTTTTTTTCTATTGACAAGTTTGGGGTGAAAATGGGGTTTAACGTCGTACATTCGTGAATCATTGGGAGGCTTATGACCAAACCCAACTCATGTTTTTAAATACTTGGCATCGAAACAGGCCCGTATCTAGACACCATTAAGCGGGGGGGGGGATTACCTTTCGGTAGGGAGGCGAACATGTTGAGTAAATTTTCAGATAGGTCATAATCATCATGCTAATAAGCATTCTAAAATAAGTATTCAAACTAAACAAACATACGCCCACAGCATCTAAATCGTCCGGGCAATCAACAAGAGTTGTCGCCTATTTTACTCTTTTCGGTATTGAAACATTTATAATACACTAAAATCTGATTAAAAGTAACAACTCATTGTGTAATTATCAGAAAATCGATAGACTTCTTCGTTTCACGACCTTAAACACTGTGTTTGAATTTAAAGTCATCGGATATTAACTTTAGCCTCTAGAGCGTCCACAAGATTTTTTGAAGTGATCAAGGGCCATAACTCTGACAGAAATTATCAGAAATCTCTGAAAATCATGACCTTAAACACTGTGTATAAATTTAAAGTCTATCGGGTGTTAACTTTAGCCTCTACAGCGTCCACAAGATATTTTAAAATGATCAAGGGCCATATCTCTGACAGTAATTATCGGAAATATCTGAAAATCATTGGATTCTTCGTCTTATGATATTAACTTTAGCCCCTAGAGCGTTCACAAGAAATTGTGGGCGTACATACGGACGTGTCGACGGCAATATACGACCACATTTCTAATGTGGGCGTATAAAAATGGTTTATAGAGTAATTAGATACATTGGGATTGATATGCACATACTGATAGCGTTTTAAATAAATATCGCTAAATTAAGGAACTGTGCTGTGTATACTCTAATGATTGTTAGAAATTTCTGAGCGGGGGGGGGGGGGAGCATTTCATGTATACCTAAATTAAAGCAGGGTTGTTATGTTCCAAGAGTTAGGTTGTTATGTTCTTAGACCAAGTAAACCTTCGCCGATAATAATTATCAGAAATCAATCTTCCCATAAAATTGAAACATTTTCATCTGAACATTAACTGCAGTATTTGTCAATTTGCAAATTAAACGACAATAGTGATTCATATGAACACTAATAAATTTTATATTGCAAATTAATTTTGAATATATTAACCTGGATGCCGTGTGGCCCCACCCCACAACTCCATCATCTATTATGTGAGTCATCAAAATAGTGTATAAATAAATTTGATCTAAAATTTAATTAAATTGATAAGAACATTATGTTACAATATACTGTTTGAAATGTAGTGTCATGGAATTTAATATATCTATCTATCTAGTTGTAGTTTAACGTCTGCTTCCACTTAAGTGATATCGCAGACAAGACATAGGAGTGCCGAAGCTACTTCCTGTTTTTTAGAATATGATTTGGCAATCTTTCTCTTAAGGCCTTAGGCGATGGATTAGGTGTTAGTGGGAAGTTCTTCCCTTTATTTAATAAAAGCATATCGTTTGGTGGATGATCTCTTCTGCTTCTGGATTGGTAGATGTCATCTTTGTGGAATTTGTGTTTAGGCGTCAGGCCTGTCTTCTCGTGACCTCCCCTTACTCCATTATCCCACGCCGTAGATTTTTGGCAGAATACCGTTTAGATGCCGAGCCCGTCTGACCATGACTCCCTCTTACTCCACTATCCCGTGTATATACACCCATTTTGTTCCCTTGTTTTAACCATTATATATGTATCCTATTTAGGGAGAGGGGTTTTACATAGGCTAAGCCTGTTCAGACATCCTGAATAAAATATTGTTTATAAAAAAAGAATTACAAAAAAAAACCCAAAATCATATTTCGTAGTAGCTGTAAAATACCGTTCAAATGCAATATGATATTTGTTTATTGATTTGTCGTATCATATCTTTATTCAAGAACGAGCAATAACGTGTTTATTAAACACGCAAATATAAATGTCATATTTTTTACACTTAGTTGTTGGTGATATTAAATTATTCTATGCACAAATTAGGGTCAATTTCTAGGTTCTAAATATTACTAATTAGCGATTTAGCTCTTTTACGGACAAGGTAAAGTGACACCATTTTGTCACAACACCTGAAATGGAAGGGGGGTCAAAAAGGCATTTAAACTAGCTTTAATGCCTAAATGTTGGTATCTACAGAAGATAAAGAACAATGAAAAATAGATAACAAATTTTAAAAATGTCTTTGAAATAAAATATTTAGCAAATAATGAAGCAAATTCCTAAGTCAGGACTGCACAGCCACATGCTTCGTGAATCAAAATACAGGAAAATTAATCAATCAAAAGAAAAAAAACCTCCAACCATCCAGACTTGAAATCTGAAAACAATATCAAAACTTACTTATAGGACCTCAAAATGTTCAAATATTTTGTAAACAAAAGGCCATTTTGTTATGCACTACTTTCACTGTAGATGTATGGTACATGTACCACTAGTGCCACAGTGAACAGCAATGCTACCCCTATGCTATGAGGTTAACATTGTACATCTAATTACAATAATAGCAGTCTTTTTGAATGGATTTTGCATGACTTGAATACAGGGCTACATTACAATGTGTGTATGATGAGTGTATTATTTGTGTGTAAGAGAGAGACACGGAGAGTGGGGTTTAATTACTTCTAGACACAAACTAGGTTATTTCGGAATTAACAGATTGTTCAAATTTATCTCAATAATTCGCTAGTGCGAGGGGTCTCTAGCAGTGGGAGGACCCAGAGAAAATCCACAATTTTATACCATTTTAAACAAGAGTAAGCTGGGGTCTAAGAATAATTAATCTGTTATTAATATTACTATAGGATGTAGTTTAAAAGGGGGAGAACATTAGGTAAATACTCCGGGCAACGATTATAAATTATTTTGTGAAGGTAGGAGAACATATTTAATAAATATCTTTCCTTAATTTGTAATAAGTTTAGGTCCGCATTGCCAAGAGATAAATCGTGTGTGTGCTCTACATCAAGAATAAGTTTGAATGCTCGATTTTGTTGTAATTGGAGAGTATTACGAGATATAATATCGCAGTTATCTCATATAGGTGAACAGTAGTCGAGATATGGCTAAAAATGTGGTTTATAAAATTTTGATTGGAAGTTATATATACTATTCAAAAAAAGGAGGGGATATTTGATTTTTAAGTGTTATTAAAGTCACCTAATGAAACTGACGAAGAAACAAATGACAAAATGAAATGAAGTTCACATTCATCGATTTATTCCAAATGATCGTTAGACTAAGTAAGGCATATACTGACCATTATAAGGGTAAAATGATACCCGGGGTCAAACAACAGAGTTACCCCAGCATCACAACAAAGTCAGTAACGGGTAAATCCTCCTATGTTTGCCAAACAAGCATTAATCCGACGTGGCATACTCCTAATGAGACGTCTAAGGTCATTTTGGTCCAGATTGTCCCATTCTTGTTGCAACGCAGCAGCAAGCTCATGGACATTGGCAGGACGTTGTTGGCGTAGACGTAACCTCTGTCCAAGCATGTCCCAGGCATGCTCGATGGGGGAGAGGTTGGGACTCAGTGCTGGCCAAGGTAATGTGGTGATGTTCTGTTGTTGGAGGTAACCTGTAACGATCCTGGCCCTGTGACATCTTGCGTTGTCATCCTGGAAGATGAAACGGCGGCCATGACATCGTGCGAACGGCACATCATGGACTGCCAAGATGTTGTCCCGGTAGTACTGGCCTGTAACACGCTCTGCAACAACACGTAAAGCCGTTCTTCCAGCAACAGTGATGCCCCCCCCCCCACACCATAACAGAACCACCCCCAAATCGGTCATGTATGATGACGTTAACGTCTTGGAAGCGCTCGTTTCGACGACGCCACACCCTCCTACGTCTGTCCAAAAAATCACCAGTGAACCTTGACTCATTTGAAAACATCACATTACTCCAGCGTCGATTATACTCTCAAACAAGGGATCACGCGTAGACGTCGGGCGCGAAGGTGACACCTATGCAGTCGATTCCGAATCGTCTGGCCCCTCACCCTTACACCAGTGTCTGTTTGAAGACAAGCGCTGATCTGATTCGCTGTGATGACACGATTTCTCAAGGCCAAGGTACGGATAAATCGATCCTGGGCTTGAGTTGACGCCCTTGGTCGACCTGAGCGTGGTCTGTCCTGTACAGATTGTGTATCACGGTAACTGGATCATAGCCTGCTTATGACAGACTGAGAAACATTCATCGTCCGCGCCACAACCGCCTGTGTTGTGCCGATCCGTAGCATGCCAAGGGCACGTAACCTTTCATTTTGGGTAAGCCGAACGCATACCAAAGTTTGTTTTCTGGTCACTAAAACAATTAAACTGATGTTTCCACCCTGGAATTCAAAGCCATAATGACTGTAACATTCAAAGTCAGAGACGTGCAAATCTTGGGTTGGACCCCCATGATGGTCCCAAGCATCACCTGCATTCCATGCGGTAGTTATTGGTGCGTTTGGGCGTCACTATAACTGGAAATGTTTCTACTGTTAGGTTCTAGAGTGACTTTTTTCGTAGTCATTTGCATATTTTAGTATTATGCCCCCAAAATCACGAACACGAATCAATTATGATATTACAATTTAATTTCAAATAGACCTATAACATTTTCATTGATTTTTCTTTTACAAATTATCATAACTAGTCTATTATTATAGGCCATTAAGAAATTGGTATAATAAACAGTTGTACACGGAGATATTTAAATTCCTGGATGATGGCCCCTGATTGTGCGAAGAATATCTCCGATCGTAAAATTCATGGAGTATGCCCCTGATTGTACGATTGGTGTTTAAAACCCTTCAAAAATATCTTCGTTACACAATTATCACTGATTTCGGAAGAAAAACCGAACGGAAAATTCCTGTTATAATGGTCCTTCCGAAATATTAGCAAAACATGCAACACTCTACCATTGCTGTGGACCGTCTAAAGGCTAAGATTTCCCTCGAAACTAATATATACGTTAAGAAATCAAAGATCTTGTTAAGCATTGGGAGGTAGACCACCATTTAATTTCATCATCTCGATATCAATTGTAGTTCATCTATTTACAGAAATTTCCGCCCTGTCCATTTTTTTGATATTTTGGTTTAGAATCTAAACTCCATTCTAAACCAAAATATCAACAAAATATTGTTAAACGGCACGCCAGCACCACTAATGGGAATTTATATAATATAGAACGATGTTTCCATGTGTATTATGACAAAACATTATAATATAACGATGGGTATTAAAATCAATTTATTTTAAAATTATCCAATTTACAATATATACATAAATACAATCAGACAAAAACAGTCTGAGTTATCCCCCTGGTATGTTAGTGAATAAAAGAGTTATCACCCCCTGGCATGTTACAATCAGCCCTAGCCACTGTTTCAGCGTTAACAGGTGGTCTGGAATTATTACCTAGTCTATCCTTCACACAGTCTTAGTTATCTCCCTTAGTCATGTTCCTTAAAACAGGAATTATCTCCCCTGTTTCCAGCGATAACGTCAACCAAAACTGTTCATATTACAAGATAATCCTTGCACTAATATGATTATATGCCAGGTGGCAGGTCAATGTTGGTATCCACAGTGGTCTCATTCCAATTATCTGCCCTTGATTAGTGGTGGAGTAGAACGAAGTGAGACGACTGGTGATACAGAGGACGGGTGACGAGTAGACTTTTTGACGTCATTAATACGTGATACAATATATACACCATTATTGGTTGTGTATTCGGTAGTCTGTTATAACACAAGTAAATACACGTTTTACACATGTTAGTAACTCACTATTCTAAAATATCTAATCACAAAAATCTTAATGGAACCGTAATCATTGGTAACCATTTCCATCCATAGAGGCAAAGCTGTATGTAGGTGGAGAGGTCATTGAGGTTAGGTGTTGGCTATAGACGGAGGCCCGCTTTGAAAGTATGTCAGCGAATTTAAAGCAAAAAACACCAAATAAAACGAACGTTTACTCGGACTGCAATTAACACCGAATACTTGATAACAATAAGAGGATACCTGTCAGAACGTTGTGCTTTTAGAATAAAACCAGTGATTGTTTCCCATAAAATTTGTGTTCCGTTACTGTATTTCCCAATCGCCAAATGCAACGTAACGATTAACTGTAATGTTTGATAACGATAAGGATACTTGACAAAAAGTTGTGCTTTTAGAACAAAACCAGTGATTGTTTCCCATAAAATTTGTGTTCCGTTATTGCTATAAGTAGGTAACTGCCACGTAACGATTAACCGTAATGTTTGTAAACGATAAGGATACTCGTCAAAACGTTGTGCTTTTAGAACAAAAGCAGAGATTGATTCCCATAAAATTTGTGTTCCGTTACTGCTACAAGTAGATAATTGACACTTTGCTATAATTGAAGACATATTGTTTTTTCTTCTGTGTAAAAATCAATGGAATCTTTTAATCCTTCCCTTCCAACACCCGATTCTTTTACCCCACCAAAAGGTAGGTTTAAATCCCGGACCAGCCAACAGTTGGCCCACACAGTTCCTACCTGTAAAATACAATGAATAAATAATTGGTTTATTGTCCAGCACGGCCAAAATACAATGGCTTAATGAAATGAAATGGTGTTTAACGTTCTACTGTTCTGATCCGACAGGGGAAATGTTAACCGGACAGCGGCACTACGGCACAACCGTATATCGAATTACAACTGCCAAGGGGTCTTTTACGTGCACGTCAGTGTGTACTTAAAACCTCGGTTTTCATCCAAGCAGAACGACTAGACCACTGTCCTTGTCAGGCCTTCCGTTCTTCATCACTGACAAGGGCAACCACGCTGGGAAATCCGGATGAACTTTCTCGGACAATGCATGGATCGAACACCCAACCTCCAGGATACCAAGCCGGCGTCTTACCCACTTAGCCACTGTGACCTCCCAAAAACAAAGACTTTATTAATGAATGGATTGTTTAATGTTTCTGCTCCAGCAGATCAACATTCGCCGTGCTATGCGGAAAGATTGCCCAGGCAGCTATTGAATTCCAACTTTCAAGGCCAATGAAGACTGGTAAACGTCAATCATGGCGTGCTGTGACGTCAATCATGCCGTGTTGTGACGTCAATCATGGCGTGTTGTGAGGGAAAGTTTCTCTAGACAGCCAATAGCAATTGAATTTCAACTCGCAAGATTTCTTCAATGTACACACCAAAGCATGGGCCACATGACATGTATGTATTTTCTGGTCCGATGGAGACGATTAGTCACTGTTCCTTTCAAGGCCCTCTGGCCTACACCAAGGGCAAGGGGAGACAATTAGTCACTGTTCCTTTCAAGGCCCTCTGGCCTACACCAAGGACAAGGGGGAACCATGGAGCTTTGTCGACCATCACCTTGATTGAACGACAGACCATCAGGTTAGTGAGTCAGAGCCTTACTCACTGATTCACAGTGGCTTCATATCGATTAAATATAATAAAATACTAGTAAACCTGTAGTTGATGAGAAACACGATGAAGTCTGGAAACATCTTGAGTCCAAACTGTAGCACAAAGACCATATTTTACTTTATTCACTCTTTCTATAACCTGTGATTAATCAACAACAAACCGTTATAACATGGTGGAGAATACTGTCTATAACATGACGGGAGAATACTGTCTATAACATGGCGGGAGAATACTGTCTATAACATGGCGGGAGAATACTGTCTATAACATGACGGGAGAATACTGTCTATAACATGACGGGAGAATACTGTCTATAACATGACGGGAGAATACTGTCTATAACATGGTGGGGGGGATACTGTCTATAGAATACTGTCTATAACATGACGGGAGAATACTGTCTATAGAATACTGTCTATAACATGACGGGAGAATACTGTCTATAACATGACGGGAGAATACTGTCTATAGAATACTGTCTATAACATGACGGGGGAATACTGTCTATAACATGGTGGGGGGATACTGTCTATAACATGGTGGGAGAATACTGTCTATAGAATACTGTCTATAACATGACGGGAGAATACTGTCTATAGAATACTGTCTATAACATGGGGGGAATACTGTCTATAACATGACGGGAGAATACTGTCTATAACCTGTGATACTTGTTTGATACTTGTGGTCTGGAATCGGTCGTACTGCATGAAATGTGCGGTAATCTGATACCTCAAAAACAGCTGATCGGAAGTGGTCGAAATTATGCCTACTCTGAGATATATGGACATCATTATCATGACGTTCAATGAAAATTGGTTGATAATTGTAGTATCCAACCTCCCCCCCCCACACACACACACTGTTATAGTTTACCTCATCTTCGTCATCAAATGGTACAACACAAACAACTGGACCAAATATTTCTTCCGTCATCAGTCGGGATTCATCACAAACATTCGTTATTACTGTTGGTCTCATAAAATAACCCTGCAACAAAACCACATCAACAGACAGTAATAATTACTGGATATAATTGTTTAGCCGAGGGAATTTGAGCAGCTGGGAATCCAAGGTGGAGAGACGGCATTATGTTAAATATCATATTTGATACAATTTCATCCATTTTTTGTTTTGTCAGATCTTGACTTCCCCTTGTCAGGAAGACGTCGGAAATTTCACAAATCTGTCTGAGCTTTTCGTTGTGAACTATGTAATAATATTAACCATTAACCAAATATTATATTTATAAGACAAAAATTACATCTAATCAACCAACTAAAGAAGGGTACATCGCTTTTTTAATTTTAAACGCAGAGATAGACTCGTAAATTAGAAAAGTGGGAATTGCTTTTTAATCATTGATCCCCCTGGAAATGTTGAGATTGTTAAGTTTACATACAACATGAGCTGATCTATAAAAGGAAATGGTGTAAACTTCCTACTTGTTCGTCCCTACTGGGTTAATAAAAGGAAATGGGATAAACTGCCTACTTGTTCGTCCCTACTGGGTTAATAAAAGGAAATGGTGTAAACTTCCTACTTGTTCGCCCCTCCTTGGTTAATAAAAGGAAATGAGGTAAACTTCCTACTTGTTCGCCCCTACTGGGTTAATAAAGACTGGTAAATACCCTACAGTTTGATATTGTCAAGTGTAAAGCCATGCAGATATATATATCTATATTTCGTTTCGGTTTTTTTAAAGATTAGTAAAACAAAATTTTGAACTACAAAAACGAAACGAAATAGGATCTGTGTTTTTTTAATCAGACTGAGAGACATCAATTACGCAGCTTACATTTTTCTTCTCGTCTGTTAAATTTAAACCATCAGAGATATCACCACATAATACGTCTGCTTCCTCTTTCTCCGCCATTTTAACGTAACCTTTGACCTTGTTTAAATGTTGCTCGCTAATCAGTGCTCCAATTATAGCCGTATCATCATACGGGTTATCAACAGTCAGTTTCCTGTAGCACAATAACCAACAATGAAATGATGTTCAAAGTTACAGTATTCAAGATATAGATAAGAACTAGCCATTCTTGCTATACTACTTCGAAAGAAGGTGATGTAAAATGAATTATTTGAAAATTTCATGCAATTTACTCTATTGCAAGCGAAGATATTGGCATTTCAAGATTTGGTAGACGTGTGTAATAATTTTAACCACGGTCCTGGTTGATCAAACCTAAGCCTAGAAGCGCCTAGGCGCGCCATATTTGATTAAACAACAAATATGAGTGTAAACAAGTAAAATTTAACTAAACAAGTAACCACAAAAAAAAACAGGTAGTCTAAAACTAAATGGTCTACACGTAATGAAGACGTACATACACTATGCAGTATGCTATGACGATAATATTGCTCGACAGAAACGCACCTGTCCTTGCAAATTTTTCAACCTTGCACACGTAACAATTGAATTGAAGTTTACCATAACTCATTTAACATCTAAACTCACCTGGTGGCTTGAACAAATAATTCGAGAAAATGTGGGAAAAGTTGCCGCTGTACAAAGATTCTACTGGTACAAAGACATATTTCACCTTGATTCATGAACGACGACCTGATAAAACACAAATACAGAGAAATATTTCATTTCTGTAAAACTCTCACATGTCATCTATCGAGTCAACAAGAGGACATGGAAAATTTTCACAACTCATCTATCAAGTCAACAAGAGAACATGGAAACTTTCATATCTCATCTATCGAGTCAACAAGAGAACATGGAAACTTTCCCCATCTCATCTATCGATTCAACACGACGACATGGACAACTTTCACATCTCATCTATCGAGTCAACAAGAAGACATGGAAAACTTTCACATCTCATCTATCAAGTCAACAAGAGGAC
The DNA here is from genome assembly GCA_917208275.1 of Patella pellucida. Classification (NCBI taxonomy): domain Eukaryota; kingdom Metazoa; phylum Mollusca; class Gastropoda; family Patellidae; genus Patella; species Patella pellucida. Next base: position 57,856,893 of record OU795044.1, read on the forward strand.
TCGAAATGATTGACGCACAAACCCTGCCATATCGATGGATAATGGATGAACATGGGCATTAAATTATCGAGGATCATCTAAAGGATTACAAATTGGTCCCGACACTGGGTAATTAAATATCTGGATTCATGAAATGGAGTATCTATGGGCACCGAAGCACCGGTAGTCATCAAGCGGCCTAATTCTTTATAGTTAATCATCTAAAGTCACCTATATATGGGCGCCAGAACACATTCAGTTATCAGGGGCGCCGACACATGGGTCACCAAGAGAGAACCCGGAATACCTAATTATCTGAAGTCATCTAGCGATCCATCCACGGACAACAAAGCACAACCAGTGATCATCGGACCATCCATGGACACCATAGCACAACAGTGATCATCAGACCATTCATATGGACACAAAGCACAGTCAGTGATCATCGGGCCATCCATAGACAACAAAGAACAACCAGTGATCATCGGGCCATCCATAGACAACAAAGCACAACCAGTGATCATCGGACCATCCATAGACAACAAAGCACAGTCAGTGATCATCGGACATCCATGGACACCAAAGCACAGCCAGTGATCATCGGGCCACCCATGGACACCAAAGCGCAACCAGTGATAATTGGACCATCCATGGATACCAAAGCACAGACAGTGATCGAGATTCATCCATGGACACCAAACCGCAGCCAGTGATTGGGATTCATGGACACCAAAGCGCAGTCAGTGATCATCGGACATCCATGGACACCAAAGCACAGCCAGTGATCATCGGGCCACCCATGGACACCAAAGCGCAACCAGTGATAATTGGACCATCCATGGATACCAAAGCACAGACAGTGATCGAGATTCATCCATGGACACCAAACCGCAGCCAGTGATTGGGATTCATGGACACCAAAGCGCAGCCAGTGATCAACGGACCATCCATGGACACCAAAGCACAGTCAGTGATCATCGGACCATCCATGGACACCAAAGCACAGTCAGTGATCATCGGACCATCCATGGACACCAAAGCGCAGCCAGTGATCATCGGACCATCCATGGACACCAAAGCACAGACAGTGATCGAGATCCATCCGAGGACACCAAACCGCAGCCAGTGATTGGGATTCATGGGCACCAAAATACGGTCGTCACGAGGAGGAAATCAGAATGGTCCGGTTGATTCAACTGAGGCCATCTAAAGGAAATACGTCTTCATCGTGAGTGGTCCGATTACTTCACAAGGAGCAGATAGTTTTACAATGTCACAAGACAAGTCGATAAATTACAAAATAACAAATTGTTTAACTCACTTGATACACTGTGTAATACATTTATCCAACTCGGCATCTTTAAAGACTACGGCGGCATTCTTCCCACCTAACTGAAATCATTACAATTAAACATTCTTGGTCAGTTATTTACCAGTGGCAAGGGGTTTCAACGGTTAATTTGCTATACCTCTGTAACTAGAGGGTTAGCGTGCTGGATATGTGAGTGAAGGAGTTAGATCTGTAACTCCATGGTTGAGTGAGTTACATCTGTTACTCCATGGGTGGGTGAGTTACATCTGTTACTCCATGGTTGAGTAAGGTAGATCTGGTTAAACTTTAATCACACGAATCTACGTACAGTGCAATTTATAGCTTATGATGGTAGTGGTAGTGGAATATGAAGAGGCATCCATATTTTGTAGGACTGAGCTAATAACCGACAAACAACAAAGACAGTGTATGAAATAAACAATAAATATCAAATCATGTGAATAGATCTTGGGATCAGCCGTTGGCGTCCACTGAGCTGTACAGTCCTATATTACACGACATAACATTGGATGCAGCTATGCCAGGTGTGGCATGGCAGCAGGGTCAGCTTACTCTTCCGGACACCTGTTACCACTGTTTGTCGTGTATTTTGTACACGAGGAGCAGTCCATTTGCTGATTACACTATTTTGCCAGATTACACTATTTTGCCTATACCGTTTTTTTAGGACTTCGAATTTTGTCTAATGGTTTGGATTGTTCGTACTTGGTTTTATTTTATTCCTGAGATTACATACATGTCGAAGACAGACCTGTGGCCTTGGACCATTCAAACACAATACCGCGAATCCTGAAACATAAATTCCTTACCTCTAGTGACAATTTCTTGCAATGTTTGGAGGCGGACATGCGTACTTTTTCAGCTGTGACGGTTCCCCCAGTAAAAGATATTAGGGGAACATCAGCGTGAGACACCAGAGCATCGCCAGCTTTATGACCATAACCAAACACCATGTTAACCACGCCTGGGGGAAATCCTAAAAAGGTGAAAACAAAAACTTTCAAGTTGTGTTTAAAGAATCAGTGAATGATATCTGGAGCGTTGATAAGGTTCATCAGGACAACCACCATTCCCTGGGGGCTTCCGGCTTGAGCATTAAAAAAGGCAAAAAGGGTCGAAATTGGACAAATATTGAATAAATACCTTGATGTTAGAACTTACTAGCAAATTTGTAATATTTTATAACGACGTGGTTACATGGTTACGGTCCACGCTGTTGTATATCCCCTACTCTAGTCCGTCAGCGAAGGGACTATTTTACAGTTTCTATCTATTGGACATATGTAGAACCATGCGGGCACCATTGCGCGTTTTTCCGACTATGTAAATTATATCCGCCATTACCGAAATTGACTACATCTCTGTGATGTGTCTTCGTTCTGTTTGTTACACGCTATTCACTGATCTGTGTGTCACAGTGTTACACGCTATTCGCTGATCTCTGTGTTACAGTGATGCACGCTATTCGCTGATCTGTGTGTCACAGTGATGCACGCTATTCACTGATCTGTGTGTTACAGTGATGCACGCTATTCGCTGATCTCTGTGTTACAGTGATGCACGCTATTCGCTGATCTGTGTGTCACAGTGATGCACGCTATTCGCTGATCTGTGTGTTACAGTGATGCACGCTATTCGCTGATCTGTGTGTTACAGTGATGAACTCAGTTTGACTACCCTAGAAACCAGAATTCATGCATTCAGTGGCAGAAATTAAATATTATTATTATAATTCAAGAAGTTGGTTATGATCTCCCCAACGCAAATGTCGATTATTTGGTGAAACCATCCAAATAGATATCATCTCCATGTGGGCGTGACGCAAGTATAATCTACCTACCCACAGGGTAGATAGCGAGGTGGTCCTTCCCCTTCAGAAGGACCATACTAACCAATACTGCATCGTGCGGAATTCCTGGACAGATCCCAACAATTGCTTTAAAGAAAACTTTGTTCACTTTTTTCGGCCTTTCTGTAAATTGAAAAAAACTTATAAAATATGCTAACCTGGACTAGACGTTAGATTGGCTACTAAATAATTTTGAGTACATCCTGATATGACCTATAAATGGATGAGGGGGAACGGTGGCTCGGTGAGTAAGATGTTGAACGGTAACATAGAGGTCTGTACGCTAAACTGGAGGTCGCGTGTTCGATCCTTTAGTTGACTGACAACATCGAGAATTTTTGGGTGGTCCCTCTAGTTAGTGGTGCCTTATAAATCACTGTGTGTGGGTCAGTCGTTTTGACGTTGCGGTTTCAGACTTGGTTAATGTGCCACCGTTACTCCCGCTGTCGAAAGATTAACGGATGAGAGGGGGGGGGGGGGTGTTTACTGCAATTAAAGACGTCTAATCCACGTTAGCTCTACAAAGAAACGGTGTTAAACAAAACAGAGACAGAGTTTTACCAATAAGACATCTTTATTTTATGAAACAGAATTTCGGGTTGAAAGATCGGTTCATTTCAGATATTGTTATTTTCTGGTCAGGAAGAGAGAAGTTAGAAGGCTGGTAGTATCACTGATATTAATGGAGAGATAAAAAAAAGTTTTGTCTTACTATCATTCAGGTCCGGGTCCTCACCAAGATCGATAACTCTGAAAATTTAACATCTTATCTCCCATTCGTGCATCGGAGTCCAGCCATAACTGAAACACCAGAATCTGGCCTCAGATGGAGCACAGACATCCGATCACAAATGTCCGAATCAGAGTTGGAAATTCAAAGTTACCAAAACGGCTTTAGACTCGGACCCATTAGACGTACTTACCTGCTTCGTTGAAAAGTTCGCACAGTTTGTAGGCTGTGACGGAAGTCATCTCACTCGGCTTAGCAACGACTGTATTACCAGCAGCTATGGCAGGAGCCAGCTTGAAGGTCAACAGGTACAAGGGTAGGTTCCAAGGGGAGATAAGTCCTGCTACTCCAACCGGATGTTTAATGGTATAGTTGATCGCGCCGGCTTTCTCTAAAACTGTTGAACTAAAATAACAAAGGCAAAACAAGATATTTGGAATGGCTTACAATTACCGATGACTGGCAATTATATAGATTAATATCCAAGGTGTTTCAAATCATTAGAACATGTTTAAGAGTAGAATAAAATGTAGATATTGTTCTAGGCGTAAAGGGTAATTTAAGATCTTGGTGTAAAAGTAGAATAAAATGTAGATATTGTTGTAAGTGTAAAGGGTAATTTAAGATCTTGCTGTAAGTGTAAAGGGTAATTTAAGATCTTGTTGTCAGTGTAAAAGGTAATTTGAGATCTTGTTGTAAGTGTAAAGGGTAATTTAAGATATTGCTGTAAATTGAAAGGGTAATTTAAGATCGTGTTGTAAGAGTTGAATAAAATGTAGATATTGTTGAAGGTGTAAAGGGTAATTTTAATGTAAGTGTGCCTACCTGTTCAGATCGTGTAAAATAGCAGAAGCAAAAAATCTCAAGTTATAAATAGCTCTTGGTATATCCATTAATCTAGCTAGTCGGAGTGGTTTCCCTTGGTCACGTGATTCCATTTCTGCAAATTTTTCCAGGTCTCTCTCTAGGAGGTCTGCTACCTTGTTTATTAATCTGGACCGTTCTTCTCGAGGTGTGCTCGACCATCTGTCAGTAATATAGAAATGAGACAACTATACACAACTATTCCATGGAGTGGTAATGATTCAATGACATCCAGGAGGGGGGGGGGGGCGAATGGTTAGCACGTGTGCGCTGTATCACAAGGTCTGTGATTTAGTCAACTGGCGGGGTTTCGAATCCCCGGTTGAACGTAAAAAGCAGAAGGGTCGCCTGTCCAACCTCGTGGGTTTCCTCCGGTTTTCTCCCACTGTTAAAGACCCCCTCCGCGCAAGCGATTTATTGAAATAAAAATTGAACCATATGTTAGTCCCGAAATGACCTAGTTTGTGTCGAAAATCTCTAAATGACAGACCTTATGATCTAAAGCGTACGTGTTAAACCATTAGATTCCCTGCAGTAGAAAATGAGGCGAGCGAAATGCAGTCAGGGGTTGGGAGCAGAATTTAGGATCATGTGGGGGTGGGGGGTCGATTTCGGTAAAAAAAACGAATAGGGGTTTAGATTAAATTGCAAGTGATTTCGGGGCTTGTGCGTGGGGGTCGTTAGCAGTGGGGGGAAACCGGAGGACTCGGAGAAAACCCACCCGAGGCTGGACAGGCGACACTACTCCTTGCCACGTACAAGCGGAGAATCAAAACCACGCCTGCTGACACAATGACAGACCTTCTGAACTAAACTCCAAATCGACTCTTTACTCAATTCGCTATTTTGACCGAAATCAAATACACTGTGTAAGAGCTAAAACTGCCTATTAATTGAACATTTATTCACATGACAAGCCCATAATCACCCCTCTCTCATGGCCATCGGATGGTTGTGATTTTGAACGGATTGAAACTAGCTCTCCATTTAATAATTTAATTTAAACATAAATAATTAAGATTTTTGTTATTATGGTAATTAGCAATGAAAATCGAAACTAAACATTTTTAACTCCGCCTCAGAATGAAGTAATGTGATTGAAATTATCTAATTTTAAAACTATTATAGCGAGAACTGACAGCTCTTTATCTAAATCTTACACAGTGCATTTTATAAGTACCGTTATCTTAACGAAAACTCTAACCGAGATCCATATACACATAAAGAGATCTAGTTCTGTTTTGTATATTCCACTATCTGGAATTGTACTTATAAATAGATCTAGTTCTGTTTTGTAATCTAGGTATGTTACTTCTGAGTTAACAAACACGTGCTAAGATTTGAAAGGCGGCATATGTCGATGAAGGTTTGGTCATCTTGATTTGAAATGAAAGGGTGTAATAAACACATAAACAAGATAAGGTATTCGTGATGGGAACTGACCGGGATGGTTCTACAGATATTATTACAGGACACTCTGCAATGATTCGTCAATCTTTAAAACAGGAAACGTACGATAATAATTATCTACATATACACTTATAGAACCGCCGATAAGCGACTAGTGACTAGTCACGTTGGCTCACTAATCTAGATCTCACGTTGGCCGAGAAAGTACATCCCGATTTTCTAGCGTGTTTTTCTCTTGTCAGTGGTGCAGTACATGGGAGTCTTGCAAGGGTCTAAGAGTAGACCGTAGCGTCACTGTCCGGGCAAACTTTCCCTCGCGTTGGCTCACTAACCTTGAGCTCATGTTGGCCGAGAAAAAACATCCCGATTTTCTAGCGTGTTTCCCTCTTGTCAGTGGTGCAGTACGTGGGAGTCGTGCAAGGGACATTGTATAGTCGTTCGGGTTGGACGTAGAACCGAGGTCCCATGTACACATTGGTGCGCACGTAAAATATCCTATGGAAGTTGGAATTCGATATAAGAGTAGACCGTATCGTCACTGCCCGGGCAATATTCCATCATTGCACACTGTATGGCGTATGCCCGTCTTCATTAGCCCAGTCGGAGTAGAGCAGTGGGAGATACAAGCCCATTAGATATCATTTCACCTAACTATACTTAAAGGACAACATTGGTGCCAGTCATTAACACATATGTGATAGAGCTGGTTAAACACATCCCAAATATACTTTTAACGCAGGGATCAGTGCAACTATAACTGAGTATTACACGCTGACAGAATCGGCAGTGACGTAACGAAAGTGAAAACACGGGCTTCTGCTCTATATAACTGACTGAAGCGACGAGTGATAACAGACACACGGCTAAATTTCTGCTCGAACTCATAATTCCTTCGAAGACCAACATTTCTTATATGGGACTGTAAGAGAATATCTGACAATTCAATAAAGTAATTGAATGTCATTACACCGAGGGTGACATCGCAGAAGACAAAAAGGAAGGAGGAGAGATTTAGTAAAACAAAAGGTGGATTTAACAAATAAAGACAAAGGAGAGGATTTCATATTATTTATAGCTCTCACAAGTGTCTAATTCACAGGGAAAAACTTAACCTTTCAAAACTGGAACAATTGTTATTTTAAAAGTCTTAAGTTACAGGGTTTTTTTTTAAGTGTACTGTTAAGTATAATCTTTGAAATCATGTCGATTAGTCACCTATTTCATGTCTGTTGTTTGTGTCACTAGTGTTAAATACACACCTGCAAGGTGATTCACTAATGCAATATCTAGGCCTATTACACCTGTAAGTCGACACAACAATATCTAGGCCTATTACACCTACAACAATATATAGACCTATTACACCTGTAAGTTGACTCAAACAATATATAGGCCTATTACACCTGTAAGGTGTCACGACAATATATAGGCCTATTACACCTACAACAATATCTAGGCCTATTATACCTGTAAGGTGGTACAACACTACAGGTATGAAGACTGTTATACCAGGTGAAACTACACTATGTAGGCATGTTATACCTGCATGGTGTCTCAATAATATATAATAATAAAGAAGTTGAAGAAAAAAGCACATGGTGTTGTTTTTCACATGGACGGCTAATTGTAGCCAAATTTGATAATAAAAAGGCTTCATTTTAACATAAAACCGGCGAGAATCTCGAAAGATGCGATTTTTACTCTTGTGTCTTTTATATGGTTTACGATGTTTAAAAGATAAATGTCAGCCGAAATAGAATCCCAAAAGACTGATTTTTAAGATAATCGTTGTTTATTCCCCTTCGAATTTACAAATGGCCGGTACACTATCTGAAAGAAATTTTTAAAATTGGTTTGTTCAAAATTGTTATTTCCGGAACATTCAGCCTTCTCTACCACTTTGTATTGTATGATTTTAATTTTTAAAAAATCTATTTATTGTCCAACCACTAAAACGCCCCGAAGTATGGTACGCACGTCATTTTGCCTTGGCAGATTGTTTGGACACATGTGAGATTAGCATGCCCAGCTTGTTTTGCATATTTTGTTTTTTAGGACTCCAGGGCTCCATTAAAACGACCCACGTAAAGTTAAAAACGGAGGAAATTATTATTGATGTTAATTTCTACGTTCAAACTTTTAAGGGGATCACGGTGGCTAAGTTGATAAGGCGCTGGTTCGCTAGCCTGGAGGTCGGGTGTTCGATCCCTGCATTGGCCGAGAAAGTTCATCTCGATTTTCCGATGTGATTCCCCTTGTCAGTGATGCAAAAGGAGGGCCTGACAAGGACAGCTGCCTAGTCGTTAGGATGGGACGAAAAACCGAGGTCCCGTGTACAAATTAGAGTGCACGTAAAAGATCCCTTGGCAGTTGGAATTACCCTCATAGCACACTGTATGGTGTATGCCTGTCTTCAATTAGCTCAGGTTAAGTGCATAACAGTAGGACGTTAAACCCCATTTCATTCATTCATTCATTCAAACTTTTAACATAATTAATTATGTAGTGGTTAAAACTTTAAGCGTCTCTACAAGTCAAGCTTCGCCTGTAATAAAGTTCAAGATCTTCCCACGTATACCCCATCCCGACCCACCCAGCGTCATAAACGAATACCCTAAACCGACCCACCCAGCGTCATAAACGAATACCCTAACCCGACCCACCCACCCCATCAACGAACATGACGGATTGCCTACAGATGTAAGCCTAGACCATACCCATTAAATTATTTTAAGATTGGTATGAAATTGAAACCCCGGGAATCAAACTAAATTTATTTAGGCCAGAAAGAATTCAACAATTAGCTGAGATGATAAGTATATATGATATTGTTTATTATTAAATTATGGTGTTTGTAATTACTGCATATTTCTCTGAATGTCACTGCCGGGTCAAGGTATAGATCAACACATTCTCTTTGAAGTTATAGCTTCTGTCCATATGTAGCTTATTAATAATAATTGGATAATTTGAAGTTTATCAAAATCGTGTCTTCATAGGAGTTATCAAGATTTTATTTATACGTCAACATCACTTAAAGGGACTGTCCCGAATAGAACAGAGCCTCAAAAATAAAAGTCCGAGTACGTATCTAATTTAAACGCCAAAATATAGAAGAATGGGGTATATACCCTAACGTTAAATTACAGCTCAAAATATTGAGTCGTTTGGACGTGAGCGTTAAAACAGTTTATCCGGACACGTAACCCTTTTAAGATTTCGGATCAATTCTTTTGTTGGGTGACCCAATAATCGATTCCCGCTCCTTTATAGGTCTACACGGTGAATGGTCCATGTTCTGTACTTGATAACAAAGGTAAATTTCACCGACACATTATTTTTTTAAATAATTAAAGTCTGGTTTTATAAAATCACCGCATAATACAGTTTGGGACAACGGACTCCATTTCAAGATGAAAACTGGTGGGTTTAAATTGTATGAAAACGTATCACATATATTGAGTTAGTTGTTCGGCCCTAAGGTTGGGGATCTTAATGGATTTTAACACAAAATTAAGCAGTTGTATTCTCAAAAACATTATCGGGATTGACGTACTTCATAGGAGTTATCAAAAGTTGGTTTATACGTCAACAGCACTTAACTTCACTTTGTCATATGGTTTCTTCCCACTGCTAAAGACCCCTACGCGCAAGCGAATTATTGAAATAAATTAAACCATAAGTCCCGAAATGACCTATAGTTGTGTGGAGTGGACGTTAAACCCTATTTCTCTCTCTCTTCCTTTCTCTCTCTCTCTATAACTATAGCTGACTAAGTACGGAATGCATATTAAATTGAGTAGGGAAATGTATAACTTTCGGCTACTAAATACGGAAGGTGTACATACCCTTTGAATGCATATTAAATTGAATAGGGAAATGTATAAGGGACTATACGGAAGGTGTACATACCCTTTGAATGCCGCCTTAGCGCTAGCCACTGCCAGTTCGATCTCCTTCACACCACTGTCAGGAACTGACGCCCAGACTTCACCCGTGGACGGTTCATAACTATCTATATGTGATTCGGTCGGTACAAATTTACCGTTTATAAAGTTGTCGATTTCTAGTAGAATCATCTTCGTGGTGAGGTCTAGTGTTACTTGTGAAGCAGACGTTATGTTGTTTACTGCTTGTATAAACTATATAGGTCAATCCGGGTTCAAGGTCGTCCTCTTGGTGTTTAATTGGCTGATATTTTAGTATGAAAGGGGGCGTGGCTTCAAAGACGAGCTGTCAGAAGGAAGATCTATATATATATGAAAGGGACAAAAACACTCTTGCTGGCTTGACAGGTCAACTACTAGATATTTAAGTGACCTACCTGTTGTGTAAATTATCCATTACATCCTATTTTACTTGTCCAGAGGGTTCGAAAATATGTTTAAATCCAAGTTGCATTTTAAAGTGTTTACGTAAAGCTTTTCAAACCATGTAGTTGAAGTTTTCCAATTTTTTAATTAAGATGAAATTTGTATTATCAATTAATTGGAATATTGTAAAATAGTACAATAGTACATTTTTTTGACCAGAATAATGATTGGGGCATATTTTTCAGTAACAAAAAGAGTGGTATTGGGGCATATTATTCAGTTACAATAAGAGTGGTATTGGGGCTTTAAGATAAGATAAAATAGCGGCCTAAGATTTTATTGTATCAAAACATCCATTGAGGACAGCATACAATAAGAACACGAACATAAACATATAGCAATTTGACAAATAATATATATACTTAAAAACCAGATAAATGATAATCTAGGTTACACATTTACCTCAAACTGGTCTGATATTGACACAACATTCAACACCAGTATGATGAATGGGTATAAATACATAAATAACAGAAAGACTAAGTATAGATGTTGACATCGAAATATGATATAGGAATGCTAGAAGCATGGAATGAAATATATTAAATGGAAACCTAGATAATAATTTTAATACAAAAAGGTAGTGATACATGTACCTTGCTGTGTTCTATTACTCCACTTAGATAAATTTAATTTGACATTGTGCACTAAATCAGAGAGAGAGAAAGAGAGAAATGGGGTTAACATCCACTCTACACAACAACGTCATTTCGGGACTAACATGTGGTTTAATTTTTTTTATTTCAATAATTCGCTTGCGCGTAGGGGTCTTTAGCAGTGGGAGGAAACCGGAGTGCCGGAGGAAACCCACGAGGTTGAGAAGGCGCCCCTATCTCCATGCCACATACGCTCACACTTGGGCTCGAAATCACAGTCGCAAGCCAGCGGTGGCCGGCCAGCTAGAGGTCGAAGCGCGGCACTCTAGACCACTAGGCCACCCCCCCCCCGGCACTAAATCAGAACCCAAAATGCATACAGTTTAATTATAACTTCTGTAGGTAATTGATTAGGGACACATAGCTCCTTTAAAAGAATTGTTATTTGTTATATTTACGCCTAAATACATATATGAATTAACAATATCCACAGAAGTATTACCAAAAGTACAATTTACATTTTTCCTTTGAAAATCTTATTATGTTTGTGTGTATTTATGAAACACATTATTTTAGATTTAATTCGGGTTACGTCCAATTTCCACTTAGTACAATATTTATGCAGATGGTTAAGGGATTTTTGGAGACCTAGCGAAGAAGTTGAGCAGTATTTTAGATCATCTGCAAAAATATTCATGCAGTTGGTGAAGGCATTTTTGGAGACCCAGCCTAGCGAAGAAGTTGAGAAGAATACTAGATCATTTGCAAATAAGAGGTGAGATATTTTGAGTTTACAAGGAGCTGTAGAGAAAGCCGCTGTGTTACCAATATAATGAATGAATGAAATGGGTTTAACGTCCCACTATTATGCACCTCACCTGGGCTAATTAAAGACGGGCATATGCCATACAGTGTGCTATGAGGGAAATTTTGCAACTGAATTCCAACTGCCAAGGGTTCTTTTACGTGCACGCCAATGTGTACACGGGACCTCAACTTTTCGTCCCATCCGATCGACTAGGCAGCTGTCTTTATCAGGCCCTCCTTCTGCATCACTGACAAGGGGAATTCACGCTGGAAAATCGAGATGAACTTTCTCGGCCAATGCAAGGATCGAACACCCGACCTCCAGGCTAGCGAACCAGCGCCTTATCCACTGTGATCAGTTTGCAAATCATTAACATAAATATTAAACAGCGTGGGACTTAACACACAGCCCTGTTTGACACCCATATCTGAACTTGTATTTTTTGAAAGTCCATTGTTGGTTTTAACTATATATGAAGTACCGCTATACATTGAATTTATTATGTTGAATATGTTTCCACTTATGTCATGTTTAAGTAAGAGCCCCTTTCTCCAAATGGTATTAAATGCTGTAGTAAAATCTATGAAACTGATAAAAACATTTTGATTCTTACTTTTATACTTATTTAGGATCGTTTTGAGAATAAATATATTGTCCGTAATACGGTGACCTTGACGAAAGCCACCTTGCGCCAGATCTAACATATTGTTTGACTCGAGATAATCTGTAATTCTATTTGTCAGGAAGCATTTATAAAGACAACTAGCCAGGGCAGTTCCTCGGTAATTCCCAGGGTCGTCCTTTGGACCCTTTTGATGTATTGGAACTATATGTTGGATTGATTCCAGCTTGAAGGTATAACTCCAGAAGCGAGGATTAAATTTTAAAATTTCATGTACTGATCTATTAGAATTTCTGAAGAAGCTTTTGGCATTTCGTTTAGAACTAAGTCTGGGCCATGCATTAGATTTTTCAAGTTTTAACTTTTTAAATTGCATTTCTTACTTCTATGGCTGTAATTTATTGGTTTAATTGAAGGTTTAAATTATTTGGTATTTGGAGATTGTGGATTAATTTATCTCTTTCCTGGGAGTCAGAATCGTTCATATTATTATTTCGGAATAATTTATAAAAATGCTGCTGCCAGTTATCACTAGGAATGTCATTGTCAGTTTTAGAATTATATTTTTTATGATCTAACAAAGAATTTACCAGCTTCCAAAAAATTTTGGGATCATTTGTCTCCAACTTATTAAGTTTCGGAAAAAAATGGAATTTTTAGCTTCACGGCTTTTATATTTTGTAACCTTTTTATAAATTTTCTTTCTGCTACAATATATTTCTCATAAGTAATTATCCTGTGGGCTATTGTTGAAATTATGTCGGGCCTGTTACATGTCCCTGCATGGGTACGCGTAATCTTTTACAGTCTTTGTCAAATCATTTGTTTTTTCTAGTTGTTTTTTTTTATCCTGACACCTGCCCTTGATGCATTAAGTAAAATGTTGTCCAGATCTGGGTTAGCCTTGTCTGTGTCATTAGCATCGAAAGACTTAGACTTTCACAAAAATTTGTTAGCTTTGATAAAGGATTGGTTGAAATCAGCTTTTCATGTGAATTTTTAAGGTTTATGTAAATATCATACATTAATTAACCTATAACAGTATGACGGTAAATCTCTTTGAACCTTGGGGTATATTATATGACCGGAATAACTTGGTGTCTGAATATATAGAGAGGAATTTGGGGTTATTCTTCTAAAAGTTTTTTCTTTAAACCTGTATCGGGTTATTCTTCCAAGGTAGTTTTTTTTTCATAAGAAACATGATACAAGGTTTTTCTTACGGGAATTCTGGAATATTCTCATTTTATGTACTTCGAAACATAGACGGTTTATAAGCAAGATAAAGTCTTCGACTTCGGTTATGCCGAGGAATGAATGAATGAAATGGGGTTTAACGTCCTACGCTTAAGCACCTCACCTGGGCTAATTGAAGACGGGCATACGCCATACAGTGTGCTATGAGGGAAATTTTTGCCCGGGCAGCGGCGCTACGGCCTACTCTTATATCGAATTCCAACTGCCAAGGGATCTTTTACGTGCACTCCAATGTGTACACGGGACCTCGGTTTTTCGTCCCATCCGAACGACTAGGCAGCTGTCCTTGTCAGGCCCTCCATCTGCGTCACTGACAAGGGGAAATCACGCCGGAAAATCGAGATGAACTTTCTCGGCCTATGCAGGGATCGAACACTCGACCTCCAGGCTAGCCAACCAGCGCCTTATCCACTTAGCCACCGTGATCCCCCGTTATGCCGAGGAAAAAATTTATTAAACATGCATTATTCAAGAGCTAAATCTGCCTAGTGCAGGTCTTTATTTGGGCATGAAATGTTTTCTAAAGTATTAATTAGACATTAATTAACTGATCCAGGCCTTAATCAACTTACGATGGCATCAGATTGCTCCGATATTAAACAGATTAAAACGTTTCAGCGGTAAATCAAATATGGCGCGGCTAGACGCTTCGAGTCGTAGCTTTGATCAACCAGGACCGTGGTTGAAATTATTGCACAGGTCGGTCAAATCTTTAAATGCCTATTTCTTCGCTTGCAATAGAGTAATTTGAATGAAATTTTCAAATTATTCATTTTACATCATCTACTTTCGAACTAGTATAGCAAGAATGGCTAGTTCTTATCTATATCTTGAATAATGTAACTTTAACCAACTACTTAACGACATTTTAAACAGTTTCTAAACATTTATTTATAAAAAGTTAAATGTGTAAATTAATATATTTTTATGTGTAAATTATTTAATGTTATTTAATAAAAGTTAAATTTGTTAAAATCAATACAGTTTTAGTCTTAAACAAGATATGGACTATAGTTTATAACACGATTGTTCTGGGATTAACTCTGGATTAGCGGCAAAATTTGACATCAAAGCCTGCCGGGTAAGTGGGAACACCCCATTTTAATTACTATAAATAATAAAGTGGGTCACGATTATCTTCACACCAACCCTGAACGTGCTAATCCCATCGAATCCGTGGTCTTATCTAATTACTCACAGTTAACACAGATCTTTTAAAAAATAATTTAAAGTGGCGTTATGTAAGATTGGATAAAGAAAGCTGTGACAGTTCTCGCTACTTAACAGTCAAAGAGAGGGAGAGAGAGGGGGAGAGAGAGAGAGAGAGAAAGAGGTGGGGTTTAACGTCCACTTGACACAAACTAGGTCCTTTCGGGACAAACATGTTTTTTAAAATTGTATTTTAATACTTCGCTTGTGGCGCAGGCCCGCAGCCAGGGGGTGGCACGGGGGGGGGGGGGGAACTGGCCTCCCAATACCGAGTCTTGCCCCCCCCTAATATCACAAGAAAATTGGCCTTTACCGCAAAATTCATGCAGATGCCCATGCTAGTTGGTCCTCCCGAAAACATCTTTGCCCCCCATAAAACAACTTCCTGGCTACGGGCCTGGGCGTAGAGTCCTTTAGCGGTGGAGTGCAACCGAAGGACACGCCGAAGACCCACGAGGTCGGTGTCAAAAAAAGAGAATATGTTGTAAATTTTAGTCAAATTACTTCAATTTGAGCGTAGAAAATTGGCAATACAATTATAGGGAGAGGGGTTTGATATTGCCGATAAAAAAATGTAATTATAGTCTAGCCTCGATTGTCATTACTGCCGCCGTTACTATAATAAACAAAGTCGCGATTATCCATTTTTACGGTAAACCGCATCCATCACATAACGTACTTAAATCTACTAAATATCACAACCATCTGATTTTATTCAGTTCAACGTCAATTAATTATTACTTATATTTATTATAGTTTGGGGGTTGGTGGTATGGCCTTGTGGTCTTAGAGTGCCGCGCTTCGACCCCTAGCTGGCCGGCGACCTCTGGCTTGCGGCTGTGGTTTCGAACCCTAGTGTGAGCGCATGTGGTTATTGAAATAAAATTAAGCCATATGTTAGTCTCGAAATGACCTAGTTGTGTTCGGTGGACGTTAAACCCCATTTCTCTCTCTCTCTCCTCCTATTATAGATTGTTACAACTGTGTGCTTCCACATCTAACAGTTATGTATCCACAGCGTAACATAAGCGCCTGTCCAGTGGTACAAATAAATGGTATTAAAATGGATGCAAATTTAAAGTTGGTGTGCCATTTGCATTTTAACTGACATATCAAATTTTTCATTGCCTAATTCAAGCTAATATATATATATATATATATATTTGTTAACAATTTTAAATAAATATTACTAAAACAAACTGAAAACAGTTAATAATCCTTCAGATTGAATTCAATGCAACGTCTGTCGTCAGTGGTCAGTGGCGTTGAAAAGACACTCCCCCTTGTTCACACTACTTGTAATGCTTGTTGTCAACGCAACGGCAGCTAAACATTTTTCAGGAAGCTTGTTTAAGAATATCTTGTTTATGATAAGAATATCTCTATTTCTTTTCGTCAAAGTTGGATTTATAGAGTTATGCTCCTTGTTATGTAGAACCCCAGTCCCACCCTGATTGTGATAGTGAATTTGAGTAAAAACTGTGTCATGGGAATGCTTCTATGATTCTACTGAGCTGGATGAAATTTAAAATTGACCTATTTATTCATGTATATTACAATCTGATTGAAAACACTTTGTTTTATATGATGTATTTCATTTGGTCACCAGAATTAACTGTTTGAACACAAATTAAGTCAATTAACCCTTTGAGCATGTGGAGAGGCGGGGTGCAACAATGTATGTAGTACCCATAATCACAGGAATCTGACCTTCTATCCGTTTTGTGGGGAATATTTATGCAAATCAAATGGCTAGATTGAAGAAAAAACATATATATATATATCCATAAATATTAGCACAACCTCAAAGCTGCATTACTTTGTTTTACGGAAACGATGAAAAGATAAAACGTATGCCGACACCAAGACAGAAGGTCAGATTCTTGTGCCATAATACAAACAGTCTGTGTACGTCCAGACAACCAATGCCGGTACAAGGTGCAGTTTTGAGCATTGGAGAAACCCAACACTGTTTTGGCTACCATATACGAGCAGCCAGTTGTCTGAGCAGCCTGTTGTCTAGTCGTGACCTTAATTGCGTCATTTTACAAGGGTAGCAAATTAGGCCTGAGGCCTTTTTCCAATTTGGCCCTTGGCACAGATCGTGCAAATGATTTCGATCATTACTGCAGGAAGAAACCGAAGAACTCGGGGGAAACCTGCCTGATCGGACGGGAGACCGAATATCCCTCTCACTTACAACGATAAAGTTCTTGCCCTGAGCTGGAATTGAACCCTCGTTGCATTGGTGAGAAGCTGCCTCTCTACCTTCACCCCTTTACTTTCAGACTCGTATACTGGCTGTGTAATGTCACGTTTAAGAACTTGAACTGGTAGTAAAAAAAAGCTTAATAAGAAACATTTTTTCAGACTTAATTTTGATTTCCTTTTTTAAGCACCATATTATCAAATAGAATATATCACAATATACACACATCAAGGATAATAATATCAATACATCAATACACATGGGGCTTTTTTTGGATAATGTTCTAGTCATATACTTTTAGAAAAAAGAAGAATAATATCTTCCCTTATTTTTTCCTCAGTTCACAGTCCATCCATCTGGCTATGATAATATTAATACACTTTAATATAATATACACTGCTTCCACCCACATCAGTAACAGGTATTCTACTATATCCAACATATATATATATATATATATATATATATAGAGAGAGAGAGAGAGAGAGAGAGAGAGAGAGAGAGAGAGAGAGAATAAAAAAATGGCAAAAGAAAACTACATATTTTTCGCTAGCTATTTCACAACTTACGTTGCTCGATGCTTGTCAGACTTTTAATATTACCACTACATGTAATTAATAAAATAATAATAAATATCCTATTCACTGAGATACGGCCGGGTACACTATTCTTACTGTGTATAGAATTCCACTCCATATAATACACTGGGTACACTATTCTTACTGTGTATAGAATTCCACTACATATAATACACTGGGTACACTATTCTTACTGTGTATAGAATTCCACTCCATATAATATATATGGGTACACTTCTTACTGTGTATAGAATTCCACTCCATATAATACACTGGGTACACTATTCTTACTGTGTATAGAATTCCACTCCATATAATATATAGGGTACACTATTCTTACTGTGTATAGAATTCCACTCCATATAATATACAGGGTCCACTAGTCTTACTGTGCATGGAATTCCACTCCATATAATATATAGGGTGCACTATTCTTACTGTGTATAGAATTCCACTCCATATAATATATAGGGTGCACTATTCTTACTGTGTATAGAATTCCATTCCATATAATATACAGGGTCCACTAGTCTTACTGTGTATAGAATTCCACTCCATATAATACACTGGGTACACTAGTCTAACTGTGTATAGAATTCCACTCCATATAATATACAGGGTACACTTCGGTACACTATTCTTACTGTGTATAGAATTCCATTCCATATAATATATAGGGTACACTAGTCTAACTGTGTATAGAATTCCACTCCATATAATACACTGGGTACACTATTCTTACTGTGTATAGAATTCCACTCCATATAATATACAGGGTCCACTATTCTTACTGTGTATAGAATTCCACTCCATATAATACACTGGGTACACTATTCTTACTGTGTATAGAATTCCACTCCATACAGTATACAGGGTACACTTCGGTACACTATTCTTACTGTGTATAGAATTCCATTCCATATAATATATAGGGTACACTATTCTCACTGTGTATAGAATTCCACTCCATATAATATATAGGGTGCACTATTCTTACTGTGTATAGAATTCCACTCCATATAATATAGGGTACACTATTCTTACTGTGCATGGAATTCCACTCCATACTAAGATTCCTCCGCAGGGAGTCAACTGTTTAACAATCACTGATTTAAAGAGAATATCTAACAACTTTAACCCTATAACAGTACATCAGCACTTCTCTCTCTGCTGAACGTAAATCCTATGTAACATGATTTTAAACTCTGTTAATCTTATAAACGATATTGTCTTCAGTACTTCTCTCTCTCCGCTAAACGTAAATCCTATGTAACATGTGTTTAATAACAGTTAATCTTATAAACGATATTGTCTTCGGTACTTCTCTCTCTCGGCTAAACGTAAATCTTCTCAACTCATTTTACCCTATGTAACATGTTTTTAAACACTGTTAATATTGTCTTAACTTTTAATTTTGTCTTTAATATTGTCTTCACTTTTAATTTTGTGTAACATGTTTTTAAAAGCTGTTAATCTTATAAACAACATTGTCTTCACTGTCTATCATCATCGAAACAAACTATTAGATTTCATTTTTTTACTCAGAGGTTTTGGAGCAGACATCCAGGCAGGTAATTTACGTTTTGACGATTGCGTGGATGAATCAAGGGATTGCGATTTCTGTAAGATCTGTGATCCCTGAATAAAACAATACAATAATTAGACACCACTTCTATCACTATGACAACTGTAGCCATGGTACTCAGGGTTCTCACACACTTCTATCACTATGACAATTATAACCATGGTAGTCAGGGTTCTCAACTCTTGGCTAGAGTAAAACCATCACTTCTCAGGGGTGGTATTTAAAGATGAGAGAAAACCTAGGTCCATCTAACACTCGTCGTAGTGTTTTGTTTGATAATTGGACTACAGCTTCCATTAATGGTACTCGGGAGAGATTTGATTGGGCGATAAAAAATTCGACCCACTCCGTCAAAACCAGCAATGTCTGGAGAAGGAGAGAAAGAGAGAAATGGGGTTTAACATCCACTCGACACAAACTTGGTAATTTAGGGGGTAACACTCGCTTACGTGTATGGGTCTTTAGCAGTGGAAAGAAACTGGAGGACCTGGAGAAAGCTCCAGAGGTTGGACAGGTGACTGCTCCCTGTGACGTACAAGCAGGGATTTGAAACCATGCCAGTTGACTCAATGACAGACCTTATGATACAATGCAGTGAATGCACACATGCTAACCATTCAGACATCCAACCCCAATATATAGTTTGTATATGAATAATTTTGTCGTGTATTTTGTACATGGTGAACAGTCCATATGCTGATTGCATTATTTTGCCTTATTACACTATTTTAACCTATACCGGTTTTTTTTTTGGGAGAGAGAGAGACAGAGAAATGGGGTTTAACATCCACTCAACACAAACTAGGTCATTTTGGGACTAAAATATGGTTAAATTTTATTTGAATAATTCGCTTGTGCGTAGGGGTCTTTAGCAGTGGGAGGAAACCGGAGTGTGCGGACTGCGGAGGCAACACACAAGGTTGAGAAGACGCCCCTATCTCCATGTCACATACTCTCACACCAGGGCTCAAAACCACAGTCGCAAGCCAGAGTTGGCCGGCCAGCTAGAGGTCGAAGCGCGGCACTCTAGACCACAAGGCCATCCCCCCCCCTATTCTATAGAATGCTAACCAACCTCAAATTGACTTTGACTTGCTTCCCCATCAACATCATCCACAGTAACCACACTCTCTCTATCTGGTGTAGGAGGACTAGTGAGGTCAGGACATAGAGTTAAGTGTGGCACTCTAGTCCACTAGGCTACCCCCCCCCATTTCTATAGAATATAACCAACCTCAAATTGACTTTGACTTGCTTCACCATCAACATCATCCACGGTAACCACACTCTCTCTATCTGGTGTAGGAGGACTAGTGAGGTCAGGACACAGAGTTAAGTCCCCTGATTCGTTGACAAACTGTCCGTATTGTTTAGTGATGTGAGATATCACAACCTTGATATGGTTATATTGTATATGGTCGGGTAAAAGATCTTTTATTCTAGAAATACTCGATATTACTGAAAATATACAAAATTACTGGATATCACTGAAAATATTAAAAATACTGGATATTACTGCAAATATACAAAATTACTGGATATTACTGCAAATATACAAAATTACTGGATATTACAGAAAATATACAAAATACTGGATATTATTCTATGACTACATGCAAATATACAAAATACTGGATATAACTGAAAAATATACAAAATACTGGATATAACTGAAAAATATACAAAATACTGGATATAACTGAAAAATATACAAAATACTAGATATTACTGCAAATTAACAAAATTACTGGATATCACTGAAAATATACGAAAATACTAGATATTACTGCAAATATACAAAATACTGGATATTACTGAAAATATACAAAATTACTGGATATTACTGCAAATATACAAAATTACTGGATATTACTGAAAATATACAAAATATTGGATATTACTGAAAATATACAAAATTACTGGATATCACTGAAATTATACAAAATACTGGATATTACTGAAAATATACAAAATTACTGGATATTACTGAAAAAATGCAAAATAACTGGATATTACTGAAATTATACAAAATTACTGGATATTACTGAAAAAATACAAAATTACTGGATAACACAGAAAATATACAAAATTACTGGATATTATTCTATGACTACATGCAAATACAAGCAACTGTATATACAGCCATTGAATAACCTATAGCTGTTTTCAATGACCATTTAGTAATGGGTTTACTGAAAATATACAAAAATATACAAAATTACTGAAAATCAAGCAACTGTATACAGCAATCGAATAACCCTAGCTGTATTCAATGGCCATTGAATAACCCTATAGCTGTTTTCAATGGCTTGGACAGGGACTACTTTTTCCAGAATGTCGTCAAATTGTAATGACGTCGCAGCTAGGCAACCACAATTTTTGTAAAAAAGAAAGAAAAAAAGGGCGGAACTTATGATGAATTTTAATGTTAGTGGTAATGATTTTTTTATGATAATCTGGATAGTACGTTGTGTTTTGAGATTTGCATGTAGTCATAGAAATCTTGAACCACTGAATAACCCGAGCAATTTTCAATGGTCCTTGAGTTCCACCTGTTTACTGAAAATACTGGATCTTACTAATTATTATTATTATTATTATTTTATTATTATTATAATAAATTATTGAAATAGAATAGAACCATTTATTAGTCCTGAAATGACCTAATTTGTGTCAAGTGGTTTTTGTATTACCTGGAATATCATAAAATTAAAAGTTCTGAGACAAATAATATTTCTACTCATTTAGGTGGAACCTTTAGTTGTTTTTGACTGTCTCTCAATCTCTCTCTCTCTCTCACACCCCCATCTCTCATCTCTATCCCTCTCTTTCCCCCCCCCCCCCCCACATCTCTCATCTCTATCCCTACCTCTTATCTCTCCCATAATAAAGATAATATATCATCATTTTAGTCATGTCAACAACAGGAATCATATAGGCTGATTGCCATATACTAAACACACATATTGACAGAAACAACTGTCCTTTAGAATGCAAGTGATGTGATATAATATATAAGAATATTTACCTGAATTTATAGGTGAATCTCGTATAGTTTTAGTAACGAGTTGGAGTATACCAGATGTAACACCTAGTTTATCAATTTCTACAGGTAAACCAACCTTTAAACAATCACTCAGGTGGGATATAATAGTCGAGGTTTTAAATCCTCTCAATGATGCAATCTCTTCCTGAAAATATATTATACACAAAAATATTATCATTCGTCAAACAGTTCCAATGTCTTCCTGAAAATATATTATACACAAAAATATTATACTTCCTCAAACAGTTCCAATCTCTTCCTGAAAATATATTATACACAAAAATATTATAATTCGTCAAACAGTTCCAATCTCTTCCTGAAAATATATTATACACAAAAATATGAGCATTCGTCAAACAGAGAGAGAGAGAGACAGAGAGAGAGAGAGAGAGAGAGAGAGAAATGGGGTTTAACGTCCACTCAACACAACTAGGTCATTTTAGGACTAAAATATGGTTTAATTTTTTATTTCAATAATTCGCTTGCTGATAGGGGTCTTTAGCAGAGGGAGGAAACCCACAAGGTTGAGAAGGCGCCCCTATCTCCATGCCAGCTAGAGGTCGAAGTGCGGCACTCTAGATCACTAGGCCATCCCAACCCCCCATTCATCAAACAGTAACAATTAGTAATACATGTACATTATAAACTAAAGTATTATAACCCAACAACAAATAGAAAAGATCTCTTCATAGAAATAGAAATATATTACAAACAAAATAGTAAAACTATGAAATGGTTTTAATGTCTTCATATTTTTGGACAATGTGCGCAGGTTAAGGCAGGAATTTTTACACCTGCAGCATTTTCACCAACTCTTCTTTGAATTATAACAGTCAATGGTTCTTTGAAGTGCGGGAGGTGGGGTATGGGGGAGAATGGATGTGTCGAGTGGACGTGGACCTTAAACCCAATTTCTCTCTCAATCTTTGAGGTGCACCACAATTAGTACACAAATCGTCCTTGCTTTTTTTGTCCCACCCGAATAACTAGAATATCTTTCTGGGCCCACATCCGGAATCTACTTGGGGGGGGGGGGGGGGGTTGGAGAGAGAGGTAGAGATAGAGAGAGGGAGAGAGAAAGAGTGAGAGAGGGAGAGAGAGAAGGAGAGAGATAGAAAGATCGAGAGAGAGAGTGAGAAAGAGAGATGGAGAGAGAGAGAAAATCAACCGAAAGAGATAGAGAGATGGAGAGAGAGAGAGGGAGAGAGAGTTACTGTATAGATGTGTTTAATATAAGGTCATTATTTACACCAATACTCACCACAGATTTATGAAGTTGATGAAACATCATAAAAGAATTTCTCTGTGTTTCTGTTAATTCACCAAGCTTCGATTGTAACTGACTTTCATTCTATAAAAATATTAAACAGAGATTTATAAACTCACACTTAAACAGAAAGAAAATAAACTGAACTGACATGCAATGAGGTTTAAAGTGCTACTGTCTTGCTCCCACTGAGCGAATAAAAACGGACATACATTATAAAATCGGCTATGAGTTAAATTTCACGTAAATCGGTGATAACTCAAGTCACTAATATGAATCAGAAAATATGAATAGTCAGCAGTAATGACAGAAAGAGATGTGTTCTTTCTATTCAAGTAGCAAAGCACAATTCAGCAACCCTGTTTGTTTTTTGAGGTAAGGGAAATAACTCTCATTTTACAAAACAACAATAAACTATATAATACATGTAATACTTACTAATCCTGAATCCGAGCACAATTTAAGCTGAAATAAACAGATCCTAAATTAATATCTTTCATGTAACCCAATAATCACAAGAAAATGGAATATAAATGTATATCAATACAAAATCTCCTGAATAATGTAAGTTTCGTTTCTGCTGTAGATATATAGAGAACCTGCTACGAGTCTTTTTTGATATTTTATGATATCAAAAAAACGAGTAGGAGATTTTATTTATCACCAATCCCTTCTAACATGCATAAATAAATAAATATAATTCTTTGCTATAGATTTCACTTTTACTGAACCTGAATACATTATGGCGTAGTGATATATGATGCATCAATTTGTTGACAGCGATTCAACCATTGCAAAATCCTTTATATTGACCCAGTGTTTCCATCAAGGTCAATTGAATAAAAATAGTTCCTTTTTTAATAACATGAGATGAAAGTGGTGTTGGGAAAGGTCATGTTTATGAGAAGTTAATCAATTAGACCACTGGGGATCCAACGACAAAATAAAAACACAAAAGTGTTTATTTATGTATAATCAAATATATACTGACTATCAAGTTCACAACACATCAATTACACGTCGATTACACATCCATCGCACATCGTATGATCGTATCCAACAACAAAACAATCTGTCCGCGTCCCTGGTAACGGATGTACTCTTTTCGCATGCATAACCTCATTTCCGGAAACGGAAGTTTATTACCAAATGTTAACAGAAGCTAAGACCTCTGCCTCCCACATCAGATTTTGTGGAAGGATGGTCTGAGATCAGAATATTTATTTTTTTGTATGGCCTTAAAATTATTTTTTATGTCCACTAACCATATTAAGACATGCATCAGGAAAATCAATGTGGTTTAATGGTCGAGAGAGAGACATAAAGTAATATATTGTAACAACAAGAGGACTGTCAGGTCCAAGTGTTTTTACAATATATATTACGCAACGTCAAACTCGAGACAATTAAACTACTTAAAATACAGACACTCCGCACGTGCGTTTACAGTCTTATATATTTATAATGTACGCTTGGCAAGTTGCCCGTATATTATTAAAAATAATGGTACGCCAACATGAAAGGATGACGTCACATCTGTATTTTAATCCATTTTAATGTCCTACTAACCTTATTGAGACTAGCATCAGGAAAGTCATCCATTTTTAGTTCATGTTCCTCACAAAAACTTGTCAACAATTTCAAAAATGTTTCTCCAAATTTCTTTACTTTAGCTTCGGGGAAATCTTCTATTCGTAACAGACTAGCTTTATTACTCGGCCTGAAATTGATCATAGCAAAGGAAAATTAATATTTCATATTGTGTATTTGTCGAACTAAAACAAGGTATAGTCATTGATAACCTCCAGTTAGGGGAAACTGAAGCATAAACAGAGAGAGAGAGAGAGAGAGAGAGAGAGAGAGAGAGAGAGGGGGAGAGGGGAGAGGGGAGAGGGAGAGAGAGAGAGAGAGAGAGAGGGGGAGAGAGAGAGAGATAAAGAGAGAGAGAGAGGGGGAGAGAGAGAGAGATAGAGAGAGGGAGAGAGAGATGGGGTTTTACAACTACTCAACACAAACTAGGTTATTTCGGGACTTACATGTGGTTTAATTTTATTTCAATAATTCGCTTGCGTGTAGGGGTCTGTAGCAGTGGGAGAAAACCAACGAGGTTGGAAAGGCAATCCTACTCCTTGTCACGTACAACCGAGGATTCGAAACCACGCCAGTTGACTCAATGACAGACTTTATGATACAGCGTACACATACTGACCATTCGGCCATCCAACCCCCCTGAAGCATAAACAACCCTGATAAATGCAACTAACTGAGTGATACTGGATAATCCCACCTTCCTATAAACAACCTGATGAGATAAATATAGTCCCGGAAATGAGATGTGAGAATTCATTTGGATCCTTTGACAAAAAAAACTGGTTTTTCATACAATCCGAACGACTAGGCAGCTGTCCTTGTCAGGCCCTCCGTCTCATCACTAACAAGGGGAAATCAAGCCGGAAAATCAAGATAACCTTTCTCAAAATCGAGTTGAACTTTCTCAAAATCGAGATGAACTTTCTCAAAATCGAGATGAACTTTCTCAAAATCGAGATGAACTTTCTCAAAATCGAGATGAACTTTCTCAAAATCGAGATGAACTTTCTCGGCCAATGCAGAGATCGAACACCCAACCTCGATGCTAGCGAGCCAGCACCTTACCCACTTAGCCACGCGGTCTCCCTAGATTGCCGAAGAATATTGTTTTTTGTAATACCTGATTCTAGCGAAGTCTATGAGAACTTTATTACTAGCAATATTATGTGGTGTAAAACCTGTTTCCTGGGAGATTTCATTTCTTTCTTTGATCAACTTCAGATATAATTCATTCTAAAATACAAAATAATAATAATCGATATATTATTAGAAAAATAATAATAATCGGTATATTATTAGAAAAATAATAATAATGATCAGTATATTATTAGAAAAAATAATAATAATGATCAGTATATTATTAGAAAAAATATTAGCCCCATTCATGTATACAGGATTATAATAACAGTAAATAATACACGTCTCTTCCCCTGATGGCAAGTCAATTTTTGAGAATAATTAAAGTGTTGACAATGTTGATTGATGAATTCAGGTATTAGCTTGAGACTTTCTATACTAAGACAAACTGTTGGTCATAGTTTTGGCCTCAACATCGCTTAGAAATATTATCAATGTAATAATGTTTGACGATTTTACAAGTGGTTGACATTTTGCAAGAGATGGACATTGAACAAGCTAAAAATGCGACTTTCATACAATGAGAGCCCATGGGCCATAATCCAAGATGTTACAGTCCGACATGCATTAATATCGAAAGGAACAAAGATCTTTGGGATATCAAGTTATATTTAAAGTTTCACTAAAGCCAGATAAAATTTGTGACCATATTTTAGAGAGTCCACAAATCAAATATAAATGGACATCCATCCAGACAGACAGTTAATGGATGAATGAAATGGGGTTCAACGTCCTACTGTTATGCACCTAACCTTGGCTAATGGAAGACGTGCATACGCCAACAGTGTGCTATGAGGGTAATTTTGACCGGGCAGCGGCGCTACGGCCTACTCTTATATCGAATTCCAACTGCCAAGGGATCTTTTACGTGCACTCCAATGTGTACACGGGACCTTGGTTTTTCATCCCATCTGAATGACTAGGTAGTTGTCCTTGTCAGGCCCTCCTTCTGTATCACTGACAAGGGGAAATCACGTCGGAAAATTGAGATGAACTTTCTCGGCCTATGCAGGGATCGAACACCCGACTTCCAGGCTAGCGAACCAGCGCCTTATCCATTTAGCCATCGTGATCCCCCCCATCCAGACAGGAGCGACAACAAAAGAATAAAATAAATGTTTTTATCGTTGCCATGGTATTTCAATGTTTTTAGAATGTTCATACCTGTAGTTTCATGGTCCTTTCATCGACAGCAGGTACAACAGGAGCTGGTGTTGCCTTGACAACAGATGATGTAGCAACAGTTGCCGTAGTAACAGATTGGCTCATCCAGTCATCCTTCCTTATAACTGTTGATGGACTGTAAAACATTTTACATCGTTTTAAAACTAATGAGATCAATAAAGTGAGGAATCCATTAATACTTGAGAGGTATAACTAATGAAATCGATGTTTTGTTTTATCCAGCAGAAGAGAGAGAAGGAGAGAGAGAGAGATGGGGTTTAACTTTCACTGGACACAAACTATGTCATTTCGGGACTAATTTTAATTCAATATTTCACTTGCGCCCTGTGGTAGGAAATTGGAGGACCCAGTGAAAAGCCACAAGGTTAGACAGGTGACCCTATTCCTAACCATTCGCCCCCCCCCCCATCCAGCAATAGAAAAAAAAAGAGATATGGGGTTTAACGTCCCTTTGACACAAACTATGTCTTATATCCTATTCCAACTGACAAGAGATCTTTTATGTGCAGGCCACATGTGCATCCCCTCCGAACGACTGTGCGTTTTTATTGCCAGATAAGCGAGCCAATGTTTTACTCACTGATCCACCTTGGCTCTTATAACAATAGAATGTGCAAAACTGGGCATATCAAGATGAGCGTACAATTTTACCCGGGCACAAGATGAATTCCAATTGCATGGGACCTCAGTTTTCCATACCATCTGAACAACTAGACACAGTTGCTATATGTGGGTATGACAATCAATTATCAGAGAGAGATGGGGTTCAACTTTATATCAATTATTTGTAGGACTTCTTCAGCAGAGGAAGGGAACAGGAGGACCAAGTAAAATCCGAAACATCCTGGTCAATGTGCAAGCTGGAATCAAACACAATCCACTTGACCTAATATGATAGAACACGCACGATTTCACCGTTCGGCCACCCAACCCTGTACCCCGGGTATCATTTAATCTTGGGTATTTAGCACTAATTTCGTTCATGCTCATTCAATATCAATTCTTTTGTTTAAAAACTTGAAATAATTACCAAATCATTTAATTTGTACTTGTGTCCAGTTTAGAGCTGACCATTCAATTTTGATAATGACAGTCCAATTTAAAAGTGTTTAATTTCCTAGTCACTGTTAAAAAAGTAAACAGTACAATTGATTGATTCATTTTTGAACAGTGGTCAGGAAATTAAACATTTGTAAATTGAACACTCATTATCAAAATTAATCAGTTGGCTTAAAACTGGACACAAGCAAAAAATTAGATGATTTTTTATGATTTTAAATGTTTTTTACAAGTTTTTAATCAAAGATTTGATATTAATAGATACACAAGATTAAATGATACCCAGGTTACAGTGATATTAAACATAGGATCATCATTCATCCACCCAACCCTCGTACTTAATAAACACAAGTTCATCATTCATCCACCCAACCTTCGTACATATTAAACACAAGATTATCATTCCACCACCCAACCTTCGTACATATTAAACACAAGATTATCATTCGGTCACCTAAACTTTGTACATATTAAACACAAGATTATCATTCGGCCACCCAACCCTCGTACCTATAAACACAAGATCATCATTCGGCCACCCAACCTTCGTACATATGAAACACAAGATCACCATTCGGCTACCAAACCTTCGTACATATTAAATACTAGTTCATCATTCAACCACCCAACCTACGTACATATAAAACACAAGCTCATCATTCGACCACCCAACCTTCGTACATATTAAACACGAGATCACTATTCGTACATATTATTAAAAACACAAAACTAATCTTACTTTAATGAAACGGATATGACTGGTTTACTGACAGTTGTTTTATCTTTCTCTTCCGCCAACAAATCACGATTAGGTTGGATCTTTAACGCGGATTTCGTGCTTGATTTCAACCAATCATAGGCCTTGTTAGACATCTCTAAGGTAGAACCAAAACCACCATCGATAGCCTTCTCTTTTAGATAACCCTCACACAATAAACACTTTCCTATAGAGAGAGAGAGAAATGGGGTTTAACATCCACTCAACACAAACTAGGTCATTTCGGAACTAACATATGGTCTTTAATCAAAACCATGCCAGTTGACTCAATGACAGGATTCTATTATAACCCTCACGCAATAAACACTTTCCTATAGAGAGAGAGAGAGGGAGAGAGAGAGAGAGAAATGGGGTTTAACATCCACTCAACACAAACTAGGTCATTTCGGGACTAACATATGGTTTAATTTTATTTCAAGAATTCGCTTGCGTGTAGGGGTCTTTAGCTGTGGGAGGAAGCCGAAGGACCTGGAGAAAACACACGAGGTTGGACAGGCCACCCTACTCCTTGCCACATACAACCTGGGATTCGAAACCACGCCAGTTGACTCAATGACAGACTTAATGACATAGAAAAAGTCATGTTTTGACTTTCTTAGAAAATATGAAATTCTTGCTTTAAACCACATTTCATTGGATGCCTAGTCTCATTTCGAATTATAACTGTCAATGGTTCTTTTACTTGTACGGCAATGTGTACAAAGCTGGACTATCAGAGCGATCAGGCATACTCTCCTTGTCATTCATGCAGACCAGCAAAATGTTAATAATTATATTTGTTTATTGTTTTAGTTTCGTGTACGTATCGTTTGTTATTCTTTATGTTTCCAATCCCTATTTCTATACATGCCGAGTTGAGCATGCATACTTTGAGTTTATATGATGGCGCTAATAAAAAGATATATTGTACGATCAGACAATAGAGTTTATACTTAACACAAGAGAGCGCTGGGTTTTAGGGGGACTATAAGAATGATCAGGCATAACCCTCCTTGTGATTCATGCAGACACAACGCCTAGCAAGAGAGGGCTGGATTTTAACAATAATGAAGGTCTGTCTCAACTTTATCTAGAATTACAATTCTAACATTAACTTTAGTCGACCGTGACAACTTAGCTGTATAACTTTGTGGTGATTAAAGTCGACAATGACCGGTTAAGGGTTAACCAGAATTATATTTAACAACTGATATTAACTAGATGTGAAAATGTAATCTGTAACTGAAACTGTTTAACTTACCAAAAGCTTTCCACCATTTTAAACTTCTATACCTTGAAAACAAACATAAAAGAACATGGTATTATTCATACCAGTTGAAACACTTGGTTGTCATGACAATCTCATTAACACACAATTCTATTTCGTTCCAATTCATTCAAAATATTGTTTTACTTGTATTTACTACACTAGGATCTGAAGGATTTTTTATATAACCCACGTTCTGGTTGAAGTGAGGGATCAGCCAATGAAACGGTCTGTTAAAGCGAGTTATTGGAACTGTAGGTATCCCAGCCAATGAAACGGTCTGTTGATGCAAGTTCTTTTCCTTCAATACACGGAACTGTGGGTATAACACCAGACACATCATTGCTGATTGGTCAATCAAAGGTCTCACTTCCTTTCTCTTGCTTGAACTCTGGGGGAAACACTAGAACTATTAGATATCTTCGTATATTATTCCCTGAGTAAGAGGGAATTCTCAAGGTTTGTGAATCGCGACAATAATCTCCTTTAAGCGGCATTTAGCAATTGACATACGTAATGACCATAAAAACATATTATGGAACACAATTACAATTTTAATTAAAGCAACGTTTGTTGAGAGTTCTTTCAATTTTTTCAAACAAACCGAGAGAGGGAGAAAAATGGGGTTTAATGTCCACTCGACAGAAACTAGATCATTTCGGGACTAACACATGGTTTAATTTTATTTCAATAATTCGCTTGCACGTAGGGGTCTTTAGAAGTTAGAGGAAACCAGAGGACCCGGAGAAAACCCACAAGGTTTTGGACCCCTTGTCACATACAACCGGGGATTCAAAATCACGCCAGTTGACTCAATGACAGGCTTTATGATACATTGTGCACATGCTAACCATCGGCCATCAACACTATCAAGCAACCCCTTGCCCAAAAGTCGCTTGAATTAAAACAGTAATTGTGTTGTGTATTTTTGTTTTTGTGTTTATCACGCCAGTAATGTTAATAATATATGGTATATCCTCTTACTTTCCCTTGCCAAATCCTTGATGATTACAGAATTTACCAACTTTCTGATTCTGTGAACCACAGAGAAACTGTACGTAGGTAGTGAGACCAAACTTGGAATACAGGGTCTGTAATATAACATAAAAACATCTTCTGGGGCCGGTTGCTCAAAGCAGGCCCGTAGCCAGGGGGTGGCACGGGGGGCAACTGCCCTCCCAATACTGAGTCTTGCCCCCCCAATATCACAAGAAAATTGGCCTTTACCACAAAATTCATGCAGATGCCCATGCTAGTTGGCCCTCCCGAAAACATCTCTGCCCCCCCAAAAACAACTTCCTGGCTACGGGCCTGGCTCAAAGCTCTGTTATCTTTTAACGATACGTTAATTAAACGGAGAGAAAGATTGTCGCTGGAAATAAAGGCCCAGAACATTCTGTGGTGCAAATTTTTCCTACAGATTTATGCTAATATAAAAAATAAAGTATTCTATAGTGTTTTCTGTAGTAAATTTAACGGAAAGTTAACAAACAACACGTTACCAAGATATGTCCGTTAGAGTTTAACGGATTGTTAAAATAACTTAGTTTTGAGCAACCGACCCCAGGGCGCTACGGTGGCTCATCCTAGTGTTTTGCTCTAACTGGGCTAATAAAAACGGGCATACCCCAATGTAGTCTGCGATGAGCACAATTTTTCATTGATAGCAGGGTTACACCCAGGCCCGTAGCCAGAAAGTTGTTTTTGGGGGGGCAAAGATGTTTTCGGGAGGGCCAACTAGCATGGGCATCTGCATGAATGTTGCGGTAAAGGCCAATTTTCTTGTGATATTGGCGGGGGCAAGACTCAGTATTGGGAAGGCAGTTTCCCCCCTGTGCCACCCCCTGGCTACGGGCCTGGTTACACCGCGTATTTTTACAAAATCC
Source organism: Patella pellucida (assembly GCA_917208275.1). Lineage (NCBI taxonomy): Eukaryota > Metazoa > Mollusca > Gastropoda > Patellidae > Patella > Patella pellucida. The sequence continues at coordinate 57,889,489 of OU795044.1, forward strand.
AAGTGTCAAGGATTGTCTGACGTGCAAACTGTCAGATCCTCTGTCCTGCACCAGTGACATTAGAAAATTCAGAGGAACTTTCTCTGGCATACGTTGGGAACAAGCCCGCCACATCGAGGTTGGCGAGTCAGTCTCTTACACTATAGTTCCAGAGATTTAAGAAAGTATTCCCATCAAAATGATATTTGTAATCAAAATGAGTAAAAATATAACAAATTTTGAATTGCATTACATCAATTTCTTTGCTGATCCTAATGAATAGCTAAATCCCCCTGATATTTTGTAACCTGATAATTTTAAGAAAGTGGAAGTTGTAAAATATTTGATGTATCGGTTTTTACCTGGATAGCGTTAAAAAGTTGTTCTGCTTCTTTACTGTAATCAACAGATTCATCCGTGGATACGTGTTTACCGGACCAGTTGTTGTAACGACTCTGTTTAATCCTGTCAAAGATTAAAACATATCCAAGTATTATAGAGAATATAGACTAACACACAGAATATATAACTGGTTATTTAACATAGGATAAACAAATAGAAAACAAAAACAAAATATGAACAGTGGATGATCTCCTGGCTTGGAGAGAGAGAGAGAGAGAGAGAGAGAGAGAGAGAGAGGGGGAGGGTTTAATGTCCACTCAACACAACTAGGTCATTTTAGGACTTATATATGGTTTTAATTTTATTTCAATAATTCGCTTGCAAGTAAGAGTTTTTATCAGTGGGAGGAAACTGGAGGACCCGGGCCGGGAAAACCCATCAGGCTAGACAGGCTACCCTACTTCTTGCCACGTACAACCAGGGATTCGAAACCACGCCAGTTGACTTAATGACAGGCTTTATGATACAGCGCGCACTGGCTAACCATTCAGCCACCCCCCCCCCCCTTTTAAATGACGATCAGGGACTTATATTAAACAAGGGTACAGCTATTTCGGTTACTTACTTGTTTTTACAATTATCACAGCAGTTTTCAGTACCCCCAATATCTTCTAATTTCTTTCCTTCAAAATGAGCCAACAATATTCTGAAGATAAATAAAACAGAATAACATTATCTTTCTTTATTAATAATACATTTATAATGCGCTATATCCACACACCAAGTTTATGCTCAAAGCACAACACAATTACTATCCCGGTCTCTAGGATTCAGGTAAGCCTGATTACCTCCCTTTACAACTCTTAGAAATCTAAGTTTCAAAGAGCGCAACAGTTTTTCGTGTAATACATACACCATCCTACCGGTACCCATTTACAGCTGGGTAGACTGGAATACAGGGATGAAGTGTCTCATTCAAGGACACAAGAACTCGGCGCACAATTCGGGTCTTGAACCTGCAACCGCTAGGTTACAAATCCTACTCTCTAACCAATGCGCCAAATCCCACCCTAATTGACATTTAGTAATTAACATAAGGTACAATTTTGACAAGGTTACTTCCGCAATACTGCAGTTATCAATTGATCCATAATCCAATAATCAGCAAAATTTTAATCATTTTAACATCGTGAATATTTTTAAATATTTCAATGTTAAAATGATTTAAAAATGTTTCTGACCCCGAGCCGAAGTCTGACTATGTTTTCTGACCCTGGGTTCTGGTCTAGATGTGTTTACTGACCCCAGATTCAGGTCTGACTGTGTTTGTATGATTATTGTACTGACCTCCGTCTGCAACCAGCTGTACCCAGATATTGTTGCATCTTCAACATCATCTCTGTTTTATGTTCCTGGAATTTCTTACTGCTGATCTCATTTATAAAATGTCTAAAATAAAAAATAAATAAACAATATTAATAATTTCATTTATAAAATGTCTAAAATATATATAAACATTATTGTCATTACTACTCAGGACATTTATAAAATGTCTAAAATACAAAATATATAAAGATTGGTGTCATATATTACTACTTAATTGTCAGAAACAAGTCAATAATTTGTTTACAGCCGTAAATAATTCATAACAATTCAGACAGCTCCCTAGACTGTCGGAAACCATCAAGAATTAGTTTATAGTCGCAAATAATTCATACAACTTGTGTAGTTTGAGGCAGTAGGAGTCCTAAACTGGTGCAGTTGTGGGTGTTCGAGTGGCGGTTTCTGGCAGCACGAATCATTAAGGTTAATTTGAGGTGTTACAGCGAGTGACAGTTTCTGGCAGCACGAATCATTAAGGTTAATTTGAGGTGTTACAGCGAGTGACAGTTTCTGGCAGTACGAGTCATGAGGGTTAATTTGAGGTGTTACAGCGAGTGGCAGTTTCTGGCAGCACGAATCATTAAGGTTAATTTGAGGTGTTACAGCGAGAGGCAGTTTCTGGCAGTACGAGTCATGAGGGTTAATTTGAGGCGTTACAGCGAGTGGAAGTTTCAGGCAGTATGAGTCATTAAGGTTAATTTGAGGTGTTAGAGCAAGCGGGCGTTTCGGGCAGCAAGAGTCATTAAGGTTAATTTGAGGTGTTAGAGTGTCAGTTTCGGATAGCAGGAGGCATGTAGGTTAATTTGAGGTGTTACAGCGAGTGGCAGTTTCAGACAGCACGAGTCATTATGGTTAATTTGAGGTGTTACAGCGAGTGGCAGTTTCAGACAGCACGAGTCATTAAAGTTTAATTTGAGGTGTTACAGCGAGTGGCAGTTTCAGGCAGTATGAGTCATTAAGGTTAATTTGAGGTGTTACAGCGAGTGGCAGTTTCAGACAGTACGAGTCATTAAGGTTAATTTGAGGTGTTACAGCGAGTGGCAGTTTCTGGCAGCACGAATCATTAAGGTTAATTTGAGGTGTTACAGCGAGTGGCAGTTTCAGACAGCACGAGTCATTAAGGTTAATTTGAGATTCACACAAACATTATTTATGGAATAACAATAATTAATGTTACTGTTCAATTACTAAATGCCACTTAATAAAGAGAGAGAGAAATGGGGTTTAATGTCCAATCGACACAAACTAGGTCATTTTGGGGCTAACATATGGTTTACAATTTTTATTTCGATAATTCGCTTGCGTGTAGGGGTCTTTAGCAGTGGAAGGAAACTGGAATACCTGGTTAAATCTACGAGGTTGAGAAGGCCTCACCTATCTCCATGTCACATATGCTCACACTAGGGCTTGAAACCACAGCCGCAAGCCAGAGGTGATCGGCCAGCTAGAGGTCGAAGCGCAGTACTCTAGCTAGACCACTAGGCCATCCCAGCGCCCCCACTTCAAGACGTTCGAATTTGAGATTGATATGAGATTTTAGAATACCTTGCTACATTGAAATCGCCATGTGAATAGAAGACTTGACAGGTACTTGGAAAACCATCTCGACCAGCTCTACCAATCTCCTGATAATATGATTCTATATCTTTTGGAGCTAGAAAATACAAAACTTGATTACTTCAACATGCATTACGCAAGAACTAAATCAACCCATTGCAGGTCTTTCTTTAGGCCTGAAATGTTATCTTAATTATTAATTAGACATTATGCAAGAGCTAAATCTGTCTATTGCAGTCTTTCTTTACGCCTGAAAAGAGATGAACTCTCTCAGCCAATGCAGGGATCGAACACCCGACCTCCAGACTAACGAACCAGCGCCTTATCCACTTAGCCACTGTGATCCCCCTTCAGAGGGGAGCAATTTGACTGAAATTTTCAACCTAGTCTATTTATATCATCTAGTTTTTAACAATTATAGGGTGAACAGTCAACCACTAGAAAAGTGGTATGGTTTAACTTGGTGTATACACAGAAGAGAAATTAGGGCTATCTACACCAAGTTTCCAGATCTAATCTAACAATTAATTAAGAAAATCCCCAAAAAATCAAATTATCAATGGTAGAAAATATCAAGGTTTGGATTGATCGGAAATAGATTCAAATGAAAAGCATAGGCGGTCGGGAATTGTGTATCATCCATCTAATAATAATAATAATAATCTTGTCATTTTACAAGAGTAGCAAATTAAGCCTGAGACTTGCTTTCAATTTGGCCCTTGGCACAGATCATGCAAATGATTTCGATCATTACTGTAGGAAGAAACCGAAGAACTCACTATATCCTGTACGTGCATTGATGTGATTTAAAAAATTTCTTGTCGGACATTTTACCGAAAAAAAAAAGTGGCAATAACTCTCATCGTTATTTAAGCAGACTGTCATACCACAATTATAAAATCTTGTGTCAACAAAATATTAAAATCCTCTACGTAATAAAAATAAGTAAACCTTGCTATTTTTCATATCTAATTCCTGTACTTACGTATGTTTGCTTATACGGAAGCAAATGATCGCAGAACTTAGAAAAAAGAATCATTTTCTTTGTTATAAAATGTCATCAAAATATTCAAATCCGCCTGAATAAAAATGGGAACAGCTCAATTCTATTCATATTTAATTTCTGTATGGTATTTAAACTTATGTCAGTAATATTCCTATAAAATGACGTGTTTTCGTAATACGATAGAATGAAAGCTTTCTGATTCCTGATTATCAACTGACTATATCAGACATATAAACTGCACTGGCTGCAGAATGTTGACAAATTTTTAATTCATCATATCATTGTCACTACTGAATGAAGTAAAACTTTATATCTCTTACCACCGTAATGTATAACTTTTCTTACATCTGGTTTATCTATACCCATACCAAACGCTACAGTAGCTACAACCACCTGTAATAAACCAAACATAATCAAATAATCCTAATCTTCTGCTTCTACTGGGCTAATGAGGATGGACATACACCATAGAGTTATATATAGACACTAGAGACTGCACCGATCACCATTTCTTGGCCGCCATGTTAGTTCCAGGGAATATTAAGTTCATATTACCCAGAACTAACATGGCGGACGTCGATCCATTCCAGCAAAAACCTTTAACGTTGTAGTCATGGGAGTCTGGTTTCTATATATAACTCTATGGCATACACCATATAATGTGCTATATCAGGGAAAAATTTTGCCAGGACAGCAGCGCTACAACCTACTCTTACATCGAATTCCAACTGTAAAGCAGTATTAATATGCATGACAAAATCAGTTTTTCTGTGCCCTCCGAACAACTATACATTGTCTGGTGCCAGACTTTCTGTTGTTTACCACTGCCAAGGGGAACCGCGTTGGGAAATCCTGATGAACTTTATCGGCCAATACAGGGATCATTCACAGAACCTCACGGTTACTCACTAAGACACTGCGGCTCCCAGTTTAAAGGGACAATAACACTCTTTTGGCTTGACACGTCCAGAAATTTTTTTTAGCCTTATTCTAACTACAAGATGTTTAAGTGTCCTACCTGTTGTATAAATTATCCATTACAACCTATCTTACTTGTACAAAGGGTTCGAAAATATGTTTAAATCCAAGTTGCATTTGAAAGTGCTTACGTAAAATTTTCCAAATTTTGTTACGGCATGTAGTTGAATTTTTCCAATTTTTAAAATTCGGTGGGTTAGGATGAGAGTTGTATCATTTTTTAATTGAAATATTGTAAAATAGTACAAATTGTTGATCAGAATAAAGAGTGGAACATATTATTCAGTTACAACAAGAGTGGTATTGGGGCTTAAAAACAGTAGTAAGATTGAGTCACTGTAACCCAGGTATCATTTAATCTTGTGTATCTAGCACCTATTTCTTTCACATTTGTTTAATATTAAATCTTTGTTTAAAAATTCGTTAAAACTGTTTGTACAAAAGTACAAATTAAATGATTTGGGTGGTTTTAAACGTTTTTTTTTTACAAATTTATAAACAAAGATTTGATATTTTGCAAATGTGAAAGAAATTGGTGCCAGATACATGAGTACTAGTTAATAATAATAATAATAATAATTTATTTATAGAGCGCCTATAATCCAATAATTAGATTGCTCTATGGCGCTATTACATTATTGTAAAAGTATAAAATATAAAACATCTCAATAATAAGAACATTGCACAATTAGAATAAAATATGGTATGCAATACTAAAAAGTAAACTCTTAAAAAGCTTAAGCATTTAACAATTAAAATGGCTTTTTAAAAAGGTGGGTCTTTAACTTTTTCTTAAAAACAGGCAGGGAAGGGGAATCTTTAATTTCAGAAGGTAACTTATTCCATAGTTTAAAAGCAGCAAAACTATATGATCTTTCCCCAAATGAGGATTTTGCATGATAGGGCATTAGCAAGTTTTTGTTTTGTGATCTAAGTGTGCGTGAATATATGGGGTCACTAGTTGTTTGAGGTAGTCAGGTGAGTCTTCAATATTAATGACAGCGTATGTTAGAGAGAGTATTTTAAATTCAATTCTGCTAGTAACTGGCAGCCAATGCAGTTGGTGTAAAATAGGGGTGATATGTTCACAAAGTTTAGTTCTAGTTATGACTCGGGCGGCTTTGTTTTGAATTTTTTGTAATCTATTTAGTTGAAGAGAAGGCAAGTTAAACAATAAAGAATTACAATAATCAAGGCGGGAGGTTACAAGTGAGTTGACAAGCATTTTAGAAGTATCAGTATCAATAAAGTTTCTTATGCGACCTATATTATATAGTTGAAAATTAGCGGATTTACACATATTCGACACATGTTCTTTCATGTCAAAATTTTTCCCAAATTTAACACCGAGGTTCCGTACACTGTTACTTGGATGTATGACAGCACCACCCACTTTAACACATTTTGTAATAATTGATGAGAGTCTATGATCGGTTCCTATTTTTAATAATTCAGTTTTATCATCGTTTAGTTTTAAAAAGTTGTTTTTCATCCAGTTTTTTACATTATCAATACACTTCTCCAACTTAATGATTTGTTTACTTTCGTTGTCGGGTGTTACAGCCACATACAGTTGTGTGTCGTCTGCGTATATATGATAGTCTAAATTGTGATCTCTAAGAAGTTTACCAAGTGGGCAAGTATAAGCCGTAAATAATAACGGACCGAGTACTGATCCTTGCGGAATTCCATATTTTATGTCTACTGGTTTTGATGACTGCTTATTTATGACAACAGACTGTTTTCATGAAGTGAGATATGATTCAAACCATTTCAGGGCATAGCCAGTAATTCCAAAATAATCTTTTAAACGTGTAAGTAGAAGTGCTTGGTCGATGGTATCAAAAGCAGCACTTAGGTCAAGAAGAACAAGAAAAACAACATTTTTATTATCTAGATTAATTAAAATATCATTTTGCACTCGGAGTAAAGCCGTTTCTGTACTATGGAGTTTTTTGTATGCGGATTGAAAGGGTTCGTCCAGATGCTGAAATTTTAAATGATCTTTAAATCTAACAGACACTGCTTTTTCCACAAGTTTAGATAAAAATGATAGGTTAGATACTGGCCGATAATTTTTGAAGATGTTACTGTCTAAAGTACTTTTTTTGATTAAGGGAAAAACTAAAGCTTTTTTCAGAACATCAGGGAAGGTACCAGTTGATAATGATGTATTTACAATATAAGTAAGAACAGGACACAGTTCGTTGATGCACAGTTTCAGAAGCGGTGATGGAAGCGGATCTAACTCGCATGTCGAAGACGATGATTTGGCAACAAGTTGCTTGATTTCTTTGTCTGATGTCAGGGAAAATTCTGACATAACTTGAGAAGGTGGTGATATAATAGATAGACATGTTGTCTCAGAGTTATTGTTTGTTTCAAGTTCAGTCCTAATATTATCAATCTTGTCACTAAAATATTTAGAAAACTCTTCAGCAAGGTCAGCATCATGCGTATGATCTGGTAGTATTTGTTGATTATGCGGTTTCAGGATACTATTGACTATGTTTTGAAGTACTTTTGGGTTATCCTTATTAACATTGATTTGTTCTAAAATATAGTCTTTTTTTACTCTACCAATCAAATTATTTGTTTTGTTCCTCGCTTGAGTATATAGCTGTCTATTAATCTCAAGATTAGAATTTCGCCAAAGCCTTTCCATGGACCGTCTATGGATTTTACTCTGTCGAATTTCATCAGTAAACCATTTCCGATTTGATCGAAGAGTAAATTTGGCTTTTTTAATGGGAGCATGGTCATCCAGAATATTTCTTAGAGTGTCATTATAAAGATTAATTTGTTGATCAATATTTGCTCTGTCGAGTTCCTTTAATATTTTAGAGTTAATAATATCAGATCGAAAATCTTCAATGTTAATATTACGTATTTTTCTATATGTAATTGTCTGTTGTAACTATATTACACCCCCAGTACTAGTTATTATACTATATTACACCCCTAGTACTAGTTATTATACTATATTACACCCCCAGTACTAGTTATTATATTACACCCCCAGTACTAGTTATTATATTACACCCTCAGTACTAGTTACTATACTATATTACACCCCCAGTACTAGTTATTATATTATATTACACCCCCAGTACTAGTTATTATACTATATTACACCCCCAGTACTAGTTATTATATTATATTACACCCCTAGTACTAGTTATTATACTATATTACACCCCCAGTACTAGTTATTATATTACACCCCCAGTACTAGTTATTATATTACACCCCCAGTACTAGTTACTATACTACACCCTCAGTACTAGTTATTATACTATATTACACCCCCAGTACTAGTTATTATACTATATTACACCCCCAGTACTAGTTATTATATTATATTACACCCCCAGTACTAGTTATTATACTAGTTACTATATTACACCCCCAGTACTAGTTATTATATTATATTACACCCCCAGTACTAGTTATTATACTAGTTACTATATTACACCCCCAGTACTAGTTATTATATTATATTACACCCCCAGTACTAGTTATTATACTATATTACACCCCCAGTACTAGTTATTATATTACACCCCCAGTACTAGTTATTATACTATATTACACCCCCAGTACTAGTTATTATATTATATTACACCCCCAGTACTAGTTATTATATTACACCCCCAGTACTAGTTACTATATTACACCCCCAGTACTAGTTATTATACTATATTACAACCCCAGTACTAGTTACTATACTATATTACACCCCCAGTACTAGTTATTATATTATATTACACCCCAGTACTAGTTATTATACTATATTACACCCCCAGTACTAGTTATTATACTATATTACACCCCCAGTACTAGTTATTATACTATATTACACCCCCAGTACTAGTTATTATATTACACCCTCAGTACTAGTTACTATATTATATTACACCCTCAGTACTAGTTATTATATTACACCCCCAGTACTAGTTATTATACTATATTACACCCCCAGTACTAGTTATTATATTATATTACACCCCCAGTACTAGTTATTATACTATATTACACCCCCAGTACTAGTTATTATACAATATTTACCTGTATCTGGTCGTTAACAAATTGATGATGAGCATGTTTTCTAGCTTGTAACGACAGACCAGCATGATACGGTAAACACGCTACTTTCATTGCTAAAATATAAAAATAACGCTAACGCTACAATATACTTCCACATTCCAATTCTGCTTTGATTGATAAGGTACTTTGTCAAGAAGGCTAGGCTTTTGGTTTGTTTAGCGTTGAGGGTCATGCATCAACATCAATAGTTCCTGTCCTTAGAGTATAACTTAAAAGTATACCAAGATAATGCATTCAGAATTGTGCCTTTCACATTCAGACCCCCTAGAGGACATCTTCAAAAATCATCATAATGAATGAGCCTCCATCATCAACATGATCAAAGAGAGAAGGGAGAGGATACGTGCAAGGGCTCTTACCGCCAGAGGCACGGACTAACACCAGTAATCAGTAAAATATAAAAATTATGATTACAGTTATGATTAAAAACAGCTCAAATATAACTCCTTGTCATGTACAGCCACACCAGTTGACTCAATGACATGCTTTATGATACAGCCATTCAGCCATCCAACCCCCCAAGATGAAGAACTAAACATTTGTCTTTCCCTCCCTCTCCCCATCCAATCCTTTCTTTCTCTCTCTCTGTCCCTCCCTCAAGCTTTCTTTTTAACCCAATTTCACACCACTACATTTAGACTATATCAAAGCATTCCAGGCTAATGTAAACCACATATAAAAATTGTTATAGATCTTTCTTTTTGTACCTCCCTGTCTCCGTCACTCCCTCAAGCTTCAAGTTCAACCTAATTTTACACCACTGCATTTAGACTAAATCAAAGCAGTCCAGGAGGACCGCACTACACGCAAAACAAAAACTACAAGATAAACCTGCGGACAAGACAGAGAATAGACATTGCAAAAATAAACAATTATCAAATCAAGTGAATGGATCCTGGGGCCAGCCGTAAGCGTCCAGTCACCTCCTCCCACTTACCTTGTAAAACGGCAGTAACTTCCATGGTGGCTTTTTTCGTAGGACAGTATATAATGGTAGGTCCGTTAAAACTTGGTATTTTAGTCACGACATCCAGTTGTGATCGTAAATCACACATAATATCAGATCTATTATTTACTGACAGAAAGAGATTCGGTCTGAAAATATAAAACATAACAAAAAACAAATCAAGCATAATAGGATTACATCCCAATACTCCTTTAAAATAACACCTCAATTCTCCAAATTAGCAGCTCAAGTATTTTGTTAATAAGGCATTTATCCGGTTTCATCCCACTGCTTAAGACCCCTACGTGCGAGCAAATTGTTGAAATAAAATTACACCATATGTTAGTCCTGAAATGACATAGTTTGTGTCGAGTGGACGTTAAACCCCATTTCTCTTGTTTGTTTTAAGGCATTTGGTGATAGGACTAACACAGCTTTATGGATAACAATCTAATTGGAGTTCTGTTTACAAGCTAGACTAAAACTACGATACTTAGATTATATAATTAGGAAGACATTACACAAAGTATTCTTCTAATACTCTCGTCAGAGTGTGGTGGCGTCCCTTACTACAACGACGGAAATGGCCGCAGAGCCCATCAAGATCAAAATAAGCAGAAGCACGGTAAAATCGTGGTGTGGTTTCCATGATCGTGAGTGATCGCCTGTCACCCTCAGATCGGGTCGCGTCCTTATTGCGCTGCAGTGCCCGTACGGCGATCACCAAATGAACAAACGTGAACACAACGTACGAAAAAGTCCCAAAATATCGCAAACTTGATAAAAAAAAATTGTATTTTCACATCTTTCCAGATCGCAGAACCTTAGTGTTTGTTTTGAACATGCTCAACACAAATGCCGTGACTTGGCGAACATTTGCGACTTTAGAGACCACAGCGCGATATCTGGCGTTTCCACCAAGTCTGACGGGGTAAAGAATGCAACTACTTTCAAGTTTGTAAATTTGTTGGACATTTTCTCGCTTTGTGTTTAGTTTACCAGCGACCTTGTAAGGCCACTCGATCTGACGGGGGCATAAATTATTAACAACACAGATCTAAAATAACATCTCAAGCCCTAAAAATAAATTAACACAACACCTCTAATTGTAGACGGATGGGGAAATCTTATATTTTATTAGAATATGGTTGATTTATATAAATATTATAACGAGTGACGATAAAGATAATACCTGGTAGATATTCTAACTTACCTATCAAATCTAGTACAACACTGAACACCCCATCTTACCTATCAAATTCAATACAACACTGAACACTGAACACCCCGACCCATCTTACCTATCAAATCCAGTACAACACTGAACACCCCACCCCATCTTACCTATCAAATCCAGTACAACACTGAACACCCCACCCCATCTTACCTATCAAATCCAGTACAGGTAACTGTTGGTTTTTTAAGGTTTAAAGAACGACAAATATCACCTCTAACTTCTACGGTAGCTGTTGCTGTTAGCGCTACAATAGGTACCTAAAATACATATATATATATAGAGATCTTCAGTCAATCTTAAGAAAGAGAAATTTTATTTGATTTAAATAATCATAAGAGAACATAGAAGTACCTGGAGTAAACCCATTAGTTTAGGCAGGGGATCCTACTCATCAGGTACAAGTGTGGGATAAAAATCATTCTACTTGATTCAATGACAGAACTTACTATCTAAATCTCACATGTTAGTTCATTCGATCACAATAACCCCACAGAATGAACCATTGCTGATTGCTCAAGTCTCAAGTTTGTGAATTATACTTTCTATATACCTTACTACTAGTAGAGTGGAAAAACACGGTCTTATCACTGCAGAATGAATCGTCACTGTCTGAGGTTGTCTGAGGGAGCAAAAAAACAATTATTCACCTTCCAATCTGAACAAATTAAATACTTACCATTGGAAATAAATTCTTCAAATTGCCAAGAGTTCTATAAGCTGCCCGGAAGTCGTGTCCCCACTGAGATACACAATGTGCTTCATCTATAGCGATCAAATCTATACCTGTAAATAACAATAGGTTGCTAGGCAATGAAACATGGCCACAGCAGCTAAGGGGCCATCCATAAAGTACGTACGCTTGAAGGGTGGGGCAGGGGGGTCACGCCCAAAAAAGTACAGAAAATTCACACCCAAAAATTCATTGGCAATACGTACGTACAGGAGCGTACAGGGGGGGAGGGGTCTGAATTTTACCCATTTTGAGAGTACGTAGTTTATGGATGGCCCCTAAACTGTCCGAGCAGTCAACGAGGGCTGTCGCATATTTATGCTTCTGTAAACATGCAAGTCACGCCCATCCTTTGCAAGGGATTTTTCGTACAATTAGGGGCCATAGTTCATGAAGTTACTGTCCAATACGTGCTAATATTGACAGGAACCGAGATCTTTGGGATATAAACGTATACATGTATTATTATAAGTTTCATCAATATCGGATAAAAATAGTGATCTCTAGAGGGAAAAACAATCAGAAGTCACAATCCAGGAAGTGTAAAAAGAACCAAGATCTCTAGAAATAAATATTTTAAGTTTCAACTCAACCATCATTAGTAGGGCTGTGTATTGAACTCAATAATCATTAGTAGGGCTGTGTATTGAACTCAATAATCATTAGTCAGGCTGTGTATTGAACTCAATAATTGTATTGCGATACTTGACAAACAGTTTTGTAATATTTTCGTAAGTCCTAGTTTATCCCGAAGAACAGTTTTATTTTGAATAGCTATATTATTTATATGAGTTTGATCTTGGACACTTATTGTTTACCCCGTCTTCCATTAGCCCAGATTAGGTGCATAATAGTAGGACGTTAAACCCCATTTCATTCATTCTTATTGTTTACTGAAAAGCCTACAATATGAGTGACTATGTGAATACATTTCCACTTTTTTTTCATCCACAACTTTGGTTTTGTCTTTGTAGATTTATTGTTAACTGTAAAGCCTAAATAATGTCTGATTATGAAATCGTTCTAAATAGTCTAGCACTAAAATTTGAACATAATATAAAAGTAGTAAAATATCGAGATTGAAAATGTATCGATACAGTACACCGCAGACGGTGGTATTGCAATATAGCAATATTGTTTAACAACCCTAATCATTACGGTGTAACGGGGACATATTTGAAAGGCTTTTAACCCTTTCAGACTACAATACGTTATATTACGTCATAAAATAAACAACCATTGGCATTGCGACTACTGTACGTATTATTACGTACCCTGGAGAAATTGACAGTTTCGGGAAAATTTTACCTTGACCTTTTGACATTTCTGATAGGGGACATAACTCTGGTTTATTTATAACTATCCAGGCGTTTTTTCGATCTTTTATTAAATGGCTAAAACAATTTTTTATGAAATTTTAGCAGATCCGTCATTTTTGGAAAGCGATGACGACGTAGAGAGTGACTTAGACCGGGATAGCGATGAATACGTCTGTTTTGACAGTGACCCGAGGAAAATGTAGACGGCGATATCGCTATTGCTAATGTAAACAAATCTTTTCCCGATGTCTTTACGGCAAATGCCGAATCCCTTGTGTTGGAAACCGTATGATTTATAAAATCTGTTGCTATGGGAACCATAAAAATTTAGTCATTCCCCCTCAATACCTGAAATTATTTTTTTTTATTCATACAATAGGAGTAAGTATGTGCACTACTTATGTCTTTGAATGAATATCTGACAGATACCTATTAGAATGGTTTTTGATGTTTTTCATGAAATTTGTCAAATTACCAAAGCTATATTTTTGTAAAATTGGTTATATTTTTTTATATTTTTTTACTCATAACTTCTCACATTTTACATTTATTATTGCTACTCTGATGTTGAAAAATTATTCTGTGATAAATTTTAACATATAGTTTGAGTTTACATAGAGATTAAAGCTTTTTTAAAATTGTAATGTTTCACTTCACATTTTTCTCCTTTTTTCCCTGTTGTTGTCATGGTAACTGTTGGAATACCACTGAAGTGTTCATATCCAAATTTGAGTATTTAGTACATTGACCATTCTTAACCCCAAAAAACATAGTTTTCACATGCCATGCTCACTGGATATTTTTCATTACCATGAAATGAAAATCAGCAGTAATTTAACCAAATTTTGCAAATTAATTGGATTCCATGGGTACTTTCCTATTCTGAAAAGTGTAGTCTGAAAGGGTTAAAGTCGGACAACCACAGGCTAAAAATGTGATTTTTCAAACAATCAGGTACCATGATTCAAACTGTTACAGACCGATATCCACAAATATCTAAAGGAACAGAATTCTTTGGGTTATAATCATGTATTTTAAGTTTCATTAAAATCGGAAAAGAATGTGACTTCTAGAGGGTCCACAACATTTGTATTATCGCACAGTTTTGGTCCGAATTTCCCAAAGTTCGAACTCAACCATAGCACACTGTATTATGGTGTATGCCCGTCTTTAATAGCAAAGTCGGAGCGAAACAGTAGGACGTTAAACCGCATTTCATTTAATTTACAAATAACACCTCTATAACAGCAGGTTATCTCGACCCTTCTATAATGTGGTTAGGTGCAGAAGCGTAGGATGTTAAACCCCATTTCATTCATTCCTTCTATAATGTATTATAACAATATTATAACAATATTACTTATATTCTCTGTGATGACACAGAGTTCTTGATGACACGGAAATATTTATTTATGGCTGGGGATATGATATCTTTCCTATCTAACACTAGGGATCTGGTATCCTTTAACTTGGTTGTTTTGCAGTTTAATTAATATATTAGCCTTTTAATTTCAAAGCATCCTTTGATAATTGATAATAACCCTTTAATTTTCAAAAATGGTTTAATTAGTATTATGGCTTAATTTAATGGCACACCATTTAATTTTATAGGGATGTGATATCATGATCTTTCCTATCTAAATTACCTCCTGTTTCTATACAATACATATACATATAGACCGAGTTGTTGATGTATATATATATATATATATAAGCAGGAGATAATTTAGATAGGAAATATATCATATCCCCAGCCATAAATAAATATTTCCGTGTAAATTTCCACACCAAGAACTCTGTAGTGGAGTGAAATTTGTTTATAAATATGCATTATTCTCAGAATTGATCATTATGACCCAATAGTAAATGGATTATATTTAAATAAATCTCAATCCACCATTATTACCCCTAACCCTAACCCAACCCTTAATTACCCCTAACCCAACCCTTAATTACCCCTAACCCAACCCTTTATCACCCCTAACCCAACCCTTAATTACACCTAACCCAACCCTTAATTACCCCTAACCCAACCCTTAATTACCACTAACCCTAACCCAACCCTTAATTACCCCTAACCCAACCCTTTATCACCCCTAACCCAACCCTTAATTACCCCTAACCCAACCCTTAATTACCCCCTATTTATATCTATATATAATAACCTGTCTCCAATATTCTTTGTTTTACAATATTAAAGATACATTATGGGAGATTAGATAAAGAGCTGACAGCTCTCACTATAATAGTTAAAGATACATTATGGGAGATTAGATAAAGAGCTGACAGTTCTCACTATAATAGTTAAAGATACATTATGGGAGATTAGATAAAGAGCTGACAGTTCTCGCTATAATAGTTAAAGATACAGTGTGGGAGATTAGATGAAGAGCTGACAGTTCTCACTATAATAGTTAAAGATACAGTGTGGGAGATTAGATGAAGAGCTGACAGTTCTCACTATAATAGTTAAAGATACATTATGGGAGATTAGATAAAGAGCTGACAGTTCTCGCTATAATAGTTAAAGATACAGTGTGGGAGATTAGATGAAGAGCTGACAGTTCTCACTATAATAGTTAAAGATACAGTGTGGGAGATTAGATAAAGAGCTGACAGTTCTCACTATAATAGTTAAAAAATTGATCCACTCTGATCTCTGAACCGAGAAAAAAACGATTGAATTTTCGGCCTAGCCTCGATCATCATTACTAAAGTCAGTAAGATAAAAAACATAGTCTTGATTATTCATTTCATGATTTAATTATGAATGAGAATTGAGCTGCAAATCGGATCCTAATCCAGTAAATATCTCTTGTATAATGTATGTTTAATTTATCTTATAATAAATTGTAATGAACATCTGTGGGCTAAAGTTTTTTAGTTACTATGGTAATATATATATATATAGAGAGAGAAATGGGATTTAACATCCACTCGTCACAAACTAGGTCTATTCAGGACTAACATATGGTTTAATTTTATTTCAATAATTCGCTTGCGCATTGAGGTCTTTAGCAGTGGGAGGAAACAGGAGGATCCGGAGAAAACCCACGAGGCTGGACAGGCGACCCTACTCCTTGCCACGTACAACCAAGGATTCGAAACCACTCCAGTTGACTCAATGACCGGCTTTATGATACAGCACGCATGTGCTTACCAGTCGGTCATCCAACCCCCCTGTATTATATAGACCCAAATGAATGAGTCGGGGAGAAAAACCAGTGTATGCCAATTTTCATATCTGAGCTTATTTACTATTAAACAGTTACATGACATCGTATACCATTTATACCATTATTGCTTACATTACACAGGCATTATATAAGAATCAAATCTGCCTATTGCAAGTTTTCTACAGGGCCTTAAATGTCATAAAATATCAAAGATACATTATGGGAGATTAGATAACGAGTTGGCAGTTCTCACTATAATAGGTAAAAACTTGATAATGTAAAGGCAATTTGATGAAAATTTCAGTCAAATTGATCCACTATGAACCGAGAATTAATCGATTAAAATTTCGGCCTAGTCTCTATCATCATTACTGAAGTCTGTACGCTAAAAAACATAGTCTGGATCATCCATTTCATGATTTGTAAAACAAAAATAAAGATAGGTTGCCAGGCAACGAAACATACGCTCACAGCAGCTAAATCGTCCGGGCAGTCAACAAGAGTTGTCGCATATTTAACTTTTTTCAGTAATGAAACATTTATAATACACTAAAGTCATATAACAAGTAACAACTCATTATGTAATTATCAGAAAATTAATCGAATTTGTTTGGCTTTGATAAGTTCTCCTCCATGCTAACGTTTAGTATACGAAACACTTAATATTCTGAAAATCAATAGGCTTCTTCGTCGCATAACCATCAATACTTTGTATAAATTCCAAGTCAATCGGATATTAACTTTAGCCTCTAGAGCATCCACAAGATTTTTTAAAGTGATCAAGGCCATAACTCTAACAGTAATTATCGAGAATCGCTGAAAATCCCTAGGCTTATTCTTAACATGACCCTCAACACTGTGTATAAATTTAAAGTCAATCGGTTATTAACTTTAGCCTCTGGAGCGTCCACAAGATTAAAGTGATCAAGGGCCATAACTCTGACAGCAATTATCAGAAATCACTGAAAATCAATAGACTTTTTCGTTACATGACCCTCAACACTGTGTCTAAATTTAATCAGATATAGCTGAAAATCAATAGGGGACTTCCTCTGACAACCTTAAACACTGTGTATAAATTTAAATTCAATCGGATATTACCTTTAGCCTCTAGAGCATTCACAAGATTTTTCAAAGTGATCAAGGGCCATAACTCTTGCAGTAATTATCGGATATTGCTGAAAATCCCTAGGCTTCTTTGACTCATGACCGTAAACACTGTGTATAAATCTTAATTCAATCAGATATTA
Source organism: Patella pellucida (assembly GCA_917208275.1). Taxonomy (NCBI): domain Eukaryota; kingdom Metazoa; phylum Mollusca; class Gastropoda; family Patellidae; genus Patella; species Patella pellucida. Next base: position 57,907,499 of record OU795044.1, read on the forward strand.
ACTTTAGCCTCTAGTGCATTCACAAGATTTTTTGAAGTGATCAAGGGCCATAACTCTGACAGCAATTATCGGAAATCGCTGAAAATCAATAGGGGTCTTCCTCTCATGATCTTAAACACTGTGTATAAATTTAAAGTCAATCGGATATTAATTTTAGCCCCTAGAGCGTTCACAAGAAATTGTGGACGACGGACGGACGGGGGCGCAGCAATATGTGGGTGTATAAAAATGGTTGGAGTGTCCAAGTTTAGATTTGTTATGAATTCCATAAAGTAGTTAGGTTTTGAAACGTTAAATATTATGTATTTCAACATGGCGCTCGAAGGGTTTAATATATTTAGGTACAAATTAGAAGCGAATAGTTTATTTAAATGAGAGTCAAGAATTGAAGGACGTGTATGCCTTGGAAATCTGTGACTTGTATGTGTATTCCTTTTGTATGTGAGGTATTAACTGGACGGGTAGGCCTGTAATGCGTCTTGTTTGAGTGACTGGCTTCTTTTCAGCTCTGGACAGGTTTCATTCTACGGTATCCCTCCTTAGTGAGAGAATAAAGATTTTTTAACCGAGAGAAAATCTTCCAAAGTGATGGTGGATTCTGAGGCAAAAAAGGGGATTAGAGCCAACCAATTTGATAAACAAAATTAACCATAACAAGATCGTAAGCATAGAGTGAGATAATATAAGAGAGACTATGAGAGAGAGAGAGAGAGAGAGAGAGAGGGGGTTTAACCTCCACTCGACCAAAACTAGGTCATTTCGGGACTAATATATGATTATAATTTTATTTCAATAATTTGCTTGTGCGTAGAGGTCTTTAGCAGTGGGAGAAAACCCACGAGGTTCGACAGGCATCCCTACTCCTTACCATGTACAACGGGAGATTTGAAACCACGCCAGTTGACCCAATGACAGGCTTTATGATACAGTGCACACATGCTAACCATTCGGCCATCCAATACCCGATCTTAAAGGGACAATAACACTCTTGCTGGCTTGACAGGCCCAGAAAAAAAAATTAGCCTTATTCTAACTACAAGATGTTTAAAGTGTCCTACCTGTTGTGTAAATTATCCATTACAACCTATTTTACTTGTCCAGAGGGTTCGAAAATATGTTTAAATCCAAATTGCATTTGAAAGTGCTTACGTAAGGCTTTTCAAACCATGTTACGGCATGTAGTTGAATATTTCCAATTTTTTAAATAATTAGGCATGTTAAGATGAAATTTGTATCATTTTTTAATTGAAATATTGTAAAATAGTACAAATTGTTGACCAGAATGAAGATTGGAACATATTATTCAGTTACAACAAGAGTGTTATTGGGGCTTTAAAAGCTGTGATAAAAATAGTATCTATCTAACTGTAACCCCATTTCATTCATTCCTTCTATAATGTATTATAACAATATTATAACAATATTACTTATATTATCTGTCAGCACAGAGTTCTTGGTATGGAAATTTACACGGAGATATTTATTTATAGCTAGGGATATGATATATTTCCTATCTAAATTACCTCCTGCTTACATACATACATACAGATATATAGGCGTGTTAAGATGAAATTTGTATCATTTTTTAATTGAAACTGTGAACTCGAGGACAAGTGTCTGTTATCTGAATGGTTGTATAAAACGACCATATAAATATAATCTGTGAATATTGCTGTACTGTTGAAACTGGACTTTCTCTGATAACTCCATTACTACTGAATATAATTGTTGTAGTTCTTATATGGACTGTGTCTAACTGAGTTGTACATGGACTGTAAAGATGGCGGAAGCAGGCATTGATACACATAGCTGTAGTATCTGTTTAGATGATTTTACTAAACCTAAAATACTGCCATGTTTCCACACTTATTGTCAACATTGCATAGACGAGTATATCAAAGCACATTCACATCTCAACAAGTTTAATTGTCCTAATTGTAGAACACAGATTCAAGTACCTGATGAAGGCGCAAGTGGATTTTCAACAAACTTCTATATCCAACCAAAAGATGAAACCGTATATAAGGTCCATGATGAAACACAAAATCATTTCTGTCTGAGACACAAGACAAAAGAAATAGAATTTTACTGTCGTGATTGTTCTGTTGCTGTTTGTGGTAGCTGTGTTATAGTGGATCATACAACTCACTCAAAAACAGATCTTACTGATGTAGACCAAGAATTGAGAGGAAAGTTAAACATTATTAAAGGGAAGTTAGAAGGAAAGATTGATGAAGTCCAGAAACACTGTGAATCTTTAACCAGTCAAATAGCTGATATCAAGCACCAAGCTAAAATAGCCTGTGACAATGTTGATCAAGAAGTTCAAAGAGTTTGTGAAGGGGCCAAAAAACATGGCAGTGATATAAAATGTGAAATGAAAAAAATTCGTGATGAAGATAGTAACAAGCTACAGATATTACATGGAGATATGACCCAATTCAAAAGTTCGCTTCAGACCAGTGTTAAATATATAAATGATGTGCTGAATGGTAAATCTACTGTTCCAGTTGTAGATGCTTTAACCAATGGACAAACACTGACTGAAGATAGCAGATCAACCAGTTATAATATACCCACAGTAAGATATGCTCATTATACTATGGTAGATATAGATGTTACAACTTTACGTCAACTACTGGGTAAAGTAGAAACAATGGAGTCACCAACCTGGACATCTAGTTTTAGTTTGAATCAGGTGAAGAGAGATGAGAACTATGATGGTGATGATGTAATAATACACGGAATGCCATGGTATGTAACAATAGTTCAACAACATCATACAGATACACCAGGATTAGGATATTACCTGATGTTGAGGAGGTCAGAAGATAAAACAGTTAAATCTGTTACGGCTAGCTATACACTAAAACTATTGAATACAAATGATGCAAGTCAATCTGTAGTTCAACACCGTACATCTACATTTACACCTGATGGTTCTGGTAAAGGATGGGTTAAATCCATAGAGTGGAATAAACTAAAGGATGCGTTTATTAATAAGAAACAGAAATTAAGTGTACAGGCGTCTGTAAAAGTAAACAAAATAGAACGCTACTAAACATTTATATATTTCAGACAATAGTACGATAGATGGGTGCAGCGATGTCATTAGACGCCGGCAACCGGCAAATTTCGCCGTTTACATTAGCTCAATTTCCGGCTACTTTTCAGCTAAAAAAAATCAGTAATTTAATTTTAATAAAATAAAACTAATTTAATTTCGAAACGCAAAGATGTACGTCCGATTGCCCAGCTACATGGCTATTTCACGAAATTTTTATTTTTCATTCATTCTTAATGTCAACATAGACTTTGTTTTTAGCTAGAACCATTTCCCTTCTCGTACTGTGTAGGAATAGAGCATGCGCTCCCAACCGACACCCAATATTTTAATCCTTTTCGATTCACTGGACAACAAAATACTCCGTCGGCTGTTATCACACGAAAGATTCCCTTCGATGTACGCACTGTTATCAGATATAACACACCAGTTTAATTATTCTCCTTTTAACAAACTAGAAACACGGCTAAAATGGCACTTCCCACGAGCCGCTCGCATTGCAAAGTGCCTAACTAGGAGGTTTCATCTTGGCGGGAAAAAAGGTGTCACGTGAGCAAATAACAATAGCATGGCGAGCATGGCTGCATTCCTACCGGCGTCGATGGTTCCCCGATGGAAATCTAAATTACTATTTTATAAAGAAGACAAACAATCTTTTGACATCACGAACTATTCGCAGCACTGACGTATTGCCTTCGTGTTCTGTCGTCTAAACGAAGACACGAAATTTGAGAGGAATGCTTTGGCGTAGATATGAAGCAGATGTACGGGTCGGCACGTTTTCTTATTTTGTAGGAATATTACACAGACGCAAATTTGAATACCGTAGGGGAATTAATTTTGAAAAATAGCGAGGGGCATCTATTTGTATTACATATGATATTTTGTTGACAGGTATTTTTTTTTATTATAGTCGGAATCCGTCTTCTTAAATGACGATAAAATTGATGCCCCTTTATTTTCGGTAAATATATATATGTGTCCGACAAGAACGATTTTGAAATAGTTTTAGTGTAATAACCTAGCCTTTTCTACATTGCTGTACATGCTTGTCTTACTTTTATTTTTGATATAATATAAATATTATTAACAAATATAGGATATGAAAAAAAAAAGTTTATCTAAATTATTAAAGTCATCTCCCATGTAGGTATTTAACAATCTGAAATAGAAATGTTCAGCATGCACCACAAGTTTATTTTAGGCCTAACTTCTGAAAAAAAAACTCCTTTTCATTCGTACGGCGCCTGTGGGAACATGAGCCATAACGCAATCGCAACGATTTGGTTTGTTTGTAGATTTGGACATGCGACTCTTAAAATTTGCTGCCGCTTACTTTACCAAAATTTCCTGTTACTTGAAAAGTTAGTGACATCCCTGGATGGGTGTCATTGTAATACATAGAAATATCTCTACTCTAAAATAATATGTTAGTTTAATCAAAAATAAATGGAACTTGGTTACTTGCATGTCAGATAGATTTTAATGTTTAAATATCAACTGGTTTGCGGATTCATTCACTTGATTTGATTTGGTTTTTTTATTTCTTGCACTGTCTTTTATATTTGTTTTTATTTCTTGCACTGTCTTTGTAGTTTGTTTTGTTCGCAGGTTTGTTTTGTTGGTTAAAATCTACCCCTTTTCATGGGCCTCCGTTTAACCGGACTGAGACCCTTTATTCAACCAGACTGAATCCAAGCTTGAATGTTATAAAACATTGATATTTTATTGTTAATTATATGAGAATTAACGAGTTTACCTATTTTATTGTTAATTAAATGAGAATTAACGAGTTTACCTAGTTTATTGTTAATCAAAAAAGAATTAACGAGTTTACCTATTTTATTGTTAATTAAATAAGAATTAACGATTTTACCTATTTTATTGTTAATTAAATAAGAATTAACGAGTTTACCTATTTTATTGTTAATTAAATAAGAATTAACGAGTTTACCTATTTTATTGTTAATTAAATGAGAATTAACGAGTTTACCTAGTTTATTGTTAATTAAATAAGAATTAACGAGTTTACCTATTTTATTGTTAATTAAATGAGAATTAACGAGTTTACCTAGTTTATTGTTAATTAAATAAGAATTAACGAGTTTACCTATTTTATTGTTAATTAAATAAGAATTAACGAGTTTACCTATTTTATTGTTAATTAAATGAGAATTAACGAGTTTACCTAGTTTATTGTTAATCAAAAAAGAATTAACGAGTTAACCTATTTTATTGTTAATTAAATAAGAATTAACGATTTTACCTATTTTATTGTTAATTAAATAAGAATTAACGAGTTTACCTATTTTATTGTTAATTAAATGAGAATTAATGAGTTTACCTATTTTATTGTTAATTAAATAAGAATTAACGAGTTTACCTATTTTATTGTTAATTAAATGAGAATTAATGAGTTTACCTATTTTATTGTTAATTAAACATGCATTATTCAAGAGCTAAATCTGCCTAGTGCAGGTCTTTATTTGGGCATGAAATGTTTTCTAAAGTATTAATTAGACATTAATTAACTGATCCAGGCCTTAATCAACTTTGGATGGCATCACATTGCTCCGATATTAAACAGATTAAAACGTTTAAGTGAGAAATCAAATATGGCGGTCCAAGACGCTTCGAGTCTTAGCTCTGATCAACCAGGTCCGTGGTTGAAATTATTGCACACGTCGGCCAAATTTTTAAATGCCAATATCTTCGCTTACAATAGAGTAATTTGAATGAAATTTTCAAATTATTCATTTTACATCACCTACTTTCGAACTATTATAGCAAGAATGGCTAGTTCTTATCTATATCTTGAATAATGTAAATTTAAATGAGAATTAACGAGTTTACCTAGTTTATTGTTAATTAAATGAGAATTAACGAGTTTACCTATTTTATTGTTAATTAAATGAGAATTATACCTTTTTTATTGTTAATTAAATGAGAATTAACGAGGTTACCTATTTTATTGTGAAGATCCTTGAGAACCTCCGTAGCAGCACCAGCGAATTCTGGTGTAATATACAACAACCGGAACTGACCCCTGAAAAACATAACGTTAATATCAGGTTAACTAGACATATAGACAGGATTTTCCGGCCGTTTTCTCCTTGACAGTGGTGGAAGAAGAAGGGCCGATAAGGAAAGAGAGAGAAAAATGGGATTTTACGTCCACTTAACACAACTAGGTCATTTCGGGACTAATATATGGTTTAATCTCATTTCAATAATTCGCTTGCGCGTAGGGGACCTCAGCAGTGGGAGGAAACCTGAGTACCCGGAGGAAACCCACGAGGTTGAGAAGGCGCCCTTATCTCCTAGCCACATACGCTCAGACCAGGGCTCGAAACCACAGTCTCAAGCCAGAGGTGACCGGCCAGCTAGAGGTCGAAGCGCGGCAATCTAGACCCCTTGGCAGTAAGAATTCGAAATAGAATTGAGAGAGAGAGAAATGGGGATAACGTCTACTCAACATAAACTAGGTCATTTGGGGACTAACATGGTTTACTTTTTTTTCAATAATTTGCTTACAGGTAGGGTTCTTTAGCAGTGGGAGGAAACCGGAGGACCCGGAGAAAACCCACGAGGTTGGAAATAAAATTAAGATATATTTAAGTGTACGAGTGACAATCTTGACTCAAATAAATCAGAGAACAATATTTGTCACTTGGGAAATGTTTTAGTGCAGCAGTTTTATCAAATTGTACACTTGTTTGTGCCAATTGTATCAAATTTTACTCTTGTTTGTGCCAATTGTATCAAATTGTACACTTGTTTGTGCCAATTGTATCAAATTTTACTCTTGTTTGTGCCAATTGTATCAAATTGTACACTTGTTTGTGCCAATTGTATCAAATTGTACACTTGTTTGTGCCAATTGTATCAAATTTTACTCTTGTTTGTGCCAAAGATAAAGGTTGGAGTTTTTGCTTCACCATTGTGGTGTATATGTGTGTGAATGAATGAATGAAAGAAATAGGGTTTAACGTCCTACTGTTATGCACCTAACCTGAGCTAATTGAAGACGGGCATACGCCATACAGTGTGTTATGAGGGAAATTTTGCCCTGGCAGCGGCGCTACGGCCTACTCTTATATCGAATTCCAACTGCCAGGGGATCTTTTACGTGCACACCAATGTGTACACGGGACCTCGGTTTTTCGTCCCATCCGAAGGACTATGCAGCTGTCCTTGTCAGGCCCTCCTTCTGTATCACTCACAAGGGGAAATCACGTCGGAAGTATATGTGTGTAATTATTATATATTTTATTTTATATAAAAGCCATATTTTATAATATCCAGTTCTGTATCCAAGATCTCAACCTTGGAAAAAATGTTATATATTGATTGCTTCGTATTAAAAAAAATTAGAAAATTATTTTGTCTACTTAGCACTGCTATGGAGAGTAAACAGTTGCATATAGGGATCTTTAGCACAGACTTAAGGACAGACCTTATGATCCAAAGCCCACAGTTTAACCCATTCAGCCCCTCCCACAGTACAATGAGTCACTGACAATTACTCTCATGCAGTTTGTTAATTTCTTAAACCAATATAAGCCACCCGAGGCCACCTGCTGAAACAAGCCAACAGTGAGGCTGATGATGTTCCCCATCGAAATCCCAAAAAAAAACAGATGACACATTTATATTTATTTAAAAGTATTGAGCAATCAAACTATACACTAAGTTTCATCACTCTCTATCAGATAGAATGAATGAATGAAATGGGGTTTAACGTCCTACGCTTAAGCACCTAACTCTATCAGATAGAATCAAGATTATCAAGGTAGTTATATAATGAATTCATATTCGGAGTTTAGTCGCTCTCCCTTCATTATAACCAACGTTAACGTGCCCCAAAGCATCAACCAATCAAATTGCTTATCTCTGCTTACCCCAAGCAGAGAATGCCATCTTCAAACTCCATCAAGGCATTGACCTAATTAACGCCTACACCACGTTCGAACATTCTACCTCAATTAGAACAAGAATTATTGTGTTCCAAAGTCTCGACCAATCAAATTGCTTATTGCTTTGCTTACCCTCAGCAAAAAATGTTCATTATCGAACTTAGTCAAGTGTTCTCACTCTCACTTATTTAGAACCAAAGTTATCATGTCCGAAAGCATCAACCAATCAAATTGCTTATCTCTGCTTACCCCACGCAGTTACAGTGTAATGCCCATCTTGGAACTCCATCAAGGCATTGACCTTATAAACACATACACCAAGTTTGAACATTCTAGCTTAATCATGCATTATTCAAGAGCTAAGTCTGCCTAGTGCAGGTCTTTATTTGGGCATGAAATGTTTTCTAAAGTATTAATTAGACATTAATTAACTGATCCAGGCCTTAATCAACTTTGGATGGCATCAGATTGCTCCGATATTAAACAGTTTAAAACGTTTCAGCGGTAAATCAAATATGGCGCGGCTAGACGCTTCGAGTCGTAGCTTTGATCAACCAGGACCGTGGTTGAAATTATTGCACAGGTCGGTCAAATCTTTAAATGCCTATTTCTTCGCTTGCAATAGAGTAATTTGAATGAAATTTTCAAATTATTCATTTTACATCATCTACTTTCGAACTAGTATAGCAAGAATGGCTAGTTCTTATCTATATCTTGAATAAGTGCGACAGACGGACAGACAGACTAACCCATTTTAATAGTCCCCTGCTTTATACGAAGGGCTGGGTACAGAAAAAGGAGAGTAGCTAAAGGTTTAGGGTTTTAAGTAGCTAGGTCTCTAACTTAATATTATCTATAGTCTTCCACATGATGTTGTGATTTAAGACAAAATAACCATTTTAACATTGGTACACGAATCATATACCGGTACAATTGTGCGTTTCAGCATCATTTGTAACAACGAGGCTAGAAATATGCCACAACTCCTGTCAAACTGTGACGCCATATCTTATCAGGAGAACATGAGCAATAGACGGGAATAACCAGACGCAAGAAATTGCCATTCTATTAAGACTCAATTATTTTACTGGACATAACTGATTTGAAATTAAGAGTCAAAACGGAAGAAATTGAATGTAAATCAATTCATATACATTCAGATTACATTATTATATGCATTCCGACCCATTTAGTTCAATTTCTTGGTCCCAAATATTAGTGATTTAGCTCCTTTAACGTTCGTTTGCCATCCACTAGGTCATTTTCGGAATCACATGGCTCAATTCTATTTAAATAATTCGCTTGCACGTAGGTGGTTTAGCGTCCTACGTTAAACCCCATTTCATTCATTCATTCATTTTAACGTCCTACTGTTATGCACTTAACCTTAGCTAATTGAAGAAGGGCATACGCCATACAGTGTGCTATGATGAAAATTTTATCCGGGCAGCGGCGCTATGGCCTACTCTTATATCGAATTCCAACTGCCAAGGGATCTTTTACGTGCACTCCAATGTGTACACGGGACCTTGGTTTTTCGTACCATCAGAATGACTAGGCAGCTCTCCTTGTCAGGCCCTCCTTCTGCATCACTGACAAGGGGAAATCACGTCGGAAAATCTAGATGAACTTTCTCAGCCAATGCAGGGATCGAACACCCGATCTCCAGGCTAGCGAACCGGTAGAAAACTGAAACACCCAAAGAAAACCAAGAGGTAGGACGAGCGACCCTACTTCTTGTCACGTACAACCGTGTAGTCGAAACCCCACAAGTTGACTCAATGACAGACCTTAAGATTTAAAACTTTAAACCAATTAACCACACAACCATCTTATAAGATAGGTTGCCAGGCAAAGAAGCATACGCCCACACACTGTAAACATGGGACCATTTAATCTTGTTGTCTTAGCGTTGGAATCTAATCCTACCATTTAATTCCAACGCTAAAACAACAAGATTAAATGGTTCCATGTTTACAGTGACATCAGTTTAATCATCTGAGCGTTACAAGACAACTTTATACAGAACCGATCATAATTTTCATCGTTTGATGGTTTACAAGGTTCTAAAAAATGAAACAAGGGCCTTAACTCTGGAAGCACTTTACAGAAATTGTTGAATTTCAATAGGCTTCTTCGGTTCACTAATTTAAATGATGCATATAAATTTTATACAGATCCGATGATAACTTTTCCATGTAAGCGTATGAAAAGAAATTTACATATGCTAGACTTGATGAACAGCCTCGTACATCCGTCGAACTTAAACTTTGATTAGCTTTACCTCATTAACTCAGCTTTAACTGCTCCGGTGTTTTCTTGAGCTGATCCAAGCAGACAAGCTGGTATATTGGCCACTCTGAAATTACAAACAATTTATAGACATATACAATATATTAACACATTATCAAAAAATATATAAAAATTAAAAAATTTATCTGAGTATAGCAGGACTTAATTATTCAGTGGCGGGGCGGGTCTTGAAAATTCTAAATTTGCCAAATGATAGAATTGAAACCAAGTGGGACAGAATTCAACCCTGAAACATTTTTCTCAGTCTTTTTTTACTGATGCAATTTTATTCCAACTTATGTCTGAATTATCATAAAACCATATATTACAATATATAACGACCCACTGAACTAGGGTAGTCAACAGCGCGCGCTCTTTCTATCCATCAATGATATATAACAATCTGAACTTACTTGAGACCTAGTACTTGATCTTCCATCAACGATATCAAGGGGGAGATAACTACGGTTGTCTTTCCTGTATAAACGGATGGATACTGATAACATAAACTTTTACCATGACCTGAAAACAACATTTTTCGACTGATAACAAATAACGTCATTTCGGGACTAACACATGGTTTAATATTATTTCAAAAATTCGCTTGCGTGTCGGGGTCTTTATTAGCAGTGAGACGAAACCAGAGGAAATCGGAGGACCCTAGGAAAACCCATGAGGTTGAACAGGCGACTCTAATGCTTATCACGTATAACCTGGGAATCGAAACCTTGCCAGTTGACTCAGTGACAGACCTTACGATACAATCCGCTCGCGTCAACCATTCGACAATCTAACCCCCCCGGAGATGTCAGGATCAGCTAGTCAAATAACAAATAACGTCATTTCGGGACTAACACATGGTTCAATTTTATTTCAAAAATTTGTTTGCGTGTCAAATAGTCTGTTAAGTGGGATTCTGATCCTGTGACAAATTGTGTGTAGGAAAAGTTGTATTTCAAATGAATGATATCACAGGGTCAAAAGTCGCTTGTATGACCCCAGACGCAAATTCCCACAAGAAACTGTTGAGTGGGATTCTAATCCTGTGACAAATTGTGTGTAGGAAAAGTTGTATTTCCAGATAGCCACTTGGAAAACTTGATGCTGAATGGCTTATCCAAATGGATGTTGTCACAGGGTCGAAAGTCGCTTGTACGACCCCTGACGCGATTTCCCACAAGAAACTGTTAGATGTTAATGTAGTGGAATCCATCAAAAGTATACAAAAACTTCACGTTATAATCCCTAGCCCTAATCCTTATGATTTAAAGTACATGTTAGGCTGCTTAACCAACTTTCTTTTTTATAATCTTCAGGATGGGACGAAAAACTGAGGTCCCATGTACACATTGGAGTGCACGTAAAAGATCCCTTGGCAGTTGGAATTCGATATAAGAGTAGGCCGTAGCGCCGCTGCCAGGGCAAAATTTCCCTCATAGCAAACTGTATGACGTATGCCCGTCTTCAATTAGCTCAAGTTAAGTGCATAACAGTAGGATGTTAAACCCCATTTCATTCCTTATTATCTTCAGAAATACATGTACAGTAGAATCTGTTTGAGCAGCCACTCCTATTGAGCGACATCTCCTTGGGTGGCTGCTTAATGCAGATACTACTGTATATATATAAACTGTATGAGCAGGCACTCCTATTGAGCGACATCTACTTGGGTGGCTGCTAAATGCAGAATCTGCTGTACTATAGATGAAGGTATGAGCAGCCACTCCTATTCAGCAACATCTCCTTGGGTGGCTGCTTAATGCAGATTCATTCATTCCTATTCAGCGACATCTCCTTAGGTTGCTGCTTAATGCAGATTCTACTGTACTATAGATGAATGTATTATTACCCTTACCCTAACCCTCTAGATAAATGTATAAATAATGAATGATGCCTACCAGTAGCCATTATCACACAATTATCTTTCTTCTCGTTCAGCACAGAGTTGATAATCTTCCACTGCATCCTGTTAAAAACAACATTTAACCTCATAAAACAACATTTAACCTCATAGAACAACATTTAACCTCATAAAACAACATTTAACATCGTAAAATAACATTTAACCTCATAAAATAACATTTAACCTCATAAAACAACATTTAACCTCATAAAACAACATTTAACATCATAAAACAACATTTAACCTCATAGAATAACATTTAACATCATAAAACAACATTTAACCTCATAGAATAACATTTAACCACAATAAACAACCAAAACACAAGCAAGAGAGAGAGAAATGGGGTTTAAAGTCCACTCAACACAACTAGGTCATTTCAGGACTAAAATACATTGTATGGTTTAATTTTATTTCAATAATTCGCGGAAACTTGAGTGCTCGGAGGAAACAAACGAGTTTGAGAAGGCGCCCCTATATCCATGCCACATATGCTCACACCAAGTCTCGAAACCACAGTCGCAAACCAGAGGTGGCCGGCCAGCTAGAGGTCGAAGCGCGGCAGTCTAGACCACTAGGCCATCCCTACAACCCCCTAAACACAAAGCTTTGTAATAAATATGTTGGTATTACTGTGAAAGCTGATTCTTTTTATTTTTGCGCATAGGTTTAATCATGCAAGGTGTCATGGGGGTGGGGAAATTTCGATGACCAGAGCTGCTATAGACCACTTAGTGTCAGTCAGGGGATCTTTAAAGTGCACATTAGACATTGTTGTTTTTTTCACCTCATAAGATCCATGAGTAGCTTTTCTTTGCGAGGAAACCAGACTGGAAGTTTCTCAGCCAACGCCAGGAGATAGCCATTTAAGGTGAGCATGAAGTCTGAGAGCTGCCTCAGTCAACACCAGGAGAGAGCGAGAGAAATGGTGTTTAACGTCCACTCAACACAACTAGGTCATTTCGGGACTAACATATGGTTTTAATTATATTTCAATAATTCGCTTGCGTGTAGGGGTCTTCAGCAGTAGGAGGGAACCGGAGAGTGCCCGGAGGAAACCTACGAGGTTGCGAATGCACCCCTATCGCCATGCCACATACGCTCACACCAGGGCTCGAAACCACAGCCGCAAGCCAGAGGTGGCCGGCCAGCTAGAGGTCGAAGCGCGGCACCAACACCAGGAGACATCTATACAAGGTAAGGCGGTAGTCTGAGAGCTTCCTTTGTCATCTTTATCTCTATACTTACGCACTCGGCGAACCTCTGCAGATTCCAGTATCCTATATCTAGCCTCGGCTGTATGACAAAGTCTGCCATTAAAACTACTTTCAAGTTCCCGGATTACCAACAACGTTGCCCATGACGACGCATTTTGAAGAATATTTTATCTTACAAAATTTTCCAATTTTGAAGCGGTTTTCCTTTCAAGTTTATCCAAGACAAGTTTGCACTGAAAATTCTACACATTCTTCGAACGACGTAATTTTGAGAGCTTCTTTCTAAAAGCGGCAAATTTTCCTAATAAGTAAACCGGTGCCGCATTGCAATTGTATAGGCGTAGGTACATATCACTTACTGTCATACAGCCGAGGCTAGATGTACATACATGTATAGGTTACCAGAATCTGCCAAGGTTTGCCGAGTGTATACTTACGGTCTGAATTTGGAATAACCAAAATACTGTTTAAGAACTTCCAGATATTGTGGTTCCGTCGGTTGGTTACTGGCATCTGTAAGTAAAAAAATTAACAAATAATCACATGAAACACCCAAAATAATCCCATCTAATTACATGCATGGTGCTTAAAACAAATATATTCTTATCCAAGAAAGGGCTGGGTTGCCGAACGGTTGAATCATAAGGTCGGCCATTAAGTGAACTGATGTGGTGATTTTCTGATTACAGTTTCTATCACTGCTAAATAAAATCCCCACACGCAAGCGAATTATTGACACAAAAATGACCTGTTTTTTGTCGGGTTGATGTTAAACCCCATTTCTGTCTCTGAATCTTATTTATACTATGTCGTATTTTCATTTTTTTTTATAATATTTATAGTAGAACATCACAATCTGATAAAAATAAATTAAAGTTCAGGGTTTTCTAATCTTTTGATGGCCTTCATTCAGCATAGATCTGAACTTTGGGTGTGTGATGACATCAGTGGCCACATCAGTGAAATTTGAATTGTTCGGACATGTTGTATTTAATCATTATTTTGTTCTGATTTGGAAAAGAATGAAATGGGGTTTAACGTCCTACTGTTATGCACTTAACCTGAGTTTAATTGAAGAAGGGCATACGCCATACAGTGTGCTATGAGGGAAATTTTTCCCGGGTGGCGGCGCTACGGCCTACTCTTATATCGAATTCCAACTGCCAAGGGATCTTTTACATGCACTCCAATGTGTACACGGGACCTCGTTTTTTTCGTCCAATCCGAACACTAGACAGCTGTCCTTGTCAGGCTTTTCTTCTGCATCACTGACAAGCAAGGGGAAATCATGTCGGAAAATCGAGATGAACTTTCTTGGCCAATGCAGGGATCGAACACCCGACCTCCAGGCTAGCGAACCAGCGCCTTATCCACTTAGCAACCGTGATCCCCGATTTAGAAAAGAAAATACCTTCATCTTCGTTTTCATCAACAACAACATCATCATCATCCATAAAACTTTTCTCAGCCTCGTCAATCATATTGATCGCATCTTCATCAAAATCATCACCAAAATCATCACCAAAATCATCTTCAAATTCATCCTCTAATCCCTTTATATCATCAACTACCTCCACCTCCACAGTCTGAAATAAATTTATAATTTTATCCAACCCATCGAACAACACAACAAGATATTTATAATTAATTTTTATCCAACCCATCGCCCAACGGAACAAGATATTTATATTTTTATCCAACCTATGGCCCAACGGAACACGATATTTATAATTAATTTTTATCCAACCCATCGGACAACGGAACAAGATATTTATAATTTTATCCAACCTATCGAACAACGAAATAAGATATTTATAATTTTAACCAACCTATCGAACAACGGAACAAAATATTTATAATTTTATCTAACCTATTGGACAACGGAATAAGATATTTATAATTTTATCCAACCTATCGAAAAACGGAACAAGAATTTTATTAGCTACATGTACATGTACATGAACTTCTCATTTAAAGTTGCTTTTGTTATCAAGCATTTTTTGGACAATATTGACGTTTTCACGACTTAATCCAAACTAAAATGTAGTCAATTTGATAATTAAAATCTGAGAAAATCAAATCAAAATAGAATTACAATTACTACCCTGGTCTCTAGGATACAAGTAAGGTCTGATTATCTCCCTTTTCAGAGAGATGAGGCTTAAAATCCACTCCATTGTATCAATAACTCGATCACTTGGTAATTGGAGGATGAAGAATGATTCGTAACTAAGTTTAATTTTGTAAATAGTGGAATTGAACTGACTTGGACTGATATTCCTTTTAACAGATTTAACATTCATAATATTTCTTTAATGACAATCATTTTCTGACGTGATTTCCCCTTGTCAGTGATTCATAAGGAGGGCCTGACAAGGACAGCTGCTTAGTCGTTCGGATGTAACAAAAAAACGAGGTCTCGTGTACACATTGGAGTGCACGTCAAAGACCCCTTGGCAGTTGGAATTTGATATAAGAGTAGGCTGTAGCGCCGCTGCCCGGGCAAAATTTCTCTCATAGCACATTGTATGGTGTATGCCCGTCTTCAATTAGCTCAGGTTAAGTGCATAACAGTAGGACGTTAAACCCCATTTCATTCGTTCGTTTAATGACAATCAGTGACTTTTAATCCATGGTATTTGTAATTAACGGTAATAAAAGGTGTGAAGTGGGTATTTCTAATTACTGGTAACCAGGCACAGATCCAGGGGGGGGGGGGGCCCAGGGGGACGTGGCTCCCCCTCAGCCCCGCAAAGACTGGAATTTTTGCTTTTTAATTGATGATATAAACATGATTTTCGCATTGTCTATGCCCAGGCAATGCGTCAAGGCTCTGGGGATTACACCAAACCACTAATGTATGCGGCACTCTAATGATTACCATTAGTTACAATGTATGCCACCACCCCTCGAAAAAATCCTGGATCCGCCCCTGGTAACAATTAGTATAAAAGGCAGGGCTAGAAATCTCCGAATCTAATTCGCGCAAGGATTCTCGCAAGAGCTTACCGTGCGAATCTATAAGGATTCGCGTAAAACTTTCGTAAAAAAAAAATAATCTCGGGTCCGACTATTGAATGTCAGTTATGGTGTTTTGAATCAAAGTTGTATGACTTACTTTATAGCATACTACATGTATAATAAAATAAAATAATTGTTGTGTTTTTGTTTTACTTTTAACTTATAATTTGGACGAGTTACAGGCTGGCCGTTAATTGTCTTTGTTATGTAATAAATTGTGTGGAAACTTCCACGATCACGACACGGCGACGACTTTTAGAAGTAGAGCATTTATGCATATTTCAGTTACGATACAAAGTAATCGGTTTCCTTATTATTTATTTAAATCCTTCTTAAAAAAATAAAAGAAACTACTTTAGCATGCCAACCTTAAAACGAAATAGTTTTGGGTTCCATGATTTTATCCTTTCGAACGGCGATTTGATTCCGTTAGTTGTTAAATTGGGTCATTCCAATTCTATTTTGTCACTGTCAAGGTCGGCCACGGACTCGATGTCGCATGGAATTCTCCGCCTTCCATATTAGGCATGGCTTACTACGAAATGTGTAAAAAGATTGCTTTTGGCGCGAAATAGCTGTCAACAGCCACGTACACCAACCAATAACAGACATATCACGGACCTTATAATACATGGACTAAGTGCATGCCGCACGAGACGGGGAAGTTTGCGATGCCTTTTTTACGAGGGATAGAATTCCTCATGTATAAATTGATTTTAAACATGGACTAAGTGCATGCCGCACGAGACGGGGAAGTTGGCGATGCCTTTTTTACGAGGGATAGAATTCCTCATGTATAAATTGATTTTAAATCCAGTTGTAATATTCACAACCAGAATGTGACGTTACTGTGTCCAAGATGACGAATAAACCGTTACCCAATCGGACATTGCCAGCTTGGAGGCTCTTGTATTCGCCTCCCTAGACATACGTTGCCAATTTTTAAAGACACGTGGTTTTTATTTTTATTTGTACTGTCTTGTGCGGGCTCTCTTGTTGTTTTTCGTCAATACGATTATCGCTATATATGTTAAAATATTATGTACGGGAATTGTACTTGTGAATTGTAATTTATTGCCAGTATTGAATTTTTAATTAGCAGTTAAAACGGTAGCTGTCAGCTATTCAGTGCTCACGCATATCAACGCAGTAAAGACAATGACATTATTAACCATGACAATGACATTATAGAATTTATATACGGTATCCGATTAATCGCCACCGATACGATTTTTGGCTGGCCGATTTACCGATTCAAGAATTTATAATCGTGACGTAACACTAGTGGATATTTTCCCCGACGGAATCTCGCAGTGTTCGAATTCCAATAACACGTGACATCTTGGTAGGAATTAGGTCAATTAACCAGTTCTACATTTGCGTGTACTGTTTTGATTATTTTATTTTATACACATGCTGACAGATGCTTAATTTTTGTAATGAAGGATATATCCTAGTCGTAGGCCTACTGAATTTTACTTTATAGCAATTGCAGTTTTGGTTTTCACGTGATCATTGTACCGTTTGTCTATCAATAGTATCATCGACAGATGAATAAAAAATTGTGCAAGTTACGTGATAGAAAAAAGACTAACCATTGTGTTATACAGAAATAGCATGGTGCCGTATTAGTTTATTTTGGCTACGGCATTATCTGGATATTACTTTTTACACTATTTAAGTGTTTACCGAAAATTCTATCTGATTGTTTTATTTTTATCACTGTTGTTGTATTTTGGTGTTTTAGATTAATACAAAAAACACAATTTTGTTTTTTAGAAATTATTATAAATTAAGATTCGGAGGATTCGCGCAGATTGCATATATGAGAATCCTCTTAGATTCTTGCAAAAAATGACGAATTTCTAGCCCTGAAAGGTATGAAGTGGGTGGCCTCAGCCTGGTGTCCTCACACAGGAAAGACCTCTGTGTGTGCATTAAGCATACATAATGTTAAATACGACAACTTGTGTCTGCAATATTACCCTTGGTAGAAGAAGAAGAATGAGAAGAAAGTCGGTCGCCTGTCATTCCATGTCAGGTTGACCAAATTTAGGAAAGTTGGGAACATGACCCCCTCCCAAAAAATTATACAAAATATATGTTATACATGTACATGGACTTTAGCCCCAATACCACTCTTGTTGTAACTGAATAATATGTTCCAATCTTTATTCTGGTCAACAATTTGTACTATATACAATATTCCAATTAATTGATGATACAAATTTCATCTTAACACACCAAATTTTAAAAATTCGAAAAATTAAACTACATGGTAACAACATGGTTTGAAAAGCTTTACGTAAACACTTTCAAATGCAACTTGGATTTAGACATATTTTCGAACCCTCTGGACAAGTAAAATAGGAGGTAATGGATATTGGATAATTTACACAACAGGTAGGAAACTTTAACAACTAGTAGTTAGGATAATGCTAAAAGGTTAAAAACTCACTGAGATATGGCCATTTGAAATTAGGCTACTGAAACGGATCCAAAATTCAGTAATCTTTTTCAGGTTTTGGGATGCTTTAAACTTTCTTAGTTTAAGGCTATACTATAACATATAATTTTTATAATTTTTTATTTTTTTTGGGGGGGGGGGGGACATGTTCCCACTATTGGTCCAGTTAAAATGGAATAACCTGGGTACTAAAAAAAATGATATTACTGGTATACCTTTTCTACTTTTACTTCATCATATGATATTTCGTCATCTGTTGAAGCATCCTCATTGTACTGGTCATCAGTGGTCTTACTCCTATTATTAGCATCAACTCTCTGGTCATCAGTGGTCCTACTCCTATTATTAACATCAACTCTCTGGTCATCAGTGGTCTTACCCCTATTATTATACTGATCATCAGTGGTCCTACTCCTATTATTAACATCAACTCTCTGGTCATCAGTGGTCTTACCCCTATTATTATACTGATCATCAGTGGTCCTACTCCTATTATTAACGTCAACCCTCTTTACCACACAAGGAACATCATCACAACCCTTTAACCTATCACCATCACCACTAGACGTTCTTTCACGTAAGGATTCCTTAACATTCTCTACTGTCTTTGTGTTCACACCACTCAAATTATCCACTCTACTTTTGTTTTCTGGAGATTTTAATTCCGAATCATCATTATTAACACACTTTTCATCTCGGCCTGTTTTTGTAGTCACTGGTTTTATCAAGATACTTTCGTCATCCGAATCGGAATAAAAATCACTGAGATATTCCGATTTGTCCGCGCTATCTGGTTTATTTATGTTATTTTGGTAATCCAGCAACTCAAGGCGGTCGACAACATCTCGTACCTGACCTATACTATCGATGGCGCCATCTGCAGACTTACATGCCCTGTTGTCATGGTTACACTTGGAATTATCGGTTACTCGAGACAGGAGCTCTGTCACTTGTTCTTGTATCTGTTTCAGTTTTTGTGTTAATGCCATTTTAATATTCACATCATTCAGCCTATGGATAAATAAATTCGACATACATGTATACTATATGTAGGCTAATACCAGTAGGCCTACTACACTGAATACTGAATGTACATGTAGTCTGCAACAGAACAGAACAAATATTAATTTAGTATAAAAATCTATATACATGTAAGTATAAAGAGAAAGAAAGAGAAATAGGGTTTAACATCCACTCAACACAACTAGGTCATTTCGGGACAAACATATGGTTTAATTTTATTTCAATAATTCGCTTGCGCGTAGGTAGGGGTCTTTAGCAGTTTGAGGAAATCGAAGTGCCCGGAGGAAACCAACGAGGTTGAGAAGACGCCCATATCTCCATGCCACATACGCTCACACCACAGCGGCAAGCCAGAGGTGACCCGCCAACTAGAGGTTGATGCGCGGCACTATGCCACTAGACCATACAGACCCCCACTACATGTACTGTATATAAGTACAGTATAAGGCTCTAACTCAATGATTACATGTCATTTCGGTCCCGCTTCATTTCGGACCCGCTTCATTTCGGACTTAGTTACCGGTACGACATTTCGGGACTACAAAATGTTTTGGGACTTGGGTAGGCGATGCTTTGGACACGATCGGGAATAAGTCAGATCAATTTATAAGCCAAAACGATCTTTAAAAAATAACATGAAGGTAAAATTTACCGCTCGCCATCAAGATTCAAGTACAGCACGTGGAGTCGTGCATCACACACCTATGGCAAAATTGCCTATGTTGAATGTTTACGAAAAAAAACTTTTATTTCTTAATACATGTATCTGTACTATGTATATATAAAAGTTGCTGATGAATTTATTAGAAATAGGCCAAGTCAAAACACGAAAGAAAATATTTATTAAAATGAAGATAAAACATGTGGTTAGTTACCAACCCATAAAACATTAGTTGCACTAACGCTAGTTTTTTTTCTGGACCTGTCAAGCCAGCAAGAGTGTTGTTATTGTCCCTTTAATATATTAAATGTGGGCGTACAATTTAAAAAAAACAAAATATAACAACAATTGTGAACAATTGGCATTATTATGATTATTGACAACCGCGACTAAATATATGTAGCTAAACGAGATTTTTTAACAGAACGCAGGAATATCACACATAACATGTCCTGTTATTTTCTTGTAAATTATATCATTTAAATTATTTATTACAAAATGGTAAAATAATGTCAATAATTTTTCGTTACCCGCCAAGCGTTGAAGTTGGAAGAAACTATCTTCGAAGTTAGAGTTTTCGAGGGGAAGTAACTCGAGCACAAAATTCAATTCTAGTTTCGATTCAGCGATGAAGGGACTATTTTAAGACTTTCACTGAAAATATTTTATTCATAAAACCATGAGTGGCTTTTTCGCAAAGATTTAAACTAACAGAAATGTTCTAGATATAACCAAATATTCGTTGATAGTAAGTTGCAGGGGGGGTTACTCCATATTTACCTAATCTGGAGTCGCTCCACTTAACTTAATGGGTCTAACCTGTAAATAATTGTGTCTGTTAGTTACTCAACACTGCTTGGAAAAGTAAACAGTTATAAACCCCACACTTGTTATCCAATCGATATGGACCATTACTGTAGAAATGAAATGAATGAAATGGGGTTTAACGTCCTACGCTTAAGCACCTAACCTGGGCTAATTGAAGACGGGCATACGCCATACAGTGTGCTATGAGGGAAATTTTGCCCGGACAGCAACTGAATTCAAACTGCCAAGGGTTCTTTTACGTGCACGCCAATGTGTACACGGGACCTCGGTTTTTCGTACCATCCGAACGACTAGGCAGCTGTCCTTGTCAGGCCCTCCTTCTGCATCACTGACAAGGGGAAATTATGCCGGAAAATCGAAATGAACGCCAATAGATGGGCCTGTAATAAGCCAATAGATTGGCCTGTAGAAAGCCAATAGATGGACATTTAGAAAGCCAATAGTTTTTAATGATTCTCAATGAATTTGAACAATTTTCCAATGATGGGTTGTTTTCGATGTAAACATTTATATTTCATCAAGATCGTATAAAAATTGTAACTTCTGAGTTCAAGAGGGCCCACAGCCATTTGCTTTTACACTATTTGCAACCATTTTGTCGGGTAGTTTTAATCAGCTTTTCACAAAATTTGAACACGACTACCATTAGGGTGTAAACGTGTCTTTTAACTCTGTAATATTGTGATCTGTAGAAGTTGCACAAGAATTTTCGGACAATCAGGGGCCATAATCCATGAAGTTACAGACTGATAAATGCTAATATGGAAAGGAGCCGAGATCTTTGGGATATAAACCTGTATTTCAAGTTTCATCCAAATCAGATGAGAGCATCGTTACCACTGTAATATACGCCCACATTCCTGCTTTGACTGATATATGGTACTTTTTAAAATGAAGAGTGGATGGAATATAAAATGGCTGCAACGACTGTGATATGACAAGAGGCAAAGAAGGCTAGGTGTTGGGTTTATTTTGTCAAATTTACAGACAAATTATGACAAAAAAAGTGGGTGTGACCACGGACCTTATAATACATATAAGGTCCATGGTAGTTTTTAAGGGAATCCCCGATCCCTCAGATTTGATTGACTTTGTAGTAGTTTTAAAGGGAATCCCCAATCCCTCAGATTTGATCGACATTGTAGTAGTTTTTAAGGACAATCCCGATTCCTCAGATTAGATCGACTTTGTTGTAGTTTTTTAGGGAATCCCCAATCCCTCAGATTTGATCGACATTGTAGTAGTTTTTAAGGACAATCCCGATTCCTCAGATTAGATCGACTTTGTTGTAGTTTTTTAGGGAATCCCCAATCTCTCAGATTTGATCGACATTGTAGTAGTTTTTAAGGACAATCCCGATTCCTCAGATTAGATCGACTTTGTTGTAGTTTTTAAGACAATCCCGATTCCTCAGATTAGATCGACTTTGTTGTAGTTTTTTAGGGAATCCCCAATCTCTCAGATTTGATCGACATTGTAGTAGTTTTTAAGGACAATCCCGATTCCTCAGATTAGATCGACTTTGTTGTAGTTTTTAAGAGAATCCCCAATCTCTCAGATTAGATCGACTTTGTTGTAGTTTTTAAGGGAATCCCCAATCCCTCAGATTTGATCACAATTGTAGTTGTTTTTAAGGGAATCCCCAATCCCTCAGATTTGATCGACTTTGTAGAAGTTTTTAAGGGAAATCCCCAATCCCTCAAATTTGATGACATTATAGTAATTTTTAAGGGAATCCCCAATTCCTCTGATTTTATTGACAATTGTAGTTGTTTTAAGTGAATCCCTCAGATTTGATAGACAATTGTAATTGTTTTTAAGGGAAATCCCCAATCTCTAAGATTTGATAGACAATTGTAGTAGTTTTGTAGGGAATCCCCAATCCCTCAGATTTTATCGACATTGTAGTAGTTTTTAAGGGAATCCCCAATCCCTCAGATTTGTGAGACTTTAAAGTAAATAAAAACAATAGGATTTGATTTATGAATAATATTAATTTATTGGCATATCATATAATTCTAAAACAATCAAATTTCTACATGGATATATAATCAGCAGCACTTAATAATTAAACACTAGATATAAACACCATGGTTTATTGTCTATATATCATAGTATTACATATAAACACCATGGTTTATTGTGTATATATCATAGTATTATATATAAACACCAGGGTTTATTGTCTATATATCATAGTATTATATATAAACAACATGGTGTATTGTCTATATATCATAGTAGTACATGTATATATATAAATAATTATAAATATCATATAAATAATCAGGGTGGTTTTATATTAGACAGCAAATAACGTTTTAATCTATAGCATATTGGGGTTGTGTATAATATTATTATACTGCAATTATCTACAGCAATCGGGTTTGTTTCAGGGTTTTGTTTATAGCATATCAGGGTTGTTGTAGTAAGCTTATATCATGAATAAGACTGTGGTAATAATTTAATAAAGGTTTTATGGTATTATGTATTACATCATTACAAATTATCACTAATAACTTCAAAGCACCACCCTTTTAAATCTGTATTGATTAATTGTAGCTTTAGGACACTTCATTACAAATTCTAAATATTCACTCTTTCAAAACTCTTGTGTTATTCCACCAGCAATAACTTGGGGTGTATTTATACCTAGGGTGGGGTGGACCAGGGGTGTATATGTGCCTAGGGTGGGGTGGACCAGGGGTGTATATATACCTAGGGTGGGGTGGACCAGGGGTGTATATATACCTAGGGTGGGGTGGACCAGGGGTGTATATGGGCCTAGGGTGGGGTGGACCAGGGGTGTATGTATACCTAGGGTGGGGTGGACCAGGGGTGTATATGTGCCTAGGGTGGGGTGGACCAGGGGTGTATATGGGCCTAGGGTGGGGTGGACCAGGGGTGTATGTATACCTAGGATGGGGTGGACCAGGGGTGTATGTATACCTAGGGTGGGGTGGACCAGGGGTGTTTATGTACCTAGGTTGGGGTGGACCAGGGGTGTATATGTGCCTAGGATGGAGTGGTGTGGGGCGGGGCAGGCTTGTCTACGATATCACCCTAATATTAAAGCAGGAGTAGGTTTTTAATAAAAGCAACTGTAAATAATAATACACAAATATATATATATTACAATTGATATCACAGCTCGTCAAATATATATTGAATTCTATTTACAAATTATATCTCTCCATATATATATATACAAACAAGAAAACCCTGTAACTTCAAAAATAAATAAATAAATTATTATTTTATTGGATGTTTCAAAAGTAGTAATGCTGATAACCTAATTCTCTCAACAAAATAATCTAATGCGGTTTTAAAATGTTAAAGTGTAAAATAATATTGAATGAAAAACTGGACGGATCATTATTCAATGCTTTTATATAATGCTAGTTTCAAATAGGACGGATAATCGCGATTCAATAGGGCAGGAGCTAGGACTATGAATTCTTTCAAGAAAATACTTTTATAATATAATGCTAGGAACTTTATTCAATTGGAAGGAAGCTATTAGCCAATATCACCATGGCAATAGGAAGGAAGCTATTAGCCTATATCACCATGGTAACACTAAAACAGTCAGACGGTTTAAGATTTGAATGCAGTTAGAACATGAACGTATAATTTGATTGGAATGTTTGAATAAAAATAACTTAATTTGGAAATTTGGAAAGTTTTTGCTGAATATAAATGAAATTAACCTTATAAATGTCAAACTTAAAAAAAAAAGAAGATTATGGTTTTTGATTTAAAGATATTTAATCTGGAATGACAGTTTTGTTAAAAGTTTTCTCTGCGAGGAATAACTGATATAAATTACAGGGTAAATAACTGATATAAATTAATAATCCATATTACAGGGTGAAGATGATGAATATTCATGACTTTAAATGATTTAATTATCCAGTTGACACAACAGGGCCATCCCACGACCAACCCAGTGTTCTTGTGGTTTGTCGGACGGAATCATCATCCCAATAACGAAATTTGTTGAGTGACCTGTTGTCGACAATGTTCCTCTTCTTTCGCTAGTTTTGTAAACTGGACATCGATAGGCCGATGTTTCCTTTAAGTCAGACCTTTTGATTGGTTTAATCCACATCTGTTGAAAGAAAAAACAGGATTTTAAATTATTGCTGAAAAGCATCGTTCTAAAATGCATCCAGTTGCGAGAGAACTAAAATTAGGGTACGTAACTTCCATAAAATATATAAGTGGCATGTAACTTTTATAAGATATGAAAGCACAAGATCTGGGGCATGTAACTTCCATAAAATATCTGGGGCATCCAGTTGGGATAGAACTAAAATTAGGGCATGTAACTTCCATAAAATATGAGACCAGTAGATGTTGGGCATGTAACTTTTATAAAATATGAGAGCACTCACTAGATGTGGGGCATGTAACTTCCATAAAATATATGAAAGCACAAGATATGGGGCATGGAACTTCCATAAAATGTGCAAGCACTAATTCTGGGGGATGGAACTTCCATAAAATATATGAAAGCACAAGATCTGGGGCATGGAACTTCCCCCAAAATAACTGATATTAAATTCACGATGAATAAACTCACCACTGGCATTGTGTCAAAGAGAACTTTTGGAAGCGATTCGTTAAGTTGCTTCGTTTTTCTATCCCAGCGTGCAGCTTCCAAAAATAATCCATAAATATAAACACCTGAAATACACAATCAATTAAACTCGTTAAAATATAGAATAAATCATTTATATTAATATAGGCCTACTATAACTATTCTCAGATTATCAGATATAGGCCTACTAACCTCAAATATAGGCCTACTAACTATTCTCAAATATAGGCCTACTAACTATTATCAAATATAGGCCTACTAACTATTATCAGATTATCAGATATAGGCCTACTAACTATTATCAGATATAGGCCTATTAACTATTATCAGATTACCAGATATAGGCCTACTATAACTATTATCAGATTATCAGATATAGGCCTATACTAACTATTCTCAGATATAGGCCTACTAACTATTCTTAGATTACCAGATATAGGCCTACTATAACTATTATCAGATTATCAGATATAGGCCTATACTAACTATTCTCAGATATAGGCCTACTAACTATTCTTAGATTACCAGATATAGGCCTACTATAACTATTATCGGATTATCAGATATAGGCCTATACTAACTATTCTCAGATATAGGCCTACTAACTATTCTGAGATTATCGGATATAGGCCTACACTAACAATGTCCTTTTTTATCTATTATACATGAATTACGTGTCCACATTTTAATATGTAAAACACCCAACTAAGATTGTGTCACTCACAAAGTTTCTTCACTCGTTTTAATTGCTGATGCATCTAAATATCGTAAATGGAAGTTCATATTATAGATGAGACTGTACATGCATTTACTACACAGTGAATATCAGAATATAAATACTGTGTCACATATAATGATTGAATGTTAATATATCAATCAAGCTTACCATCTTCGGGTGGTTCTGTATAGTCTTTATCTTCCAGTACTTCGTAATCAAATCCAAGTAAATCAATGGGTATTGTGTATTTCCGGGCGTAATTCTGTTGCGCTCCGGTCAAGAAAGCTTGTGTGAAGAAAAATCCTGATAACCAGAAAGTTGGTGGTGGACCAGTATCGTACCAATCCTGAAATAAAATATATATAATATTTACAATAGGTTGTGAATCAGGACTATTATAACATTGGCTGACCATTGACTGACTATAATAATAAAATAAAAACCAAGTACGAACAATTCAAACATTAAGACAGTGACTAATATAACATTGACTGACATTCTGACTTCCAGTATTATACCATTGACTGACTATTATACCATTGACTGACTATTATAACATTGACTGACTATTATAACATTGGCTGACTATTATACCATTGACTGACTATCATAACATTGACTGACTATTATAACATTGACTGACTATTATAACATCGACTGACTATCATAACATTGACTGACTATTATAACATTGACTGACTATTATAACATCGACTGACTATTATAACATTGACTGACTATTATAACATCGACTGACTATTATAACATTGACTGACATTCTGACTATTATAACATTGACTGACCATTGGATGACTATTATAACATTGACTGACTAACATTGGCTGTCATTTTGACTACCAGTATTATAACATTGACGGTTTGCCCTATTATACCATTGACTGACATTCTGCTGACTAATAAAACATTGACGGTTTTCCCTGTACGACTATTACAGCACATTGATGGTAATTTTTTTAAACTGTTAAACCTTTCACCTCCTTTACAGGAAGGATGTCACAAAACAAACTTGGCTGTTTTATGTATCTTCGATGTATTTTATTTTAGAATTAAAATTACTGGACTTACCTGTAAGAATTTTAAACGTGCCAAGAAATCTGTAACGTAACTACCAAGAGGTTTTAACGAGGGGTACGATCGTTTCATCCACATAGCGGGGATTTTACCCTTTAAGATGCTCAATACTACTTCTTCCAGCTCAGCAGACATAACAACCAGACCCTAAAAATATATATCGGTTGATAGATTAATGAGAGATAGAAATAGGGTTCAACATCCACTCAACACAGCAGACATAACAACCAGACCCTAAAAATATATCGGTTGATAGATTAATGAGAGATAGGAATAGGGTTCAACATCCACTCAACACAGCAGACATAACAACCAGACCCTAAAAATATATCGGTTGATAGATTAATGGGATATAGAGAAAGGGTTCAACATCCACTCAACTCAGCAGACATAACAACCAGACCCTAAAAATATATCGGTTGATAGATTAATGGGATATAGAAATAGGACTCAACTTCCATTCAAAAAAGCAGACATAACAACCAGACCCTAAATATATATCAGTTGATAGTTTAATGAGAGATAGAGAGAAATGGGGTTCAACATCCACTCAACACATGGACATAACAACCAGACCCTAAAAATATATTTTGGTTGATAGATTAATGAGAGATAGAAATGGGGTTCAACGTCCACTCAACAAACTAGTCATTTTCCGATTAACATGGTTCAAATTTATTTCAATATATATATAATTCCCTTGTGCTTAGTGGCCCTGGAAAAAGTTCATTCTTAAGTATGGACAGGCGACCCTATTCCTTGTCATGTACAAGCAGGGAATTGAAACCAAATCAGTTGAACAATCGACCACACCCCCACCCCGCAACAAAAGATATTAGCAAAGATTAAATGGTGCTGTTGGCTTTAAGATAAACAAATATCCTAAAAGATGGAAAGCGATTGATGATAAAATTAACTTACTTTAATAGCTTTACGGATATTAGCGAGACTGGAATGGACTATTTCCAGATAGAAAGCGATTGATAATAAAATTAACTTACTTTAATAGCTTTACGAATATTAGCGAGGCTGGAACGGACTATTTCCAGCAGACGGTTAAATCTGGTCATTTCCTGTACTAACACCGTATTCATACTCTGTTTATATGATGTCGGATATTTCCTCAACGCTGCCTCGTTATCAAAATTAGGTGGGAGTTTACTGAGGATGTCTGCTGCGACTTCATCAACGACATCATCTGTCGATTTTCCACCTTCAGCAGTCGCTTTAGCCTGAACAAAAATAGGATCAAATAAAAAATGAATATTGTTCACTCTTCAGAGTTCAGAAATTAAAATTTCAATATAGAAGAATTGATTCATTTTTTTTATAACGATTCTTTTTAAAATGTTGATTTACATCCTTCAGCAGTCGCTTTAGCCTAAACAAAAATAGGATCAAATAAAAAAAATGAATATTGTTCACTCTTCAGAGTTCAGAAATTAAAATTTCAATATAGAAGAATTAGTTCATTTTTTTATAACGATTCTTTTTAAAATGTCGATTTACCACCTTCAGCAGTAGCTTTAGACTAAACAAAAATATGATCAAATAAAAAATGGATATTGTTCACTCTTCAGAGTTCAGAAGTTGAAATTTCAATATAGAAGAATTGATTCTTTATTTTATAATGATTTCCTTGAAGTGGTGAATTAATTCTAAATGTTAACAGTTTGTTTTAAATAGTAAATGTACAGTTATTTTGTTTCTCGACTCGACATCTTACAATGTTTATTTGAACCTTTTCTCTCAGCCCGTCTTTATTAGCCCCGTCCCAAACTTAGGCTGCCTGTCTACAGCTAGCTCAGCCCGTCTTTATTAGCCCTGTCCCAAACTTAGGCTGCCTGTCTACAGCTAGCTCAGCCCGTCTTTATTAGACCCATCCCAAACTTAGGCTGCATGTCTACAGCAAGCTCCGCCTTCTGGAAGTATGAGGTAGATGGATCGCTGGGTGCAGTTTTCATTATTAGCCCTCAGTAGCCCAGTCAGAGCAGAAGTTTGACGTTAAACCCCATTTCAAAAGAAAGAAAGAAAGAAATGGATTTTAACTTCCACTTGGCACAAACTAGGGCATTTCGGGACTAACATATGGTTTAATTTTATATCAATAATTTGCTTGCGTGTTGGGGTCTTTAGCAGTGGGAGAAACCCAGAGGGCCTGGAGAAAACCCACAAGGTTGGACAGGCGCCCCTACTCCTTGCCACGTACAACTAGGGATTCGAAAACCCACCAGTTGACTCAATGACAGGCCTTATGATACAGCGCGCACATGCTTACCATTCGGCCATCCCACCCCATTTCATTTCAATGACAAGAACTGTGTAATTTTTTCATACTTTACATGTATTTATGTCTATTCTAATTGTTTAAATTCTATAGCTACAAACGTGTTAAACTACAAAAAGGCACAGAGTTTTTTAAAGAAGCTTCTACGGCAATTAAAGAAAATATAAATAAGCAGTGTGACATTGACAAAGACAAACAGAGAGGCATAAAATAGGAGAATATTTTTACAGATTAAACGGCTAAACTACTAGAAGGTAATAATCAAACATGAGACACCTTATATCATAAAAACAATGATATCGAACATATCTACTATTTTAATTAAACATACATATGCAATAGCTAAAACTGTCAATTGCAGGTCTTACTTTATGCCAGAAATATTATCTAAATTATTAATTAGACATTAATTAAATGATCCAGACCATAATTAATTTTCGATGTCAAGGCTAGCCTTTGATATTGATTGGATTAGAATCCTATATGATGTTAACGCTCATTGATAATTAAATCAAAACAATGGATAATCGAGACTATTCTTTTAATTAACGTACTAATTTTAGTAATGATGAGCGAGGCTAGTTGGTAATATACAAAGCTGATATATCTCGGTTCAGAGTAGATCGATTTGACTGAAAATTTTCAACAAATTACCTTTACATTATCAAGTTTTTAACTATTATAGCGAGAACTGTCAGCTATTTATCTAATCTCACATAATGTATCTTAAAGCAACGATTCATTGAAAGTTCTCAGAAAGTGCCTTTAGTGGCTTTAATTAAAATAGTAATAATCGTGTTCCATATTAATATTATGTCCTTGTTTTTTTATTACACATGTGTCAATTTTTAAATCCCACTCAAAGACAACAAGACAACCTGTCAATTTATAATACCCAACTAATAAAAAGACATATTTATCGAATTCTACTAAAGAAAAGAAAAGATATTCATATTTCTAAAATTCTTAAAGACTACTAGTACTATCTAACACCCCCCTTACAAAATAACATAATCGTACTTCTAAAGAAAAGAAAAGAAATTAATATTTCATAGTCATTCTAAAATTCTAAAACACTACTAGTACTATCTAAACTCTTGTTTCCATAACAACCATTTTACAATCCTGTAACAAGAACCACCAGGTGCTCTGTGATATATTTGATATTTATATTCCAGGAAAACTAAAACTCTGAGAGAGCATTTCCTGCCTAAGTGACTTGACGTGTGTGACTTTTAAAAATGTTTATTTCAGCATTCAACATTGATTAAAAGTCTTTCAAAGAAAACTATTTATACCGTATATCTTTCTTCTTGCTTTTTTTGTAAAAATAGACATAAAAAAATGGTAAAAATATCTTCCTATGATCCAGGGTATATCAAGTAAATATTCCTTCCCTTGTCCATCCCAGCTAAAATATTCCTTCCCTTGTCCATCCCAGCCAAAATATTCCCTCCCTTGTCCATTCCAGCTAAAATATTTCTTCCCTTGTCCATCCCAGCTAAAATATTTCTTCCCTTGTCCATCCCAGCTAAAATATTCCTTCCCTTGTCCATCCAAGCTGAAATATTCCTTACCTTGTCCATCTAAAATATTCCTTCCCTTGTCCATCTAATATATTCCTTCCCTTCCCTTGTCCATCCTAGCTAATATCCCCTCCCTTGTCAATCCCAGCCACAATATTCCCTCTCTTGCCATCCCAGCTAAAATATTCCTTCTCTTGTCATATTAATTTCCTTGTCCATCCTAGCTAATATCCCCTCCCTTGTCCATCCCAGCCACAATATTCCCTCCCTTGCCATCCCAGCTAAAATATCCCCTCCCTTGTCCATCCCAGCCAAAATATTCCTTCCCTTGTCCATTCCAGCCAAAATATTCCTTCCCTCATCCATTCCAGCCAAAATATTCCTCCCCTTGCCATCCCAGCCAAAATATTCTCTCCACTGTCTATGATAACTAACTTTTTTCCCTCGTCCCTTCTAGTCCCATTCATATAAAAGATGTGAAAATGGGGATATATTTAAGCTGGTGTTTATGGATTGACTATACTGAAGCCAGGTATAAAATTCATTCCATTCCAGGGTTTCGTTTGAACAAAAAGGTAGAAAAGGTCTCAACATATATTTAACATATAATTATATATGTGCAAAGGTGGAAGGAGTTGATATAATTTCACTTGTGTGTGAAGGGATGCATCCATGTATATATGTTGGAAACAAGGGGTTGGGTAGCGGGGGGCAGCAGGAGGGAGCGGTGATGTTTTCGGCGGCAGGAGGGATCGGTAGGTTTAGTTTAGCGGTGATGTTTTCGGCAATTATTACATCGTGATGATCGTGTGTACACTGAACAACACCCGGCTACCTGTTGTCGACGATGTAACGCCATTTCGGAGAAATATCCCTCCTTTATGTGTAGATATGTTAAAAATGGCTACAGAAATAGCAAGAAAACTTCATTTAGTAAAATTAATCAATCAAGTTCTATTTATAGGTTTTCGCGAATTAACCGATTAATCAGTTTTAATGAATGAAGCGCGCTACAAATAATTGACACCTGCTCAACATGCTCGTTGTTATTGCCCAGATACCCCCCCCACTTCTCTATATGATTCCTACTAAATCTGGCAAAAGTGCGCAATAATTTAGGTTTTTAATGTCATAGATGATATTGAGTTAGATACTTAGCTACTTTAAAGCCAATTGTCAAGGAATAAATTGATAAATCCTTGATCGTTTATAGACTATTGACTGTAGCTATGAGATTCAAGCATGGTTTAACGGACAATAAACCCCCTCTAAATACGTAACAGGAAGTTTTATCTCCTAATTCTAATCAGTTATCTCCCCTTTGATGGTTTAAAGACTATTAGGAAGTAAATGTTGTAAATAGAATTAAAGACAAATAGCTACTTAGAGAGACAGAAAAAAACTATGTAAAACAACAGAAAGAGCGGACGCAATCCAGTCAGGTGGCCATTAAACCGTTTTTTACTCAACTTGTATTTAGTATAACTCAGTGTCGGGATTTAAAAAAAATTCTTGTCGGACATTTTACCAAAAATGAAGGGGCATAACTCTTATCGTCATTTAAGCAGACGAATTTGTACCACAATTAAAAGTCACATGTCAAAATATTCAAATCCCGTACGTAATAAAAATAGGTGAACCTCCCTCACTATAACTCAGGTCTCATATTTAAAACTTGACGTAAACTTAGAGTATAATAACAGGATTCTACAGGCCTTATGTTCGACAGATTGACTGTAGAAACCATTAATTATCTGATATATATAGAAGAACCTATACCATTAATCATCTGGGGCCGGTTGCTCAAAGCTCCGTTATCTTTTAACGATC
This sequence comes from Patella pellucida, assembly GCA_917208275.1. Lineage (NCBI taxonomy): Eukaryota > Metazoa > Mollusca > Gastropoda > Patellidae > Patella > Patella pellucida. The sequence continues at coordinate 57,940,947 of OU795044.1, forward strand.
CGTTAACTTTAACGGAGAGAAAAAGTGTTGCTGGAAATAAAGGCCCTGAACATTCTGTGGTGCAGATTTTTCCTACAGAGTTATGTTAATATTTCTAAAGGAAAACATAAAGTATTCTATAGTGTTTTCTGTAGTAAATTTACCAAGATATGTCCGTTACCAAGATGTGTCCGTTAGAGTTTAACGGATCGTTAAAATAACTTAGTTTTGAGCAACCGACCCCATGTCTATAATTGGTTCATCGAGAATTGGAAATTAATGTCACAGACAAATTATACATATAGAATCAGGGCCCTGTTTCTTGAAATCTTAACTAGAGATAACATCCAAATTTTATTAAATACCTTAATTTTGATTGGCTAAGCACTAAAATCAATCTAATACTAAAATTTTAACTTGATTATAGTTAAAATTTTGTGAAACAGGCCCCAGGTTGTACTTTTTGTCTTAACAGAAATTCACCATGGACTCTCGAAATCTTAGAGATAAAATCCAAATTTTACTAAATACCTTAATTTTGATTGGCTAAGCACTAAAATCAATTTAATATTATCTAATCAACTTACTAAAATTTGGATTTGATCTTAGTTAAAATTTTGTGAAACAGGCCCCAGGTTGTACTGTTTGCCTCAACGGAAATTCAACATGGACTGTGTTTATTTTGGAAAAAGTCATAAAATATTTGAGTAAAAAACAGTGTTTGATAGACCTGGATCTGGAGGAGAGGATAAAGGTCAAAGGTCATGTATTATATTAAGCAAGAATAATAATTCGCAATAGTCATGGAAACAGAATGTCAAGAATTTGTTAGTAATCTGGAAGAAAAAGGGGAAATAAATATATACGCTATAGTTGGCTATGGATAGGACTGTCTTACCCTTTTCTGTTACAGGAATAAAAAACACAATAATCATTATTATCAAAAAAACAAATACAGATCATTTAATTTCTTAGTAAAGGTATCAACACTTAGAATGTAATTTGGTCAAAATCTGTGCCTTAGCACCTTCGGCATGGTTTTCTCACGTACACGCTCTTAATAGACAATATTTATTGAGATTAATCATTTGCACGATCTGTGCCAAGGGACAAATTGAAAATAAGCCTCAGGCTTAATTTGCTACCCTTGTAAAATGACTAGATTAATTATTATTATTATAACTAAAAATGGGCGTCCTCACTGAAGGAATTCCCACCAGGACGTCGCCAGTAAAGATTCCGTATTAACTAACATTTGTCAATACACAAGTTTGTAATAAATGTACAGGAAAACTGTGCTATAAGGTAAACAATGAGATTACATGGGACCGCCTCGGCTGTAAGTTATGTCCCTTTATCTCTAGCGATAATTATTGAGATTAATTAAATTATTAGAATTGTTTTTTCTACCGTACCTGTGTTAGTAAGATATTATCGAACAGCTGGTTCGTTTCGGCCTGATCTTTTTTAATATCGGCGTTGGCATGCATACCAAATATCCCTGGTAACGGATTGATAGGCAAGCTGTGTGTGTACTGGATATAGCTGTCATACTGAAATAAAACAAGATGGGAGACGACGTTAAAATAACGTAAACTTCACATCAGCTTGCTATCTTGGTATCAGTGTCACCAATCACATTTTGAGACAGAAATAGGGTTAAATGTCCACTCAACACAAACCAGGTTTATTAGGAAATGAAACGGGATTAATAATATCCTATTGTTATGCTCCTAACCTGGGTTAATGGAGACGGGCATACGCCATACAGTGTTCTATAAGGGAAATTTTGCTTGGGCAGCGGCACTAAGTCCTACTATTACACTGAATTCAAACTGCCAAGTTATCTTTTTTATACATGCCAATGTATACACAGGACCTTGTTTTTTTCCCATCCAAACAACTAGACAGCTTTACTTGTCAAGCCCTGTTTCCTTAACTGCTGACACGGGGAAACCATGTAAAATCCTGATCAACTTTCTCGACCAATGCAGGGATCGAACTTGCAACCTCCAGGCTAGCAAGCCAGAATCCTACCAACATAACGACAGTTGCTCCAAGAGAGAGAAATGGGGTTTAACGTCCACTCAACACAAACTAGGTTATTTTGGGACTAACATATGGTTAGATTAGCAGATAATTTAAAGCCCATGTATCAGATTTTTTGGCCACCGCCAACCCCCCTTGAAATTATTAATACAAGAAAACGTAGTGAGTACTCACATCGCCATCTGGTGGAGCGTAATAAACTTTAGATTCATCGAAGTAGTAGTCATCTTTCTCGTTGATTTCTTTACAGTAAAATTTATTTAATATGGTTAACAAGGTTCGTCTATCCCAATCATCGGTTACCCTTCCTCCATAGTTACACTCTCCCGTCAAATATCTCAACGCATCGTACTGAACCGTCTGGAAATACAAGAAACATGATTAGTCAAATATCTCAATGAATTGTACTGGACGGTCTGCAAATACAAGAAACATGATTAGTCAAATATCTCAATGAATTGTACTGGACGGTCTGCAAATACAATAATTATATGATTAGTCAAATATCTCAACGCATCGTACTGGACCGTCTGGAAATACAAGAAACATGACGAGTCAAATATCTCAACACATCGTACTGGACCGTCTGGAAATACAAGAAACATGATAAGTCAAATATCTCAACGCATCGTACTGGATCGTCAAATATCTCAACGCATCGTACTGGATCGTCAAATATCTCAATGAATCGTATTGGACGGTCTTCAAATACAGTAATTATGATTAGTCAAATATCTCAACGCATCGTATTGGACGGTCTGTAAATACAATAATTATAAATTATAGTCAAATATCTCAATGAATTGTACTGAACCGTCTGGAAATACAATAATTATAAATATAGTCAAATATCTCAACGCATCGTACTGGACCGTCTGGAAATACAAGAAACATGACGAGTCAAATATCTCAACGCATCGTACTGGACCGTCTGGAAATACAAGAAACATGACGAGTCAAATATCTCAATGAATCGTACTGGACTGTCTGGAAATACAAGAAACATGATTAGTCAAATATCTCAACGCATCGTACTGAACCGTCTGGAAATACAATAATTATATGATAAGTCAAATATCTCAATGAATTGTACTGAACTGTCTTCAAATACAATAACTATATGATTAGTCAAATATCTCAACGCATCGTATTGGACGGTCTGGAAATACAAGAAACATGACGAGTCAAATATCTCAATAAATTGTACTGGACGGTCTGTAAATACAATAATTATAAATTATAGTCAAATATCTCAACGCATCGTACTGAACTGTCTTCAAATACAATAACTATATGATTAGTCAAATATCTCAACGCATCGTATTGGACGGTCTGGAAAGACAATAATTATAAATTATAGTCAAATATCTCAATGAATTGTACTGAACCGTCTGGAAATACAAGAAACATGATTAGTCAAATATCTCAATGAATTGTACTGGACCGTCTAGAAATACAAGAAACATGATTAGTCAAATATCTCAATGAATTGTACTGGAACTGTCTGGAAATACAATAATTATATGATTAGTCAAATATCTCAATGCATCGTTGTAACGGACGGTCTGTAAATACAATAATTATAATTATAGTCAAATATATCAACGCATTGTACTGGAACTGTCTGGAAATACAATAATTATATGATAAGTCAAATATCTCAATGAATTGTACTGGAACTGTCTTCAAATACAATAATTATGATTAGTCAAATATCTCAATGATTTGTACTGGAACTGTCTTCAAAAAGGAAAAAACATGAGTAGTCAAAAATAGAATATCTGACGTAATATGAAAGAAGACTCTTTTGTCCATCATCGTCTGTCGAATGACATTTCTAGACACGGAAAGTCCGTCGAAAGACGCCTCTGGACAGTGACTTTATACTGAATGCTGTCTCTTGACGTTGAATCTCTGCCGAATGCTGTCTATTGACAGTGGTGTCTGTCAAATAAAGATTATTTATTGAGGTTTTCCACCGTTAGATGTCATTAAGTTATGTTTAAAGACACAAGAGAAAGAGGGTTTGATTGTTATTAAACACGTTATAAATAGCCGCGACTTGTTGTAATAAAACATCAAATCGTACATGTTATGTTGAAAGACACTAGATCGAGGTGTGATTGTCAATATACACGTTATAAATAGCTGTGACTTGTTGTAATAAAACATCAAAACTTACATCGTATTGGTTTAAAAACATGGCTAACTGTTGTGTACTGATACGTAAGTCAGTTTCGTTAAACTCGTACGGTATATTCCATCCCAGTGGACCAAATTTACGTCGTTCTTGAACCAACGCGTGGAAGAAACACAAGCCATACAACATCTTCTTAAATTCTCTCTGAAAAAAACAATATCACAAGAAAATTGGCCTTTACCGCAAAATTCATGCAGATGCCCATTAGTTGGCCCTCCCGAAAACAGCTTTGCCCAACCCCCCCAAAAAATTCCTGGCTACGGGCCTGTGACAGACTATTACTCATTCCTACGAATCTTTAAAGGGACAATAACACTCTTGCTAGCTTGACAGGACCAGAAAAAGAAATAGCCTTATTCTAACTACAAGATGTTTAAGTGTCCTCCCTGTTGAGTAAATTATCTATTACATTCTTTTTTACTTGTCCAGAGGGTTCGATAATATTTTTAAATCTAAGTTATATTTAAAAAGGTTTACGTAAAGCTTTTCAAACCATGTGGTTGAATTTTTCCAATTTTTTACATTAGGTGTGTTAAGATGAAATTTGTATTATCAATTAATTGGAATATTGTAAAATAGTACAATTTGTTGACCAGAATAATGATTGGGACATATTATTTATTTACAACAAGGGTGTTATTGGGCCTTTAACATGCAGTGCAAATTTGCGAACTGCAAGTCTGTGTATTGGGGAGTCAGATCTCTAATCTGCTTAGCAATAGTTTGATTTCTTTTTCCCTGAAGTTTCAAAGTAAACCTAGCTAGATTATTATTACTCCCTTTTTGGCAATTTGTGAACTGACAGTCTACATATTGGGGAGTCCGATCTCTAATCTACCCAAGAATAGTTTGATTTCTTTTTCTGTGGAGTCCGATCTCCAAACGCATTATTTTAAAAAAACAGTAACTTACCGCTTTCATGACGCCACCGAAAAATTCCATGTCAGAAATGGGATCGGACATGTAGGACTTGATGATGTTGAATCGTAGGCCCTTCGGGGGTTCGTTGGTCATTTTAACACCATTTTGTAAAATGGATACTGGGAAGGTTGTTGACGGGTAACTGGTTAACCAGAGTCGGAAATCGGGATGAGTCGCCTCAGGATTTAACTCCTAAAATATAAAAACTCAGTGAAATTTCAATCGGTTAATCTGCTCCTCTACTTCACCTGTCTCATGATCAGGTCATTTCGGGACTAAAATATGGTTCAATTTTATTTCAATAATTCATTTGAGTCCAGTAGGGGTCTTCAACAGGACCCGGTGAATCCAAAAGACCTGGTGAAAATCACAAAGTTGAACAGGCTACCTTACTTCGTGTCACAAGATTCCAAACCACGCCAGTTGACTCAATGACGTCCCTTATATAGTTAGTGCAGGGGGACTGCGCCACATATGATTTACATAAAGGACAAATATAACGACAAGACATCATACTCCGAAACAAAAACAAAAAAGAAAAAAAAAGAGTGAATGGATCCGGGGCTAGCCGTAAGGCAGGCTTTATGATACAGTGCGCGTACGCTAACCATTCAACCATCCAACCCCACCCCATGAATATCTACACGCATGTTTAATATGTTAATCTTTTTTTGAAATTCATACCTCACAAATCTTCTCTAATGTGGGCATCCAGGAAGCAGCAAGATGACAGTTCTGTAACATTACCCATGTCCCTTCTTTAACCCCTTTCTCAATCATCTTTAACGCAATAGGACCTTGACCTTGACCTAATGATAGAGAATCGAACTTCGCTCCTCCAAAACCCTGAAAAACAAGACAGTCATTAAATTAAAACGTAAAATTCTTAAAATATAGCGAAATAATCGACAACCCAACATAGTACAGTGTAGAAGAGAAAATGAAGAATTTGTGGATTGAATAGATGTTTTTCTTTTTTGATCCTCGAAATATCGAAAAATTTGAATGAGAGAGGGAAATGGGGTTTAACGTCCATTGAACACAACTAGGTCATTTCTGGACTAACATATGGTTTAATTTTATTTCAATAATTCACTTGCGCGTAGGGGTCTTTAGCCGTGTGAGGAAACCGGAGTACCCGGAGGAAACCCACGAGGTTGAGAAGGCGCCCCTATATCCATGTCACATACGCTCACGCCAGGCTCAAAACCACAGCCGCAAGCCAGAGATGACCGGTCAGCTAGAGGTCGAACCTCGGCACTCTAGACCACTAGGCCATCCCAACCCCCAGGAAAAAATGAAGAATTTGTGGATTGAACTGATGTTTTTCTTTATTGATCCTCGAAATATCGATAAATTTGAATAAATAAACTTACTTGGTCATCAGCAAACTTTAATAAAGCAGCCATTGGATCCGCTCCTGGTGACAGGATGAATAATAACGGTGCCGTACAAGTACTGTCCGAATACGATCCCGCTAGATCAAATGGTGGGGGCTCGATAAATTTCTTACCGATTTTCTCCGTAACGAATTCCTGTACAGCAGGAATTACCTGTTAAGAAGAAAGAGAACATTTAATATTAATATTAATTCAATGACATTTATTGGAGCGAGCCACAGTTGTTCAGTAGGTAAGACGTTGGAGATCCCGTGTTTAATAACTGCGTTGGTCGAGACTGTTCATTAGGTTTTTCGGGTGTTTTTTTACCCCTTGTCAGTGGCAATAAACAATGGATAGTCGCTAGGACTGAACGGAAAAACGTTTCCCCCCTTGGAGGGAGGGAGAGGGGGGAGAGAGAGAGGGGGAGAGAGAGAGAGAGATAGTCATTTAAGGACTAACACATGGTTCAATTTTAATGCAATAATCCACATGCGGTAGGGGTCTTTAGCAGTGAGAGGAAACCAGAGGACCCAGAGAAAACCTACGAGGGTGGACAGGCACTTCTTGTCACGTACAACCGGGAATTCGAAACCACGCCAGTTGATTCAATGACAGTCTTTATGAGATCAAACATAGAAACTCTTGAGTAAAACAGTACAATAACCAGTACATGATACCCAAGTTATAGTGAAAGCCGTTTGAGACATTGGCTTGTGGTGGTTTCCCTGTGAATATATTTATTATTTCAGAGTGGTTATTGTTACGACGAGATTGAGCAAAGTTTAGAACGAATTCCAAAATGGCGGCCAATCTACCTAAAACCAGCTTTGCAAAAAAAGCAGTATTTTCAACATTTTCAGAACTGTTAGGACTATTTTTATGACTTTCAGTTTTCAACTTCGCCGATAGAGGGCTTTGAAAGTATCTTGTAACAATAGCCACTGCCTTTTTATTAACATCAACTCACCTTATCTGGTCGGAGACATCTTAGAACTAACATCTTCTGAAACATTCCTAAACGATCGTTCCATTCACCTGGAAGCGTTCCATGGTGAGGTTCCTACAAATAAAATAAAACACTCTCATTTTATAGATATACAAATAAATATACCATCCAACATTTTTCTTTCAGAAGGTTCATCCAAAGTGAATTGAATTGTCTACCAATCTAAATTGAATTGTCTACCAATCTAAATTGAATTGTCTACCAATCTAAATTGAATTGTCTACCAATCTAAACTGAATTGTCCACCCATGTGAAGTGTCTCCCAATGTGACTTCATCCAACGTAAATTATCTACCCTTAAATTACGAACTGAATTGTCTAAGCAATGTCCGCTAATGTGAATTGTCTACAAATGTCCGCTAATGTGAATTGTCTACGCATTGTCCGCTAATGTGAATTGTCTACAGATGTTCGCTTATGTGAACTGTCTACAAATGTCCGCTAATGTGATTTATTCTACGCAATGTGATTGTTGTGAATTGTCTATGCAATGTCCGCTAATGTGATTTATTCTACCAATGTGATTGTTGTGAGATGTCTAACAATGTGAATAGAATCATCCACCTATGTTATTAATAATTGTCTACCAATGTAATTTTTCCACCTATGTCTACCAGTGTAAAATGTCAAAGTGAATTGCCCACCATTGTTAACTGTCTACAAGTGTGTATCATCCACAAATTTGTTTCATTTCATTTTGTTCAACAGTATTTGTTTCTGTTCGTCTTTTAAGTGCTTTGCTGTGATAATAACCACACCCTCTCCCTGAGATTTATCTGAGCGAGGATTATCAGGATTTATCAGGTATTAAATATTAAAAAAGACTTTAAACTTACTGGACTATCATAAATAGCTTTCCATGCATCTTTATGGCCGACAAACTTTTTACGTATGTCTTTAAATCTGTGAAAATCGTCAAGACGACAAAGTTCGTCCCACGATTTACTTGGAAGCCAGGTTGTTGGGTTGCTATGGGGATTCTCGAGACCGATTCCACCTGTGAGCAAGAATCTCCATTCATCTTCATCAACCTCTTTGTTATGTTTCAAGATATTAACGCAGAGCAGGAACGAGAATAATAACTGGAAGGGAAGAAAAGAGATGTCATGAAAGCTTTACAAGGGCAATAACTCAATAGATATTAACGCAGAGCAGGAACGAGAATAATAACTGGAAGGAAAGAAAAAATATGTCATGAAAGCTTTACAAGGGCAATAACTCAATAGGCTCAATCATATTCCTGTTAAATTAAAATTTCATAAAAGTTTTACAAGGGCAATAACTCAATAGACTCATTTATATTCCGGTTAAAAAAAGATTTCATAAAAGCTTTACAAGGGCAATAACTCAATAGTCTCATTTATATTCCGGTTAAAAAAAGATTTCATAAAAGCTTTACAAGGGCAATAACTCAATAGTCTCAATCATATTCCTGTTTAAATAAAATTTCCTTGATTTTTTGTCCTATCTGAATGACTTTACATTGTCCCATGCCAGGCCCCTCCCTACGACACAATAAAGTTAGTTTGAGAGAGAAAACAAAATGTGTAATAAATATATAAAATATACGTCCAGGTAAAAATACATAAATATATATTCACCTTATCCTTTTCAAACAGTGATCGACAAACGTTACAATATAACGAATACGTGAAATGGTTGTGTAAATTACTCAATCGTTGTGTTAGATCATCGGATCTTTCTGCGTTCTCTATCGACATGACGAATAGGTTAATGAACCATGTCAGTGAATATTGGTACATGGGCTCGATGTTGGCGAGATCCGCGATCGAGAAAAACAAAATGGTGCTGTGGATTGCGATTGGTTTGTATCCAAGACGAGCAGTGTCAATCTTTTTCTCCGTCTCATCGGCGATGGCTTGTTTCTCTGAGATTTCATTGGCCAGTTTCTTAGAGGAGGATAAAACTTTAATGGCTGTTTCATCTTCTAGGATGTTTCCCTCGGAACTTGACAACACTTCTAAGATCTTATCTTCAATTTCCTGCAGTTGTCTGGAAAAAAAATTGGAAATGAGTTAAAGAAAGAGAGAAATGGGGTTCAACATCCAATCGAAAAAAAACTAGGTCATTTCGAGATTAACAAATGGTTCAATTTTATTTCAATAATTCGCTTGTGCATAGCGATCTTTAGCAGTGGGAGGAAACCAGAGGACCCAGATAAAACCCTGGAGTTTAGTTGGACAGGCTCCAATAAGTAAGTTCTTATTATTTTTGAACAGTTTGCTTGTGTATAATAAACCAGTGTCCCATATAACTGTGTTAGTTCTGTTATGTTTCCAATCGCTAAATGCCACTAAAGGCTTATGCTTCCAAAAATATCTAACTCAATTTGATTTAATTTCATTCAATTTATGGACCAATCTGTGATTTGTATGGATTGATTAAATTTACCGTTTATTTTCAGCACTCTGTATAATCAGCTGGTTTTTCTCTTCCTCTAATTCCGGTCGTTCCTTAGCAACCACAATACCTAGCAACTGATCTTCTAAACCTTCTGGGGTTATCATAAAATTCAACAACGTGACCTAAAGATAAAAATATATTCAATTATTCGGAAAACATCCTTCACTTTTATATCAGATGTGACAGGGCTCAATGTACATTTACCAACGATGTTGGACAAGTGACCCTACTCCTCGCTAACCATTCAACCATCCAACCTTGTTTTGGATGTATTTTCATATTAACAGTCATATTCTTGAAGCAATGGCGCAAGACATCCCTCTAATCAAACAGAACACTGCAAGTGGTATGATAGACAGTATGTGAATCTATTTCTATACACAGATGAAACAATATTTGTATTTTTACCTTGACTGATGTGATATAAAATGTATTTATTCAGAGTTCTTATATACAACGATGGAATATAGTAAATTGGATACAGTAACAAGCAACTTAATGCTTATATAAAACTGCTTCCAGAATAGGGTGATATGAATATAAATTTTAAAAGATGAGCTGGCAATGTCATAAAATAAGAGTTATTATCTTGACGGATGTTTCTACCCACAGATGAAACAATATCTGTTTAAATTCTTACCTTGACTGATGTTTCTGGTAAATAATGGGGATTACGCAGTTTAGTTGTGATGTAAAATTTAAAATCTTGAGAATATTCAATGGTGCTGTCACCGAGTTTAATACAGATGCTGCCACCTTGTTTAAACGTCTGTTTCAATAATAAAGGCTCCAATAACGGATCTAATTCTTCTTGTATATTCTCTAACAATACCTGAAGTAATAAATATATATTATAAAATAAAACCAAGTACAAACAATCCAAACTATTAGACAAAATTCAAAGCCCCCCCCCCCCCCAAAAAAATGGTATAGGCAAAATAGTGTAATCTGGCAAAAAATTGTGTACAACGACTATTGTATCCCACAAAATAACATGCACTAATGAGCGAACTGGCACAAAATAACATTGGCGAACAGTTTTTATTTCAAAAGAGAAAAAGAAAACAAAACTACAGTGCATTCACATTATATAAGTAGTAGCACTAATAAAATAAATGAACTGGCACAAAATAACATTTTAGGCTAAATGAAAGATCAACAACAGCTCTTACTTATACCCATACTTTTTCTCGACTCTTTGATGAAAATGGGATGGTATTCATCGATACACAGCCACTTTTGAACTGATACACGGCCTCACTCAAAAAAGAGACGGTGTATCAACCCATACACCTTGAAAACAAGGTATATAACTATTACTCACATCCTTTCTTAAGGGTTGTGTAGACACAGCAGTAAAATAAAGTATTGAAATTGATCACTCAATTGTAGAATTTACGACTACTGGTAGATGTAAAATGTAAGAAGTCTACTTACAGGAGTTCCGAACTGGATGCAGTTCTCTAAGGTTCTCACAAAATCTGCATCACTGAGTTTAATGACATGTAGATTGTTCGCTTTCTCCATATTCTTCACCCATTTATTGGCCTGACCTTGGGGATCAATCATCAATGGCCATCGACGACCATTACTGAAAACATACATATTTGTATCAATATAGATTTTGTGAAATGTTCTCGATATGTCCAAAGCAAATGGTCTAAATACATAATGAGAGAGAGAGAGAGAGAGAGAAATGAGGTTTTTAAACCTCCACTCAACACAACTAGGTCATTTCGGGACTAACATATGGTTTAATTTTATTTCAATAATTCGCTTGTGCGTAGGGGTCTTTAGCAGTGGGAGAAAACTCGAGTGCCCGGAGAAAACCCACAAGGTTGAGAAGGCGCCCCTATCTCAATACCACATACGCTCACATCAGGGCTCAAAACCACAGCCGCAAGCAAGAGGTGGCCGGCCAGCTAGAGGTCGAAGCGCGGCACTCTAGACCACTACGTCATTCCCCCTCCCCCTAAATACATAAAGACATGAGCTACACGCAAAACATTCAAAAATCATTTATTAAGAAAACCACGCAGTCAATAAGTTAATGAGTCATTGCAGATAGTCCAAAGACAAACTATCGAACATTCCAAATCGTCAAATAAGAATAATTTGAGCCAGAGTGGGAAAAAGTAGAAAATATAATAATAATTTAAGCGAGTGTTACCTAATTATGATACCATTTTCAATAGAGAAATTTGAGCCAGAGCAATCAAAAGAAGAAAATATAATAATTTAGGCGAGTGTTACCTGATTATGATACCATTTTCTATCGAGAAATTGTCTGTTGGCAAACCAGCAATATTCCATGCTCGTATCTTTACGGGTTCACCGAGGGTTGAGATGAGAGAGAAATCATCGGAGCATGGAATACCTCGTTTGTTGATACCATCAATCCATGCATTCGATTGATCCTAAAATATTCCAATATATTTAACATATCATTTATAAATATCATACATGATGAAGGATACTTAACGCCATTATTAAACATGACATAAAAATAAACACACTTATATGGATATACTACTTCTGAATTTATTAACAAGTTACGTGTCGATTCGATACACATACATACAGATATCGTTTTCAAGCAAATAATGGATAATTAACACAAATGTGGTACAAAATATAATTAACAAATTTGAACCATTTAACAGAATGATCATTAATATCACAAAGCTATAACAAGATGAGTGAATAATCAGAGATTAGAGCATAATAGACTATATGAAACCATATCACCGACAAATTACTTTCCATACATTTAATGAATTATTCAAAAACTATACGAGACAAATATAATATATATATGAGGATATTTACCAGTCTAAATGCTGAGGTGAATGCGCCTAGATACGCTACAATCCCAGAAGAAATTAAAACATCTCCCGTTAAATTGATGTAACGTTTACCCAAGTCACGAGCCGCTATACTCCACCTAGTGGGATTATAAAAAATTAAACATAAGTATTTTTAAATTGTTAAAATACAGCAGACTCTGTTATAACATGGACCTTATGTATTATAGGATCCATGGTTATAATACAGGAGGTTTATAATAATAATAATAATAATCACGTCATTTTACAAGGGTAGCAAATTAGGCCTGAGGCCTTTTTCAAATTTGGCCCTTGGCACAGATTTAATTGATGGTTTTGACAACAAGACTATTATCGACATGTCAATCATTGTTATAGCTCTACCTACTTGTCACGTTCACCACCCAATCTTTTGAAAACATGTCAATCATTGTTATAGCTCCACCTACCTGTCACGTTCTCCACCCAATCCACCAATCAGCTGTTCCGCTCGTTCTAATTTCTTGGAACACAAATCCACCTCATTCTCCAAGTCAACTTTTTTCTGTTTATTGGCGGCCAGTCTCTCTTCTAATTTGTATAGTTTGTCTTGTACTTCTTTCAACGAAGCTCGTTTCTTCTCTAAGGATGCCATAGCAACGTTCAATTCTTCCTGTGCCTTTTTCAAGGATTCCTTCTTAGGGGCAACAACTTTAGCAACTCTATAATAAACATGGAAAGATTTTAAAATATTGAAATATTGAAAGTAGATGACTAAAGTAGCGTTTCACACCAGAGAGAGAGACAGAAATGGGGTTTAACGTCCACTCAACACAACTAGGTCATTTCAGGACTAACATATGGTTTAATTTTATTTCAATAATTTGCGTGCGCGTAGGGGTCTTTAGCAGTGGGAGGAAACCGGGGTGCCCTGAGGAAACCCACGTAGTTAAGAAGGTGCCCCTATCTCCATGTCACAAACGCTCACACCAGGGCTTGAAACCACAGCCGCAAGCCAGAGGTGACTGGCCAGCTAGAGGTCGAAGTGCGTCACTCTAGACCACTAGGCCATCCCAACCCCCTATTAAATGTGGAAAGTTGGAATTATATATCAATGACTATAAAAGAACATACCATTTGCTCTTTTACCAAAAAATTACCATTTAAAACTTGCGAAAAAAATATAAAGAATATAAAAATGATTTTTTTAAAAAATGAAAGATTTGAAGGATTTTTATGACATGTTTTAGTATGAATACAATGAAATATGCTGCTAACCTGTCGTAGACATCCATAGCTCGAGCCCACCGACATAAACCTTCACAAGCTGTTGATGCTACTTTCACTTTGTCAGGATCAAAATCAGGATTGGTCATGTATTTGGAACGAATCACTTTCATATTGGAAACAGGAATATTATCCTAAAAATAAAACAAAATGAAATGAAACAGTTTTTGAGTGATCTTTAAGTGGCATTTAGTGATGGGGAAACACAATAACAGAACACAGTTTTTATGGGAATCAATCACTGGTTTATTCACAAAGCACGATGTTTCGACAAGTATCCTCTTATCGTTATCAAGCACAATGACATTTAGTAAACTTAGGATGAATATATAGGAGTTGCATGGTGAAGCCATTTACAGAGATTAAATAACAGTGATTGATTCCCATAAAAACTGTGTTCTGTTAGTTTTTGAGTGGCATTTAGGATTGAGTAACGCTTGTTTTATTCTGCTGAAGGCACAGTGCTTTGACAAGTATCCTCTTTTACTCTTCTAAAAGCACATTGTTGTCCCTAAAGAGCGAGAGATATGTGGTTTAATCCACTCAACACAACTAGGTCATTTCCGGACTAACATATGGTTTATTCTTATTTCAATAATACGCTTCCGCGTAGGGGTCTTTAGCAGTGGGAGGAAACCGAAGTGCCTGGAGGAAACCCACGAGGTTGAGAAGTCCCCCATATCTCCATGCCACATCTCTCACACCAGGGCTCGAAAACACACCCGCAGGCCAGAGGTAGCCGGCCAGCTAGATGTCGAAGCGGCACTCTAGACCACCAGGCAATCCCCCCCCCCTAAAGAGGACTTTCGCTGTCCATACAGGCATCGAATACAGGATCTCCTTGTTACCGCAGGGAGACAACTTCTTACTCAGCAAGCCACCGTGGGTCCTGTTCAATCATACGAAACAGAAGTTTTACAAGTTTAGAAATTTATCGAATAGTCGCCCAACCTTATCAAAGTTGTACAATGATTCTAAGAATTTCATATCTCCGAGTAATTTCTTCGATGGTCCCCAGAAGTCTTCAATCTTTTTACCAGAACCCGATGGATCAGGAACCTTTTCGGCTTTGACTCCTTTCAACACACAGATTGCTTCCATGACGAGACGAACCCCGGCAGGTGGCGATTTCATACTCTTTACCAGCGTAATATCCTGAAATAGATCCAAACATCACACTGAAATTTGTAATACACAAAAACACATACTAGTATTAGCGTGATAACGTCGAGAGAATACTCTTCCAAACGTCGCCTTAATAAATAAGTAACTGTTATTCCATAAGTAGTGTATTGCTCTATCCAGTCCAGTTACTAAATGCCTCTAAATAAATATGAAATTTGTAAATAAGCTTTTTTTGATAAAATAAATATAAATCGTGGATTTTTTTCACTTAAGTCTAATGGATTAATATTAGGCACTATAACTAGCACTAATGTTGGTGCAAAATGACATTTTTACAGAATTTATATCAGAGATTTGAGTCAAAGAATTTTCATACCAATAGCAAGTTTCTGCAACGGATTCAGCACCAACAAGCACTCAGATTTTTATTAGAGAGGGAGAGAGAAATGGGGTTTAGCATCCACTCAACACAAACTAGGTCATTTTTGGACTAACATATAGTTTAATTTTATTTCGATAATTCGCTTACATACAGGCGTCTTTAGCAGTAGGAGGAAACCGGAGGACCCGGAGAAAACCCACAAGGTTGGACAAGCAATCCTACTCCTTGTCAGTCATAAAAATTCCCTGCTACTGATTCAATTGACACGTAAGAGAGAGAGAGATGGGGTTTAACATCCAATCAACACAACTAGGTCATTTCGGGACTAACATATGGTTTAATTTTATTTCAATAATTGGTTTGCGCGTAGGGGGTCTTTAGCAGTGGGAGGAAACTGAAGTGCCCGGAGGAAACTGACGTGGTTGAGAAGGCGCCCCTGTCTCCATGCCACATACGCTCACGCTAGGGCTCAAAAACCACAGCCGCAAGCCTGAGATGACCAGCCAGCTAGAGGTCGAAGCGGGCACTCAAGTAGACCACTAGGCCATCCCAACCCTCCAATTGACGTGTGATGTGAGGATGTTATATTCTACTGACCTGTGGTGTTAAGGTGTTCAGGGCAGATATAGCAGCGTTTAAAGCGGGAATAGCTTCCCCTAGTTCGCGATCACACTCATCTTTAATAGCTTGAGCTGCTTTAGCTTGTTCATTGGCTACGGCTTCATCAGCTTTTACAACCTACAACAACAAAATACAATAAACTAATAGTTAGTGCAGGGGGACTGCGCCACATATGATTTACATAAAGGACAAATATAACGACAAGACATCATACTCTGAAACAGCAAACAAAACAAACAAAATACCAATTCGAAAAGCCTTAAGCGTCCACAGCGCAGTACAGTCCCGGGTCTGAAGCAACACAGACTTCACTCAAAATTGAACATATTTCACTTGTACACAGAACATAAACTAGCGATCTACTTTTCTGCTTAGGTTGGTTTAATAAAAACTTGACATACTCAATCCGATAAGCTACGAGCTAAATTTAGTCACATTGCTACAGTTACGATATTAAACTGTCATGGGATCTGTGTGTGGTGCCAGTTGTCTTCAAGGGATCGAACACAAGGCTTCCAGGATACTGAGCCAACACCTTAGTCAATGAGTTTGTGTAAGACTCTGTGAAGCGCGATTGAATGCATGGCAGTAATGTGCGCTATATCAAATGTAATATGTTATGTTATGTGTTATCTTTCTAGAGGCAATAAAACTGATTGGTTAATCAAATGTCTGATGTCATAGGGTCGTATGACCCCTGACTCGACCTTCCGCTATAACTTGTCAGATTTCCAATTAGTGGAGGCCACCGAAAGTATAAAAAGAGAAAATGAAATATTTACAGATCTGTATTTTAATCAAATCAAACGATCTAGGCACCAGGCCCGTATCTAGACACCATTAAGTGGGGGGGGGCATTACCTTTTGGTAGGGGGGTAAGTACAAAATATGGCTTATAATGGTTCTGGGCGATGGTTCTTGGGGAAGGGGGGGGCGAGCATTTTACTGGCCCCCCCCGCACCCCCCTGTTGGTACAGGCCCGCTAGGCACCCTTTAAGCATGAGTTCCAAACAATACCAAATGAATAAAAACAAATTTATTCTTCACCTTTTCAACTTTAGCGACTTCTATTGATTCTCGTTCTACTGTAACCATAATCTCCGCAACTTCTTTCGACGCTTCCACCAGTTGGGGCTGAAGATCCGTTAATTCTTTCTGCATGACGGCAACTTGTGATGCTGCCGAGTCCAGTTTCTCTAGACCTACTTCGTACCTATTCTTCTGTTTCATAACCTCTCTAGAATAAAAATATAAAGTTTGTATTTAAAAATACTGTTTAAAGCCAGATTGGACGGTTGAAAATTCAAGAAAAATGAGAAAGATTATTCTAACATTAAATAAAATGCTTGAAATCATGAAAATTTGGAGAAATCTAAAATTAAGTACAACTGTTTGAGCACGTAAATCACTTTGGGTAAGAAAATAAGAAATCTTGTGCTGCAGGATTAAAAGTAATTAAAACCTAATTTTATATATTCAGTACCAGTACAGTTTCTAAAACTCTGAAAAATTTTGTTTAATATACAGAGAGAGGGAGACTAGGTCATTTTGGGACTAACGTATGGTTTTCAATTTTTATTTCAACAATTCGCTTGCGCTTTTGGGTCTTTACCAGTGGGAGGAAACCGAAGTGCCATAAGGAAACCTACGAGGTTGAGAAGGCCCCCCTTTATCTCCATGCCACATACGCTCACACTAGGGCTCTAAACCACAGCCGCAATGACAGAGGTGACCGGCCAGCTAGAGGTCGAAGCGCGGCACTCTAGACCACTAGGCCATCCCAACCCCCCATTTCGTTTAATATACAACATTGCACTATAAAAATGTTGTGCTATATAAATGTTGTTCTTGTTAAATATTGTGCTATATAAATTCAAATCACTTACCCTCTCTTTTTATCGAGTAAAGTTTTAAACGTATTAATCAATTCCAGGTACGATGTTGGCGTGACGTAATTATGACGTTCCAACTCCAATAAGAAACGTTCTGATAAATCTCGTGTTGACGTATGGAACTCGATACACATGCTTGTACATCCAGTCTTTTCTTCTTCAGACATCTCAATCTCTTCCAGGAATCGGACAGCTACAGCTCGCAGGGCATCTTCAGGCCAGGACTAAAAGAAAAAGATCAAAAACTCATGAAATATCGAGGGGAAGAGATAGAAATGGGGTTTAATGTCAAAGCGACCCAAACTAGGTCATTTCTGGACTTTCATTTTGTTTAATTTGACTAAAAGAAAAAAAGTTAAACTCATGAAATATCGAGGAGAAGAGAGAAAAATGGGGTTTAATGTCCTATCCATCCAAACTAGGTCATTTAGGGACTTTCATATAGTTTAATTTTATTTCAATAATTCGCGTAGGGGTCTTCAGCAGTGGGAGGAAACTGGGAGAACCCAGAGAAAACCTACAAGGTTGGACAGGCGACCCTACTCCTTGTCATGTACAACCAGCGATTCGAACAGAACAGTAGACGTCACAGGAAAATTGGAGCAAATCTGATTCACTGGAGTCCCTGTTTCCATACTTATATGTAACCATAACGTCATCGGCTACAGAATTGGCGCCATGAAAATGGTTATTTGCACATATTGCCACATCTATTGATTTGATGAAGTAACTGACTAACCTGGAACCAATCAATCGTACAACAGTTGACGAGTGACGGAAATTTACGGAGACGATTACGGAAGGAATCTCCAATCGGACTCATGGCGAGTACAACGTGAAGTTGGTCCCGTACTCTCTGGATAAAGAAGTTAAATAAAGATACGGGTGATCCATCGGTCTGCTTTGTCTTATCTCGTTGTCTGTAAAGAGAAAGTTTTTTAAAGATGCATTATGTGTAAGAGCTTAATCTGCTCATTGCAGTCGGTCATTCCTTTCGCCTAAAATGTTTTAACTCATTGAACCCTAGACCTAATTAAGTAACTACCCCTTAATCTCCCTGAGCCAATTAACTAGACAATAGCTTATCTCCCTGGAGCTAATTAAAGGATTATCCATTAATCTCATATACTGTAGATTAAACAAAATAACACGAAAACTATCACTCCAATCAAAAAATGTTTATATTATCAAATGCAGATAAAAAATCAGGCATTGCAATGGTATAAAATTTAATCAATAATACAAAATAACAACAGAGTTATTATCTAATAAAAAAAAAACATAAGTAAAAAAACATTCACATTACAAGATTATACATTTTGGCAAGTCAATAATTCTTCCTAAAATGTCTTTTTAAGTCAACAATTTGAAAAAAATAGTTAGTCCAAATATATATAATATTATTATAGGTTTACAAGAATATCAGTGTGGATTTAGCCATTTGGGATTTTAGCTCACAACAGATTATAAATGATTAGCACTGAGTAAAGTTTATCAATCAAGATGTCTGTTTACAACACTCACAATACTGTTGTTTTATTAAACGTACCGGTCTCTGGTCATTATACCAGCAATTTTGTAATTACCGTACCTAAAAAATAGTCTCGCCACCAATACATATTACTTTTTGGCTGCGTTGATATACTCATAAACACACGTAAAGCCAAAAATTCTCGAATTTCTTCTGGGGTCATGTTTCTCCTATTCTTCTCTCCATTTTCATATTTTTAGCATCGTCCCACGTGGTACCGATTAATTTCATCAGCGATTAACGTGTATAAATTTAATCCGACAAACAAACTAAATAAATCAAACTCGTTCTTCCCCTCTTCTAATATATTGTTGGCCCATGCTCAGCCCCTAAAAATGACCGACTGGTCACTGGATTTAATGTTGTTTGCCAAACTCGTTATACTGCAAGACGCGCCATGCTGGTTTTCGCTGCCCGTTGTTTATATCAAGATTCTCGTCTTCTTCGCTCGAAATATCGGAAAAATCACTTCCCACGGCATTAATAATATTGATATCACCATCCAAAATATCTTCGGGTAAAAACCCTTCGAATTCTGAGTCCGTATCACTTTCCATAATGAAGATATTGTAAGAAAACGGAACGCAGTAATAATCGATAATAATACGTAACTAAAAACAATATGGCGACCAGTGAAAAACATTTGTACCACAAAGTTCATGACCTTATAACCCCTAAACTTTTGTTGTGACGTACGCATTTTTTGTGGTCATTCGTTAGCCAAAACTATATTTGATTTGATTAATTACTTTTAGTTAGCCAATTGGCTTTTATTTAACAATTATGGTTCGAGGAAACAATGCATCAACGGGACCGCGAATTTAAGTCTCTCAGGTATGACACTAATAAGCAGTGGACCGTATATTTAAGCAATCGGTACTAGAGAGGGGTTTAATTGGCCCTTTTATTTAAGCAAACGGACCCAATGAGTTAAAATCACTAATTAGACATTTTTTCACACCCTAGATCATTGGGTTGGAAATCCCCTTGATACATTCTCGGCTAATACTCGGAATGAACATTTTATCTTACCTATCAATCTGTCTCATCTTTTCACAGATTTCTTGTTTTTCATCGAGTGGATACAGATTGGGAACTTCACCAGCATTCAGTAAATTATTAATATCTTCTAAAAACGATTCTTGTTTTATCTATAATCAGAAAAGACAAATAGTCATTTTATTTACCTGATGTTAAACTTTCTCATGTCAATGAAACTGACGTCACGTGAAATTGATGTTTTCCAACTTCTTTATGAAACTGATATAAAGAACAGTTACGTAACAATCATATCAAACCAAAAAAACAAGATGTGTATCAAAGAATGGGGAAGAGGAAGATTACCTGTTTATGAGAGAATGAGGGCATCAGAGGAGAAAGGATCAGAGAAGGCGCCCCTATCTCCCCATGCCACAAACGCTCACACCAGGGCTCGAATCCACAGTCGCAAGCCAGAGGTGGCCGGCCAGCTAGAGGTCGTAATGCGGCACTCAAGACCACTAGGCCATCCGAACCCCCCTTGTATCAGAGATTACCTGTGTATTGGAGAAGAGGGAATGAGAGGTTGAGAAGGCGCCCCTATCTCCATGCCACATACGCTCACACCAGGGCTTGAAACCACAGCCGCAAGCCAGAGGTGGCCGGTCAGCTAGAGGTCGAAGCGCAGCATTCTAGACTACTAGGCCATCCCAACCCCCCCCCCCCCCCCCCCCCGTGTATCAGAGCATGAGAGCATGAGATATTAAATGTGTTTCAGAGAAGAGGAGAGACGAAGATTACCTGTGTATCAGAGAAGAGGAATACAGCATGATTATCTGTTTCTGTCGATTTCCGTAGAATTCTCTTTAAATCTTCTCGCCATTCATACGATGTGTAACTCTTTGTAATTTCAACCTGATAAAATAATTAATAATATTACTGTTAGTCGTGGGAACTTCTTAAATTGATGTAAAACACCTATCTAGACTAGTTGGTATCAGGTGTTCTAGAGGGAGTAAGACTACCCTGTCTAATGTACAACATCTATCAATACTATATATCTAGACTAGGTGGTATCAGGTGTTCTAGAGAGAGTAAGCATACTCTGTCTCATGTACAACATCTATCAATACTAGGCCTATACATATTTAGACTAGGTGGTATCAGGTGTTCTAGAGAGAGTAAGCATACCCTGCCTCATGTACACATATCATCTAGACTAGGTGGTATCAGGTGTTCTAGAGAGAGTAAGCATACCCTGTCTCATACAACATCTATCAGTACTATATATCTAGACTAGGTGGTATCAGGTGTTTTAGATAGAGTAAGCATACTCTGTCTCATGTACAACACCTGTCAATATACATACTATATTCGGAAGCCAAATCTACTTATATCAGATGAGATAATCAGATGTTACAAAAATTGAATGCCATCAATTTACTGTACAACCCATAAGTTTCTTGATGACACCCTGTACATGCGATTAGGAACCCCAGTCTTATCCCAGGCAAACAAACGGTTCACCTAAAAGTTTAAAATGTAAGAGAGAGAGAAATGAGGTTTAACGTCCACTCAACACAACTAGGTCTTTTCGGGACTAACTTATGGTTCAATTTTATTTCAACAATTCGCTTGCGCGTAGGGGTCTTTAGCAGGAGGAGGGAATCAGAGGACCCGGATGAAACCCACAAGGTTGAGAAGGCACCCCTATCTCCATGTCACATACACTCACATGAGGGATCGAAACCACAGCCGCAAGCCATAGGTGGCCGGTCAGCTAGATGTCGAAGCGCAGCACTTTAGACCACTAGGCTATCCCAACCCCCTTTTAAAATGTAAACTGTTCTTTCAGTTGTAAAAGCAAACCGCCAAACTAAATGTTTTTTATACCTGGAACAGATCATAGTCTGCCATATGGGCAGCAAGTCTTGTTAATGACTGACGTCCAGACCCTCCAACACCCACCAACAGGGCGTGACTTCTAGGTTGTTTTAATATACGAGCTATTCTTGATACATGTTCTATAGCAAATCTACAAAATAGAAATTACAACAAGTTTAATAATTATAACTAACCGGGACTAACATATGGTATAATCTTTGTCTCTATTATTCGATTGCTTGTATATGTGTCTTTAACTATGGGTAGAAACACACACACTCCCACCCACTTTTCATTCCCCAAGTGAGAGAGAAGAGAGAAATGGGGTTTAATGTCCACTTGACACAAAAAGGTAATTTCGGGACTAGCATTGATGCCAGCGACCTGCCACTCATTCACATAGAACCTACCACTCATTTTAAGCTGATTGCAATGTACATGACTGTCTTCAATTCAATTTCTGTACCATATTTTGTAAAGCACATGTGTGCAATTATTCATGGGAGAGAGAGAGAAATGGGGTTTAAGGTCCACTCAACACAACAAGGTCATTTCGTGACTAACATATGGTTTTAAATTTATTTTAATAATTCGCTTTCG
Source organism: Patella pellucida (assembly GCA_917208275.1). Taxonomy (NCBI): domain Eukaryota; kingdom Metazoa; phylum Mollusca; class Gastropoda; family Patellidae; genus Patella; species Patella pellucida. Next base: position 57,964,012 of record OU795044.1, read on the forward strand.
CGTAGGGGTCTTTAGTAGTGGGAGGAAACAGGAGTGCCCGGAGAAAACCCACGAGGTTGAAATTAGTCATGGGAAGTCGTGCACTATAAAAATGTACAATAATAATGTCGGTGCCTTAAATGTTGACGAATTTTAAGATCTCAGATAAAAAATTCATTACCTGAACAGAACAAGGTTCATGGGCTTTTTACTCAGGTTGTTAAATTCATCCAAATATCCTTCCACCACATGACGTAGTTCCTCCAAATCTCGAACCTCAAGATAATCTTTCTTGTCTGATTTAGGATCCGAAAAATCACAGAAAATTAAGCTGCGGATGTCATCCTCGATCAGTTTTCCATCATTATCCGAATCCAGGTTGATCATTAGTTGATCAAAGTCTTCTTTCAGTTTTGTTTTCGTCACTTCACGAACGTGGGTGAAAAACCATTTATGATCGGAACTATCGACCAATCTGTCATAGAATACTCGATATACCTACACAAATAAAACCAATATTAAATGGGGAGAGAGAGAGAGAGAGAGTGAGAGAGAGAAAGAGAGAGAGAGAGAGACACACAGAGTGAGAGAGAGAGTGAGAGAGAGAGAGACACACACAGAGTGAGAGAGAGAGTGAGAGAGAGAGACACACAGAGTGAGAGAGAGACAGAGAGAGAGGGAGAGAGAGAGGGAGAGAGAGAGAGACACAGTGAGAGAGAGACAGAGAGAGAGGGAGAGAGAGACACAGAGACAGAGAGAGAGAGGGAGAGAGAGAGACACACACACACACACAGAGTGAGAGAGAGACAGAGAGAGAGGGAGAGAGAGAGAGAGAGAGACAGAGAGAGAGAGAAATCGAAATTAAGGGCCACTCAACACAACTAGGTCAATTCAGGACTAACATATGGTTTAATTTTATTTCAATAATTCGCTTGCGCGTAGGGGTCTTTGGCAGTTGGAAGAAACCGGAGTGCCCGGAGGAAACCCACGAGGTTGAGAAGGCGCCCCTATCTCCATGCCACATACGCTCACCAGGGCTCGAAACTACAGCTGCAAGCCAGAGGTGGCTGGCCAGGTATAGGTCAAAGCGTGGCACTTTAGACCACTAGGCCATCCCAACCCCCAGAGACAGAGAGAGAGAGAGAGAGAGAGAGAGAGAGAGAGAGAGAGAAGAGAGAGAGACTAACGCATGATATGATTCAGAAATTTGCTTGCACTTTGAGGTCTTTAGCAGTGGTAGAAAACTGGAGGTCCGGGAGAAATATAATCTGGAACTAGGCGTATACGACTACTTAAAATCAAACTTTCATGGGTTCATTTACATGCACAACTGAGGTTGGCCTTCGAGAAAAAAACCAACTGCCATGGGTTCATTTACATGCACAACTGGGGTTGGCCTTCGAGAAAAAGAAAAATTTGATTTCATTATCATCATTGCTAAATTTACAAATCATTTTTTAATTATTGTAATAAAATTATGAACAAACCAAGAATCTAACTGAATATTTTCTTTAAAAAAAACCCCATAAAGATAAGAAAGAAATAGGGTTTAACGTCCACTCAAGACAACTAGGTCATTTCGGGACTAACATATGGTTTAATTTAATTTCAATAATCCGCTTGCGCGTAGGGGTCTTTAGCAGTGGGAGGAAACCGGAGTGCCCGGACAAAAAGATAAGAAACAAACCTCGTGAATCCAGAGTCGTTTCATGGAGCCTGGTTCTTCCATCGTGTCGGGTGTAGAGAGTAGCACCCCCTGAATTACACGACTAAAATCTCTAAGATTGAAGAGGTAATGTGATTTAGCGGGAGTAGGCAGCAGATTCTCCATGGCCCCTTTATAAACTTGTAAGGTAGCGTTCACAACTTGATCAATACACAGTTTAAACTCGTTACTGAATCCTCTACAAAATAAATACAGAAAAAAATATAAACAATGAGGTTTATCGTCCACTCTCTGAGTCACATTCGCTCACACCACTAGGCCATCCTAACCCCCCACAGTTTAAACTCGTTACTGAATCCTCTACAAATAAATACAGAAAAAAATAAAAAATGCGGTTTATCGTCCACTCTCTGAGTCACATTTTGGTCACACTAGGGTTCGAAACCACAGCCGCAAGTCAGAGGTGGCCGGCCAGCTAGAGGTCGAAGCGCGGCACTCTAGACCACTAGGCCATCCCAACCCCCCACAGTTTAAACTCGTTACTGAATCCTCTACAAAATAAAATACAGAAAAAAAAAAAAACAATAGGGTTTAACGTCCACTCAATACAACTAGTATAGTAGTAAATGCAGGAGCACTGCACTACACGCAAAACAAAACAAAAACAAAAAAAATCTACAAGATAAACCTGCGGACAAGACAGAAAATAGACACTGCAAAAAGTAAACAATTATCAAATCAAGTGAATGGATCCGGGGGCCAGCCGTAAGCGTCCACTGCGCTGTACAGTCCCGGGCCTGTCCTGATCCCAGGAGAGAGAGAGAGACAGAAATTGGGTTTAATGTCCACTCAACACAACTAGATAATTTCCAGACTAACATATGGTTTAATTTTATTTCAACAATTCGCTTACTACGTGTATGGGTCTTTAGCAGTGGGAGGAAACCGGAGTGCCCGGAGGAAACCCACGTGGTTGAGAAGGCGCCCCTATCTCCATGCCACATACGCTCACACCAGGGCTCGAAACCACAGCCACAAGCCAGAGGTGGACGGCCAGCTGGGGGTCGAAGCGCAGCACTCTATCCCAACCCCCTTAAAAAGTAGAAAGAAATGGGGTGCAATTCAACTTACTTAGCGGAGATATGCCAGTCCATGATACGTCTAAATATGGTAATCATCGTATCGTCATCAAACTCATTGATGGTAACGGTGTTCATGTGACGTAAAAATCGAGGTGTAACAGGATTACGCCCACCACCTGAAAACACAAATATAGGATTAATAATCACTTGAAATGCATTAAGGGAGAATTTCGCCTCAGCAGCAAATTCGAAAATGTTATCTCCCATAATGAATTGATAAACAATTTAAAATTCTGCATCAACAGAATTCTTCTAATCAAAGAGAGAGAAATGGGATTTAATTTTCCCTCGACACAGACTAGATCATTTCGGGACTAACATATGGTACTAATTTATTTCTATAATTTGTTTGCTTGTAGGAGTCTTTTGGAGGACATAGAGAAAACACATTAGAATGGCCAAACGATCCTACTCCTTGTTACGTACAAGAGGGAATTTGAAACCAAGCCACTTGACCAAATGACCTTGTGATCTAACACGTATTTGTTAAACCATTTGGCCACCCAACTTCCAGGGCCATCCCTAACCCTACTTCCAGGACCATGCTTCCATCACTAACCCTAACCCAACTTCCATCCCTAACCCTAACCCAACCCTAATCCTAAACCCTAACCCAAACCGAACCCAAATTCCAGGGCATACTATAATATTAAACATAATTATGTCATTTGGATCCTTTAATATTAAATATTAAACATATTTGCATGTTATTTGTAAACTGCTTCCAACTTTCAGGGCCATGCTTCCATCAGTCTGCTAATCATATTAGATTTTTACAGGAGTTCAATAGAGAGGAAAAAGAGAGATAGAGAGAGAGAGATAGAGAGGGTCTTAAGCAGTGGGAGGAAACCGGGGGACCCGTAGAAAACCCACAAGGTTTCCACATACAATTAAGGATTCAGATTTTTACAAGAGTTGAATAAAAAATGTTTAAATCGTACCTGGTGGACCCATGGCTCCCATGAATTGGATATCAATAAGTTTTATTGGTGTTGTATCTTTTAGATCGTACCAGTTCCAATGATCCAACCATTGACGTATTAACTCGATCGGAGGTTGAGCTCCGTATGTCTCTCGGATCGGCATATTTAAATCATCAACAAATACAACCTACAGATAAAATATTTAAATCATCAACAAATACAACCTAGAGATAAAATATTTAAATCATCAACAAATACAACCTGCAGATAAAATATTTAAATCATCAACAAATACAACCTGCAGATAAAATATTTAAATTATCAACAAATACAACCTAGAGATAAAATATTTAAATTATCAACAAATACAACCTAGAGATAAAATATTTAAATTATCAACAAATACAACCTGCAGATAAAATATTTAAATCATCAACAAATACAACCTACAGATAAAATATTTAAATTATCAACAAATACAACCTAGAGATAAAATATTTAAATCATCAACAAATACAACCTAGAGATAAAATATTTAAATCATCAACAAATACAACCTAGAGATAAAATATTTAAATCATCAACAAATACAACCTAGAGATAAAATATTTAAATCATCAACAAATACAACCTACAGATAAAATATTTAAATCATCAACAAATACAACCTAGAGATAAAATATTTAAATCATCAACAAATACAACCTACAGATAAAATATTTAAATCATCAACAAATACAACCTACAGATAAAATATTTAAATCATCAACAAATACAACCTACAGATAAAATATTTAAATCATCAACAAATACAACCTGGATATAAAATATTTAAATCATCAACAAATACAACCTGGATATAAAATATTTAAATCATCAACAAATACAACCTACAGATAAAATATTTAAATCATCAACAAATACAACCTACAGATAAAATATTTAAATCATCAACAAATATAACCTGCAGATAAAATATTTAAATCATCAACAAATATAACCTGCAGATAAAATATTTAAATCATCAACAAATATAACCTGCAGATAAAATATTTAAATCATCAACAAATATAACCTGCAGATAAAATATTTAAATTATTAATACAAGCTGGGAAATAATGTCAAAAGCAATAATTGGACTAGAGAAGCCTAGTCGAAACGTTGCTCAGTAATAAGCAATAATTGTATTCCATAGAATTGTGACCTGTATACTTTATTTCAATTACTAAATGTCATTGAAACAATTTATCAAATGATATGAAATGAGGTCTAATATTACGTCCGTACAAACTGGGTATTACACTTTTCCAGGATAGGTTGAGAAGGCGCCCCTATCTCCATGTCACATATGCTCACACTAGGGGTCGAAAGCACAGACGCAAGCCAGAGGTGGCCGGACAGCTAGGGGTCGAAGTGCAGCACTCTAGACCACTAGGCCATCCCAA